>CM030021.1:5756658-6415658 GCA_017639485.1 Pluvialis apricaria | reverse complement strand
GCCAGGCTGGACTTGACATTCCAGCTTCTTGATAAGAAGGGCTGAACGGGGCGCGATGCCTTCTGCTTTGTGGTGCGCACACAAAGCAGTGCAATATGTTATCAGCCTCAGGCAGCTGCGCTTGAGTCCCGGTTTGCAGAGGGTCAGGCGAGGGGCAATCCTACAGCTGCCGGCTCCTTCTGCCCACCTTCTGCTGACCGCAGCACGGCTCCGGGCTTCGCTGAAGGTGTCACGGTGCTGTCGGGCTGCAGCTGATTGCTGTAAAATGCTAGAGAATAAGGGCTGCATTATAAAGCCATGTTTTCCTTCCCGGGAAGGAACTCACTAGTAAGCATTTCAAAAGATTGGCGTTCTTTTTTTTTGCTAAGTCTCTGAATTGGAGCTGGGTGGTAGACCGGTGCCAAGCAGCCTGGGAATAGAGAAAGATGCCTGGCGCAGGTTTGCTCCATGCGCAGCAGTGGTAACCCAGAGCAGCTTCGCCTCGCTGCCGGTCTCAGCCTCCCAAGCCATGGGAATGCTCCAAGAGGATGATGAGGCTGGGCCTGCGATTTTCTCACTCAGTTCCCAAGACGCTTCTTCATCCTAGTGCTTGCAGGCGCTGCTGGTTCACGGCTTCCCTGGGCTCGGGGCTGCTCGGTGATATTATTATCCCAAGGGGGTTAGCTGAGCCCCGGGGCAGGCAGAGCAGATGGCTGTCTCCGACAGCAAGAAAATCGGGAGAGAGAAGGGAGAGGGTTGGGGAGAGCAAAATCTGACACCCTCAGTGTTCATCGATAACTGCTTTCTCTTAAAATGGCAAATTTCTCTAGCTCTGGGGGAGTTGCCCTGGGCAGTAACGAAGGCAATAGCCCATACGTGGGAGACTGGCCCTACAGGAAACAAACACCAGCTCCAAGTTTTCTTATGTACCTGTGGGAGGGATGCGCGTGTATTTCCCGATGATGTCGTGGATGGAAGGCAGACTCGGTCCTGCTGGCATCTCATGGGGCAACCAGGGGTGTCTGGGCTGCAGGAGATGAGCAACGTTGGCAGAGGAGCCACCAGTTTGATAGACCCCTCACTGGCAGGAGGGTCGTGCTCCGAACTGGCTGGAGCTAACGGAGGCGTGAGGGGTCACACATGCACATGCTCCACCGCATCACCACAGCTCAGAGTTAATCATGTTACTGTGAGCCAGGGCACAGCCCTGCCTGCCTCCTCTCTTTTTGGAGGTTTTCTCAAACCTTCGGCAGTGAGAAAACCACAGAAGATGAAGCCGTTTTGCCCCAGGGAGATGGCGGTTTTGTGAACGCTGGGTGCTGGGTGCCGGGCAGACTGAGCAGCCCTTGGCTTCAACCGTGGGAGACGCTCGGGGCTCGGCGCTTGCAGGATGCTGTGCAGTTCGCCTGCCACACTTCACAGACTGCACTCGGTACCCCTGCGTGGGGTGGCATTCGTTACCGGCCTCCTTCTCCTTGAGCTAATTTGCAGCCTTGCTTTGCAGAGCAGCTCCGCGTTCAGGCTGTGCTTGGGGACGGCTGGTGGCAGATGGTGTGCGTGTGATGGCGAGGCAGTGCCACGTCACAAGCTCTCTGAGACATTTGGCCAGGCTTCCTGACAGCCGCGTCCCACCACCCAGGAGTTCGGCTTTCTGGCAAAGCCAGCTCTCCGCTTCTGAGGAGTGCTCCTCTCCCTGTCACCGGGCAGAGCCGGCATCAAACGCTTTATCTTTGCTTCCTCACAGGCAAGAGACTCATCGGTTGGGGAGGCCGCCTTCTGCCCAGGACCACGGGAATCTGCCACCGCAGCAAAAGCCATGCAACCAAACAGGGAGCAATGGTCCCCTGCCAGTATGGACCACCCCCATCTGCTGCATCACAGCCTAAACTGCACTGTGTGTTCCCTCTGGTGAGGAATATCTTATTGCCATGGTTTTGGATAAAACCCAGCACAAGCAAGCCTTAACTGGTGGTAGATATGACAAATAATGATGATCATGGGAATGGCGGCATCACAGCTTCTTCGGTGTTTCTTCTGATTTTTTCCACTATTTAGATATACGTGCAGAGAAGACCATGGAGGTATGGCCATGTAATGAAGAAGTGGGCATATAAAGAAGCATCAAAGGAATGTATTACAAAGGATGGTAACACCAGTCCTCTGAAGACTGGAAGAGTGTCGCAGCCTGGGCAGTCTGAGCTCACCTGCTCAAGTAAACCACCCTGCACTTTTTCTTGCTACCTTCTGGTTACAACATCTGTGCAGCTGCAGTGTAAATTTGCCACTGCTGGGCTTTTGGGGTGCACTTCCCAGGACATTGTCCTGATCTATTAGAATTATTGTCTGTATTAATGCCACTAACCGCAGTGCTATACGTGCCCACGGGAGGTTCCTAGGCACTGTGAGGGGCTGTCACATCATGCATAGATGGAGGCTTGGCCGCCTTCCTGCCTACCATGGGGCTTCCCCAGGACCTAGGTGTGAAATGACAGCTTTGTCGGGCAAATGTGGTTTGCTAATGCTGTAACAGGTCCTGTTTGGTGGCTCCTATGGTCACAGACAAGCTGCAGAAGAGCAGGACTGCAGCCTGTCCTGCTCCTCTCCCTGTCTGCTTTTAGATGGCGTTCGAGCGTGCGGTATCCTGGCAGTCCTGACTACTGCCGGCTCCTTCACCAGCACTGCCCGTGCCCTGGGAAGAAGGCTTTATCCTTCCTTCTGTAGCTTTGGCTACAGAAACGAGCTCTCTGTGCACTTTCATTAGACTAAATGAGAGGAACATTTGAGGCCTGGGCCCATTTGCAGTACGGCCTCGGAGCAGTCAGAGATGCAAATGACAGGATTTGATTAAGTCCCTTTCCCAGGCAGGACAGGATATGGTCCTCTTACAGTGGTGTAGATTTGCCGCTGTTCTTACTCAAAGGTCATTAAATTAAGATTTCATGAGACCCCACACTGTTATAGATGTTGCTGAGCTCATTTCCCTCACTGGGCAGTGATTTATCTCACAGGCTTGATAAAATGACTAAGCTAAAAAATGTCACCCAGTGCCACTAAGTTGTAAGTAAGGTAGAAGGAACAGGAGAAGGACATGATGGATTTTCCTACCAAGGGAAGCATTAATAGATGGTTTCTTCCTGATGTTCTCATTAGTCCTCTCTCATTCATCCTCAGGACCTGCTGAGCACAAATGACACCACTCATTCTGCACCAGAATGGAGAGCAGATGCCCCTGTGCAACCCCCCCCTGCCTCCAAAACCCCTTTAGACACCCATTTCTACCTCACCTGCTTAGTAGCTGATTTTGAAGAAGAAGGAAGCAAGAGATCAGAATACTTCAAGAACCTTATACTACCACATCCAGCCTTGTCTCCTGAATTTTTTTATAACTTCTGGCAGGAGTGGTTGGGAGGAGGCAAGTGGCAGCACACGGTGCTAGGACACGGCCCTTTCTCCCTCCTTATCCAGCAGTGCAGTGGGTAGCTTACAGAAAAGGATGCCTTGGATTAATTTGCCTTCCTTTCTGTCTGTGGGTAGGTTGCAGACTCCTTTACTTGCTTCAAATCTAATCAAGAATATGTTTTTTTTCTTGAATCCTTACTCCCAGGAATGAATGCCAAAAAATTAGCTTTGTTGCTTAGTTGTGACTGATCATGAATCACATTAAATTGCTCCTGTTCCCTTATTCGACATGTTGGCTGGTTCCTGGTATGTGTTATTGAACTACTGCTCTGACAGAGAAGAAATAGCAGCTGAGTGGCAAGTGAGTCCAGAAGATCCAGGGAAAAGGCAGATTTGCGTATGTCGCAGGACAACAGCCTTCTTGGTGCCCCTAATAATCAGAAGAAAATCAGAGTGTTTGTGTGTAGGAGTGCACTCAGAGCAGGAGGCGGAGCAGTGGGCTTTTGAGGGCTTTTTCCCAGGGTTTCTGAGCACCCCGAAATCCCAACCGTGTGTTAGGGGGACATTCAGAGCAATCCCAAGGTACCTGTGCCGCCTGCCTGGCAGACCCCAGGAAGGAAGGACCTGCTGTGCTCTCTCAGTGCTGACGCGCCGTCCGTGTCCAGCAAAGCCGTTTTGCTTGGGTTGTATCAGATGTACCGTGCAACGGCATAGCCCACGGGCAGGAAAAAATGGAGAAGAGAAATATGGGAGCCCTAACACGATACACCAGCATAGCAGAAGGCTTCATCCAAGCAGCGATATGGTTGCAAGACAGTGATCATCATAAAGATTGCTCAGAGGAGAAGAGCTAGGGAAGAATGGGAGAGTACAGGAGGTTAAACGTGGGCTGAAGGAGACCTTGTTGGTACCGGGAAGTTGGAAAGGTGTGTGTTTTCTAAAACACTTTTGTGGGAGGGACCATGACCCATGCTTGACCTATTTTCTGTTTCTTCCCTGTTAGCAAGCGGTTCACAGCTTTCTCCTGGGTTGCATGCAGAATCAGAAAACCTTCTGAACATTACGGCAAAGCAATAAAATGAAGGGAAAAACAGTGGGCACAAAAAGGTGTCTATGTGTATAGAACCTTGCATCATTGCAGCTTGCTGAGCAAAGCCACTAAACCACAAATGAGGAAGAGGAAAAGAAAAGCGACTTGACGTTGCACGTTTATATGACCCACCACACGCAGATGGCATGCTTACACTAGCTTGACAAGAGCAGAAATGCTTCTTTCTTCTGCTCTTCCATATTGTTACGCTGAGGAGCTTATAAACGCTGAAATGTTGGCTTTCCCATCTCACTTAGCTTTCCTGTTGTGGTGGTAGTGTTGTTATACCCCGGTTTAAGGTAATAATAAATGAAGCCCTTCTTCAGGTCCATCTGTCCAGGTTCCTTATTTCCTTGCACCATCACAGCTACAATAGCACTAAGACTACAAGGCGTAAAGAAGGGTATACATGCTTGAAAGTTCATATCTCAGTTTTCCAGCTCGATCAGTTAGTCTGCTAAAAGATATTCCCTCTCCTGTGCCGCAGGGTTTGCTGTTCCTCTGTCTCTGCAGCTGATGGGTTGCAGGTTTGAGCGCAGCTCTGGGACATCTAGTGGCTGGTAGCACTTGCAGTTCCACAGCGCCCGGCAATTCTGCAACTCTTCCTGCAAGAAATCTGACAGGAAACTCGTTTAAAACAAAAAGACACACACTGTCTCACTTCCTGGAGCTACAACTACAGATGACTTCATTCCCTGATACGTTTATGTTTGCAAAATGTTTAGGTATGCCTTTATGGTGGTTTTGTTATCCCTTTGCATCTCCAGCTCGCCCAGCTTGGGGAGCCATCTTCTGCTATTTTCATTTCATCGTTTCTTTACCACAGTTGCTTCTTTATTAAGGGCTTTTTGTGTTCCAAGGCAGCTGGCATTAACATAGATAATTAGATAATGTTTTGGGAATCCAAGGGTAAATGCATTAACACGTTCCCATATATTGTCCTGGCCTTTGGCTGATCTGTGAGCATTCGATAAATGAATCAGGCCGGAAACAAAGACGTTTTACAGAACCAGGCAGATCCTTAATAGGAATAGGGAGGTCTCAGCTGGGATTTTCAAGAAAGCCTCAAGCTGTTGTGGGCCCCAATCCTTATTCCTGCAGGATTCACCTCAGGCAAGAACCTAGAGGAGTCAAAAAAGAAGCAACACTCTTAGTGTGTTTTTCTGAACCTGTAAAGTCTCAAACCAGCTGTAGCATCCCGGCCAGAGATCTAGTGACAGTTGGTAGCTTTCTGGGCATTTGAGCAAAAATTCAGCTATGTCTTCTCTTCAGCTTCCAATGCAGCCTACTCCTTTTCATCCCTGATGACACCTATTCAGCCTGGGCAGAGGAAAGAGTGTATCTCAGCCAAGGGGACTGCCAGGCCACCAGGAGAAACAATACAGCGCTGAAAGGAGCTATGGAACTGTGGCAATCTTTTCTGATTTCATGTTTGTGTCTGCACTGCTCCAAAAAGGTGACCTGAGGCATAGCTGGAAGTCCAGCAGATGACCCCCCAGCAGCCCCACCGGCTCCTATCTATGCCGAAGCCTTTGGGCAGCCTGTTGGGTATCTCCTGCGCGGCGTCCAGGCCCGCAACACCAAACCAATGGCGTATGAAACTCCTGGGTGTCCTGGGTCCTCCAGAGTACACTCTCTGCTGGGTTATAATTGTTTCATCTATACAAATGCTAAGAGGAGGATCAATTTTCCCTGATTCTCACCTAGGCATCCTGCTGAGGAAACTCGGGTGGCCCATGATCAGCCCCACTTTTTTCTTGCTCTCCTCCTGGGACCAATGCATACCATTGGGAGAACAGTGCTCACAATGTCAAGCGGTTCATTAAAAGGCAGGTGTGAAAAATGGCTCATTCGGAGAATTTCTTCTGGAGCCAAAGGGCAGTTTACATTGTTTCTTAAAAAGCACAAGTGAATCTGCAAAAAGCTGACTTGCACAGAAGACAAACCTCAGGCCCCCTCAACTGTCCCACCGTTGTTCTCATCAAGAAGTTGCCAAGAAGAAACTTTTTGGTCACAGTGTTCTTCACTTGTGCCTGGGATAAAAATATGGTCTGTGCTTGGAAATCATACCCTGGTTTCCAAATGCTTGTCACTAGATAAGCCTCAAAGTCATAGTGAACCTTGGTTTTGGATTCTCTTTCTTGTTTTGCCAGATGAGACTGTCTTACAGTTCAGCAGGGAGATGACATTTTGTTTTGTAAATACCCACAGACAGAACTTGAGATTTCCCCGAAAGGCTTTACCGCTCTGTGAAAAAGTAGATCAATTCTTGTAACATATTGAATTTGGTTACTGAAATTTCAGGCAGATCAGTGTGATGAAATGTCCTTAGTTTGCCCTTGGGAGAAATGGTACCTTCATTGTAACAAAACAGCTTTTTCATATGGAAATAGCAGGTGGCAGGAGTAAAAACAGACTTTCATTTTCAGAGAAACAGACGGAACAATTCCAAGAAAAGCAGAATAGCAGAGCTAGGTTGGAACTGTTCGCGGTTCTATTCTGCAAAAATATTCTACTTTTGCCATGATGGAAGTGAGAAGAGGTGTCACCCCACAGCCTCTGTGTTTATCAGTCCAATCAGTATACCTCAAATACAAGAGTCTGCTCTAAGGAGCAGAGTTTAAATATAAATTATGGAGAAATCTCATTCAGTTTGTTTGGGAAGGCTCTGGAAAGCCTATCCCAGAGCTGCACACAAAACTTCTGGGGAGAAAAAGCAATTCAGAGCACTGAATATACAAAATAATCCTTAGTGCCAGTGTCGGACAAAACCAAACTCACAGCTCTCGGTGCTGTGATTTATTAATCCTCAATCAGACCTATGCCATCCTCTGAATTATTTTCCAGCTCTGACTGCTGGTAAGCACTTCCTTGGAAGCTGTGGACTGTGAAACTATCAATGGTCTAGTGGTAGGTGCTTATCAAGAAAAAGACACTTTGAACCACAAACCAGAATAAAGAACAGAAATCCAGTTGGAGACGTGATACTTCAGAGCTCTCTCCCTGACTTCTCTGAGAAAAATTAAGTTTTTGAGAGTCATTTGCACAGGCGGAGGAACAGTCATCTGCTGCAATTGATTCCTCTCACACTGGAATTTGAGATCTGGGGCAGAAATGGAAGGAGGGACATTGTTGTCCTATTTAGGAGCAGATAAAACTCCACCCTATGCTATAAATTCTTTTTTGGAAGTCAGGGTTTGCACAGGATGAAGGCTAAATATTTCATGCATTTATTCTAATTATAAAGAAACTCTTCAGAGCTCTAGGCAGCTTGCATAGTTCTTCAACTTCCAATTTTTAAGCCTTCAGATAGTTTCTATTTAAAAGGAGCAAAGAAAACACCAAAAAAATAGGGCTCAACTTTGAAGTATGGCCTGAAACAGATACATATTGCTGTGAGAGAAGCTGCCTTTCCCCAGAGACATTCAGAGAAAACATCATGCCAGGCTCCCCTAGGCTTTATACCAAAGAAGGAGCTCCACCACTCCGTCTATTAGGGAGAGGTTTCTCCCATATTTGCCGTAAGGGGCCCAGACTTGTCCAAGTTGATCTCCTCAAACCCCAAAGGGGTTTCTTCTTTGGCTGCATCTCCCCGTGAAGAAGTCCAGCTGACCTGCACCCACTGAGGACTGAAATATTATCAAAATTTTAACAGACCTAATTCCCATTACAACATGGAGGCATATTTCTTCCACAGCTACTTTTCTAGCAGAAATCACACTTCAAAGGCACCTGGAAGACAACTGGTCGTGAGGAAGCTGGAGCTCTGCAAGCCCCAGGCAGCCAAGCCTTGGAACCGACACTGGCTTGGAAGATCTGCCCAGCAGACTGGTATTAAATACCAAGAGAGAAAAAGAATGAGAAAGCAGGAAATGGAATAGTATTGGTATTTCCTAAAGATCAGAGTTTCCTACAGAATGAACGCTTGCCATGCAATTTCAAAATATCAAGACATTTGCCTTTCTTTAGGGCTCATCAGAAACAGCTAATAAATAAAGATCGGGGCTTGGGAGGTTACCTCTTCAAACCTCTCTTAACACGCTGCTTTGAAACTGGCTTTCCTTAAGGTCATTGAGTTGGCAGCTTTGAAGGGCTTGCTATGTGTTCCCCAGCTGGAATCTTTTTTTAGGCATTACCTGGCATCAGACGTACACGACAACTCTACAGGTCTCAACAGCTACAAAATTTACAGTGATATATTCTGTTCCATTTCTGCTTGGTTTTTGCACCGCCACTATTTATGAGCAGAACATAAATTACCTGCGTTTAATTCATGACCCAG
The DNA here is from genome assembly GCA_017639485.1 of Pluvialis apricaria. Classification (NCBI taxonomy): domain Eukaryota; kingdom Metazoa; phylum Chordata; class Aves; order Charadriiformes; family Charadriidae; genus Pluvialis; species Pluvialis apricaria. The sequence continues at coordinate 6,406,908 of CM030021.1, read as the reverse complement.
AGTTCAGTGCATTTGCCCAGAAATAGCATTCTTTGTTTGGAACACTACTGCCAAAATTGCATGCCTGGAACTGAATTCCTATCCCATCCAAGACATTTGTTCTACCCATATTTCCCATCATACTATTTTACACTGTTTAGGCCATTTATATTTTCATGCTCTCACAGTTTCCTCTTATACGTTGCTTTGCAATTATGCTCTTAACTGCGTTCTCTAAAGTCACCTTCAGACCTTTAAACACCTTCAAAGTAAAATAGCCATTTGACTTCAGTCCAAATTGCATTTAATAGGAAAGCTGTACTAAACCACTTGCATTCCTTGGACAGAAGGAAGAACTGAAAGATGCCCAAACAAAGTATTATTTAGTCTAGCATTTAGCTGGCAGGGACCATGAGGAAAACCTGCTGCTCTCTGCTTTAAATGTTGCTCTAATTAAAGTTAATCATAATGCTAATATTAATTCTGTCATATGCACTATGTTTATCCCTGATCCCAGTTTGGCTGTAAATTTAATTCTAACTAACCTAATTCTAGTTTTAACTTCATCACAGCTGTCTGTAATGGGACAAGCAGTTTATGTACAGAGAAAACACAAGACAGACACGAAATGTAGAAATTCTTCCCTTGGGGCTTTTTTTAATTTCCTATTGCAGAAATATTCATGAAAAAAAATACTGATTGTTTTCCTTTTTTGTGTTCCATGTTGGTTCCTTACAAGTGTCCTTCCCATCTCCACCGTGTACACAGCAGCAGCACAACCAGCACTGACAAATGATGAAATTCTTAATAGAAATGATGAAATTCTTAATAGAATAACCAGACTTGTGCTGGACATCCCAGCCACCAGTTCCAGCAGGGCAGCCATGGCAGCTGTCACAAACCACTACACTAATTCCATTTGGGATCCATCACCTGATACATTATTTAGTGATCTGTGAGATCTCAGCTCAAGAACAACTGAAACGTCCAGGCTGTAGACTCTCGTACATAGAGCAGAAGATAGAGAAAATGAGTAAAAGAAGAGGCAAGAAATAAAATCTACTTAGTAGGTAACGATTACATTTTGTGAGTGTTTTTCCTACAGCATGAAAGTGTAACACACTCGCTTTTCATTCAGAGGAAGACTGTTGGGTAGCCAGGGAGACATCAATTGCAGCGACAGTGATCATGCAGTGCCATCAACTGTTTGCTTCTGGTATCCACATCATCTGACATCTATTGCTTTCAACAAAAACGACCGAAAAAAAAAATACAAAAATTGAGCAGCTCATCAGGATTTTATTTCTGAATTAAATTTTATCGTTTTAAATACAACATTTTGCTACAAATCTCAGGTCCACTTTTCTTGTGCAAGAAGCGGGACACGTGAGGGCAGGTCCCTCGCTGTTGAGAGCAGCAATGGAAGCAGCTCAACCAAGTGCCCTCTGCTGGGAACAACTTCAGTGTTGCTGCTTGCACAGGGGGCAGACCCGGCCCTCCTTGCTCGGCCACAGGCCATCTTTGACAACGAGGTTGATCCGCTTCTCTTAGCTATTACTGATGCTAAGCAAATTAATGCTAGAGAAGCGTTTCAAAGACTGAAACCCTCTCTCTGTAGTGAAAGCAGTTGCAAAAGACAGGAATTAACTGTCTGTCCTTGGACACCTCAGTTGTCTGCGGAGAGGCTTCTTCTAAAGGTGAAGCCTATTATGTAGCCAGCGAAGAGCACGGGTCTCGGTTCTTGTAATGAACCGCTCCTCTAACGAGGGGACTCCATCTCAGCCCCAGGCTGTGTCCTTTTTCGGAGCAGAATCCTGTGATTTCCTTCCTCGCGGTTTGACTCTGCGCCTGCCCACAACTCACGGCGAGCTCACCGACGAGCGTGCTCTCAGCGCAGCAGTCCTGCCCTCCGCAGAGCCACTGCAGGGTCAACGCTGACCCGCTGCTAAAGCCAAATACCATTTGTACTTCTGCACGGTTATTTACCTGAAATGTGAAATACACAGAGCAGTGCGCTTTCCACCAGAGAGCCAGGCAGGTTGGTCTCTGTGCTAAGCTTGTTTATTTATGGATCAAGTCTGTCCCCGAGATAAAGGCTGTTCTTTCATAAAGTTTGGGACCTCCTGTCCCAGATCCTTTGAGCCACCTCAAGCTGATCTGCACTTCCTCTGAAAGGTGACGCTTCGAAAGACTTGCTGCTGTTGCAACATGTTTCAGACCTGAGGTTTGGTGTTAGTTTCAGCCTTCACCCTTCGGTGCCTGGAGAAACTGCAGGATGCATTGTTTACCTCTCCCACCGAACCAGGCTTCAAGGACTGGGAAGACCCCAGGGTAAGGCAAGCTCATGGAGCAATGAACTGTATTATGAGCAGAATTGTCTCTTGATGGCCTCTGGCCCGGCAGGGACCCACCCACAGGAGCGGCAGCACGCTCTGTAAAAGCAGAGGGTGGTGATTTCACCGCTGTGGCTACACAGTGCTGAATTGCTCTGCCTGGATAGTGTGATGGAGAACGCATGGTCCAAAAATACCAGCGAAGAAGGATTACCAGCAAGCACTTCAGAGGTGATGGTCAGAATTTGATCCAGACAAATTGGAGGAGCAGCATGAAGGGACCTGGGTGCACCTCGCTGGAAGTAGGCGGCTTGAGCCGTGACAACGTGGGCAGGGCAGTGATGAGCCAGAGTAGGCAGCAAGGTGAGAAGGTTGAGGGAGGTACAGCGGGCAACTAAACAAACAGATGTCAACTGTACACTTCTACAAACCAAGGATTATATGGGGATATACACGAAAGGAGTGCTGAGTATAAGTAATTCTGCCATGAATCAGCACTCACAAGGCCTCAGCAAGAACACTGGGAACGGCTCAGATGGAAACCTGGAAAAAGGGGGCTGCGGAGATCAGGGGAAAAAACAAGTTTAGCCTAGAAAAGAAAAAAAAACAAGAGAGAGAGATGACAATAACTGATCTAGCTGAATCAGTGTTTGCAGCTTAAGATAACTTGTGGGTGCCAAGTAATTTTCCTCCTGACTTTCCAAAGTAATTAACCTTTGGACCAAGACTAAGCAGGAAACTAATGAAGTCCTTCCATCACCGAAAAGGAATCTGACAGTGACTTTGACAGAACCAGAATTGTATCTGAAAGTATAAGACAAAATTAGGCTCCAGGATACTGTAGTTGAACAGGCTGCCTTTCAGCCCCGATAATAATGCTTTGACAAGTTGTGCTGCTGTAAACTGGAGACTTGGGAACGGGGGGGTTGTGTGTTCAGTCAGTTCTTATCCAAAAGAATTACATGCATTATAAAATTGAACACTTTTGCTTGGATTCCTTCTTGGAGACCAAGCTAGACTTTTCCTCATGCCCCAAAAATGCTTGCTCTCTCCATTTCTCTAGCAAATGTCATTTATTACAGTTGCATAAAACTTATCTAGCTGATAAGGATCTTGTTTTTTCAGTGAAAACATGCAATTTAAATTGTAGGGAGGAGACACAGTGTTTAAAGGTGACCTTGTAATTCAAAACATTTGTGAACTTTTACTGATATGACAGAGTGCAGAATGGCACCCACTGTTCGTGGTCTGTGGAGGAGTCCCTTGTCGTGAGGTGCAGCCAGAGAACAGTTGCGAGAAATGGCAAGAAAACCAAAAATGCTCTCTTCTTGTTGCTCAGGAAGTTGCTGCACTTCCCAGCCAGAGCAGCCCTCTCCCCTGGAAACTCACCCACCTCTTCTTTGCGGTCGGCATTGACCAGAGGCGCATCAGGGATCGCCCCACATGTGTGAAACCAGCTCAAACAAGACAAAGACCCCCCAGTTTTAAAAGGTGCTAAGGTGTGACAGAACAAGCAGGCCCTGCCTCCTCTAGAGCTCGGGGTGGGTTCATGCAGCAGGCGGGGTCCGCCAGGCCCTCGGCCACCTCAGGCTCCCTGAGGGACCACCGCCCTGAGGAGACAGAGCCAGCCGCCAGCCGCCAGCCCTCCCTCCCTCCCTCCGGCCTGGCCCAGCTCCCTCCGCCGGGCGCTGAGCGACGGAGCCGGACCCCCCCGCCGCGGGATGGCGGCGGCTGAGGGGGCTGAGGGGATGGCGGCGGCCGAGGGGGCTGAGGGGATGGCGGCGACGCGCGCCCGGCCCCCCCCGCCCCCTTCCGTCGCTATAGCAACCGAGAGCCGTCTGGCGCCCGGCGGCCCAATGGGGAGGCGGGAGGGGCGGTGGCGCCCCCTGGCGCCGGAAGGGGCGTGTCGGCGGCGCCGGAAGCGGGGCCGCAGCGCCGCAGGGTGTGTGTGCGTGCGCCGAGCGGCCGCCGCGCTCCGAGTCGCCTCGCCCGCCGGGATCCAGGCCGCCGCGCCGCCGCCCCCGTCAGGTGAGGGTCCTCGGCCATTCTCCGCCCGCCGTCCGGGCTCCCCCCACCATATCCCCTTCTTCTCCCGCCGCTGGGGCCCCGCGGGAGTGTGCGGGGGAGGCCTCCCCGGCCTGCCCCCCCCCCCCCTCCTTCCCCCCCGCCTCCCCGGCCGGCGCAGCCCCGCGGCGGGGAGGGGCGTCGGAGGCCGCAGCAGGCCGCGGGGGCTGCCTCCGGCGCGCTGCGGGAGGGTCCTGCCTCCCTGCTCTCCTGCTCCGAGTAACGGTGTGACCCTCCCTCGGCTGCCGCTGCGGAGTCCGGGCGGGCGGTGCCGCCTCCTCCCCCGGCGCCCGGCCCTGCCCCGCCCGCAGTGAGTCACTGGCTCCCCCGGAGGGCGAGGCCGGCCGCGCACACCTGTACCGTGAAGGGCTCCCCGGGGAGGAAGGGAGGCGAGCCCCGCCACAGCAGGGCCGGTACCGGTCACAGCCCGCCTCGTCCGTAGGCCTTCACCCACCCCGCCGCATCACACCCCGGTTCGCCAGAGCAGGAGCTCCGTGCCCAGCCGAAACGCTGGGCCCTCACCGCGGGCCGTTTCTGTGCCGATCGGTCTGAGCCTGCTCACCTAAGACGACCAGGGGTGATCACAGCAGTGCCGTGGACGACTTTAGAAGGAACCAAAATGATTTTATTGTTATTTTCCAGTTTTGATCATTTGTGTCCGTTTGGGAATAGAGATGTGTTTAGGGAGGATTCCAGAGGGAAAGAACGTTGCTTCAAGCCAGCCCCAGTCTACAAGAAGGCTGGGCAGTAACCCCAAACTAACAACCATAGGTTTTATTTGAGGTATGTATAATCAGATGTTAATTGGGATGATCAGATGTCAGTGGCATACAGTCCCTGTGTTAGCATATGGGAGCGAAAATGCATCCAATGCAAAGATCACAATATAAATCTGTTGCTTTCAGCTAAATTCCTTGTTAATAGTTAAAATAACTTTTCTAGTGGTAGGAAAACAAATTGCACATCATGCAGCACCATAAAAACTAAATTCCGATATAAAAATATCAGAGAGTTTGAGAACACTTGTAAGGTTTTGTAACTTCAGTGGCTGTAGGAATATTTGTGTCCTTACACATTCACTGCTGCAGGACACCTTGGTCAGAAATTTTAATCTTTGTTTATGAAAATAAAAGCTTGCTTTTATTTTAAAATAATAATAATGAGACATAAACTGGTCTGGAAAAGAAAACAACAACGCTAATGCCTTTTTCACCCTTCATATTAAAGGACTGCATAAATATACCCTGTATAATATTTTGTTTATTGAATTGGTACCGATAAAGTGATAGACTCATTGCACAGATGGGCCTAGTGCAGTTTTCTCAACCTCATTATGTCAGTACCGCATGTTCTGATCTCTGCTATTTTGATGTTGAGTCTTTTTTCTTTTTTTTTCTAAGCAGGCCTTTGCCAGTATGCAGCTTTTTGTGCTGCGTGTGAATAAACTCAGATGAGGAGGAGTTAAGTAAATAATGATTTGAATAATGAGGTAAAAAGCTAGCACTCTAATCCATCTGGTATCCTAATACATCCCAGTAAGACCAGGCGTTACAGTAGTGTGTCTCTTACATGGCCACACCTTTTGCCCCACCCTGTAATAGAAATGCTCTCAGTTTATTTTTAACAAAAGTGATTTACCTGTGATATGAACACATTAGTTTGGCATGAACTTTATGCCTGGGGGAAGATTTTTGGGGGTAACTCACTATTTCCACCTGGCCTGTAGCCAAAAACAATTCTGCTAGTTGAAACAAAAAGGTGTTGTCATGTGAGTATATTGTACTTTGAAACTGTGTGCTTGTCTCCACCTGCAGCTGTCCTGTGTGAAGTGCCATAGGTATGTAGCAGTGCGGTGCTTTTCAGCCTGCATCCCCCATTAAAATGACATTAAGAACAAGGCTACTGTCACTAAATTTAAGTTGTCCATACAATAGCAGTGTCCCTATACACGCTATTGGTAATTGTCACAGAAATTTCATAATTGTCTATTGAGATTGAAAACTGTTGAATGTCATTTTATTCAAAAATTATATTGGTCAGTTTTTAGGAAGCAATAAGAAATAATGGCAGAAGATGGCCGGAGTAGGCATGACTTTATAGAATGTTAATTTTATCTGAACATTTGCATAAAGATTTGAGCTGAAGGCCAGGGCATGCGGTTAATCAGTAGATGCAGGGGAGGCTAAAGTTATGTGCTGCACAAGGTCAGCAAGAATATCACAACTATGAAGTAATTTTCGTTTTTCCCTGATTATGTTAGCGGTACGTTTTACTGAACTTGCTCTTGACAGATGTGGAAGGTTTCACTGTTCAGATCTTGCCGGACATGTTCATTTTCTAATCAGTTATTTAACAATATGTGGCAGCCTTTGGGGGAACCAAAATAGAGAAACACAACTAATGAAGTCAAATGCCTAATACTATGATAAAGCAAGGAAGGTTCCTTGCACGCCACTTAAAGAGAGTTGATTCCTTTCCTATAAAGAATATCTAGCGATGCCCACTTAACAGTGAATGCCATCAGCATAATGCAGATATTTGTGTCAGCATGTATGTACCTGAATTTTGGAGAAGGATTTTCCATTTGTTTTAGAAATAATATTTCCAAAGCTCTTACTCTCTGTAATTATAGAACTATAATTTGAAGGACTACTTACCTCATGTGAATGTTTAATTTTGGAATAAATTGCCCATCCAGAAATCAAATTAAGGTATGTTCACGTATTGTTGGAAGATTGAACTACAAATTCTGTCCTGCTGCTTTTTCTGTTATAATTTAAGTGGACTTACAGAATTTGTGACTGAAAAGTATGGTTGCATCCCATTTCACCAAATCAGGTTTTACATTCGTTTCTCACAGTGAAACATGCAGGTCTATTAACCTGCATCTCTACTTGATTTGTTAGGGACCAGCATGTCAAACCAGCAATGACACTGCTTTCTCACCAATTTTTTTACAAAGTGGAAGTGTTTGATAGATTCTAATGCTTGCTATAAAAAGAGAAACAGTGCACAAAAATCGATGACTTAATTAGCATCAGAAGAACAGGTCATCGAGAGCAGCAGACTTCAGGCCAACGTAGGCTTATTAGTATTGTCTTGTCAGTTCAATATGTTATATAAGCCAGATTTTTTTTTCAGCGTCAGTTTTCATTTGATTTCTGCAGACTTTAAACACAGTTACTTCTGATCTGTTTTGGCTTTGTCCTAAACAGCTCATCGAGATTGGAAACAATAAAGGCTACGAAGCAGATGTAGTAACTGCTGAGCAGTAAGATGCGGTTCTCGAGCTCCTGCGGTCTTCTGAAGAACATTATCTGTATGTTTTACTCCTCAGCTGTTACTGAGCTGTAACCCTCCAGGTCTCTGTCCATCCGCTCTTGAAAGATCTGTGGGCGTACTGAGTTCAGGTGCTGTTCCCGGGGTGGTCGCACCATCCCATTCTTGCTGCATCTTCCACTAAAAGTAGCAAGGCAGTTACAAAGTGATGTGTTTTACAGGTTCTGACCTTTGATTCTCTACTTTTGATGCTTCGTAATATGTTTCAGAGTCTTGTCTACACAGGTGTAAAGCTTTTCTGGGGGTGGGAAGTAAGCACTTATAACTTTTGGTACCTGTATACATGCTATTCTACATTTGTAAGAGAGATTGAAAAAACTTGGGCTGTATGGGAGATAGAGGAATAAAAATAAGAATTAAAAAAAAGTTTTGAGTGTGGGATTTAGGGTGATTCAAATTTCTGGCAGCTGGTACTATTGGCTGCAACTGCTGGCTAGTGGTTGGCATTCCTTATGGTCAATATTGTCCAGCCACTTCTTTTTTGGAGGGCTACTAAGTTGTGATTTGACAGATTCTTAAGACGGAGTCTTAAGAATTTGAACTGTATTAACGCATGTAATGTGAGAATCTTCTGCTTAGAACGGGCAACTGTCAGGACTCCTCCATGGCTATGATCTGCACGTCTCCACTCCTTTTTCCATCTTCCCTCTTTCCCCCTTGCCGACATGGCATGGCTTCGTTAGTGCTAGAATAGATCATTCCTGTCGGCCTCCTGTTCGTCACCTTTGTGTGTTTTGCTCCTAGCTGCAGGTAACCTTTGTTAGATGGCTTCTGTTTGTGGCCTAGGAGTACTTTTAGCTGTAGGCTTTGCTTGTTTCAGACTGTGGCACACTGATCCATTGTTAGAGTGTGGCTTTCATCTCCTCTATGGGAGGGACCAGTTATAACTGATAGTTGCTTCTTTGCCTTTTCAAACATCACTCCTTTCCTTGTATCTTTTTTCCTTCTGGCAAACACTTCCCTCTTTTGGAGCTCAAGCCAGCATAGCTCTGCAAAGCTCTCTCCAAGCTTCTAACAAGGTAAGCAATGGAGAATCAAATAAGGATTTTAAGTGTTCCTTTATGCAGCACCCTGTGAACAAAATAATGGTAGGCTTACTGTCGATTGCAGATATTTTGGTGTGGGCAATGATTTTCTTCCTGCATTTAAGTTCTGTTAAATCCATGTTGTTGAATAATACTTTGTGTTTCATAGCAAACCTACTAACAGTACAGATATTAAGATGAATTAACTACACAACTCAAGCCCTTGTATACTGAATTTTTATGTCAGAACTAAGCTATCGAAGTTCTGAGGAACTCCATCTTCAGTAATCGGTTTGAGTTACATTAAAGGTGTGCATAAATTAGTTACATTACTGAGGAAAGTTGTTTGGTGAGAAACAATATTCTAATGCTTTGTGCTGGTATTTCGCCTGTATAATTGATATGTTAAACTGGTTTCTGGATCTCTTTTGTCCACTAGGTCTTTATGCCCTTGCAGTTCCCTCTGTGATTTCCTTCATGTGTCCTTATATGAACCCATTGACTGCTGTGAACTGACTTGCATCTAAACATAAATATGTCAGTGAGCTTGATAAAACAAACTCTGCACCATCTCTAAACTAAACTATATTGTTTGTAAATGGAATTCTGCACGGATTACTTGTCTACAAATTAGACCACTATTGGCAAAGTGCAGATCAAAGATAAAACTGACCTTTCAATGGCAAAATGTAAACTCTGTTGGAGCTACTTGCCTCTGGACTTCAACAAGCAGGCTTTTTCTACATAATAATCACATTCCATAAGAAGAAGAGAAGATAAGACGGTTGCAATAGACATACTTCTAGAAGCTGTTGAGACTGTGAAGAAACTAGAACTGCTCTGAAACTGTTTTGTTTAAATGTCCTGTTATTTAAAATTGGCTCTTGTAACTTAAAAAGCATTCTTCAGGTGTACTTTGTTCATGTCCACATTTTAGTGAGTGGGTAGAGAAATGCCACTCACAAATTACTTCCTGCGTTAAGCACAGAGTCTAAATTTAGTGCTGAGTTAAGGGAATGGTTTACGAGGTTTGATAGACTGAACAGTGAAAAGTGGGATGGGTTTTCTCAATGGTCTGATGATTTCCTTAGGCTTGTTATGCATCGATACTATGATATGCTTCAGAGTAGGGAGAAAAAAAGCGCACATCACGCATTCCGTTTATCCCTTTCCGTCCTCAGGAGCTATCCTTTTGATAAGTCTGCAGATGCCAATGATAATATAGCATATCCCCATGGTAAAAGCCTCTTGGGGAAGAGAGAGCCAAATTAATCATGCCTTACAAGAACTTGTCACACTACTACCCACAGTCAGTCTGTCTTGTTGAGGGCTTCGATCTGAAGTCTGTGTGTCACCTTTTAATAGGTGCCAGAATCCACTAGTTTATCGCAGTATTTAAGATGGAGCTGAACTGCAGCCCAACTTTACTTACAAGTCTGCAAGAGGTCTCTTTCCAGGAGGCTGGTTTTAGCATTACATATCCTTACTTGTGTGCCTTACGTGGATGAATGCATTAGGCTACATCTGCAAACGATCAAACACAAGCAGGAACGAGTGTGACTTGAAAATACATAACAGGTAGGACATTTGGTTGCTGGGTTTACTTTTAAGAGGTTCCATGTGAAATAACAATGTTTGGCTTGAGCTGGAGGGATTGAATATGCTCATCTCAAAATAATTTTGTAGTTAGGACTCTGTCCTTGGCAGTAGGAAACTCTGTAACTGCTCGTATACATGATGGGAATTTGGGTGTGCATCTCATTGTCCTGGTTGAGGATTTAGTATAGGGGACTGGTTTCGCTGTATAGTAGTGTAGAAGGTGATACCTGGATTAAAATAACAAGCTGAGCAGTGTGTGCAAGACGTTCTCCATCAGGAGCCTGTCATACTGGGAGCTTCAAAGGAAAAAGCCAGGGAGAAGGCTGCAGCAATCGCTTTCAGCCTGTTGGTTCTTTCTAATAGGGCTGTAGATGTTTGTCTAATGAACAGAAGCCTATGAAAGACAGTTGTGAACTTACTGTTCTTGTTTGCTTTTTATTGTTCTTTTAGAAGTTGTTTTTAGGCTGTTAGGTGTCAGCCTGAAAACTCTTTATCTGGACAGTGAGAGTCCTGATTGGGATTTAGGGAGTAGGAGAGGAACATTATTGCTCAGTACTGACAAGAACAACAGTACTGGGTCTGTCCAAAAGTGAACCTATGCACCTGGAGAAATTTTACAGATGAATTTGGGGCCTCTGGGCTCCACTCACTTTGATAAAGGCAAAGAAACTTGTTTAAGTTCTCCTGTGAACCTGGCCCTGGGTGGCTGAGTGTAAGGTTGGTAGCTCAATGGCTGAATTAACTACATGTTAGCATTGTTGTGTAGAAGTAAGCAACACTCAAGCTGCCTCACTGACACGTTCCTTACTAACTTCATTTTTCATTGCTTAAGGTCTTCAGGGACCTTGTGCTCATGTGATGTGTTTTTCTTGGCTTCAGTTGCTAAACTGCATTATCAGAAATGATAAACAAGTTGTTTCCATATAAGCAGTTAGTTTTGCAGTAGTGACCATGATCACATGGGCCACATCCCATTAGGGTTTTGCGAATGTCAATGTTATTTAGAAGGTTTTGAAAATCTGAGACTGCAGCAATCCAAGCTGTGTAGAATTGTCTATTATATGTACATTGATGCATCTAAAAAAAAAAAACCAACACCAAAACAAAACCAGTTTTCTGGCAGAACAGTATAAATGTACTTTCCATAGGTGCCAACTACTACAGCTTTACTGGGTATGGTTTATTTAAACCCCCAGAAACATCTCCTGTAGTGTGCAAAAACTCTTCAGTGCCAGGAGGAGCTGTCCAGTGCTTCAATGCCCCGAAGTAGTTGCTGTTGTGTAATAGCGGGGGAACAAACAGAAAAAAAACCAAAACCCAACCCTACCAAGAAACAACCGAAAGTGGTGGCTTCTGAGTTAGACCATGCAGCATCTCCCAGGCTGAGCTGTGGCCAGTATAGAAAAGGGGAGAGATTTACCCAGAGAACATATTTATGTGCTGTGCTTAATGTCAATATGAATTTTCCTGCATTTTGAGGAATAATGCTCGCATATCTTCAGGTTTGTGATTAGTCACATACACATAGAAATTACATGTATTTGGCAAAAGGTCAAATAAATTCTCAGAAATAAACCCTTCATAGTACTTCATTAGAATGGATAGATTTCCTACTTATTAGTGACTGCGAGTTCTGCTTCACCCTTCAACATTAACTTCTACAGTGCAGACAATCGAGACATTTTTCTCTATTTTTATCCCCCACTAATTACAGGAGAGCCATGGATAAAAGTGAGTTGGTACAGAAAGCCAAATTGGCTGAACAGGCTGAGCGTTATGATGACATGGCTGCTGCTATGAAGGCTGTCACTGAGCAAGGACATGAACTGTCCAATGAAGAAAGGAATCTACTCTCAGTTGCCTACAAGAATGTGGTTGGTGCCCGTCGCTCGTCCTGGCGTGTAATTTCCAGCATTGAACAGAAAACAGAGAGGAATGAGAAGAAACAGCAGATGGGAAGAGAATATCGTGAGAAAATTGAGGCTGAATTGCAGGATATCTGCAATGATGTTCTGGTAATAATCCAACAGCAAAAATAACAGTAGTTAGTACTGCAGCATTCTTCAGAGAGGCTTAAGGAATCTTACTAGTGCTGTAGACACTGCAGCACCTTAGCAGGGGAATAATTTTACATAGCCACATAGTTGGGTCCAATTCTAGCTCCTAAGTCATCTAGTTTGTTTCTTAGGGAATTTGTTGTAAAAGAGCTTTTTTTTAAAAAAAAAAAATAGAAAGAAGCAAACAGGCAACGTTGAAGAACCCTAGCTGCTGGCTAGGGGTCACCATGAAAACAAATTTAGATCTGGGGCACTGGCATGAGTCCTGCTAAAAGGCCTACCATTTAAATTCTTCCGTTAATGAATGCTGACGTCCTGAGGCTTGTTTAGTACATTTTTTTCAGATGGAGAAGGTGTGTACTTCTTCTCCAAAAGTGGTTTTGCTGTTTCTTTCACTTGGACGAGAGGGATTCTTTTTATTGCTGTTCAGTTTGCTGAAGATCAGTCGGGAGCAGTTGGTGTTGGTACTGTCAGTCTCTGCATCTCTTTCTGAATGCATGTGTGCTGACTGTACCACTATTCAGCTTTTCAGCTGGAGTTGCAGATAGAATCAGTTTGTTGTGGATAATTCCACTCTGTATAGAATTCAAGTTTGTGGCAGCAAAAGTGACCAGTCTTGTGCTAATGCCAGGCTGCTGCTTTTCATTATCTTGGCTGTGGACATAGGTTTGTATCAGTTTATTTCAGGGAAAATCTTTGCAGTCTTAAGCCCTGATAGCCATTAGATTCTGCAGGACTGAATTGTAGATGGCCTCAACATAGCAAGTTTTGTGCTTTCCAGGGATTAGTTTGCAAGTAGTTTCTCTTTTTCGGAGTTTAGACAACAGTAGGCAAAGTGATTAACGCGTGAGTATTAGTATAAGTCGTTGTTAATGTGTTTTAACAGTTCATGCTTACCATTGTAACGAAGGCTGTGTTTCAGACATTATTTTTGAGACTTGGGGAAAAAAAAAAGTTATGTTTCCTTTCTCAGGAACTCCTGGATAAATACCTTATTGTCAACGCCACGCAGCCAGAAAGCAAGGTCTTCTATTTGAAAATGAAAGGTGATTACTACAGATACCTCTCAGAGGTGGCATCTGGGGACAATAAGCAAAGTAAGTAGAGATGAATGAGGGCCGAGCAGATCAAAGTATAAAAAATACTTGTGTTCTTTTTCCCTAACATGAAGTATTTATTTCTTTTTGCTACTGCTCTGTAGTGTTGAAGACAGGTGCAGTGCAAATTGCTTTTAGAGAAAGACTTCACTGACATTAATAGAAGTGATTGACCGACATTCATCAAAGCAGTCAAATTCTGCTAGCAGCCCCCAACCTCAGTGACTGATTCTCAAGCATATTTGGCAGTGTAAAATCCTTTACCTGGAGAATGTTTGGGTTTTTTTTTTTTTCTCATGGAAAATGCTTTGTTCCTATCATCTCTTGTTTAAACTATGAATTTAGCTCACAAGTCTTCACTGTTTGCAAGTTTTCTGCATACAAATATGGGATATTGGGTTATTGGGTCCTAAGCCACTTAATCCTGAAATGTTAAAATAATGCTGAGTTGTGCCGGAATTCCTGGTGAGTGCCTGATGTAGTCCCTGTCTTGCAAACTTAGTTTGATGCCATTCTGGAGTTTGTTGTTACCCATTAGCCAGGAAGAGACTGTTGTCTTTCCTCTGAAACCCCAAAGTGAAATAGAAAGTTCACAACCTACCTGCTAAATGTTTCCTTAAGTTTAAATAGGTAGTTTAGGTACCTCCTCTTACCCATATGGTTTTGTCTGGATTTATTATTCAGAACTACTACTTCTTCCGTTAGGCTGGAAGTGAGTGTTTAATCACAGTACGCTTTGACTTAGGTAGAGCTTGTATGTATACAGACTGGTTGGAATTCATTTTGAATAAATTTCATTGTAAGTTTCTTAATACGTTGAACTTAATTTCTGTATCTCAAAGCTTTCTTTGAACAAATATTTCTGCCTTAATAGTTCAGCCATTAGTAGGCTTTTCTGTCTGAAAACATTGAAAGAAGCGTCTGTGCATATGTAACTGTATGAAATTTCTGGTGGCGCAATAGTCTAGACCAAGAATATAATAGTTTCCCAAGAATATTATAGTTTTCTCCATGAAGTACAGTGATGTACTGTGCATTAATATGACTGTAATTACTTCTTGCAGCAACGGTAGCAAACTCTCAGCAAGCTTACCAGGAGGCATTTGAAATTAGCAAGAAAGAGATGCAGCCGACACACCCCATTCGACTCGGTTTGGCTCTAAATTTCTCTGTCTTCTACTATGAGATACTAAATTCTCCTGAAAAAGCTTGTAACCTGGCAAAGACGGTAAGCAGACTCTTCATATTGTCATTTTTTGTGCATGCTAAGGAGATAATTACATGGTTGCAGCAGCACTTTGTAGATGATTGTTCTTTTGCATATCAAATTCCTTAAAAATGCTGTCATCTTTGAACTATTGTCATCATTGTATATTTTCAAGTAAGTTAGCCAGACTATCTTAGCTTTAAGAAGAGCTAATTTGCGAGTGCAGTTGATCCGGTGAAAGGGGAGACAAAGTGCCTGTTCTTATGTCCATGTAATTTTCTTAAAATGTGTTTGTGTCAATTTTGAAAACACTTGGATTAATGTAGCACTTCTGAAGCGAAATATTTACTTGAATTTGAACACTTGGCAAATACAGGAAGCGTTGTCTTTGTGACTATGGTTGTAGCAAATATTCTTGTGTACCTGTGTGTGTGTGTGTGCCTGCCTCTCCAAAAGGAGCTTGTGTGATGGGTTGTACCAAACAAATAGCTAGTGACTTTTTTTTTCCTTAGCCTCATTCTCCCTAAAATAGGATTAGAGCCTTCTAAACAGAGCTTTTTGTCTGTGAAAATTATCTGGTAGTAACTTGAATAATATTGCATTAGGTGAATCTTTGTATTAATATGCACTTCAATAGTATCTTGTAACAAAAGTGATGTTTTGCTCTGTACAATGCTGCTGCTGTTCCTGCTTTTTTACTTAATATGCTTACATCTGTTTGAACCCTGAATGAAGAAATTGCGCTTATTCATGGCTATCAGCTCTCAAAACTTGCAGCATGGGTTTTCATGTGTAACTGATTGATGGGGAGAATGGCTTTATTAGTCTCTGATCTGATTTCCTATGCTGGTTTGAAAAGAAATACGAAACCTCCCACTCCACCATCAAAAAAACCTTGTCTTCCATTTTCTTGCTTACTTATATACAATATATGTATCAACTTAATGGTACCCTTGTCTTTTACTGCCAATTTAGACCAGTGAGACCTTCATTTTTAATGAAAGTATTGCTTTCAAGTGTTGTTCTTGGAAACCCGACTTCAAGCTGTGCGAGTCATTCTTCAGTGTGACAGAGACTGCGCTTGCCTCTTCAGTATTTGGTATTGGTGCGGTAGTAAAGTTGTTCTGGGTTTTCATCTGGACCCCCCTGAAGACTTCTGTTTTCCTGCTGGTTGTCTAGTGTTCTGGTGCTCGCTTTGGTTTACATTTCTTCTCTTGGTGGAAAAGGAAAATACTGGAAGCTTTTGTCACAGAATTTGAATAGTAACGTGGCAAATCAGTAAGCTCTGTGTAAGCTGAAGTGAATTCAGAGAGCAGAGTGTGAAAGTGCTGTCTTACATATTTTTAGGCGTTTGATGAAGCGATAGCAGAGCTGGACACGCTGAATGAAGAGTCTTACAAAGACAGCACTCTGATCATGCAGCTGCTTAGGGACAACCTCACTGTAAGTACCACGGGGCAAACCACTGCACTGTGCGCCGTTACTTCCTTAGGCTGATGGACTCCACTTAAGTGGGACTCAGAGTCTGAAGACTAAGGTTAAAAGCCTTTTCTGAGGCATTAACTGTGTGTCTTAACTGCACTGCTTTTTGTAACCAGACCAGTTAGACTTGCTTGTTTAAACCAGAAGTCACCATTGTTAACCATTGTAACAAACTCAGTTTTTTTATAACAGAAAGTGCAGTTTGTCAGTTCTCAACAGCCAGCTTGTCATCGTGTTGAGCTTGCAAACTTCTGCCAGCTTTTTGCTTGTAATCATCTGTCCGTCTTCTAGTTCATTATTCTTTAGCTTTACTGTGAAGTTCAGTTCTCTATTACTCTTAGCTGAGAAAATTGCACAGCTACTGCTAATTATGCTGTCTTCCCTTTCCTGACAATTGTAATTAACTGTGCTTTCAGCATAAACACGTGTTTGTATTTTCTTACAGCTATGGACGTCGGAAAACCAGGGAGATGAAGGGGACGCTGGGGAGGGAGAGAACTAATGGCTGTCACGCTTCACTATATGTTCAATGTCACCCTGTATCCTACACATATATCCCTTTGTGCGACAAGCAAAAAGAATAGTACATCGACTTTCACAACCTCAACGTAGCAAAAACTGTCTGTGGGGTAAAAACGGTTGGTTGGTGTTTTGTGTACTTAAAGCGGAGGTCGGTTATTATAATGGCATTCCGAACTTTCCTATTACGAACATTTACAGTTATGATTACCGTGTTTATATTTTTAACTGAACACTGTGATTATGGGTTTTGTGATTGCAATTGACTTTACAAAACTCTTATTGGTAGAAGAGTAGACATCAATTATGTAACTCTGGCAAGCTTAATTTGGCACCAAAATAGTCGAAGTACAATTCTGTTGTAAAGTTGTACAGAAAGTTATAGAGATTCTATTGTGACACTGGGGCATGGAAGGAAAACAATCCAATGTATGGCATTCCAGTTAGTAACACTGCTATGGGTTAGTTTAACAGGCACACTCTGTAGACATTTGTAACTGAGTCTGAGGCACCGCTTTCAGTCAAAAGCTCACTTTCGTCAATCCTGTCTTTCTGGGGATGGGGTTTGTTTTGGGGAGGAGGGTAATGGGGGAGTTAGCAGCTTGATTTCCAAACTCTTTACACTGGCAGATAACTGGGATTTGACTTCTAAAAGTGCTTTCATGCTCATACGCGCATGACTAAGCCCCTTCCCACAGCAATAACATACCTAATTATACCTTAGATATTCTTCAGTAGTGACAATTCTTGGTTCGCTACCATGGACTTGCAGTAGGAGAAGATTCAATTTTTTGAATGGCCTTATTAGTTTGGATGATACCATGAAGTAATCTGCCACTTTTGCATTACTTTACTCTTAGGTGAAGCGAAATCTCCATGGTATTCCCATTTTGAATTTATCCTGCAAACGACTTAAGTAACCCACTGAGCCATCTTTTAAGTTCACTTTCTAGAAATTTTTCTCCCATTGGACTCTGTTCATCCTTGACCCTCTCACCTGTTTAAACTCCATTAAAGCAATTCAGGACTCCCACGCGTGCGTCGTCCTTTCTTTGGTTATGGGTGATGTCAGGATGGTGGGTGAGACCTGAGCCTGCTCGAGGACAGGTTTCTTTCTTGGATGTTTGAGAGTTGCCAGTGCTCTTGCAGTCTTCAGCTCTTGGCTGCCATTTTTTTTGGTAGTATCAGGATCTGGCTCAAATATTCAGGATTTCCCATTTATTGTACTGGAATGCAGGCCTACACATTTGCAACGCTTGTAACTTGTGATATTTGAGCTCCAAATGTCCTCACCTAGTTATGTTTCAAACATGTCCCATTAATTAAAAACTAATAAGAGTTGCGTGAATAATGCAGTGGAAAAGATTAGGAATAGTCACCTATCAGTCTCGTGGTATCATCCCCCCACCTTCACATTCCACTTAGGTATAGGATCCATCTGTTCGTCTGTCCATCTGTCTGCTGGAGAGAATTTCATGCACTGATTTTAAAACTCCCCTCTACTAGCTGAACAAATTGTGCAGTTAATACTTGGCGCTTGATAAATGCAGTAGTGAATGTGGAACCGAGCCTGTCTGTATATCTGGTAGCTCTTTTCGCTTTGTTTTTACTGACCAGTATTCTGCCTAAAGTTTGCTTCTGTGACGGTTATATTGCCTAGCACACACGTGGTTGTGAGAATAGTATAGCAAAAAGAAATACCTGGTTATTGATGTACTAGATTTGTGTATGTCTTTTAAACAGTTCTAGTTTCACCTTACACGAAATAATCAGGAAAGTGTAAAAGAATTCAAAAGTGAATAATAAAAAAAAATTTTATCAGTTGTTTGTGTCTGTTATCTTTGCTGTACTAGTGACAAAAAACTTGTGGTAGTAAAATCACCACTTACTTTTATTAAATGCACAAATCTTGGATCGTGTGAGTTGATTCATGGTTTCCAAATGGTACGAATACTTAATTGCTCATTCCTTTGCAGAGGCTTCCCCCCACGCCCTCCCAGATTTGTAGTAGCGAACACTGCTGCTCTTCATTTGTGTTGAGGTCATACTTACACGATATTGTCATTGCAGGACTTAAAAGAAATGCAGCTATAAATATCTATTTCACTTGGCCATGAGTCATTGCATATTGTATGGTTGAACACAGCATACATGAGAAAAGTCTGTTGGTTACACTTAAAGGTTTTTCCTCGGGGAATCCTTTAAATGCACGCTTGCGGACGCGGGGTTAGCTCTCCTGCTGGCTCTGTCAGTGGACGACAACCTGCCTACGCTCCAGGTAACACCGCTCCTCTCAGCTGGGCATGCAAAAGCGCTCCTGGGGGTGCGAACGCCTGTTGGGGTGGAGGTGTCATCCTGGAAATAAAGCGCTTGAAGAGATGGGTGGCAATAGCCGGGCTAGTTGGTATCAGTCAGCCTAAAAGCACTGAGGAGGTTGGTAGAGGCCAAAGCAAGTGTCGTTCCTGCTCTTGGAGCCTCTCTTGCTCTCGCAGTAAGACGATATGGAACTGTGCTCTGTGGAGAATGTCTCTTGGCTTCTTTTGATCGACCTCTGCAAAGGTGTTATGCCAAAATCTCACTGGCTGCTGATCAAGCCCTGATCCGTCCTGTGCCATGGCTTTAAATGGTGGTCCCTCTGCTTAGATCTGCTATTATTGCCACTTTGTCATTTTCTTCAGCCTTTCTAGACATACCTGCTCTTAAATGATTTTATAGTGTATGCTTACTCCCAGTCTGACTCATGCTGGTGACATTGTCTGCCCCAAGAAGAAAAAGTCCCAGGTCCTGCTAGCTGCTCCTCTTGGTAGAGCACTTGTGTTGCCTCAATTCATGCAGATAACATCTCCCATCCTTACTGTCTCTTACATCTCCCATCCTTACTGTCTCTTTCGGGGGAATCAATGAGCCTAGGAGACAGGTCTGCAGCAGTGAAGGGAATGTCTTAATTTTGCAAGTAATTACGTCTTCTGGGGAAAGGGCACTCCAGCTGGCCCAGCCATAGTAAGAGTCCGGGTGTAGTCTACCTGTTAAAACTGATCTAATTGGTGCTGCTGTGGCTTCTCCTGATGCACTGATGCTGGTCCGAGGTCTGAGTGAGGCGGTTCAGTGTGGGGAAACCCCCAGAAGGCTTTTGGGAAGGTCAGGTTTCTCACGTGCACTGCAGCTGACCCTTCCGAGAGCACAGGGTGGGGTGGGGAGCAGCTGAGCAGCCCCCCCTTGCAGTAGTTTTGCCTTAACTGTGTGGGATCGGGGTGCCGCATGGCGTGTGCCACCCGGAGCAGGCTGGTGTGTGAGATGCTGAGGGTCTCCTGAGCGGTGCTCAAGGACTCTGTGGCAGCAGCGGAGTTGCCTTTTTCCACAAAATGCAGCAGACCTGTTCAGCTGAAGTCAACACGAGACGCTTGTCCTGCTGCACGAGCTTCCCTGCTTAAAAGCCTGGAAGCAGAGGGAGCGTGGACATGGGGAACGGGTCTGGCTGAAAGCTGGAGGTGCTGGTGACTCCAGCCCTGTGCAGCCCTGCAGACAGAGCCCTGCTGGGGTCGTACTGGTGGACCTGCCCTGCCCACGGGCCCAGGCTCCTGCGCTTTGTCCAGACCTTATTGCTCTCTACAACTATCTGAACCGAGGTTGCAGAGAGGTGGGAGTCGCCCTGTTCTGTCAAGTAAGAGGTGATAGAACAAGCGGAAATGGCTTCAAGGTGTGCCAGGGGAAGTTTAGATTGGATATTAGGAAGAATTTCTTTACTGAAAGGGTCGTCAGGCATTGGAAGGCATTCCCCAGGGCAGCGGTGGAGTCCCCATCCCTGGAGGTATTTAAGGATCATGTAGATACAGTGCTCAGGGACATGGTTTAGTGGTGGGCTGTCAGTGTTAGGGTAATGATTGGACTCGATGATCTTACAGGTCTTTTCCAGTCTAGGAGATTCCGTGATTCCGTGATTCTGCCATCCAGCGTTCCCACTGCACAGCGAGCTGTTTAATGACAAACCATCGCCCCTCATACACCTACCACTATGTCCAGCACATGATGGCGTGACCTGTGGATGAACGTGACCTTACCACACTCCTGTGTCACCCAGACAAAAGGTGGTGGCAGAGGCTGGGTTCTGCATCCCGTGGGTCTCCGTTGGGCGTTGAGGGAGCTTGCTGGGGAGTTTGGGAATGTGTAAGTGCTGAATGATGAGGGGTTTTGTACCGAGCTGAGCGTATCTTACCCGCTCCTGCATGGATTTCTTCACTTCAGGGAATTACCCACCAGAAATGGCGGGTGAATTCCTAAAAAATGGGTGGGTGGGACACGCAGCGCTCAAGGGCAACAGGCAGCGCCGTCACCACCGCCGTTCGTTTGAAGCCACCCGAGGACGGCGGGCGGCTGCCCCGGCTGCCATTGCCACAAAATTAGGAGGCGGAACCGCTGGCCCTCTGCCCAAACCCATTAACTCCGCGGGGCTGGGGGCTACCGCGGGGCTACCGCTGCCCAGCCCAGCCCAGCCCAGCCCAGCCCAGCCCCCGGGGGATGCCCGCCCCGCTCGGGGCGGTGCCGGGCCGGGCCGCAGCTGGCGGAGGGCGGGGAGGCTCCGTCCCGCCCCCGGCGCCGCCGCGGGAAGAGGCGGTCGGTGCCGGCAGCCGGAGCGGTGCTGCGCTGCCCGCCGGAGCGCTCGGCGTGAGTGCGGGGCCGGGGTCCCGCCGGCGGCGGATTCTCCCCGGGGTAGGGAGGGGGGGGGGGTGTCGGTCACCGGAGCGGGGGTGGCCGGTGGTCCCCTCCGCCGCCGGAGCGGGGCCGGGCAGGGCAGGGCGAGCAGCCCGCTCCCCCTCTGCCGCTCCGCCCGGTGTGTGGCTGGGCTCGGCGGGGATGGGGCTGCCCCGCAGCCCTGCGGGTTCCCCGCCCGGCCCCGGGCCGGCTCTCTGCCCGCTCCGCACCGCCCCGGCGTGGTCCGCTCCGTCCCCTCGCTCTTTGCCCCGCCGGCGGCCGGGGGAGCGCTGCGCCCGCTCGCTCAGCCCCTGCTCCTGTCGCCGCGAGGACCTTGGGAAGCGCATCTTGGTTCACGGATGGGCTCGAGGGTCCTAACGGTCCCTTCCGACCCAGCCGATTCGATGCTCTTGGTTGCGGGAGGCGCGGGGCCGTCCCGCAGAGCTTCTGCACGGCTCTTCCATGTTCTGCCCTCGATGGTGACCTGCGCTTGACTGAGGGGTTGCTTAACGCGCCTCTCCTATGTGTGTGCATTTGGTTTGGGCATCCATAGGGTATCTTAACCGGTGTCTTAGGTCTTCCGAGCTTTAAGGTAAGAGCCACAACGATGGGCTTATAAGGTTTTAGGGCAGAAGCTGCATTTCTGTTTTCCTGAGCAGCACCTCGGAGGTCTTCAGCAGCAACTGACATCTTCACACGCAACTTCATACCCAACTGAAAACGGTGGGAGACTGACCATCACTCTTCCTGCCTCGGGGGCCTCGTCAGCAAGCCGAGGCTCGCTGCTCTGGGAAAGGCTGGCTAAAAACCCGTGTTTGCCATATTAGAGATGGAGACAGTCACGGGGAGTGCAGCAGTGCAGGCTGCGGGGCTGCTCGTGGGAGGCTCTCCCCTGGCAGGGCAGCTCTGTTGCATCAAAGCAAACCCGCAGCCCTTGGGTTCGCGCTGGCTGAGCAGCCGGTGGGAGGGAGCCGTCTAGGAGGAATTCAAATGGAATTCTCTGGTGAGGAAGGGTTGTTTCCTTTCTGAGGAATTAAACTCCATTTTGTTTCTCTTGGGTTTTGAGTGTTGAAAGGAACAAATCCGTGTGTGCGGTGTGTTGTGTCCCTCTGGCCACTTCCCAGGTTTGTGGGGGCTGTGACATGCGGATTTCCCTAGCTCAGCTTTTGCACCAACATTGAAACGTCCCTGAAAAACTTAGGAACTGCAGCACCCTTGGGGCATTCCTGGTCCTACCACTGCTGGTGGGAAGGGCCTGGCTGGCACTGGTGCCATGGGGCCAGCCCCAGTGTGGGTCTGGGGTGGCTGTGTGCGAGCCGAAATCTGTGCCCTGCAGCCTCGGGTCTGTCTTTCTCCACAGCTGAGCTTTGTGGTTGACCATGAACGCTAGTGGCCCTGGCTATCCGTTAGCCTCTCTCTATGTGGGAGACCTCCACCCCGATGTTACTGAAGCCATGCTGTACGAGAAGTTCTCGCCTGCTGGACCCATCATGTCCATCCGAGTCTGTCGGGATGTTGCCACACGCCGATCGCTGGGCTATGCCTACATAAACTTCCAGCAGCCCGTGGATGGTAAGCTCCCTGTAACGCAGCCCCGAGGAGCTGCCTCGCAATGGGGGCTTGGGGCAAGAGAAGAGAGGGTAGGTGGTAGAAAAGTGGGTGTGAGTGGATGCATCAGCTGTTGGGGCTTGGCCAACGTGCTCCTCGTGTTGGGTTTTGTTTGTAACCGACCCCAATCTGCTCTCAGATGGTGACCCATCCCACTCCTGTCTCTGCTCTGACTGGGCTTTGGGCTTCTAGAGGGGAGGAAGGTGATCTGAAAGAGTCTCTGCCCTCTGTGAGCTTATGGAGAAGGGCACCAAAACCCCTTCTGCCCTCCCCCAGGGCAGCCGGCTGCCCGCAGGCTCGCAGCGTGGGTAAGCGAGGCCCCTCTCCTGGCAGGCATCACAGCGCTGTAGCACCGCATGGTGCGGTACCCAGCAGGCATTTCATGCTGGAGCAAGGCAGTGGTGATGGGAAGGTGTTGGGTTAGTTGCCCTGGAGACCAAAATCCTTACTGGGTAAACGAGTTGGGCATGTGCCAAACTGGAGCTTGCGGTGAAATGGATGATCCCGTGGGAGTTGGACGTGCTTTGGAGGGGGGAGGGGAATAGTTAAAAAGGAAGGAGTGTTGTGGTGGGAGGGGAGGGGAGCAGCCCCTGCCTGGCCCTGCTGCCCTGGGAGGCAGCACTGCCCGTCTCATTTAGGTTAATGAGCCCCTGTCCAATGGTATCCTTGATTCCTGTGCCTGTCTCAGCTGCTGTAGGATGTGAAGGGGATCTGTCTCTGCTACACTCCTCTCTCCCCCTGCCTTCTCTTCCTTGCCAGCTGAGCGAGCCCTGGACACCATGAACTTTGAAGTGATCAAAGGCCGTCCCATCCGCATCATGTGGTCCCAGCGGGACCCCGGGCTCAGGAAGTCGGGGGTTGGAAATGTCTTCATCAAGAACCTGGATGACTCCATTGATAACAAAGCCCTGTACGACACATTCTCTGCCTTCGGAAACATCCTGTCGTGCAAGGTACGTGGGCCCTGCAGGAAAGGGCTCGCTGCAGAGCTGCCCCATGACCTTGGCAGCATGCTCCAGCCGCCTGAAATTCACTTTCTTGTGTCAATTCTTACAAAGTTTCCTCTAAATTCCCACTTGCTTTGAAGCCAAAGGGCCCTGTTGTGTTTTTTCTCCCTGCTCTCCTTCTTCTCAGCCCCTGCCTAGAGACGTTGTATTGTTCTCCTTGAGCTCAGTGCAGCGATGCCACTTGGGTCTTGGTGAGCCACCAGCTCTTGGGCATCATGTAAAGCACAGTGTGTCTGTCCCTGGGCTTGCCCAGCTCCCTGACCTGCTGCCAGCACCCAAACATGGCTCAGCCGCTGCGGGAGTGGGACATCAGGGAGGGCAAATGCCCCTGGAAAAGGAGGGGGGTGGGGTGTTCCTGTGACTTACTCATGTGCAAACATGGAGAAAAACAGTGTCTCTGGGTTTGGGTTTGTTTTTGTTTTTTCCCTTCCTCCTTGCTCTGCGTTTGTAGGTGGTTTGTGATGAAAATGGATCCCGCGGCTATGGCTTTGTTCACTTTGAGACTCACGAGGCAGCGACTCGGGCCATCGAGACCATGAATGGGATGTTGCTCAACGATCGGAAGGTGTAAGTGCCGGAGAGGAGAGTGTCTCCTCGGCTCTGCGCTTGGCTCTACTCCTCACTCGCCTTGGTGCCCGCTGGGGAGCAAACGCCTGCCCTGCTGGGGCTGCCACCTCCTGCTGCGCTCTCTCCTCTCTTCCTGTCCTCACTGGGCACAGTGGCTCCACTGCTCTCTGGGGCAGTGAGTCACTCGTGGTCCATGCTGGTGGAAGTGCGATAACGGTTTGGAGCCGTTCCTAATGCTGGGGAAGGAGTCCAACCCCGGGCTGTGTTTTGTTGCTGAGGCGGTGTAATGAGTGCCCGCAAAGCAGGGCTGGTCCTCCATCTCGGCTGTCAGCATCAGATAATCAGGGCAGGAAGAGGTTTTGTTGTTCTCCGGCTCTCTGCTTACATTGCATCACCTTATTCTCTATGTCTCTGTCTCCGCAAAGGCAAGCGGCTGCCCAAGGGGCTTGGGGATACCTTGGAGGAAGAGAGCTGGCACTTGGTGGCATCCCTTGGGGTCTTTCGGGGTCTCCTGAGTTGACACCCCCAGTTGCCCCCTGTGTTACCACTCTCCCTGTTTCAGTAGTGCCAAGTGGGGTCTGGATAGGGGAACCCGGGAAGGACAACACCAACTTGCTGGAGGTGAAACCCTATGGTGGGTTTATGGGTGAGCAAAGTACGGCCTCAGGTGATGGGATCTCTCTTGGCCTGGATCAAGACAGATGTGCCTGTGTCCATCTTCCCTCTGCAGAAGACGTGGAGGGTCTCATGTCCCTTTTCTTGCTTCCTGCAGGTTTGTTGGCCATTTCAAATCCCGCAAAGAGCGTGAGGCAGAGTTTGGGGCTCGGGCAATGGAGTTCACCAATGTCTACATCAAAAACTTTGGGGATGACATGGATGATGATAGACTGCGGGAAATATTCTCCAAGTTTGGTGAGTAAAGTTGTTAAAGCAAAATATCCTCATGTCTGATAAACTGGAGCTGGGACAACTGCAAAGAAAGCTGGGGAGAGTGCTTGATTGAAATACTGAGCCCCTTCTCTTGATGGGATCAGACTTGCTTAAACACCATGTCACCAAAGGACCACAGTGGCTTAAATTGTCGGGACATTACATGCACTTTCCTGCAGTGATGGAGGATAACTTGTATTAGGTGCTCTCCTGCAGGAAAAAAAAAAGTTTTTTTACTTTCTTGGGGAACAAAAGTGGAGTGTTTTTGTTTTATCAGTTTTTTAAATTGTCTTGAAACCACTGTGCTGTCTGGTTATAGGAGCCCTGGGAATAAGAGATGCTGAGTCTGATTTTAAAGCACAAGTGGCTTTTCCAGTTTGGTCCGTTACTGGAGGATGCCTTTTGTGACAGAGTTTAGTGTTGTGCCAGCCCACGGACCAGACTGTCCATGCTTGCCCAGTGTTAGCTCAAGTAATTGGTGAATACCCTTTGTACAAACCCAATATATGCATTCATATGTGAAGGAGATGAGAAATTCTGGCCGAAGAAACTCGGTGCACTGGCTGGAGAAACCAAAGAGCCAACAGCAATGAGGGCAGCATCCAGGTTGGGATGGGTCGCGCTCACTGACACGTGCAGCCTCCCGTTCTGGCCTCGTGGTGGGGATCCTGCTGTATGTCCTCCCGTTGGCTCTCCTGTGCTGCCACGGCCGTCTGGTCTCCTTGCTGGACCAGCATCTCGTGGTGGCTCCTGAGCACAGTGCTGTGTGTTGGCGGCACCCCCTTGGTGGGCACCCTTCTTCAGACGGATACTTTCCTTTCCTCTTGCAGGAAAGACGCTAAGTGTCAAAGTCATGATGGACAACACTGGCCGCTCAAAGGGCTTCGGGTTTGTCAACTTTGAGAAGCACGAAGAAGCCCAGAAGGCAAGAGGCCCTTCACTGCCGATCTGCTGTCTCCACCCTGTGCTTGTTGCCTGTTGATCTTCCCACCTCCCCTCAGGGGAAAACCTCACCAGCTTTGTGCTTGCCTCGGTGCCGGCACTGGCAGGGGTGCCTGGATGGGCAGGACCTGGCAAAGGGGAGCAGAGCTCACTGTAGGGATGGACCGGGGTGGTGGGTGAAGAGTAGAGCTGTGGCTGTTGACTTCCTGTGGCACTCAGAGCCCTCCCCTCTGCTGGCAGGCGGTGGCCGACATGAATGGGAAGGAGATCAACGGGCGGATGGTGTACGTGGGCCGAGCCCAGAAGCGGCTGGAGCGCCAGAGCGAGCTGAAGCGGAAATTTGAGCAGATCAAGCAGGAGCGAGTGAGCAGGTACCAGGTAAGGGCAGAGCGGGATGTTCCATCCTGCAGGTCCGCACCAGGGACATGCCCCCACGGGCATCCAGAAATGTCGTCAGCTCGGGGACAGCGCAGGGCTCTCCAGAGCAGATCAGTGTGCTGGCTCCCTTCCACAATTAAAGAAGGTGGACACGGGGCTCCACTCACTGCCTGGTAATGTCCTGGGAAGCAGTATCAGGAAAGAAGAGAGAGGTCTAAACCCAGGATGATGTTGGCAGGTGAACAAACGGGTCTGCTCTTTTCCAGAAATTAAAATATTAGTCTGGAAATGAGGCGGCTTCCTGAGGTCTTGGAGCAGCATCATAGTGGTGGCCTGGGTGCCCTCTTCACTCGGGGCGTCTCGCCTGCAAGTGGAGCGCATGCATGGTCCTGGCTCCTCTCCACGCCACTGGTCCTGCAGCAGCTCTGGAGCGGATGCGTTTGGGTCCACGTGCTCTGGCTGAGCTGCTGGTGAAACATGCATCCAGCTTGAAAAAACACTGTAAGCTTTGGGAGCTCACTGTGCCTTTGGGAGGAGGCTAAGTCGCTTTTCTGCCCATTTGCAGGGGGTCAACCTGTACGTGAAGAATCTGGATGATGGGATAGACGACGAGAGGCTGAGGAAGGAGTTCTCTCCCTATGGCACCATCACCAGTGCCAAGGTGAAGGACCAGGGCTGTTGCTGGGGCTCCCGGGGTCAGCCGGCTGGTGCACTCAGCCCTTGGAAATGGGTCAGGATTATCATCCTGATGAGTTACGGTTCCCTGCTGATGGCTTGTATCTCAAGCCAAGTCAAAGGACATGCCACTTGTACCCCACGCTGTCCTGAGGAGCTTATTGATTCAGCAAATATTCTGGGGCTTTGCTGAGTTATCCCAGCTCCAGTGAGGTGCAGGGTATGGGACCTTAAAGCCACATCATTCTGAATATTGCGCAGCTGCTCTGTGCTTTGGGACCAATGTGACACTGGTACAAATGGGAATGACCCAAAAGCCACCTCGCTCTGGGGAGAGCAGGGTTTGCCTGGCTGACGGGCTGGTGGTTTACCTTTTGGGAAAACACTAAAAGTGTCAGTCTTGCCACAGCCCTGGTGCCAAGGTTCTCGTGAAGGCTGTGCGTGTGGGTGCGGGGGGGTGGTCTGGCTTTAAGGTCGGATACCTGTACCCTGCCAGCTGCTGGGGACAGACGCTGCCTGGCCCTCGGGCAGCGCACAGTGTCCCACTGATCCCCAGCCCCTGCTGGCTCCTGTGGCATTAAGCACCGGAGCATCACTGTCCCGTGGGCCGTGCGGGGCTGGGGCACAGCCCCCCTGGAAGATCACAGGCTGCAGACCTTGGGCTTGCCCAGACTCTGCCATCTGAGTTTCCCAAACCTACTGGTTTTGCCTGAGCAAATCCTCCCCTTTCCTGGAGAAACCTCTCCGTGAACCCCCATGGGCACAGCCCCATCCGTCCCACCCTGGGTGTGGGGGCTGTATTGGGGTGCCTGCGGGTCCCATGCGTGTCCCCCGACACCCCCCGCCCCGGCTGTGCTGCGCTTCGCGGGTGCTGCAGCGATCTGTGGACTTAGCTGTCTTGTTCTAATCCAATTTTAGGTGATGACAGAGGGTGGCCACAGCAAAGGGTTTGGGTTTGTATGTTTTTCCTCCCCAGAAGAGGCTACCAAGGCCGTGACGGAAATGAATGGGCGGATCGTCAGCACCAAACCTCTCTATGTCGCTCTCGCTCAAAGGAAAGAGGAGCGGAAAGCAATCCTCACTAACCAGTACATGCAGAGATTAGCCACCATGAGGGCCCTGCCTGGCCCTCTCCTGGGCTCCTTCCAGCCCCCCCCGGGGTACTTCCTACCCCCCATCCCCCAGGTGAGTCCCCATTCCCAAGTGGCAGCCTCGCACGGGGACCCCAGTTTGCCCCGGGCTGGAGGAGGGGGTGGCAGTGGGGCGGAGGAGCTCCTGTGTCTCCAGTTTGTGCAGACCCGAGTGCACGCTGGCGTGGGATCAGTGCTGGGCTGCTGCGTATGCGGCGGGGCTTGCCAAAACGCTGGTGGGCTGCGGGTGCTCCAGGCAATGGGCTGGGGATTTAGTAGCCACCGACTGCTCCTCAGAGGAGGGAACCGAGGAGGAGTTTGGTGGGAGGCTGTGAGCATGGAGAAAGAGTCCCCTGATGAAAGGAGGGGAGGGAGAAGGGTTACAGAGGTGCAAAAGCTGGTGGGGAGGAGATTAGTGGAGCTGCTGGAGGACACGCAGGCAGCAGGACTGGGGTTTCATCCTTGAAGCACTCCGGCACGCTGCAGAGTGTGGTTTTGGCTCGTCTGTCTGTGCATGGTGGCCACTCAGATGCTCTGCGTTAGATCTGGCTCAGCTCCCAAGTCACCCTGGATAACATGTTCTCCTTTCCTAGCCGCAAACCAGAGCTACCTTCTACAGCCCCAGCCCAGTTGTCCCAGTCCGTCCTGCCACTCGCTGGAGTGCGCAGCCCTCCCGGCCTCCCCGTGAGTCAGTCTGCCTCTCCCCAGGGGCTCTCGGTGCGAGCTGGGCTTGGTTAGGGACTGAGGGTCTCTAAAAGCAGCACAAAGCGTGTGACCACGGGGTCTGTTGCTTGGAGAAGTGTGCAGGGGTTTGGTGCAGGGGTCACGGTGATGGGCACTGGGGGATGAGCCATTGGGGTTGACCCCAGAGGTGAGGTGCTCCTGAGCTTTCCCCAGCTGTGGTCAATATCCCACACATCTCCTTTCACACCTTTGCTACCAAGGAGCTTTATTAATCGTGTTCCATCTCTACGACAGCGTATCCTGCAGCTACCCCCATCCTGAGGGCTGCCGTGCCGCCCCGGCGCCTGCTGTCCAACATCAGCACCATGAGACAGGCTTCCACCCAGGTGCCCCGTGTGCCCTCCCAGGCCCAGAGAGTGGGTGAGTGGGGGAAGGACCCAGCTTGGACATTGCCGTGGTGGCCGGGCGTTGGCAAGGGTGCTTGCTGCAAGCTTGGGTCTGCCTCCAAAGATGGAACACTTTGTGGGATTGCTCATGGAGGAGTCCACATGGTGCCCTTGGATGTGATGGGACTGGAGCAGTGTCTGTAGTAAATAAGTGTGTAACTTTTGGGGAAGGTTGTGGTCTTTCAGGTAATGGGACAGGTCTCTCATGTGCAGATTGGTCTTATTTGTTGCTCCTTGAATACGTTCGTTAAAGATGATGATGGTGCAGCCGTGACACTCTAGGCTTAGTGCTCAGACCGTGGTGGAGGTTGGGAAAGGACCTCTTGGGCAGAAGCAGAGGTTCTTACAGGCTCTGGCTGAACCACCGCTAAGGCCAAGCCTCCAGTAAACACTCTCATGTTAGAGGTGTTTGGAGCTATGGCACAAGAACCAGCCCTCGCTGGCATGCCCAGTGCCTGGCTGTGCTGGGGCTGTCCCTGCATCCTGGGGCGTCCCCTCTGCCTTGCTAGCACAACACAGCCGTGCTCCTGGAGGGCTGGCAGAGTGGTGACCGAGCTGCTGTCCCATATGTGGGGACAGAGCATTCCTCACCTTGAGAGTGTGTCAACCCTGTGTCTGTCCCATCACCCCTCTGCCTTTCGTGAGAGGGAGGAAGAGGAGGATGCTTGCCAGGGTTTGCAGTGTATCCCCCTTTGAGGCTCCTCCATGGATGGGCAGAGGAGAGGCAGAAGTAGCCCAGGGTGGAAGCTGCCCACCTCGGGAGCGGGTGAAGGTCTGAGATCCCCCAAAATGTGGGACCATCTGGTGGGGCAGCGTCTACTTACAACCCTACACTTTGTGCAATTTAGCCCAAGGTGGTCCTTGGTATTGAGTCTCTTACCACTGAAACAAGCAGAGGGACCAGGAGGGCTGTCTCTGGTTTGTCCCCTCTACGTTTGCCCTCACCCTCTGGTCCCTCTGTCCTTGCCTCCCTGCAGGAGGGGAGCCATGGTGAGCGGGGGGCACTTGCCCTTGCAGCCCACCCTCCTTGGTGCTGTGCCCGTCCTCCGGCTACTGATGTAGACGGGCATTTCTAGAGGAGTGACAACGAGGTGTAGGTGCCCTTGCCAGCTCTCCTGCCCTCTGCACAAAACCAGACCACCCCAGCCCAGCGGGCAGGATGGCAGTGCCCTGCCTGTCCTGGGGAAGCTGCCTTTGACCCGGGGGCTGCTTGGAGCCCGTGGGGGGATTTTTCAGGTCATCTGGTTGAGCATGCTGCCCTTCTGGCTTCAGCCTCCCCAGTGCAGGCATGTGTTTAACGGACTCCTCCTGAGAAATGCTCCTGTCCCCATTGCAGCCAACATCGGAACGCAGACGGTCAGCGCTCGGGTGCCCTCCTCACCCACCCTGCCGCGGGGTGCCCCACAGTACAAGTACTCCTCGGCCGTCAGGAACGTCCAGCCGATGGGGCACATGCCACCCGTGGCAGTTCCGCAGGTAACCACTCCACAGGCTGCGGTGCGGCCATCGCACCACGCGTCAGTCCTGGCCCCGCTCTGGGTTAGCGCAGCTGCTGGCCCCGGGCAGCCCCATGGCTCTGTTTGTGGCTGCTGTAATGGGAACTTTTCCCAGGGGCTGCTGGGGCAACTGGGGCTGTGGATCCAGTAGCCACTGAGCTGTGATGCCTGTCTCCGGCTTTCCTGGAAGCCACTGTTTGGATATAAGCAGGCAATGCCGGAGTCCGCATCAGCGGCTCAGAAGGGTGAAACACTCCGCTGGGTTTGGGGACCAGCACTGTTCCTGCAAGCCAGGTAGCTCCTGCATCGCTTCCAGCATTTCGGATTGGTGCTCTTCTCTGTTTTGTGGTGGGGTTTTTTTGTTGTTGTGTTGTTTGGTGTTTTGTTTTGTTTTTTTTTTTCTCCAGGTGGGAGAACCTGCTGTGCATGTCCAGGGGCAGGAGCCGCTGACGGCATCCATGCTTGCAGCAGCCCCTCCTCAGGAGCAGAAGCAAATGATAGGTGGGTGTCACGGCTGCCCTGCTGGAGTCGGTCCAGCTGCGGGGCCGTGCCTGCATGCCAGGGCGCGCAGACTTGCATGCACCAGGGAAAACTTAGCTGCTAAGAAAAGCTGTAAGCCTTTGTGGGCTTGCTCTGGTGTTATGCTACTTTAACAAGAAATAATCCGGGCTGTGTTGGAAGGGTATGGAAGCAGCAGAACCACTCCCTGTCTATAATAGCACCCTGGCGGAGAGACAGCGTCTGGCGAAGCTCCGCAGGAGAGGCAGCTCTGTCCTGCCCGTGCTGCCGGGCTGCACCAGGGCATTTGTGATTCCCTTGAACCCTGAGCCATCCTGCATCGCTGCTCTCGGGTGCTGATGAACAGCTTGGTGGCCCTAGGGGATAGCATCAGCTCTGACCGAGAGAGGGCTGGGAGCAGAGTAATTTGGGGAGGCAAGAGGGAGGCATGTGCACGGGGCCACGGCACCCTGGCAAAACTGTGGTGGGGAATCTGGCAGTGAAATAATCTGTGTGCTGGAGTATGGGATGGCAGGAGGAGGGCAATTAGCATTGTCCCCAGCCAGTCAGAGGTGGCTTTCCTCTTCCACATCAGTTTCCTTGTATGGCTTTCCTTCCTGGTAAACATGCCCCGTAGGTAGGGTTAATTCTCCCAGTTGTGTGGGACTGGGAGCGTTTTGTCTGCAAATGCCACTGCTGTGACATGCTGGAATAGGTTTGCTGGTGAGCAGTGCTTTTTCCACCTCCATTCCCATCCTTGTATCCCTTCTCAGTTGGAAGGACAGAGCTGGGGAGGCAGGAGGGGTTGCACTGGGATTGAAAATTACAGGAGGTCTTGTGCAGTGCTGATGTCCACCCTGGTGTCTGGAGCAGGTGAGCGCCTCTACCCTCTGATCCACGCGATGCATCCCTCGCTGGCCGGCAAGATCACTGGGATGCTGCTGGAGATAGACAACTCCGAGCTGCTGCTGCTCCTGGAGTCCCCTGACTCCCTGCGCTCCAAGGTAGGAGGCAGTTGGTTCCCAAACAAATAGCATCCCAAAGCGCTAACTACCTGCTGCTGCAAGGGAAGGTGACCACAGCCCAGAAGATGGGCCAAGGACGCTGATAGCCATGGGGAGAGCGAGTAGCTGCTTTTTTACAGTGAAAAATGTGCAGAAAGGGCCCCGGGTTTGATGGCACCGTACCCCGTGCCTGAACGCCTGCCCGCCTCCAGCAAAAGGAGAAGCTCAGAGCAGCTCCCCAAAAGCACAGGTTGAGCTCCGAGAGAGGTTCGGAGGTGGCTGGGAAGTGAGAGGGGGAAAAGCAGGGTGGGTGTCGCTTTCTGGAAGGAGATAGAGAGATGTTCTTTCCTGAGAATAGAAACCAGATAAATGCTGCCTCTCTGCAGCATTTCTTCAGTTTCCTCCTTAATCCTGGTGAATATTTAGCTTTGGTTTCCATCAAAACAGTTGCAGTGAATTCACTGCCTCTCCTTGTTGCTCCTCAGAGACAGAATTCAACTTTCACCCTTTCATTGATGTGTTTTGAAGAAGCCTGGGCTCTGCTGGGTGCCATCAGGCAGCTTCGCCTACAGAGAAGTCTGGTTTCTCTCTGGCAAGTTCTGATTCCTGCAGAAAAGGAGAGATGCCCTAGCATTTCCCACGGGAAGTGACAGAAGGGGTCTTTGGGCTGATCAGTCTCCTGCAGAACCAGCAGACTTGGATTTTATAATTATTATTATTTAAGTCCTTTACCTCTTGGAAGTGGGTCTGTGCAGAGACCAGATTGGGGCTGGGAATATTGCGTTCCTTGTGCAGTGCGCTCCTACATTGGAGCCACTCAACTTCTCCCCCCTTGTGCTCTCTGTCGTAAGATCGAGGAAGCTGTTGCTGTTCTCCAAGCACACCAGGCTACTGAGACCTCGCACAAGAGCAGCGCCGCGGTGTTCCTGCCGTGACTCCGGGTAGGTGCGGGGAGCTGTCACAAGTGTTGGGGTGTGTGTGGTGTCCTCAGGGTCTCCGGTTTCTGACCCTGAAACTGGGGCTTGGGGTTCTTGTCCAGACCAAGTATGGCGTGATGAGCAATGTAAGTATCCTAGACTGTAATATTCCACTTTTTAAATCGTGTCCTCCATTTTTCCAGACTTAATTGTACTGCAGAGACATGGCTCTGCGTGGTTTTTCCTATGTTCACAAGGGCAGTGACTGTGCAACCAGAAAGGAAGATAGCACAGGACCTTGCTTCTCTGTAGGTCTAGCTGGGGACTGGCACAATGTTTCCTGGGATCTCCCAGTGTTTTTTTCAGAACTGTGTCAGTAGATGCCCTACAAAATATTGGTGGTCTTGTGTGGGCTTGATCAGGAGAGTTGGCTCTGCTGCTGAGGGTGGGGACAGACCCACTGACGAGCGGTTCAGACTCTCCTGTACCCCTTTGAAGATAATATTTTCTTGACTTGTGATTGTAATGAAACTGTGTGTTCATCCAAGTTCAGGTGAATTCTTGTCTGGATGAAGTTGTTCCTTTAGCAGCTGAAAATCGCACATGTGGGTTCTTTTTGGGGTTTTTCCTTTTTTTTGTAGACTTCAGGACTGAGAGTGAGCCCTTGTGAACGCTGCCTTTGAAGAACAGCAGCAGCAACCCCCACCGTGCTTTTGGAATCGTGCCCGTACAGTGACCCTGGCTTGTCTTCAATGCCCCATCCAATTTTTTTTTTTGTGTGTGTATTGTAAACCTTGCAGAATCACTTCCTCCTGTACCTGTAAAAAAACACCCTTGTTAATTCTCCTCTTGCTACTGAAAGCGTCTTGTGAAATATAGTGTGGAACCCAGCCTGGTTCAGTTGCCCAGGAAATGACAAGTGCTGATGAATCATCACTTTTAGTGAATTTACTGGGTTCTGTAGTTTTATTTGTTCCTGTAGCTGACACTAATAAAGAACTGATGCTTCCACCCCCAAAGCATGGGTTAGTTCCCTTTGCAGAAAGAAAGCAAATAATTTTTCTCTGTTTCATGCAGGTGGAGGGATGGACCCAGGTCAGGCTGCTGTAATTAGTGTTTGAAGCTTGTGATGCTGGTGGGGCAGCAGTCCTGAGCGCTAACAGGAAGGGACATACAGGATTAAACTAACAAATTGCCAACCAACAGGCTCCCCTGATCCTTTCTGACTCTCTAGGAGGATGGCTTTAAGCAAATTTCACACCATCTACCTGGATTTTATCCTTTCTAGCTAGTTGCTTTTTAATTCCTTTTAAAAGTCGTCATCTTCCTGTGGTTCTTCTTTTGTAATAGACCTTGTATGCCTGCAGGAGTACTGGCAACTGGCAGCAGTGTCTTCTGCTGGTCACCACACTGTGTGTGTGTGCTGTGGTGCATGAGACCCAGCTTTTGAGGTATCATGGAGTAGCTGTAAAGCAGAAGCTGCTTCTCCAATGCGTGTTCCTGACCAGGGGTTTCAAGGAGTCACTGATGGGCCTGAAAACATTGATAACAGCATTGTGTCCCACTGGGATGCTCCCTGCTCTCAGGAGTAGCTGGGACCTGTTGTTACTGTGTTCTGCCCTCTGCGCCTCTCCCACAGCATGTGGCTGTCGTCATCCTGGCCTTAATGCTCTGCTCTTCCTATTTAGGAAAGGAATTTCAGTCCCCAGAGGCTCCACAGTACTTGGGACTGGCGAAGCATCGACCTTACTTGACTGGTTCCTTGAGCGGACAGGAGCACACCTCCATCAGCACCACCTACCTTCTTTCTGTCCAACTTGTGTGCTGGTGTTGCCGTCTCCTCCTGCCTTCTGTGCTGTATCATACTCTCGCTTCAGCTCGCTGCTGAGTCATCCCTCCTACCTCTTGTTTTCCTTCCAGCATTTTAATAGAATCGTTTACACATTCGCTCCTGCATGGTGTCTGTTCTGCTCAGCTGGGACTCTTCCCTGGGGCTTTTCATCATTCCTTTTTCTTGCTTTTTTTTTCCCCTCCAGTTCTTCCTCTGACCTCCTTAAATATTTCTTTTCCTCATAGTAGGCGTCTCAGCCTGAGCTGTGCACTATTTAGATATCTCCTTCTCAGTGAGATACTTATAAAGGACTTTAATCCACTTAATATACAGGACCTTCATTTAAGTTGATATTTCTCCCAAAGTGTAACTGGCTGGTAGCTTTTATGCTTTGTATCTAGAGGAAAGGCTCTTTACAGGCTGCCCAGAGAGGTTGTGGAGTCTCCCACACTGGAGGCATTCAAAACCCGCCTGGACGCCGTCCTGTGCAACTGCTGTAGGTGTCCCTGCTGTGGCAGGGGGTTGGACTTAGATGATCTCCAGAGGTCCCTTCCAACCCTGACGATACTGTGATACTGTGAAAAATGTGTATCCATCTGCATGAGTGTAATGCATATAAGGAGCTGGAACGGAACTGTGCAGGTAAACTTCATTCAGCTGCTGGCTAGCTTGTCTGCAACCTTTTTTTTCAGGTGTAACAGGCAAGTTCAGATGTGCCTGCGACACCACCTACAGTGCCAGATGTCTCGGCTTGAGGTGATAGCTGTAAGGCTACAGGGCATTAAGAGCGGGGCCAGGGGACATGGGGACATCAGCAAAGCCCAAGAAAAACCATGAATGAAGACCAGGATCTTTTAACGTGTTTATCAGTAAAGGTGAAGTTGGAGCTTGGATCCCCGTGTATACTGGAGGATACCGGAAAGTTTTCCGAGTAGCTTCCTTGGGGAGTAGTTCCCTCCTGAACTCCTTGGGGAAGTCTGAGGCTTTAGGGAATTGAGGCAGGAGCAGCAATGCGAATGTGAATCTGGAGTCTCCAGTCTGGAATAGTTGCTGTGGCTTTGGAAAGGGGTGCGTGCAGGTGTGCTGCTGGCAGGTACTCCCCAGCTGCCCATGGGGACAGCTCTGCCTTTGTGTGCTCGGGAAGGGGGCAGAAGGGGAGGCAGGAGCAGAAGTGACCCTGGGTTTGGGCTAGTGTGTCTTGTTGCTGTGCTTGATCTTTGTCTACCTGGTGGTATTGCTGGGGAAAATCTTAAATGAGGCACAAAACAGCATTGCTGTTCCTGCGTGGGGAAAGAGATGGTGACTGCTGCTGCTTAGAGGTGTTGTAATGAATTGTGGTTGGACAGGGCAGGGATCTGCCACTCCAGATAACAGCAGGGCTCCTAAAAGGATAGCGCTTAACTAAGTGAAGCCAGACTTCCTCCTGTGTTCTGTGACCTTCCTCTGCTTATCCGTGTGCTGCTGGCCTGTGCTTCCCCACCCTGAAATCCATCATGCTTACTTGCTAAGGGCTCAGGCAAGTGCTGCTTGCAGGATCAATGGAGCTGTGGTGCTCAGAAGTGGGAGTGGAGTGAATGGAGCAATTTGTGCCCCTTAGGGATGAGTTGTTTCAAGTCCAGGCCCATTACAGCTGATGGAGTACAGCCCTGGGACATACAAAAAGCTACTTTATAGCAGGCTCACGTAAGAAATCTTTGTCTTTAATGGCATAAGAGATTGCTTTCTAAATTCAGTCCAGTGGGGTACCTGTCTGAAACACTGACTGCAGGGAGAAGTAAGGTGGGAAACAAAGGTCTTTGAAGCCTGACTTACGGGCTAGCTCCTGTTGCCTGGCCTGTGCTGTCAGTTGGCTCAGGTCTAGTGATGTCCAGCATCTCCACTTACTAGTTA
The DNA here is from genome assembly GCA_017639485.1 of Pluvialis apricaria. NCBI lineage: Eukaryota > Metazoa > Chordata > Aves > Charadriiformes > Charadriidae > Pluvialis > Pluvialis apricaria. The sequence goes on along the minus strand of CM030021.1, from coordinate 6,369,515 downwards.
AAGCACTCTGCCCATGCACAGTCTGCAAGGCTGAGCTACGGCTACAGACCCTGATGTATTGCTGTGGCAGGGGGGTTGGAACTCGATGATCTTCAAGGTCCCTTCCAACCTAAACCATTCTATGATTGTCACCAGCTGACAGAGGGCTTCCAAAGAAAGGCATTGTACTGCAGTGCTTGAAATCCTCTGACAAGAAAGGGGGGACAGTATGAAATGAAGTGGATAAAGTGTTCCAGTTCCCCTACACCATCCATCACGGGAAAAAAACACAGCTCTAAAGTGAAAATAAACATGGCTTTAATGAGAACTGGTTTTAACAGTTCATAGAATAACTCCAAATGTCTCTTTACCTACCATTTTAAGTCAGTGCCATCAATACCAGATAAGGAAAAGACCAAAAAGTATAAACATGCATTGAAGTAGTAAGCCAGACTTCAGCTGGGATGTTACTGCATATCTTCCTCCCTGTAACACCCTGTAGCAACGGCTCCAAAAGGCACAGAGGAGCTAAAGTGTTTTTTTAAAAAAAAAAAAACAACCCAAACAACACAAAAACTGATTGTAAAATTCCCAAGCACCCAGAATCTCAAATAAGTAGTGCACAGTGTAACAAGGCAGGCTTAACTTGCTGCTGTTTTCTTAAGTGTTCAGAATAACTAAAAATAAAAGAAAGCTGCTACTGCAAACATCTGCCCAGCCACAGTACACAGCACAAACTCAGCTGAGGGCCAGCAGGCGGCAAGGGGTGAGGGAACAAGCCTGGCCCCATGCAAGTAACTGTGCCTCTGTTACAAGAATGGTACGTGATGCTAGGGCAATGTAGCGGTTCCTGCAGCAACCTTACTTAAGTAATAGCAGCACAAACGCAGCAAAACTGTCACCTGAATAAGGACTAAAAAAAAACAAACAACTCTGTCTGTAGCTCTTCAGAAAGAGAATAGCCACTTCACATGCATCTTAGCCAACATGGAAAAGAGTCCCTGAGGCCAAGAGTTACAGGCAAGTTGACTTCAACCAGGGAAGTCAACCTATGTGCCTCTCAGGGAGGGGCATTAAAACTTTGAATCATCTTAGAGCCAGATAATACGGTTTGATACAGATTGTGTGTCTTAACATTCATTGTACTGGCACAGAACCTGTTATATCTTAGCAGCAGTGGAAGATACATTTCAATACCGATCCTGCGTTAAGACTGGTCCCTGTAACAACATCAGAAGGGAAAAGCTTTCTTCTGCAGTGAAAACGCTTTCCTCGTTGCTTGGTTACCCTAGGCTCTGTTCAGTTCTTGCAGTAATCTCAGTGCAGCTGTATTCTTTGGTTCAGTTTTCAACAGGCTCTTGATATCAGCAATACTTGATTTGTAATCCTAGAAGGAGAATATTTTTTGAAGTGTTAGTATATTGAAAATGCAGTCTAAGGCTCCTGCTGCAGAATTACTACCCCACAATACAACTAAGCCCATGACTCCCTTTGTATAATTGCTTAAACACTGGCATCAATGTAGCTGTTCTAAAACACGCTTAAACTAGGGCTGGGAAGACAATTTCATCGCTCAGGTGGGTTCTGAGTCCAACACCAATGCATTCAGTCTTCCAGTACTGCCTAGAGAACCTCTCACCAGACCCAAAAAGATAAAGCTCAACACAACATGTAGCTGCTTCCAGCATCTCCAGAAACAGGACCTGGTGCTGAGAAACTCACGAGATCCAACCAGCAAATAGTGACGTGAAAGAAAATCCCCCCAGTCCACACAAGTCTCAGCTATCCCATGGCAGATGCTGTCTAGCACAGAAATGAGTTTGAAAGGGCATCTCTTGCCCTGATCATGCATGAACAGGCTTCTACTCCTAACCTAAAACTGTTCAAAAACTCCAGACTTACCTTCAGTTCTTTAAGTGCTTGAGCCCGTCTGTAGAGCGCCTTAACGTTTTTAGCATCTAACCTCAGAGCTTCCGTGCAGTCCTGTACCGCTTCCTTGTATTGCTTCAGAGCCAGGTAACAGAGAGCTCTGCAATACAGACACCTGATTAGAGACCCTTGGCTAAAAGCACCATCTACTGCTGCGACAAACATAGCAGATCTCAGCCAACCCCAGCGTAGCACAAAGCTGGACTCCAAAAACAGTCTTTAAACCCGTATGCTATGTAATCTTATTTCTTAAGCTCAAGTTTGTTTCAGTTATAAGGGGGGGGGGGGGGGAGAAAACAGTTTATCAGACTGCAAAAAAAAAAAAAAGAGGATTTTTAGAGCAACCTGCTCTAAAGCTAAGAACCTGCACTTCAAGGATGCAGGTTCCTAGCTATATTAGTCCAGAATATGCTCTGCTTGCTGCCATTGCCTTAGAAGTGCTTTGAGTTGTTAAGTATAGCAGTCTGCAATTCGTGGTTCATGGGGTAGCAGACACTGCTCAAAATACCACAGTCCTGGCAGACAAGCAGTAAAGGCAGTAAACTCTTAGCAGCCCTAAGCTGAGTGTCTCCAAGAGTTTTTGCAGTACTTGATCAAAGAATGTTATACAAACTACAGGGAAGACTGCACCTGGGGCAAATGCGTGGGTGTTCTTGTTTTATTCATTTGTTTGGGAGCAAACATTAGACAGCTCTGTCAGAAGTACCACGGCAGCTTTTATAAAGGACCAAGAAGTACTTGGGCAAAGAGACGAATAGTACCTGTTGGTGTAAGTCGCACATTCCTGGTTGAGCTGTAAACTCTCACTGTACTTCTCAACTGCTTTTTTATGGTTTCCTTTCTTTACAAGTTCATTTCCTTCTTCCTTCAGAGTTCGAGCTCTCTCCGTGCCAGCAGCAGTCTGGTCTGGAAACAGCATGAAAGAATACAGAACACTATAAAACTGACAAGATCAGCACAGCCTCTCAGAAAGTAAATATGCCCATACCAGAGGCAAGACGCAGAGACATCAAAGGATCCAGAATCAACCAAAAAGGCTGTGGCAGAACCAGGCCCAAGTTTCGCTCGGCCTCAGCCCCAGCGGCGGACATGCCAAGCAGGTGTGGCCGCTGCCTTGTTCATCACCCTTCTGAGCCACAGGGCTCTGTGCCCAGCCCAAGGGCACGCTCTCACCTGGTTCTCCCCTGGGTGCAGTTGCAGGAGGAGTGTTTGCCCCGGGGGCTCCGGCAGAAGGAACGCTCCACCTCGTCTGGGCAGAAACAGGGACCGTGGGGATTGGCGGGAGCTTCTGGCGCCAGTTCACGCCATCCTTCTCCAGCAAGGCTTTAGTCATCCTGGAAGAGACGGCTGGCAGTTACCCCGTCTGTTGGCTGGACGGACCATGCAGTAGCCAGCAGGGTCACTTTTTAACCTGGCTCATGTATTGAGGATAGCATCTCTCCTCTAACCCCTTTACACGCACCTAAACTAAGCTCCTGCTACCGGCGGGACACTAATGAAAGGACCTTCTTCATGTCAGAAAGGCTAAAAATACCACAGGACGAGGGCTAGGACTGTCAGTGCTCGGGGGAGCAAGTGATGTGCGGGTCCCTCCTCAGCCTGGAAAGCCATGAAGTGAAGCAGACAGCTCCAGGAAGAGAAAAGGACTACAGCAGCCTGTAAACCCGGTCAGCACAGGGGGGCTTTATGGATAGGGCACTGGAGCTGATAGTTTATCATTTGTTTTACAACAGGCACTGAGCAAAGCAGAAATAGTCCCAGGGAATTCCTTCCTGGCCTTCAACCAGCATCTCGAAAGGAGCTAAGGGCGCTAGCAGACAAAGGGGGCACGGCAAGGCCTTGCGCGAAGCGTCAGAGGCCTCGGTTGCTTCGCCCGTGTGCTCGGGATGCGGCTGCCAAAACAGCCTTGGGGCCCGCGGCCGTGGCTAACCACCCTGCCGTCTTCCCGGGCCTTCCACCGTTACCCGCCGAGGGCACGGCATGGCGTTACCTGTTGACGCCGTCGTGGGCCGCCTGTACGGTGCAGTCCACCTGCAGCGCGGTCTTGTAGTCCACGTAGGCCAGCCCGTACCTCTCCAGGGCCTCGTAGGCGGCGGCCCGCCTGAGGAGGGGCTTGATCCCGAAGGGGACCAACTCCAGGGCGCTGCGGCAGAGGGGAGAGAGAGGCCCGGGGTGGGTTTAGGGGGGGGGGGGGGCGGGCGGCCTCGGAGCCCTGTCAGGGCGCGGCCGCCGTTGCTCCGGGGCTGACGCCGTCCCTGCCGCGCCTCCCGCCCTACCCCAGCGGCGGGGGAGCGAGCAAACGACCCCCCCGCCGCCGCTCACCCGCTGCAGTCGGCGACGCAGAGGCGGCAGGCGCCGTCCTTGAGGTGGCAAGCGGCGCGGTTGGCGAGCAGCACGCTCCGCTCCTCGGCGGCGGCGTCCCCTGCGCCGGGACACAAGCGGGAGAGAGGTTCGGCCCAGGGTTCTCCCGCCGCCCGACCCGACCCGGGACGCGCCGTACCTGTGGCTTCCAGCAGCTCCAGGGCGCGGGTGTAGAGCGCGGCGGCCGGCCCGTACTGCCCGCGGCGGAACTCCTCGTTGCCGGCCCGACGCAGGGCGCCGGGGGACGCCGCCATCGCGCCGCCGCGCCGGGCCGGGAGCGGGAGAGGCCACGCCCCCCCCTCTGCCGCGACTCGGCTCTTCCGGGGCAGGGTCCGAACGGGCCACGCCCCTCCCCTCCACGGCGGCGGGGCGGGGCCTGGATAGGCCACACCCCTCCCCGTGCGGGGCGGGCGCTCCCCGCTGGCTTCCGGCGGCGGGCGGAAGTGGCGGAGCGGCGCGGCGGGCTGCCATGGAGGAGTGAGGGGGTGGGCGACCGACCGACCGACCGACCGACTGACTGACCGACCGCCGCCCCGCAGCGCCATGGAGACGGTGCAGCTGCGGAACCCGCGCCGGTAAGGGGCGGGGAGGGGGGGGTGTATCCCCGCAGGGAGCCGGGGTGCTGCCGTCTGGCCGGCCCGTGTGTGTGTGCGCGCCGCGGCCTTCCTCTCGCCGGCGCGTCCCGAGCCTGAGGGGTGTCGGCGCGGGGCCTGAGGCGGCGGGAGAGGGGCAGGCAGCCGCGCTGAGCTCCTGCCCCGTCGCCTCTCCGGGGTCCGGCCGGGGCAGGGAGCGGCTGGCGGAGGGTCGGGGCCGCTGGTGTTAGTCGCTTCTCCCCGGGGCAAACGGGGCAGGTCCGTGCTGCGACAGTTTTGAGCTCAGGTGGTGGAAAAATGGCTTAAACTGAAATACTGGTGGCTATGGAAGCTCGCACCGGTTAATGTGGGTGTACCGAGGGGTGTGCTGACCCGTGCCGGTGGAGCGACAGAGCCCCCAGGAGCTTATTCTTTCCTCTCGTCCCACTTTGGGGGAGTTCCGTGCAGGTTTGTCAGCCTCTCGGTGCGGCCTGCCTTCCCGCTGCCCCGCGCTGGGCCCGGTCACGGCAGCGAGGGGCGAGCCCGGTTCGGCGAGGGGCTTCGGGGCGACCGCGGAGCGAAGCCATGAGCCACCGGGCACAGAGCGGCAGGCTGGAGCTGAGCGAGGCGGCGGAGGTTTGAACGAAGTGTCGGTCTGTCAGAACGCTATCGGTGGTTTGCAGCTGGGGCCCCTTCGGCAGCCAAAAGGAAACTGCCAGCTCTGCTCTTCAGTGACACGGTCTTTTTGTTAAACAACAAACCAGCAACATATCTTCTATTTAAAAAAACCCCCACAACTCTGTGTTTATTCTATAACTACTTCTGCCAGTGTTTGGAAGGTGATTCAGATTGGATCTGAGTAAAAACTTAAGCGAGACTGGGTTTGCTGTTCTGTCTGTGCTGTATAAACATGCAGTAAAAAGGCAGAGCGTGTCTTGACGGCAGTGCCTGCGCTGGACCCACTGGACCGGGCAGAGTAACTGCGCTCCTGGGTTATAGCATAAATTAGGTAGTTTGATGGAAGCGCACAGTAGTTGTCTGGTTATTGTGTTTGGGGTATGTGAAAAGCTGCTTTTTTTTTTTTTTTAAGAAATAGCATTTAGGTCTCAATTTCAGCAAGGATATGCTTCTTGCATCGCTGCTTTTTGGGCTCCTTGGAAATGGCAGCTTGTGTGGTCACTGATACATATTTTATTTTTCCCCTCTCTTTTATCCTCTTCCCACACCTTCCTTGCTTCCCATTTTCACAAGGACAAGTGACACTCTGTTGGTTAACACTTATCTTTGCAGGGAAGCTAATGACTACTTTCAGTATTTCACCACTTCCTGAGTCTGCTTCTTTATAATGTTTCCTTTGCTTCAGGAAGCCATTGTATGTGCTCCATGCGTGAGCTGCTTCTCTTGTATGGCTTTTGCGCATAGTAGCCAGGGATCAATGAGTGGTTTCTCACTCTGTGAGGAAATCGGAGGGAAAAAAATACATCTTTAGTATCAAAATTAGCATGCCTGCGGCTGGAGTCATGATCTTTAACAGCAGCAGTAAGAGCCTTCAGTAGTAGTTTGCAGTTGCAAGCGACCACGCATGTTTCATTTTAAACACTGCTCGCTGTCAGACCAGTGTTCTGAAAACGCCGAGACTAACAAGTTTCTGTGTTTCAAAAACTTGTATGAGATGGCATGGGGAGTTTGGAGGTTTTTTTGTTTGGGTGGTTTTTGTGTTGGTTTTTGTTGCTTCAGATTCATTTTATTTATTTTTTTAGTGCGTGTGAAAATGAAAGAGCATGTGTTTGTGGGCTGTTGGATACTGTTTGTTTGACAGTAAAATACTTTGCTTTCAGGACTCATTTTTTTATGTAGTTCTCAGGTATTTCAGGGGGTTTCTTGGTGAACTGCTCTCCAGTGTGGTAGCGGTGGACTGAAACAAATGTGGTTGATCTCTTTGCATTGTGTACGGAATGTCCCTGAAAGTTGTACTGGGGGCGAGGGGGGCAAAGCGAAGGATCACAGTACATAGCATGTTAGCAATGAACTTAAAAGTGGGTTGAACCAAGCAGTGTTGAGATCCTGAGAGAATCAGATAGCCGTTTCATTTTTTTTTCTTACCCCAGATAGAGTTTTCCTAGTATATGTCCAGGCCCACAAGGTTAAGATCTGAACTTCTGATGTTAAAAATGTTCAGGTGGCATTAGTATTGCCTTCTTCCTCCCAACAAATGTATTTGACACATACTGTAAGGCATCAGGGAAGATGATGTTCCCCTTTGAATGGCTTCAGTATGTACCCTTCCATTCAAGATATTGAACTTTAGCAGATATATTCAATAGCTGCAAGACTCTGCAGTGCTGTGTTGGGATTTGACCGCCAGCGTATAGATTCTGAGATGCGTTTCCACCAAGAGGAACTGTAGATTTGTGTGCCTGACAAATTTTGTTCTCTGTAATTCCCAGTGTCTTTTGCTTTTGGATGCTAATAATATTTGGTCTCCTGGTCAGGTGAAATAAACTTACTTCATAATCAATTTAGTTTATGCTAAGCCTTGCGTACGTTTAAGCAGTGCTGTTTATTATTCTGTTTCAACAGTGCCCAAACTGCCATAAAATTAAATGTAATAATTTCTCTATTCTTACGTATACAGGCAGCTGAAGAAGTTAGATGAAGACAGTTTAACCAAACAACCTGAAGAAGTATTTGATGTGTTGGAGAAGCTTGGAGAAGGGTATGTGTTCTATTCCAATGTGCCCAATGTACGTTTCCCTGAGAAGAGATCTATGTACTGGGGATGTGTTCAGTGGTCTCTGATTTTTCACTTTTGTCATGATCATATTACTGCAAAGTTACGTACTAACATAGTGACAGTGTGTGGTTAATAACAGTAGGAAGAATTTGTTTCCCAAGAGTAAGATAGCTTAATCCAAACAGTAGCTTATGGCTCAGCAGTGGGGAGTTAAAACCTTGTTGAAAAGTGCCAGCCCGGAGTTGCTAGGACTCTGTGGGAACTCAAGAGGTTTTGTCGTTCATCCCTGGTACCTCTTGTGGAAGATCTGTGTGGTGGAAATGAACTTCTGTTGCATTGTGCAACTTGGTAAGGCAGAGCAGCATGGGGATGCTCGATGAGTGACATGTTTATGTTCTTAAGCAGTTCATTTGAAAAAACTGAGTTGTAGATCTGCCTGGCTGCTGTAAGGAAAGAAGCTGGGAATAAGACAGGTAATATCTGACAAGAATGAGCAAACCTCTCTGACGAGAGCTGCAGTTCTTCCTGATGCTCAGCTGGTACTGTGTGCTGGAAAAAGAGAAAATTGTATTTGGATTTGTGTAAATGGCCCTTCCAAAGCTATGGGCAGTGTAATGGTGTTTGGCTCATTCCTGATGTCTCAGTGTGCTTTGACTTATTTGTATTATCGTAGTGTTTAGAAGCTAGTGGACTGATTATTTACATTACAATACAAAATATTTTTAGCAAGATAGTTAATTTTTTACTTGATGTCTGCACTTGCAAAAAGCAAACCTGTAACATTTGCATTTTTAAAGTGTTATTGTATTCATTGTTTCTTTAATATTTTGTTTCATAGTTCCTATGGCAGTGTGTTCAAAGCCATTCATAAAGAAACGGGTCAAGTTGTTGCAATTAAACAAGTTCCTGTGGAATCTGACCTGCAAGAAATTATAAAGGAAATATCCATAATGCAGCAATGTGACAGGTAAATGTATACTGCAAAACCCATTACTGGTATGCAAAGAAAAGTATTGTCTATGACCTGGCATTTAATCAAATAAAAGCCATGATGTTGCCTTAAATGTTTTTTAAAAGGCTGGACTTATACGATCAAGTTACCTCATATCAACTGAGGCATGTTAACTGACCATTTGGGTAGTGTTAACCCAAGCAAAGGTAAGACAACAAAAATCTAGCTTCCACCGAGAGAGCATGAAGCTAAGTTGAATAACCTTGCACTTGCTGCCAGCAAAGAGCCAAGCGTGTGAGCAGTTGCTGCGGTTCTCCCCGTGCGCCGTCACTTGTTGAACAGTGGTAACTTGATTGTGTGCTAGAACAGCGGTTCCCAAAGGGGTAATGAATTCTAAACAAGTTTTGGTATGGACGTAGAAAACTATTAGAAATAGGGGTTTTATTTGTTTGTTTTTAAGGGGCACGTGGATGAGAGCCTCTAATGCATGACTGCTCTTGCATGTGCTTAATCTACGTGCTGTCATCTGCTTGGGTGGCAGAATTGTCCTTCCCTGCCGTTTTCTGCCTGTGCGGGTTCTAGTGCGGTACAAGCTGTCTGCTGATCCGAGCATCCCCAGAATAACTTGCTGGCAGCTCTGCGGGCTGATGGTTGGCGCTCTGGGTTGCCTCTGCATGTTTCTTATGGGAAAAGACATTGTGCTGACTTAGCTGATGAAGAGCTCGTGGGTGCAGAAGACCTCCTCTCAAAGTGCATCCTAGGCTGAAAGTTTAAAATACACTAATTTCTCTGGTATTAGGAATCTAGCCTTAAGAAGCACTACTTTGGTGGACTTCAGGCATAGAAAACCATTTAAAATAAATTACATTAGCAATATAAAATTATGGTCCCAGTCACTCTATTGCACTTCATTCTCATGATCTCCAAATGAAGGTGACTGGTGGCAGACAACAAAATGAAACTTTAAAAGAATGTGTTAGTGAAAAATCTTACTGTGTAACTTGGAAAGCATTACTAGGTGTCTCTTTCTAAAAATAAATTAGGTATTAACATTGTAAGGCCTGAAATGAGACCTTACAGTTATGAACAGCAGAGGGAGTTAATAACTGGAGCATCACATTTTCTGTGCAGGGACACTGTGCTAGTGCGACCGACTTGCTAGTTTTACAGTTTTTCATTAGAAAATATTCAGCAGAGAATAGATTAAGTGCACTTTTGTTCCTTAGCTCTGTTCCCATAAAATCAGGAAAAGTCTTTCTGTTAGTTTTCTGCTTTACCTTTTCCAGAGGACAGATGCTTATTCTGACCAATATACTTTACTAGGTTGTTTGCTTTTTGGGCAGCCAGATAGCTGACCATGAGAAATAGTCTTAGGTTGTACTGGATTCCTAAAATACATCCTGAACTAAATTGTAGAAACAAGTAGGTGCATGTGCTAGCGTGAGAACATTCCTCTTAATGAACATTATAGCTATTTTCCAGCAAACTTTGGACCTTATTTGATGTTTCCACTTGGTTGCAAACACTCTGCAGCAGCTTTACAAGGGACTGCCATGGTCTGTTTCTGGTTCCCGTGTTCTGCCTTCTTGCTTGCCATAGCACTGACCTTGTTGTAATGCAGTTCAGGGAGCTAAACCTGACTGAAGGCTAATCACTCCTTATTTCTGTTGGATTTATTTTCAGACAGTTTAGCTCTCTGAAGTGACTTACTGGCAGGTCAGATGAGCACCGCTGTGAGGAAGAGGCTTGGCAGGACTGCAGCAGCCCTGTGCAAGTTCAGGTTGTCTTGGAATACTTTTGATCAGGGTTTCAGTGGCACTTCAGCTCTGAATTTCTAAAACTTACTTAGGGACTCTGCAGTGTCTTCTTGTTATTCGGTTATGCTGGTTACTGGTATTTGACCCTTTGTTTTCTTCTGCTTTTTTCACGTTTCATAGTCCTCATGTGGTGAAATATTACGGCAGCTATTTTAAGAACACAGACCTGTGGATAGTCATGGAATACTGCGGCGCTGGATCTGTGTCTGATATTATTCGATTACGAAATAAAACTGTACGTCGTTTCTCCTTTGAATGTATGACTGGGAAGTATGGGTGTCCAGCAGCTCAAGGAGGCCAAGTCGTTTGTGCACTGGCGTTTGGGTGTAATTCCCGCGGGGTTCGCACACACACACAACCATTGGCCATGACTTGAGATGCAGGTCCTTTGTTCTTCTGAAAACTGGAAAGCTGATTACATTGATCGAGTTTTGGTTATCTGGATAATGTAATCTGTGGGGCAGATTTTGGTTTGTTGGCTTTCCTGAAAACCCAGACTGATTCTGAATAATGGACTCTGCTTTGCCTTACTTTGGTTATTGCAGGTTAAGAATTGATCGTTGAGAAAGGCATTTGGTGTGCAAAATATAGTATGTGTGTATATGTATGTTGTAATCTAATTCTACTACATAATGCTGTAAGTTGCGAACTAATTTCCCATTAATATGGCAACCTTTAGTGAAGGCAATTAAACGGTAATTAGCAAATCTCAGGAAAACATAGCCTGAAACACAATAGGGTTACATCTCAGCAGCTGATAGGTTGGCAGTAACTCTTTTCTTTCCTTAGCTCACAGAAGAGGAAATTGCTACAATAGTACAATCAACACTGAAAGGACTAGAGTACCTGCATTTTATGAGGAAAATACACAGGGACATCAAAGCTGGAAATATATTGCTTAATACAGAGGGACATGCGAAACTTGCAGATTTTGGAGTGGCAGGACAGCTTACAGTAAGTAAACCCAAGATGGTTGTGTACACTTCAGTTTATCTTTTTAACCTGTATGCAAGTGTGATATGCTTGTGAAGACTTTGAGAAATTGTGCTAAACTGCTTTTTAGCACTTTACATCAACATAATGAGTTACTAAAACAGCAACGCATTAGAGCAGAGCTTCCCCTGTTGAAGCTGCTATAGCTAAGTAATGGTTTGCAATAGCGTTTGCTATTTTCTTCATGATATTTGTAACTTCTGTGAGCACATATCCCAGTCTTGCTGAATTTAATAATGTGCGTTTGTGCAAGTGAAAGATAATTAGGATGATAATTCATTAATGAATGTTTGTGGCTAATACAATTACCATCATCTGGATTTTTATCCTGCTCTTCTTCTCAGGACACCATGGCAAAGCGGAACACAGTTATAGGGACTCCATTTTGGATGGCTCCAGAAGTGATTCAAGAAATTGGGTATAACTGTGTTGCAGACATCTGGTCCCTGGGAATCACTGCAATAGAAATGGCTGAAGGGAAGCCACCTTATGCGGATATTCACCCGATGAGGGTAAGGACTGTGGCCTTTTAAAATGTATTGCTGTGTGGAAAGGATTTGCTATTATAGCTGGCTGAATAACATACAAACATACCATCTTGCTTTTAATTTAGAGTGAATGATTTGTTTTCTGTCAGTTTTTTGTACAGTTGATTAAATGAAAAACAGGTCTTTGAGAAGGAGAACCTGCATGGGAAGGAAAATCACAGTCCTCGTCTGTTAAGACGTAGCTGAAGCTCCCTGTGATGGGTGTGAAGAAACATATTTTCACCTGTGTTATCCGAAGTGATTTTTTTTTTGTGTGCAAGCACAAATTTTTAAGACTTAAAAATGGCAGATTCACACCTTTTGGGGTATATAATGGCTCAGATAGAAGTGTAAGTACCTGGTGAGAAAAGTTGGATTTCTTGCTACTTGAGCCCTCTGAGCAAATTTGTGTATAATATTGGCACAAACTTTTTCAGAAGCAGCAAACTTGAAATGTCTATCGTTCTTTAGTACTGGTGTATGTTAGTGTGTATTTATGTTGTATTGTTGGAAAGCTTTAAACTTTATTTGGAAATCTGGAATATTCTTCTGTTTTCAGGCAATTTTCATGATTCCTACCAATCCACCTCCAACATTCCGGAAACCAGAGCTCTGGTCAGACAATTTTACGGACTTTGTAAAACAGTGTCTTGTTAAGAGCCCAGAGCAGCGTGCCACTGCGACACAGCTTCTGCAGGTCTGCCTTTTCTTACAAGAACGTAAGCTCTAGAGAAGGCTTGCTAGGGTAGGCAGTGCTGCGTCTGTTGTGATGTTGGTTTCATTTCTTGCTGCTCCTGCTCACTACAGATTTTACTTTTTAATATCTCATTTTAAAACATCTACACTCAGCTTCAACTTTTCAGTTCTTCTCTTAAGTCCAGCTTCCTATCTTTGTCCTCTCTGGGTTGTTTTTTCGTTTGTTTGGCTTTTGGAGGTTTTTTTTTACTTTCAAATTCTCACCAGTGCTGCCCAGCTGCTGCCTCTTAAAACACTAAAAAGGGGAGGCTAAATGAAAGTGAGTGCTTGGAATGGTCTAGACATGGTGGTGATCTGTGTAATTGGTTCTTGACAGCTAAGCTGCTGAGGAAAGAAATAAGTAGAGTTGTGGGAGGGGAATGAGCCCAAGGTCTCACAGCAGCAGTGCCTTTGGAGCATGTTTGGAGGGTGGAAGGTCTCCCTCCTGGGCCAAACAGAAGTACGGGATTTTTATTTTAGTAATGTATTGAGTGAAACCTTAATTTTGATTGGAAGTATGCCATAGTAACGGTGGTTTACTGTTATATTCTGATTCGGATGCAGTGCTTATTTGTTTTTAAAATACTTCTCAGCACCCGTTTGTTAAAAGTGCCAAAGGCGTGTCAATTCTGCGAGACTTGATTAATGAAGCAATGGATATCAAGCTGAAACGTCAAGAGGCGCAACAGCGTGAACTAGATCAAGATGATGAAGAAAATTCAGTGAGTATTTAATAGCAACAGCGTACAAAGTCCAAACTTTTGCTCTTTTCATAAGGCTTAGCTGCTTTGGGTTTTGGTTTTGCAATATTTTGTCCAATTGCCCATGGATTTGACTTAGTTCTTGAGTTTTGTACTTTATGACTGCCTAACCTGATGCTTGGTCTCTGCTCACTCCTTATGTTTGAGTGGGACAGCCAGCATGAATGGCTTACTGTTTAGCTTATAGTGTAGCTAGAGACTGGTGATTGAATAAGCTTGCAAAGTAGTGTATGCAAAAGGCTTGATACGTTTTCCCAGTTGGTTTATATTATTTATGCAGTAATGAAAATTTTTCAGTGTCAATTCAGTTCTTAGACTGTTCTTCTAGTATAAAATAATAATATCATCTGTGATGCGCTGTGATATAAGTATGTTATGTTGTTTTACTATTGTTGTGCTTTAGAACCCCCCTTATAGAAACTTTCTACTACACAAGAGCAACCGACAGAAACCTGAGGTGAGGGCATGACAAGTGTTCAAGGGATTGCTGTGAATTTCAGTTCGGGCTCCTTGTTTCAGTGGTTACAGCATGTGAATATGGAAAGCATGTTGAAAGCTGTTTTTTTGAGCCTGCCTGCTTCAACCTGAATAAATGAAACGGGCAACAAAAGGCGTTGTATGGCAGAGTTCTCTTCAGAGGTTAAACTTGAATAGCGTGGTCCACAGTATCTATGCTGAAGACTTTGTTCGTCTAGCTTTCCAGTTTAGGACTGCCTATTTGTTCAGTCTGGAAGTAACTTTATTGGTCACGTTGCTATGATGTTGACTCTACAAGTATTGTCCCTACCCTCTCTCCTTCATTTCTGACCGATGTGGAGTCACGCTGCTGATAGATGGTGTCTGTGTAGTGGAGTTGAGTTGCTGTCGGTGTGCGTGTTTTCCTGAATCTTCTCTACTCTGTGTATGCTAGAAGATAAGTGTTCCCAAGCACTTCCCAAGTGCTGTGGAAATTTCTGCTGTAGTCCTTTGTTAAACGATGTGTAGGTAACAAATTTATTACTTCCTCTCACCCACTCATATTCACATAAAATTACTTTTTCTCCATTAACATCACGTGTGGTTTTCTCCTCCTCTTGCTATTGGTTTTGAGGTTGGGGAGTAAATTATATAGATACACTTGACAGAACAGATGAAAATGTATGAAACACCAGAACGTGGAGGGGCGTACTTCTTTCTTTCAATGACATTCGAGATGGAGTATTGCAGTTTGATGTGCAAGATGTGTGTTTTCCCTCTAGCACTAATATAGATCAGTAAGCCTGTGGTCACACATAAAGAATGGTGAACTGCGTGCATGTTATGTTGTAAACAAAACATGAGCATCTAATCCAAGGCAAGATGCCTAGGAACTCTACTGTAAACCTAGGCAGTGAATTCTGTTGTAGTAGTTGGATACCTGGTCCATGTTTCCAAGAAACTTAATAGATTGTGGAAATTTTGACCTTGTTCTTCATGAAATCCTGGTCACAATATATACTTGGTGTAGCACACACCACCTGATGAAACTACTACCTATGACTAACATAACTATCTGTCAGGAAATGGTCCTACCAGAATTTGCTTCAGGAGCTTGTGTTTTCTTACAGAGTCAGTCTCTTAAGCCTTGACAGCAATAATCCAAATTTCTGTAATATTAGTACCCGTTAACAAATGGAAAGATAAAAAATAATTTTAATCTGAAAATGATGACTGGACTTTGATTTCATTCCTTCTTAAAGATTTGCAAATTCAGTTCATTTTTCTTTAGTGTTTCTGAAGTTTACAGCAATTAAAACTACTTAAATGTTAAAGACAAATTCCTAAAACATAGGGTGAACATTTTCCTCAGTGTGCCACATGCACTCCAGACTTAGACCTGTTGCTGTCTAATAACTAATGACTCCTCAGTGAACTGTACCATGTGAGACAGGGGTTTTAGGTCAGGTGTTAAAACTAGCAACATAAATACAAATGCTAATGACTGAGTATTATATTCTACTCTTACAGACAGGTCACCGGGTCAGAAATGAGATACAAATTACATTGAGAAGCTTTTGCTGATTATTTATTTGTTCTCTTATTTATCAAGCTGACAGAAAAGTATGAAGACTTTTCATTACCTGCTTGCAGATGACAGGGAGAGAACTAAGTGCATAAAATAAAATGTTGTTGGCTTCTGTGTGTATTTGTAAAAATCTTTGAATTAGTAAGACTTGTCAGTGTCCTTGAATACAGACACTCTTCATGGGACTTCACCACCATCAGTAAAAATGTACTTATGGCATCCTTGTACAGGAAGAAGATGAAACCGATTCAGGCACCATGGTGAGGGCGAGTGGAGATGAAACTGGTACCATAAGAGCTGTCAACACGATGAGTGATGGAGCCAACACAATGATAGAACATGACGGCACCTTGGAATCCCAGTTGGGTACAATGGTCATAAACACAGAAGAGGAAGAGGAGGAGGGCACCATGAAAAGTAAGAAAACATCTTTAACTTCTAGAAGATCACTTACTGTAAATGACATACTGTAGGCAATGATATGTATTCCCAACCTGCTTCGATATTTTTGGTAGCTTATTGTGATGTCTTTCGGTTGTAGGGAGCTAAAACTCTTAGGTCAATGCCCTCTGGCAGTAGAGAAGAGAGACCCTTTCTAGGTCCAAGTTTCAAGCCATTCTCTTTAGTATTATATTTAGTATCTTTAGTATTCTCTTGGTACTGCTGATGAATTGCGTACAATTTTTATGAGCTTCTGTGCTGATCAAATAAGGTCTGATTCTAGCTGTTATGGGGGCTTTTGTTGGTTCTTTTTTGTCTGCTTTGTCTTTTTCACAGAATGTAGAGGAGGGAGACTCTAGCAAAGAGTTAATAAATTTGTGCTGCTTTAGAAGGTGATCTGGCTGTAACCTGGCATCTGGAAACAGCAAGTCTGTTTCAGAACGGATGCATCGAATCAAGGGCTACGGCTACGAAATGACAAATATCTTGCATGTTTCAAGCACAGCAAGGCACGCAGTGGGAGGAGCTAGCACCTCTCCAGACTTGGTGTTTCTTTAGGATTACTCTAATCACTAAGGATGGCTGGATAAACTGTGTGTTGCTGTTCTGAGACATTCATGTTGAAATCCATTCCGCCCTAAAATAGGAAAGCTTGCTAAAGCTACAAGCCTTGTCATAGGATGTGAGATTTAAAATTATGTGACTGGGATCCCTGGTAGTCTGTGGAAGACCTCACAGCTTGACTTGGGAAAGGGTTAAAAATGTTTTTTTTTTTTTGATTAAAGAGTTGGGAGAGCCATCCTGGAAAAGTATGACTAGAAGAAAAATAATCTTTTCCTCAATTGTGGATTCTCACAGAAATCCATTCCCACTGATTTGGGTAGTCTCGACAGTATTGAGGCAGAGGGAGTCAGAGATGACTCAGCTGGCCAGCGGGGATGTTCGCTCAGGGACTGAGGAAAGTGCTGAGTGGGGGCTCAGCAGTAGTAAAATATGACCATCATAGGCAAGGCTTGTTCTTTTGGCTCTTGCTCTGCTTCCAAAGACTTCCTTTGCTGTCTGATTTTGAAGCTTTAGCTAGTGTGGGAGAGGAAAAAATTCTTAACAGGAGTTTGAAAAAATCCTTTTCTCAGGAATTTGTGTTGAAAGCTTTTTCCATGTGGGGGCCCTCTAGAGCTCATGGAAAGCTACTGTTTTCAAGAGTGAAATTCAGTAGAATGTGTTTAAAGAGGTTTGCAAACTTTGGCAAATGCTGACTCAGCACATGAAAAAATGGAGGTGTCAGCCCGCGTAGCAGCTTGTGGCAACGAAGACGATGGAGTGATGCCATCGGGTTTTGTGGAACAAGATAGCCCCCTAGCAAGGACATGGGGGGATTCTCAGGGTGGCTTAAAAGGTCACCCAAAGAGTGGGATGTGTTAACAGCCTTAAATAAACCAAGTGAAGTTGCTATTTGTTTACAAATAGACAACACTGTTAATTTCTCATCATCAGTGTGCTCTGTTCCGTTTCCTAATTCACAGTAACAGAGGTTTTACTGTCTGTGGTGCTCCTGCACTGGTCCTGAAGGTGTAAAAGTAAAGTGCCTCTTCAGTTTGTTTTCCTGTGTTTAACACGTGCTTATCTTCTCACTGTCTTTTTAAGATTGCAACTCAAAAGCATCTAATGCTCTCTGCAAACTAGTGTACAGAGGTTTGAGGAGATGCCTTCGATAATATCTCTTTTGCAAGGACATAGTCTCATTTTGAGTAGAATTGGTTATGAGGATGTCTTTATAGTGTAGTATCTAACCTCAAGAGGGAGCTCCAGAACAAGCTCTAAGAGCTCTGTGACTAGAAAGTCGAGTTTTTGCTTTTAACCTCCCCCCCCAAACTTCAGACTTCTTAAAAACCCTCTTCTCCAACTGTGACTGTGTAAAGATACTCAAAGCCGAGTATGTGGCAGAAGTGCTTGAGCAGCTCTGCCTTCTGGAGGCAGCGCTTGGAGAGCCTGGGGGCAGGTGATGGTTGGCACTGGGACCGTGTTCCGTCGGTGGGGTTCGCACAGCAGTATCTGGTGAAACCCAGCTGCGCTCAGCGCTGGCTCCGCTGCAGGTTGTGCTGCGTTGGAATAACTTGAACCTCGAATCCAAGAAATCTGATGTTAATGAAGATGATTGTACCAGACTAAAACTTTACTTTTCCTTAACACTTTATTCTCCTTCGCCAGTAGCATAACACTGAAATTCTTGCTGCCGCACAGAGCAGTTCTCTGTGTGTTTCTTGGACGTGCTGCAAGGCAGTGTCTCTGAGCAGTTTGCCCTTCGTGTGAATTGCCTAAAGCTCCGCTTTTCAGCTTGTCGTTTCCATATTTATGTTCTCTTAAGTCAGTTAAATTAGTTTAACTGTAAAGCTCATCAGCCTGCTGCAGAACTCTTTGGAGCATGTTTTTTGTAATCTTAAATATAAATGTAATAATCCTGCTTGGAAACCACTGAATTTGAAGAAGCTTCATTGATTTATATTTTTAAAGAAGTCAGTATTTCACTTGGCAACTTGTGTTATGACTCGCAATAAAACCTGTTTTAAGCCGGTAAAATTCTGATTTTTTTTTTCTTGCATGGCTTTCCTAGGTGTCTGGGGCTTTTTAACCACAGACTTCTGCACTAGTGGTCTTGCCCTTCCTCCCAATTTAAAAAAAATAATCTGTCTCTTTGCCAGTTTTTGGCTTGGTTTTATTTCTTTTTAATGTAATAAGTGTTATAGGACATTGAAATATGATGCTTTAGGCAGGACTGTCTTCAAAATTTCTTGTAAACAACTTCCAATAGCCTAGCAAGTAACTTCTTGCTTAAATCAATTCATAACTTTTCAGGCTCAGAGAAAAAACATTCTTAAATTTTAGTATTTTACATTGTAGAGGAAGTTTTGGGTTGTAGTCGATTGAGCTATAATTGTTTGCTGAAATTCTTTCATTTGCTTGGCTTTTTTTCTGGGCACTCAATATATATATATATATCCAGGCAGCATTAAAAATGTCACTATGACATTCTGTTACGCATTTTGAAAGCACTCAAGTGATTGCCTGAGACCGCGGATACTAAATTGCGCTGCGACACATTTTACTTATAAATCGATTGCTAACAGATTACTTATGGATTGCAGTTAAACTATTCCAGGAAAACTTTGGAAGTACCTGGAGAACTATAGATGAACAATCATTTGTAATAACAGACATTTCCATTGTGCTTGAGAGCCAGAATAACTTTTGAACTGTGAAGATGTCTGAAATAACCTTTTTTTAATTTTTCTGTGAGAGAATATATAGTACTAGTAAATAGTGCAGCATTTTTTACTCTTTCTTTTTTTGCTTTTTTTCTGCTTTATTTGCTGTAGGTCTTTCCATAGTGGAAACTTGGCATGAGTTTCTCTCTTCAATTTAAAGAGTGGAACACAATTTTGTAATAAAGCAGATAAACATGTTGTCTTCCTTGGACATTGCAATACGATCAGATCCAAGTGAAATAGGATCTAGTTTGTCTAGTGCTATAATCTGTCTTATTTTCTGTGTTAAAGTGCCTCTTGCTTTTTTTAAGCACCAAATAAAATGACACTGGAGAATGCAGAAGTGCCAACAGAGGTGTGAGCTGGGCTGTGTGGTGTTTGGGTCGAGATGAACGAGGGATCTGGAGAGGGAGAAGAATTGTGGCCATGGGGAGTTGTTAATGTGACACACGTTCAGTAACGCATCCGGTGCAGAGGTAGATCAGAAGCTCTAATAACTCTCTTGCCTCTACTTTGGTCATGTAATGTGTAGGTAAAAATTCTTAACAGTTTGAATGTTTAAAATCAAAAATTCTAGGCTTAATTCTTACAATAAAGTTAGTGGTTTGGGTTTTCTTATGCTTTTACCATGCCCACGCTGCTAAGCCTGGTTGTGTCCTTTTAAAAAGATATTTCCCCTTTTGAGGGGAGATTGGGTTTCATTAGCAAATTAAATGAGTTGAGTTGCAAACTTGGCAATTTCCTATTAGAAAAATGATTCAGTGTAAGCTTGTTAGTCTTGGTGGCGTTGTGAGACATCCAGTGGGTGACACTTAAACCTGAACCAGAGAAGTGTTACTGCCAAGACTCAGGAAACTTTTTGTCTCCACTAATTAACCTGTAATTTTTCATGTAAAGCAATGACTGTAAAAGCTGTAACTTGGACAGCAGAATGAATATGGATGGCAGAAGGCTTATGTGATTGCATTAATATTATAATTGAATAAAGTATTACTGTGGCTGAGGTAGTTATAGGTGGTGGAATATCAGTAGTTGTCCAAAACAGCGCAGATGGGTGTTATCCAAATAGGTAACGCAGGTGCTGTAGAGAATGGCTTCACAGTTTGTCAGGATTTACATCATGTGTTTGTCAAAGATACTGGCTGTGTTTGGCCTCTGTTTTTTCTGCGTAGACAATAGCTCTTCATAGCAGCTTCCCACTACTTAAGGTTATTAATGTCCAGTGGTACATTTTTGTGTTTAAAATAAATTGGTCCATTTAGGCATAACCAGACCATAAAACACTCTTAGCATTATGCATTTAAATAACACACTGTTTATAGAAACACCTACATTGATTAAATTCATCTCGAACTGTAAGAAGCATTATAGTGCCACTCTTGAGGTGTAGAGAATATAAATCTTCACAGATAAGTCTTCCAGCTGTGTTACTTTTTGACTTTTATCTTAATAGCTGCCTTGCTGGCAAAATTGACATAAACAGCAACCAGCACAGTTTGTTTAAGAACATCAAGTATTGTTGTAAGAATATCAAGTATTTCTGAACGATGGGAGTCATATATGCTGCCATTTTTGTTGATGGGTTTTTGCCATGGGTTTTGTTTTTTTCCACTTGAATAGCAGTGGGCTACTGGACTTCTCTGCAGTGTGTTAGCAATTGAAATAGTGGTTCTGTGCAGACTTGCAGCATGAAGGCAAGTTAAGTCCGGGGTCTGAGTTGGATGGTTGTCCACTTTCAGTTGTCTTGAATGTTTGACAAAGCTTTAATTCGAAGACAAAGTTCATCATCTGTTAATACTTATATTTTCAGAGACACTGAAATTGGAGAAAGAGATGTATGTGTTTAACACAGCTGGTTTTGCTGTTCCTAACACTTTATTGTTAAGCACTCCTGCATTTCTGGTGGTGGGGGATAGAAAGTAGGGGGACTTTTTTTTTTCCTGGACAGAAGCATTGTCTTGAGGAAGATGGGAAGTACGACTGACAGAGTCCTGAATAGCATACAGGAGGCAGTATGTTTTGGGGGACTCAACCAAGAGACAGAGTAGTAGTAAATCACTCAGCAAGTATATCTCTGTCCCATACACATGCATATATTTGCACATACAGGCAAACTGTAGCCAACCTGTCTCTTCTAAGAATAAACTTACTTCCTACTGGATCAAAATAAACCATGGAGAAGGCTTTCCTCCTGAGCAGGAAGGAGGAAAACTCTACAAACTTAAATTCCTTAATTGTAGAAGTTTTAAAACCAAATTCACTTTTACCAGCAGATTTTCAAAGTTCAGCAAAAAAAAAAAAAAAGTAGTACATTGCCATGTTGTTTTCTGGTCTCTCTAGGTAATGAGTTTTTGGGTTATGAATATGACAAATGAGTTTTTGGATTATGAATAGAAAGGGTGTTAGCAAATGCCGACTTGGTTATACGCCATTTGGGGAGCCAGAGCTGTTGCCCACAGGGCGCTGGACCTGAAGACTCTCAGCCCTGTCAGTGAGGTTGTTTCTCATTAAGATTCATCAGAACCTGAGCCAGATGATGTAGAAATGTTCACTTTTTTTCCTGATGCACCTTCACATCTCGCTGCCTGTGTCATGTACTGTAGTTGCTGGACTAAATTAGCAATTCAAACTAATGAGGTGAAAGATGTAGGTGTCCACTGAAACTTTGTGGAGGAAGAAAGCTGCTTTATATTTATAATCTTTTCTGAGTTTTTATGTAAAAGACATCCAAAAGGATGTAATGAGATCTTAAACAGCTTTCATTACTGTGGGGTTTTCCTCCTCTTTCAGAAAGAGTCCTCAATTACATACATCACAGCTTTGGACAAGTGTTGCTACTCTTTTCCGTAGATGACTTTGATGTCTTACAGTCATTAAAAGAGATTAGTTAGGATACCCAGCTCTGATTTTTGTGGTCATTTAGGAGCTCCTTCTTAATAGCAGGACCTGTCAGGCATGTTCTGCTTTGATTTAGTTTGAGATAGGCCATAATTATGGAGAGGCACGTCCTCATAAGCTTCGATAGATATGAAGTGTTCTGTGGGCTTCTTTTAATGTGAGGAAATCTCAGCTTGTGTTGCCATGGGGTGAATTCATTAATGATGGAGCACTTTTTGCTCTGGTTGAATAAATTGGTATCTCTGCTCTGCTGCATAAAATGACTCAGTCCTGTTCATACTGTACAAATTATGCTGTCCAGCTGCTAAAGTTCATCTGTGATATCTAAGAAATAGCCTGAAGTGAATAAAACTGCAATTCAATTTCAAATTTAATATTAATGAAGTGTTGCTTGCACATAATCATCAGGCACTGTTTTGTGCATCCTGAGTGTGTGCATTTTCAGCATTAAAGTTACATAATTCAATCTAAAGCAGACAGAAACTCACCAAAACTGCTGGGGACAAAGCCCGTTACCTGAGAAGACAGTGAAAGAGCTATGCTTGTTTAGACAACTAAAATGAAAGATGTCATTGGATATGACAACTCCTTAAAAAAAAAAAATTGAAAAAGGGCAAGGAGGGAAGGTGAACACTGTGGAGGGTGATGGTTTGAATGGTGAAGAGCTGAGGCTTGCTCAAGAGCAAGTGCGTATACATTGGCTACCCGTAAACTTCAGACTGGAAATGAGTGTTCATAACTCCAGGAGAACAGCAAGCCTGTCAACAGCAAAGACAAATCCAACCAATTGCTTTGCAATAGATCTTGATCCTTCTGTGAAAGGGACTATATAATCTTGTTTAGGAGAGCACAAGACTGTGCTGCTTGTCCCAGGGGATCCTTTCTGGCATTATGGCTGA
The DNA here is from genome assembly GCA_017639485.1 of Pluvialis apricaria. NCBI lineage: Eukaryota > Metazoa > Chordata > Aves > Charadriiformes > Charadriidae > Pluvialis > Pluvialis apricaria. The sequence goes on along the minus strand of CM030021.1, from coordinate 6,346,610 downwards.
CTTAAAGGCAGTGATAGCTCTGCTTTGTTTAACGTTAACGAGTGCTCTTCACTGCATCTCTGCAGAGCTGTTTTGAGCTCCTGCTCACAGGGGTGCCTCTTCCCTGGCTTTGAGCAGGGCATTCGTGATACTTTCCTAGCACAAATCAACTTAAACATTTTTGGTTTTGTTGCTCCTGACACCCTGTTCTCGCAAACACAAGTATTCTTCCAAGCTGAGGTCGGATGTCTTTCTGAAGATTGCAGCCTCGTGTGATCTTGACAAATACGTATGTATGTACCAAGTATCATGTTCTAGTTTGATACTGCTAACTTAGTAATTGATCACTTCGTTGTTGTTAATTTACATTACCTTCTTCGTAGATGAATTTGTAGCATGATCTCCTGACTGTTCCCAGCCACAGCTCTAGCTCTGATTTTTGTGATATAAGGGAGGAAATCTCTCACTGTGGCTTCAAGAACAGGTATTTTAAGTATTAACTGATGTGAGTAAAGAGCACACAAAATGTCTTCCCGAGGTTATCTTACTGTCTCTCATGACAAGCTTTGTGACTCTAGAATATTCACCCTAGGTAGATAACAGCAATCTCTTTCAAGAGGAAAGAATAACAAAACAGGGATTCTTCTGCTGTCAAGTTGGAGTAAAGAAGAATAATTTTAGAGAAAAGCAGAAATTCTAGTTTCATTACTCAGCAAGCTTGTTCCGATAGATAGAGGACTTTGTAAATCCCACTTTCCTTTTGAAGGCGTCCTTTGAAGCTCATGAGCTTCTGAAAATTTTCAATTGTGAGAGCTAATTTGACAAAATCAACAAAATGAGTGCTTTGATTTCTGGGACTAGATGATACTGAATGATCTGGTTTCACAGATATTCTTTATTGCTGGGAAAAAAAAAGTAAATCTCTTGCTGGCTTAATTGACTGTGCTATTTCTTCTTTATCACTCTGCTTTCTCTGCAGCATCATATGGAAATGCAAATGGATTGAAGGCTCTCCACGCCTTTGTCGGCTTTTGTTTGATGTAAGAAGGTCTGTGTGCTGCAGTCAGCCACCAAAACTGACCTCTTCCATTCCCTCAAGTATTCAGACAGGTGACAGTTTTTGGGAGGGAGCACATTGTTTGAGTTTTTCCTTAAAACTTGCCCTCGCTCTGGCCTAGCAGAGGAGAGGATCCAGTATGCTGAGGCCACTGGCTGTTGCTGATGCTGCCTTGCCGGCTTCTTGCAGTGCCCTGCCTGTACCTGTCAGTTGTCTTTTGGCCTGTCTGGGGTGTTTGTGCTTTGGGTGAGGACTGTCCCAATTTCCATGGGTCCACATGCAGTTGGACTTTTGCTTTCCAGTGCTTAAAGAGTAACGCTATTACTAAGGTAGTCAAGCCCTTTAAAAATCAAAATTTGGGGAGATACTTGTTGTTCGCAACTTAGAGCATTCTCTACTTTTGGACCCACCAATTTCACATCTTTTTCTGTTCTCACATGCAACAATATTTTTCTTATACTTTTCTAAACGTGACTTTATAGCAAGCAGCACTTGTGAGTTTTCTGTGGAGGGCTTCTGGTCTTCACTGCACGGCAGGCTGAACGACGAGCAGTCCTGCCAGTGCCTGGGGCTCTGCACAGCTAGCCCAAACCTCTGATTCTGCAGTCGGCTGGACCGGCTCCAGCTGAGCTGTGGTGTTCCATTTGTGTAATTAATACAGCTCCTAAAAAGATGACTGCCTATCTAAATGGTAGACCATTAATGGCTCTGGGGAGTTCTCGTGGCTCATCCTTACAAGAAACTCTTTAGGTTCCAAAAAAAAAATGCATGGAGAAGCCTTTCTTGTCATCACAGGGTGACCTTCTCTTCTCTTCTCTGGCTCTTCTCTGCCACACTTGTGATCTCACTTTCTGTCAAATGTTCATATTTTAGTCTAACCCTATAAAACTAGGAAGTTAAATGCTTTTTGGCACAGACACGTTTAGTGCGGTGTCATCTTTCTGCAGCATCTGCTTCTGCAAATAGCAGTGATCGATTTTTGTCTTCAGCTGTCTGTTATCAAAACCTTAAAGATATAGTGGTGTGATTCTTGTGTTGAATTAATAGCAGATCGTCTTTGGAAAGATGACACTGCGGTTAAGTGCCAAGATCGACGAAAAGAAATCCAGTCGTGCTGGGATGATAGTTGATTTGGTGTAATGTCTTTTTGTCTCCAGGAGCGTTTCTGTCGGTCTTGCTGCATACGCACCCCTACTGAGTTCACAGCAGCAACTAAAATTTCAGACATCTTAGATCCGTATTCCAGCTGTTTTTCATTTCATATTATCTTTTTTCCGTTTTTTTTTGTTTGTCAGTTAGCAATCTCTGTTTTAATCAGTTTAAACAAAAACTGAACCACCACTAAATAAAGCTGCAGTGTTACATGTTGATGTGTAGAAATGTACTAAAATTGGTGACTACACGTTGCATGCGGTTGAAAGGCCTAAGGTGACTGCAAGGTTAGAGGTGTCTGACAGTGGGTATGAAGAGCGTGAGTCACAGAATCATGGAATGGTTTGGGTTGGAACAGACCTTGAATATCATCTCGTTCCACCCCCTGCCCTGGGCAGGGACCCCCCCCACCAGCCCGGGGTGCTCCCAGCCCCGTCCAACCTGGCCTTGAACACCTCCAGGGATGGGGCAGCCACAGCTTCTCTGGGCAACCTGGGCCAGGGGCTCACCGCCCTCAGAGTGTCTTGGCAGGGATGTCTGGAGGTCATTAGTCTGTGTGTGATGGCTGGGACCAAGTGCAGTGTCAGATCCGGTTGCTCAGGGACTTGCACAGCCGCTCCAGCTCCGTGCTGTTGCACAACCATCCCTGTTGTGAAAACTTTCTTCCTTGTGTTCAGCTGCGTTGCCTGTGCTGCAGTTCAGACCGTTCTATCATCCTTTCGCTGGGGAGAGTGGGGCTCCAATGGCCTCTTGGGGTGCGAGACCACAGCTAGAGCCCCTCCTGTCCGCCCCAGGCTGGACAAACCCCCTGCCCTCCCAGCATGGCAGGGAGCTCTTCGGTGTCCTGGCAGCCTTCCCCTGCAGCCCCCCAGCTTTTCCATCACTTGTACCGGTGGGGTTGAAAATCCAGTTGTACTCTTCAGGATTATAAACTACCACCACCACTTCAAGTGCTTCCTTCTTAGTCTGTTTCATTTCTGCATGAAAACAGAAGTTTTATTAAATAAAGCTTGTGGTTGTTCAGTAGATGTAGCTAGTTGTTTCCAAATATTGCTGTTCTTGGTAAAATACAAGTTGTGGGGAAACGAGCGTGATTACTTTAAGTGACACTGAATTAAGCTCTGGTATGAGTGAACAGTTTTTAATAAAAAAAAATAAAAAAACCCAAACTGAATAAGCCAGGGTCACTGGAGTGAAACACTGCTTTGAAAGTCTCCTGTGCTGCAAACAATTGTTTTCGAAATGTACAGTATGTGCTTGATTTAGATTTTCTTTTTCTTTTCCTAGGAAGCCTAAATTACCGCAGCCTAGGCTGGCTGTCGGAAAGCTGTGTATAGATTAGCCTAGGTAGTTATGGATTCCTCTATTTCTGCAAAATGTGTTGGTGTTAAACATTGCCATGATTGGCCATAACAGCTTAACCTCCTGCTTCAAACAGGCTGGACTGCAGCAGAATACAAAGGGTGTATTTACCTCATTCTAAATAAATGTTTTATCACTTAGCAGTAATTGGATTGCTATTGTATTTCAGTAATTATTCCCAACAGCAAATCTGTTCTCCACTTTGCAGACGTGTTTCCTGACTGACCTTCACACAGCCTGTCTGAAGGTGTCTTTCTTGATCTAATTCTGTACGATGAGGTTTTTGTTTTTTTAAAAAAAAGGGGAACCACTGCCAGGGGTAGAATAATTTGTCTTTGCTCCAGTTGTCGTAGTGCAAAAGTATAAGCACTTCAGTTCGTGCCTGAGCTTTAGCTAACCCTGGAGAGGCAGAACGGTGTGGTGCTTTTTCAAAATGCATCATGACATTTCAGGCTGTGTAGAACCACCCTTCTCTCAGTATCACAACCCAAATATCCTGCCAAGATTTCTCATACTTTGCGGAAATTTGTTCTGTATTTAACATGTCTATAGACAAATAACTTCCCAAAGTATCTCATAGCTGACCAAGGAATTCATACACTTGTCTGAGGATCAGGCAGAGTCTGCCAGGGAAGTTCTGGATCACTGAATGGCAATTTTATGTGGAAGAATAATATTCTGTGATTAAATCTTAATGGGTTTCCAGAGTAGCTAATATTTTTTCAAGAGGAAAGCACTGCTGAACGTCCTTAGTGAGGACTGTCTTGTGATAGCCTGCCTTCTGTACAAACTTGTGTAGGAGAGCGTCTGTGTTACGCAGACCCCACAAAGCCATCAAAGGACGGCTCTGTCCCCTGTGTGCTTGTCTGAAGCTCTAAACTTTTGGTTGATTGCCTGCCTAACAGACTATATTTATTTCAAATATATGACATTGGACAGTGAACTCATTTCCGCAGTCAAGATTTAGGCTATTCTGATGCCATTTTATGTTGTCTGGTCCTAATCCTGCTTTCTGAAAATGACGGTTTCTGCATTGACTAAAACATATGTTTCAAGTATGATTAACTTACTCCATTGTCTAGAGAACCATAGTTTACCAGAGGAAAAACATTTTACTAGGTATTGTTACAGTGTTTACTTCCATTGTGCTCGCAGGTTTCTGTGAGGCGTTTTATCATACAGAGCAGCATGCTGGCGTTAGCTGCGAGTAGTCTTTAGCTGCCCCTGCCGCCTTCACAATGTTGTGGTGCAGCCCTGTTAAAGCACACGTGCTGTGCAGGCCTGCCCCTTCATTTAGGTTGAGACTCTTGACGAGATACTAGCTGCACTAACTCACAGGGCAGGCTGGGTTTGAGCGTGAGTAGCCTGGGCAGCATCTGATGCGGTGCTGGTTGCACTAGTAAAGAAACCTTCCTTTGGAGATAGAGAAGGTCTTTTGATCTTGACTGGCCGTGAAGTTAAATTTTGTGGTTTATTCCTGCGTTGGCTTTTATGCTGTCTCTGCTGGGAATCAGTATTTTCGTCCTCTCGCTTTTCATCGCTTCATCCCCCATCGCGCTGTCCTCACCCTACAGCTGAAGCTGCCTCCGTTCCTGGAGCCCACCTCCTCGCTCTCTCAGCAGCGCTGGGGGTCGGCTTTGTTCTGGGAACTTCTGACCCCGCGTTTCTTCCTTCAGGGATGGAAACCTGTTTGCTGAATGGATTGCTAGGTTTATTTGTATGTAGTGGTACTTAAATCATATAAGCAGGAATTTGGATGGTGCGATGGCTAAAAGAAGAAGGGATACATTGGTGCTCATATCCCTAATCCCAGCAACTACCCAGCACACCTGAGCACCTGATGGGAATGTACTTTTACTAGCTCATTACTCTTAGTGGATCAGCAGCATTCTTACTTTTCTGTTAACTTCTGCTGGTTCTAAAGAGTAATTTAGACAAATGAGAATAATGTAAATCCAGTTGTGCTAAAGCTTTGTGCTCTTGGCTATATCCTTTCTTCTCCCATCAGTATGGGTGAACTCTCTTATTAAGAATAGTGCTTGGGAGGCTTATGAGGCGTGCTCTTAAAAATCAAAGCATTCATATTTAGGGGTTATTGTGACTCCTCTGTCTCTCTTTGTACTCTTGCCCATTTCGTATTACCCTAGGTTTCTTAGGTGCAGTCCAGAATTGAATGGTTAATCTCTATCTCTGGTTTATTCAAGTAATCCACTAAGAAAGTGTGTCCAGAGGAATTAAATTACAAAAAGAAAACTAGGGCAGTAAACTCGAAAACTTACCAACTGACTGTTTATAAAAAGAAAAAAAGAAGCCCTGCAAACTAATTAATCCTTTCTACTCAAGAAATGTAGAACTTAACTACTTCTACCCAAGGTAAGTTATGTGATAATTGTGTGGTAAAGGTGGTCTTTAGAAGTCTCACTTTTGTACTGTTCCGTTCATAAATATAAACATGAGTTTCTGTCCGTAAAACAATGCTGTTTAGTTTTGAAACTTTGCATATTTTGCAGTGCATGGCAACCTGGCTGGGATGAAAAAAACCCCAGCCTCTCCAGCTGGTAGCGGTTTAGTTCTAGCATTCAGTGCACGAAGCTCGGTTACGCGGTAGTGTGCTTTGCGGGACGGATCGCGGGTCTAGAGGCCAAGGCCTCCTGCATTGTAATCACTTGTGTGGTGGGCTTTGAGCTTCCCTTCTCCGGTTTTCTCACTGTACAGTCAGTTTTATGTTTGAAAAGCTGCTGAAGAAAATAGTGCTTTAGCAGTACTATGTGATTTAGTATGTGCTAAAAAAATAAAATCACTTTTGGGCATGATGTAAAGCAGTGTAACCAAAAATACATTTTTCAAAACAACTGGGTTTTTTTAATTATTATTTTTAATATTTCCAGGGAGGGATGAAACGATGCAGCCAGCCAAACCATCATTCCTTGAATATTTTGAGCAGAAGGAGAAGGAGAATCAAATCAATAGCTTTGGGAAGAATGTGTCTGGCCAGACAAAAAATTCATCTGATTGGAAAGTACCACAGGATGGAGACTACGAATTTGTAAGTCTATACTTTGAAATTCAATCAATGTGACAATCTTTAAGACTTTTATTCAGAGCTGCCATAAGATTATTTCTTGTTTTGACAGACTAATGGAAACTTGAGGAGATTCTAATTGCTAATGCATTTGGATGGGGCATTTTGAAAAACTCATTTTCTTTAGGTATTTCTCAGTAATCATAACCAGTCATTATCTGTATATTTTCCTTGTTTAAAAGCAAACAAATGAACAAAAAAGCCTGAGGACATGAAGGTACAAGCAATCTTGCTTTACTTCCCCATTATGCATAAAATAAAACAATAGAATTCCAGATGGCAGTTGAAAAATGCAAATCCTGAATGTATAGTGTTTGACAAAAAACAGCGTTGAACCATCAAATTTCCTTGTTTTTCTCAAGGTTTGGCACTGGGTTTTGTTTTATTATATAAACATCGAGCTTGTCTTCGTTTCTCTTTCAAATCCTCAACGTCAGTCTTCCTAACTACGGTTCCCATGCTCAGAATTTTCAGGAACTTTACGAAATCCAAAGAAAGATCTATTACTCATAAATTTGATTTCTTTTTTTTTTTTCTTTTTTTTTTGTGAGGATGGAAAATTTCTGGTTTGAGTTCAGAATGCCAGAAGATGCTTGCTCTGCTGAACGCTGTTCCCTCCACTGCATTTTCTTTCAATGATATTTCACTGCGAGCACTTTTTGCTTTAAGTGCATTGTGTGCCCTTACGATGTTGGTTCGTGCTGCCCATGGTTCAGGTTGTCACGCTGCATTCGGTAGCTGGTGAGATTCACTCCACCTTCACAAAGCAGCGTGGAAAGCAAATTCCCTCTGCTAGTCACGACTAGAGGAGATGCTTTACTTTAAGGCTGGAATAATAGCTGGAGCCTTTCATTCTCTTTGTACAGCTTGTATAGACTACTGCTGTTACATATATCTTGTTGTCTTTTTTTGCTGCATCTCAGATTGTCTTATTTAGACTGAAAAGGATGGCTAGCGGAGGGGACCTGCTGCGCTCTCTCTCTTCTGGTCCTTCTAGTACGTTATGTTTGACCTGAAGGCTTAAAAGTCACTGCATAAACATGTTTTGCAAAAATAACCTGCAAGCTGCCTGCGTATCACAGGGTCTGGGCCAAACACAATTGCAGTCGAGTCAGATACTCTGTTTATCTCATTCACCTTACATACTGTAACTTAATTTAATGATAAACAATTATTTTTCAATGTGTGGTATTTCCCAGGAAAGATGGGCTGGTTTGGAGTATCTTAGAAGCTTTTTGTAGTCTGCAGAAGATGGCCTGAGGGGAAATTTGCTGTAATTATTTTACTTTCTAATTTGGTTGATAACAAGTTTAGCAATTACCCTTTTTTCCACTGAGTAGGATGTATTCCACCCTGCATACCGTCAGCTGTAGGTGCAGGCTACACCCAGTGAGCGACACAGGCAGCGCGGATGACACAAGGAAAGGTCGGTGCCATTCTAGCAAACAGGACCTACAAGTATTTTTAGAATGTGCAAAGCAACTGTTTGACACGCATGTGACCTTGTTTACTGATTTCCATTAGTACTGAAGTATTGCCATGTGCATAGATTACCAGTGTGCTGGAAGCAATAAAAGCAAGCAATAAAAGCTAGCAATAAATCGGGCTTTGGGTCACCTTCATGTAGTAATTTGTAGAAATTTCACTTCCCAGCTGTATGTATTTCTCTAGTTCAACTGTGTATGAATGTACCAGCCTGTCTTGCATGCAAATTTTGTAACAGAGCTACTTTCTTTTCTGTAGGATAAGAAAAATGCTTGAAAGCATCCTTAAGTAATACATGGTGGTATTTGTGTAGTGCTTATCTGAGGGTTAATAGCAGTAACCTCAGGTTGTGTCATGTATTCAAAGACTTAAAACTGGGTATTTTTCCTATTTGGCTAAAAATACATCGATTTGGCTAGCTACGAGTAAAAGTCCTGTTTATTAATGCTTTACTTATTGAAAGCATTGATGCAATAAGCCTTGTGGAATAAGAACATACATTCACTAGTAGGTGTATCAAGTACATCTCTCCTAGACTTGCCTGCAGCTATAACTTACTTCTGCATTGTCGAAATTTGAGCAGACGTTGTCTGTAGAGTTTGCAGGATTCCAAGTAAAGATGAGATCAGTGACATGCTGGGTGAATACTAGTTCCTCCTGGGCCTTAAGAAATGATTGAAATATTATTGCTTTGTGGTACTGCAGACTAGATAAATATGCCTTGTCTTCTCTTCTGTATTCCTCTCCCTCCTGTGTGACTAGCACCTGGAGTCTCCTGTCTTCCAAAAAAAAAAAAGGCAATATTAAATTACAAAAGATTTTTGTTATTTTCCCCTGTGGCAAAACCATTTGACCTTTTCTTGACTAACATTGTTCCTCTGAAGCAGGCAAGTAAGACACTATTTATATCACAATGGCAATGTCATGTTAAATAAGGGTTAGATCAAGTCAGCCCCATCCACTGCAGAGCTGAAAACCCAGAGATCCTGTTCTAAAAGGTGACGAACTCCATTCCTCCCCAACGTGATGCTCTGCCTATGTCCTGGTCATGGTCTGAGATGGCATAAACCCAGTGTATTTCCAGCAATGTATTTCCATCCTTGGATTTCTGAGGTAGAAATTATTATTAACTGATTAGTCAATGCCCGATGGTGTTAATGTTTATCTCCGCTGATGTTTGAACATGGATCTGTAAAGATTCAAGCCCTGCTTGATTATGAAAAACGCTTTCAAGAACATTATGATTTATTTAACATGGGGGGAAAAAAATCCTAACTGTGGGCAAAAATTCTTGCTTTCAGGAAGAATATAACAAACTAACTCAAAAATGCTGCAGGGGTAGGCTGTTAATGGGCAGGCTGCATTGTATGTAGGATTTCTAATTGCCATAATCAGATCTCAAAATTTTTGTAGTTGAATTTAATTTTGCCAGTGAACATTAGTCGCATACTGTTGCACAGACTTGAATTAATAATGCTAGATTTGTTTAGACAATGTCATACATTTTTTCATTTTAATCTTTCAGTAGTGCTGGAACATATGGCAAAATTAATTGTGCAGTGTTTCCTGCACTTAGACACAACAAACCCTTTGCTTATTCCTATTTTAAAAGCCTTTTAACTGCTCTGAGCAGGTCAGTACTCTAATATCACTTGTGGCTAAAGGTGGATCACTTTGTTGTTTATTCTGGCCCTGCTTGGAAGGCCTTCAGTCTTGCCAAACTTACTGTAGCATGTATTCGTGGATCATCCATTCATGAATGTTGTGTTTTATGTCACTAACCATTTTATTGAAAGCCTATTTTGTTAGCAAATTAGCAGGTCTGAGCCATTCATAGCTTATGGTAGCTATAACAATACTGAAATCTTTTCATTTTTATTTCATGAGTGTGATTTCACTGGCGAAAGTGAGGGGCAGTAGAACTCCTGTCAATCTTGAATTTTGCCATCGTGATGCAACTCCTGTTTTTTTTAATACCTGTGGTGTTGAGCTTAGGTTTTGCTTTAACTCTAATTTAGAATTCTTCATATATCAGTGGGTCTATGCAAATTAAGTATCTCAGGGGCTTGTTTTGGATGTGGAGTCAAGTAGGACCTGAACTTCTAATAGATACTAGAACAAGAGTACTGCAGGACATCAAGTCTTTCCACAGGCTTTACACAAGGAGTTGAAGCCGTTTGCTCCAAGGCTTTTTGATTCCGGCACCTGTGTATCTGCCAACCATTCCTGGTCTGTGTAAGGCAGCCTGTCAAGAGCTTAATTGGTACAGATGCTTTTATGTTGTCTTTAGCTGCTCTTGTTATCTGTGCTTCCCTGGAAGAACACCAGGTGCTAGCTGTGCTTTTGCGGGAAAGCACTGCCGTTCACCTGCAGGACCTCAGTGGAGAACTGCAGCCATCAGCAGTCATTTTCTGCACTGGCGATCTCCGTCCTGCTGCTGCAGCTCTGGGAAGGAAGCTGACTTTCAGAAACAAGGTTTATGTCTCTTAAGAAGTATCCCGCTTGCTTTGGGAAGACCTTGATTTGCTTGCATCTGCTCAGTCGTTGTGAATCAGACCTTTCCTATTCCTACACTTATCAACAGCCAGTAGTTTGGGTCTGTCCTTCTCACTCCTTGCCTCAGTGGAGAGGATCTGCCTTCGTAGGTTCTCTTATTGAAGCAGAAAAACTTTGGAGCAGAACTTTTTTCCTTACAAAAATAAAATTAACGTATATCATTGAGAGTCTCAAGGTTGGCAGAAGTAGAAGGAGTCAGCTTTCTGTGGAAGGACTGTGGAAGATGGCTGTTGTCACGGCCTTTGTTCGCAGATTCACCGCGCTTCAGTCGGCTGTGAGTGAACCTGTGTTTCAGATCTTGTGTGTTTCCATGCTGTGAGTGCTGTTCTCTGCACTAGCTCATCTTTTTAGCTCCCTTTGAGAAGTGTCTCCTCAGCTGTTGATGGGAATTTCATTGGACAGGAAAGACTGGTGTGCTTTCCCCTAGTTCCAAAACAGACTTTATAGCTTTTCAGTGCCGTGTCGTCTGTTTCTCTGCTGCTGGGGAAGACTGTCCTGCAAGCAGCAGAACTGTTGCTTCTGAAACGTTTGTAGGGCAGAAGAAGGAAGGATGAGCAGGAGATGCTAATTGCCTGTAAATGGGGGGGGGAGGAGAGTGCAGGTGCTAATCAGCTGCCACTTTTGTTGGGACTGCAGTCAGAGCCCTCATGTACAAGCAACAGTTCTTGTCTCCATCTCACCATCTGCTAGGCAGAGGTGGACAGAGAAGGGACTTTGCTGAATTACAGGAGCCGGAGGAAGGGCTGAGTTTGATCCCACAGCTACAGATCTCTTTCCAGTAAGCAGCTGTCTAGCCTGTTGCTTCCAAATTGCTTGGGCCGCAGCTTGCTGTTGATACCTGACTTCTCAATGGATTTTGCTCCTTAAAATTCACTCATTTTGAAATGAGGTGTCTTTGTTTCAAAGGTGTCTGTAGACCACTTACTGTGGTCTTTGGTTTTGTTTAGAAGCTCTTGCTCTAGACAGCGTTCCTCTTCCTTACACCAAGTCCTACCAGGGCCTTCTTGGAGCTGGAGGCTGTAGGAGCTGGATGGTTCACCCACCCAGTGGGACAAAGGAGTGAGCAGCAGAAACGTGTTTCACGCTTGCGATTGCAATTTATTCAGGTAAGAGACAAAGCAATGGTCTGGCAAACTGTTGGAGCAAAACATCAAGAAAACACTTAAATTTTAATAGTCTGGTTTCTAAAAGTATATTCACGTCTTTTGGAGTTCTTGAATTATCTGCACTGCAAGAGTTCGTATCACAACTGCAGCCTCCGTTAAATAGCTTTGAATAACTGTATGTCCATTTATACTTACTTGTTAGGAAACCATGAGATTTCTTGTATGTGTCTGTAAGCACCTTCCAGGCAGAGCTTTTAACAGCTTTTGCTTAGATCTTTCTCTTTTGCAAGTGAGGCTTCCTCTTACTTGAGTGGCAGCGTAATTCTTTTTCTTGAAGTAGTAAAGAAAAATATAATTTTCTGTTTACTGAGGCTATGTTTCATTATGCTGCTCTCATCTGGGATATAATGTTTTTTATTAACGTCTTCCTTTCTGTGCTTTTACTTAGTAGTTTGAAACATTACATTGGAAACAAAGTAATTAAAATAAATAAGTAAAATGACTTCTGGTGTCTTTACCAGCAGAGAAAGAAAGTGTGTTAGTGTAATGGTGTCTTCAGCTTGTTCAGTTGGATTGGCTGTTGGTTTGCGGTGATATCATGCATGCGAATCCTTTTCCTTGTAGTTAGACAAATTAGGTATTGGTGTGATAGCGTGAGATTGAAGTTCTTACTGAAAAGTTTATAGCAAGCTTAATGCTTTCAGAGCAAGTCAAACCGCATCAGGATTATACTATATTTTTGAGTCTGGTGGTAGACACCAGCCTGACAGTGCCTGCAGATCAGCATCTATTTATGCGTATCAGGTGTGGTCCAGGCGGTACGGATGCCAACCAGGATGGATCGCTGCCGGCTGGAGTCCAGACCAGGGAGGTGCAGTGACTGATGCACGCTGCAGCTCTGTATGCTGCCCAGCCCTGCCATGAGTCTGCAAAAGCTGCGGCTGGCATCTCACGGCGCACAGGGTTATGTCTCTGCATCACCCTGCTGCTTCCCCTACGCCACTGTAGAAGGACTATGGTTAAAAATGGAGACCGCTCAGCACAGTATATTTCTTCTCTCAGCTCAGGACTGTGGTGAAGAATGGCTGCATACTGGAACCATCTGTTTCTTTCATTGGGAGTGATTTATAGGGAGGAACTGTTAGAGGGCAAGTGATTTATTGCTTATCAATAACAGTAAACACGTTCTGCTTTACAATGACCAGAGTCTCTAGTTTATTGTATTCTGTCTGTGAAGGTGTCATTTGTCTTGTGAACAGCTTGTTGTCTACCAGTGCCTGGAACATTCAATGTCTTTGGTTTCTCTTGAACATTCATTTGGATAGCATTTATTAGCACTCTAATATTGACGCCTTATAGCTTTACTGCCTTTTGTCTGTCCTTCTAAAAGTTCGATCGATTAAAAACTTGGGAGTATTTTCTGTACAGTTGCAGGCTTTGAAAATGATGACAGGCTAAATAATTGGCACTCATTCTGTTGGAACTGGACTGGGTGTTTTCTAGCAGTAGGAAGAAGGCATGCTGAGGATATATGGATAAGGCAGAAGCTAGAAGAAAAGCACTTGTACTATATGGGTAAGCTGCCATTGCGTGACTTCTTATAGTTTATCATTTTATAGTGTTTCCTGACTCTACTGTGATCCTGTGAGGTTTATCTTCTTTTTGCTTCTGTCTTTTAAGCAGCTTGGTAAAGGTGTCAGATGCAGGCCTCTACACTAATCTTTCTGTTCCTCCTTTCCCCCATCCAAATTACTCAAGTGAATAATCTGAGCTGGTTACTAAGACTGCAGTAAGTCTATCCACTTGGACAGGAGGAAAAAAAGCTTTATGAGAGTGTGCACATTTGCACATCATTTAAATGGCATTATTTGAGAACCAATTAATCTTGAGACTTCTATTGAATTATTAGGAAACTTGCAATGCATTCTTTCTTTTCTAAGAGAGCAAGTTACTCTGACCCTTGTGTGGTGAATGAAGATTGACTGTTCCAAAAATTCATTTGAATAAGAATAGTTTTGCATAGAACAAAAAATGAATGTTTGGTTAAAGTAGAGCTTTTCTCAATAATATTTTTTCTAAAACTAAACCAAACACTTTGAGTGAATCTTTAGGGATTTCTCTGTCTGAAAGTTTCTTCCCTTCATCTATGATGACCTCCCCTTTTTCCCAGTGGTGGCTGGAATAAAAATTACTTCTCAGGCACTGGTTTCTTCCAGTAGTCTTACTTTGATCGTAAAGTGAACTTATTTGCCAGGGCATTAATCAGTTTGAGAGAGAACGCCAGGTCTGCGATGGCTGATAGATTACGCTGTCTGGGGCTGATTCTTAGTTGGGAAACAAGTAAACTTGTTTGTGCTGTGCTGAATCTGAAATAAAGTTTTTGTTCAATGGGAGAGCATTAAGACCATAATTTTGGGGGGACAGAAACAGATTCTAATAAAAAGAATACTTTTCTGACAACAGAAGACAGTCCAGAATAGACAACTATTAATTTCCAAAGCCCATGGTATCTCCTGCTAATTGAGGGAGATCTTAAAATGTAGTACCTAGCTGTAATTTCCACTGTGAAGTATGATTTATAAAGAGACAGGTTTTTGTGATGTTTTATTCATTGGTTTTAAATGTCACCTGCCTTGATTCATAACATTGATGTCCCTTAAATGGATTTCCTTTTTTTTTTCCCCTTCAGCCATCTGCCAAGAATTTTTAAAGCTCTGCTAATTGTTTGTGTTTCTTTTGAACATTACCTTTTCAGCATATTTGGTGTGTTCTTCCCAGCAAATACTTTTAACTAGTGACATCTTTATTAAGGAAAAATGGCTCATTTTGTCACCTTGTAATAAAACACACAGTCACTTTAAAAATAAGCCCAGGAACAGCTTGTTTATCTCTTTTATTGATAAGTAGTCTTGAATCTTCTGTAGCATTTGCATAAGTAAGACACTCTGAACCTTACTGCAAACCTCATCGAATTCACGGCTGCTTCAAACCACCAATGTGATTTACGGCAGGCTCTATGGATGTAAGTTTTATAAACCTTTCTAAATTCACTTAACAACAACAACAACAAAAAAAAAAAAACAGAAGATACCACATTTGGTTTTAAAATTTGTTAGCAATATTTGAAATTGGAAAAAGGTAGTTCAGTGGCTTGACTCTTCTATCTGTTGCAGAAGAGAATAGATTTCTGCTGTCTTACATTTGGTAACAGGGTCATTGTTCACCACCTGCTTTCACTTTGGTGCATACTGACATTGATTGCAAAGCACTTACTGCCACAACTTGCTGTCAAAATTTCATTTTTGCTATATTTTTGTACATAGCAGGCCTTCTGTGACATAAGGCTTTTAAATGAAACTTGCGGTGAGTGGGAAGCAAAATGAGTTGCTGTTGTTTGTGTCAAATGGCTTAGGTCATAGCGCTTAATGGAGACTGAAATAAGGTAACCTGAAATCAACTTTATATGAGAGTATTCAGACTTGTAAATTCAACATCCCAGACTATCTCTGAGGCCCCTTTGCTAATGTAGTGTTTAATCAGCTGAGATGTTGACTGAAAGTTTTGTGGATGATCTGAGTAAGTAACAGAACTTCAGCCAGGATCTTTGATCATAGGATTTGTTCCACTACTGCTCTGTGTTTAAGGTCAGGCTGCAACGTGCATTTCTGCTTTGGGAGAAAGGGAAGAGGAATTAATAATTGAAGGTGTGACGCTAGAAAAAATCTCTGAGCATACCGAATTCTTTAGAAAACCTGTTTGAGCCTTGTTATGCCTTGAGATCTATTTTCAAGGCTGGGTGTGTTCTTGGCACAGCGTCTCCCTTAAAGAAAGAACACTGCTGCTCAAATGAGATCTATTTGAAATGCTTCTAAAATCTTCTTGCAACTCATCTGTCAGTACAAATGTTTGTAAAGGGTAATGTAGCTTAAAAAGACAAGCTTGTCCAGGTTTTTCCCATCTGTAGCAAAAAGGGCTCCTTTTGGGGACTCTTTGCATCAGGAGCCTAATGTAACTGCTCTGGATTGCCTCTTGGAGGACGGAGTCTCTGGACCATAAGGGAAAAGCCTGGGGATAAAGTCTCCATCAAGCCTCTGTGAATAGTTTCGAATGGGCAGGGTCTCATCCGGACAAGTGCCTGAAATGAAGTACTGTGGAGGAGCAAAGTTACCTCAGCTCTGACTTCCGGACCTGCTGCATTTGCCTTTGTGCACCATCTTCTTGTATTACTATAAAACCTGCAGAAAAATCTTGATGTTGCTTACTGCCAGTGTTATTTGGTGCATGTAATTACTGGGTGTCTCCCTGCTTAGCTCCCCAGGAGACTTTGCAGGGGGGAGTTTCATCATGTATGAGGCATGTTTGAGGTCTTGCTCATGTAGAGAAGGTAATAGAATCATAGAATCATAGAATGGTTTAGGTTGGAAGGGACCTTGAAGATCATCGAGTTCCAACCCCCCTGCCACAGGCAGGGATACCTCTCACTAGACCAGGTTGCCCAAGGCCACGTCCAGCCTGGCCTTGAACACCTCCAGGGATGGGGCTTCAACAACCTCTCTGGGCAACCTGTTCCAGTGCCTCACCACCCTTAAAGTGAAAAACTTCTTCCTGATGTTTAATCTAAACCTGCCCTGTTCCAGCTTAAAGCCGTTCCCCCTCGTCAGTTGGCTCTGGCTGCTTCCAGTGGCCAGGGTGTCCTGGAAGGTTTGCTTTAGCTCTTACTTCAATAACCTCAGCGACCAGATAGCTTCAAAACTCAAGCTTTGACCTTCAAGAAAGAGGGAGAAGGAGTAGCTTAATAGATAAAGACTGACATAGTCTGAAAGGAATATTATTCAGAAATTAAGTGCTTAATTCCTTCTTGTTTTGTGTCTTCCCATCATGCAGGATCATGATAAATAGATGCCCAAGGAATAGTGAACGCCTGGGAGAACCTTGCATGGCGAGGCATGCAGGTTCATGCGACATGGATTTTATGGAGACGGTTCACTGGGGGACTGCCCCCCAGAAATATTTGTCTCTGAGATACGAATCATATGCCCTTGGTTTTAAAGGTGACAGCCTCTCCCACGATCATGCAGCTATTCATTTTTCAAAATGCCCTGGAAATCTCTGTAGTTCAGTCTCTCCTCAGAAAGCTTTTAATTCTGTATCCGGTCTTCCTTGCCTTCAAATTGTGGCTATTTCTTCCTTTCCCTTAGTGAAGGAGGGGAGGCAGAGCTGCGTTGGGTACAGGAGGTAGGGAACTGCTGTGGTCTTCTTAGAAACAATCCCCCTTCAGCAGCTCATCTGGAGTCAGAAATAAATTGGGAGACCAAGACTCAAATTAAAAACATTTGTTGAATAAAGGTTAATACTTTTAAACATTAAGATAGATAGGCCAAAGTTATTTAAAACTATAATGGCTACTTACCATGGATGATACAGCCTTTGAAATGGAAACTGTGTGTCTTAAGCCTTCATTGTGCATTGCAGATTTAAGTTGTGAAGTCTTTATGTAAGTTAATGATGCTAACATACCAGTAGCAAACTTCTCACTCCACATTATTACCGAAGACTATATTCACGTACTGATTTAGTGTTAAGCAATTGGTTACCACTTCAGTTACGTCTGTAATACGTATACATGGTAATAGTACCCTATCATAGAATGGTTCAGGTTGGAAGGGACCTTGAAGATCATCGAGTTCCAACCCCCCTGCCACAGGCAGGGACACCTCCCACCAGACCAGGTTGCCCAAGGCCACGTCCAGCCTGGCCTTGAACACCTCCAGGGACGGGGCTTCAACAACCTCTCTGGGCAACCTGTTCCAGTGCATTACCACCCTCAGAGTGACAAATTCCTTCCTAATATCTAATCTAAATCTCCCCTCTTCCAGTTTGAAGCCATTCCCCCTCGTCCTATCACTACATGCCCCAGTAAAAAGTCCTTCCCCAGCTCTCCTGTAGGCCCCCTTTAGGTACTGGAAGGCCACAATAAGATCTCCCCGGAGCCTTCTCTTCTCCAGGCTGAACAGCCCCAACTCTCTCAGCCTCTCCTCATAGGAGACGTGCTCCAGCCCTCGGATCATCCTCATGGCTCTCCTCTGGACACGCTCCAGCAGGTCCATGTCCTTCTTATGTTGGGGGCTCCACAGCTGAATGCAGTACTCCAGGTGGGGTCTCACGAGAGCGGAGTAGAGGGGCAGAATCCCCTCCCTTGACCTGCTGGCCACACTTCTTTTGATGCAGCCCAGGATATGGCTGGCCTTCTGGGCTGCGATCGCACATTGCTGGCTCATGTCGAGCTTCTCATCAATCATCACCCCCAGGTCCTTCTCCTCAGGGCTGCTCTCCAGCCATTCCCCGCCGAGCCTGTATTTGTGCTTGGGATTGCCCCAACCCAGATGTAGGACCTTGCACTTGGCCTTGTTGAACTGCATGAGGTTGGCTTGGGCCCACCTCTCCAGCCTGTCCAGGTCCCTCTGGATGGCATCCCTCCCCTCCAGCGTGTCTGCCTCGCCAAACAGCTTGGTATCATCAGCAAACTTGCTGAGGGTGCACTCTACCCCACTGTCCATGTCGCTGACAAGGATGTTGAATAGTACAGGCCCCAGTACCGACCCCTGAGGAACGCCACTCGTCACTGCTCTCCACTTGGACACCGAGCCGTTGACCGCAACCCTTTGAGTGCGACCGTGCAGCCAGTTCTTTATCCACCGAGTGGTCCATTTATCGAATCCGTGTCTCTTCAATTTAGAGACCAGGGTATCGTGTGAGCAATATTGTATGAAGGAATCACTCTTACTTCGGGTATGCATAGTTCTGCTTCTTCAGGAGTTCTGCTTTATTCAGAATAAATGATCCTGAATAGGTAAATCAATTGTTAATCCCTAAGTGAGTAGAGCCCTTAGGAGCAAGGGGGAGAGGAGGAAAGGGTATGTCGGATTGGAAGGAAGCTCCATTACAAACCCACAAACCCTTGCAGCACTTAGTGAAACCTCTCAGATTTGTAGAAAATTTTAGTTGGTTTAAAGGAATCAGCATTTTCTGACAGATTGCTTTTCTTAAAAAAGAAAGCGGGAAAAAAAAAACGTTGGTCATCTGTGTACTTTACAGTTGATTTGTGCAGCTAGCCAGATCTTCAAAGGCCAATGACATGATTTATTTTAGCATGTCCAGGGGGATTTTGGTGCTCTTACTTAAGAAAATTAAAAGCATAATCACTTAGAGAAGGAAAAAAAAAAAACCAAACTGCCTCTGCTGTATTTTTCCTTAATCAAATCTCAGGGAAGTGTTTTTTATAAGTGATGCTCCTTTTTTGCTCTTGTTTTTTTTTTTTTTTTTTTTTTTATTTTGCTTGTCCAGACAGGCTGACCTTTTAGCTTGGTTTCTAATTCAGTTACTGAAAAAAAACAGTGAGATAACTTGCCCTTGTGGTTACAGGATTAGTCAGCCACTTTCTAAGTCTCTAAAGGATTTTAAGGTTTGGACTTCTTGAAGTTCAGTGCTGCAGAATAACACTGACACAATTTGTCATTTCCTTTGTTTCGATTAAGTGTGTATGGTACTTGGGATGATTTTGAAGTGAATAAGGTTATTCATACTCATAATTGATACTAAGACTAAAAAAGGAAAATTTAATCTTGGAACTCAGAAGATTAAAATGCATTCGTCTTTTTAAAAAAAACTTTTTTTTATGACCGCTCATATCACTGAGTAGAGCTTTGGATGGGTTTTCTTCCTTAATATAATTTCTGTACAATACTGAGGGTAATAACAGTATGCAGAGGTTATATAGATGTGCTGGCTCTGACACCAAAACTTTCTTGAGCCTTTTAGGGATTACAGTAAGGATTGATAACGTGCAATTCTTGGCTAAGAGCGACTCAGGGATGCCAGCGTTACTGATGCAGGCTGCGGTGTTCCCGCAGTTGTGCAATCTTCTCTGCTCTGTGGGTAACTGCATAATTGCTGCATAGCCAGAGTAGCCAGGGAGACCTGTGTGTTTGCTAGAATCCTCTGAAATTTGTTTCTGTATTGGGAATTTTCTGACATCTTGCTAGCAGCAAAGCTGCCACCTGGCTCTTACAGGCTTTTGAGAAAGGGGGGGGAAACTTCCAAACTGTGGGGAGGGTGAGAAAGCAAAGCAAAGATGCCTCTTAGCTGGTGAAGGAGCAGTTGTGTGTCTAAAGCATGTATGTGTCTGTTCCGTAGTGGTCACAGGAATTGGGTACTGAAAGTACGCTTGAGGAAGGTCCTTGCTGAACCAGCAGGTTCACATGGTATGGGTATAAATATACCCTCAAATAAAAGATAGTTGAGTAATAATATTATGGCAGTTCTTGCTATGGAAGAGACAAATCCTAAGCGTGGTGTGGGACTCGGCGCACACAGACATATACTTTCACTCTCATATAAACCCTTGAGATCCCCTGGAATCAGAAAATCAAATATCAGCATAGGGTATATCAGCTGAGGAGTGAGGGGTGACCGGGGGAGTGTGTGAGTAGCTTCCCAGCGAGGAGCTCTCGGCTGTTACGTGGCTCAGGCTAGCGAGACGAGGCGCAGCAGAAGCCCCCGGCTGGGGTAGGTCAGCCCAGAGGCCAGCCGGGCTGGCGGCGGTGGGGCTGCCTGGCCCCAGGGCACGGCAGAGTGTTCCTTCAGACTGACCGGAGTCTGGGCTCAGCTTGAATCCCTGTGACAGCTTTACGCTGCTGCCGTCCAAGTAATAGCCAGAAAGCTGGTATTGACAAAGCTTGGGCTTTTTAACTTGTCTTGTACTAAAGGCAGCCTTTTGCCTCAGCAGCTGCTGGTGAGTGAGGTTCCATCAGCAAAGTGGTAGTGATGCCACAAGTGGAGGGGCAGCTTCCCAAGAAACCCATCAGGCTGTGATGGTGTGGCAGTTGAGAGAAGCCTTGTTAAGCTAGCAAGATGCTAAGCTGAAAAGGGAGGTCTTGGCAGCAGTCCTTCCTGCAGATGCAGGACAGAGGGAAGTTTCCAGTTTGGATGTGATCTTCATGTTGTGTCTGGCAGGGAGCAGGGCAGGAAGGAGAACATGGCATGCATTGCCTTCCAGTAATTCTGTAGGAATAGTACAGATACAGTGGCCTGGTATCGTGCACCTTTGTTTTAATCAAATAAGCCAAGCTACATAGGAAGTAACTGGGATCCTCACTGGCATTGTAGCAGTAAGGTGTTTCACTTCTAGTAGCCACAAAACTCCACATTTGTGAAAGTAAGGTAGAGCTAGCCCAAACACGTCATCTGAGAAGGCCTGGCTCTCCTCTGATATAACTCTATTAAAATACTTTTTCCAGTTCGCATGGAGATCAGATGCGGAGTGGGTGTTCGTGTCTGTCTGTCTTCCACAAAAAGTCATGTGATTGTACTGCCTTCACTGTTTCAGCTGCCGGACTTGCGCCGGCTGAAGTTGACTTGGCCTCTAAAGCGTATGCTGATCTAGTTGAAACTGGAGCATTATTTCTTTGTGGGAAGTCATCTGCTGTCCAGATGAGGTGGCCTGAAACAACTGTCTCCAGATGTGCACTGATGACAGATCCTGTTCACTTTCTTTGGGAAGTTCACTTTCTAGCAGCAATCCTGTTTTGGCTTGTGCTGGACGCTGCAGCCCATGATGTGTTTTGCTAGCACATTGCCTAAATAATTAAGATGCATTAAAAGCAGAAGCTTGTGCTGCTGAGACTTATTTTTCAAATGCTTTGAAAGATTAATACCTGTATTTTTAATCTTGCATGAAATCCCACAGTGAGTGCATTTCATCCACTGCTTTCATAACAGTGAGGAACTTCACTGACATGCCACAGCTAAAAGTGGGGGGAAATCAAGATAATTCATGTTTGTGTAGGCACTGGGGTTTGTTCTGATTTACTGTAGCCCCTCTGTAGCATGGCTTCTTGACAGATTTGTGAAGTTGTAGGGACCTGACAATCATGATGAAAAGTGGGCGGTAAGTGCCTGTACGTTCCTAGATTCTTGTGTCCCTTGCATTGGACAGCTTACAGTGAATAAATAGTTAATGCCTGCTCATACATTACATCGAGGCCTCCTTATGCTAGAAACATAAATGAGAACAAGGCACTTAATTTTTAGATCAGTGATTGAAAGTATGCCAAGTGGTATTGAGCCAGCATTTCAGGAAAAATGCTAAGGAAAAAAATGGCATGCTATTCCAACACCAATTTATATCACCGTTTTCAAGACCTAAAGTCTGGAGCACTGCTTAGCATGAGAAATCACCCTCTACATTTAATTTTGGCCAGAGAAATTGAATGCTTTTTTTGCTGGTTTAAAAAAAGTGCGTAGTACTATTCAGTAATCTGTTCTTTCAGAGTATATTTGATACAAGCATTTAATTGATACCGTGTTTAACCAGTCTTTCAAGTTACAGAAGGCTAATTCCAGAATAATCTCAGTTCTTACGCTTGTCGGAGCTCACATTCATGGATCCTTGAGTTCTGACACCTCTCCCTAGCTCGTGGTCTTCTATAGCACCCATGCACTCTGGCACGCTGCAGGCTGAATTATGCTGCGAGGTGGTTGCTACAAATAGTTGCAGCAAGTGGCATCCAATGGGTGATTGGCTTCCAAAAATAAAACCCTGCTTGAGGAGGTGATAGAAGAAAAGTTCAGAAGTTGAGGTGGATGTGCATCAAACGGATCTGCAGGATCCTCAGGGGAAGTACGAGTGTGCCCTTGGTTTTATCGGAAGGGAAGCATCTTGATAGCATTGCTGATAGCCAAGGTCAAGAGAAGCAAGAGTTTAATTAGTCTCTTCTGTGAAGAGCCTCCCTTCCCAAAGGACATCTGAACACTTAATAGGCTATTTGTAAGAATTCTTTTCTATTTATCTCTAATATGTAGCCACTTCTGGTGTCCAGTGTGATAATCAATAGCCTCCTGTGAGGGGCTCAGATGTGCTTCCATACAATTGTAGTCCTGGTTGGTTGTTTTCTTTTTTGTTTTGTTTTTCCAAAGTAGCCTGTTGCTACTGTATTACAGTGGTAATATTTTTTCATTATCTCTGGCAGCAAATTTCTATTTGGTGTTTAATATTTAGCGTAGCGTGGATAACTTGGTTTGGATAAAACCCCTTTTCAAGCCATGTTTAGATTTTACCTGTCTAAATATGTGCAAGTAAATGAGTTGTGCTGCCTATTACTATGACTCAAGATGTTTTGAGTTTCTTGGGGGGGGGCTTTGATCACTGGGCATGCAGTCAAGAACTGTTAGATTGCAATATAAAACTAGGCAGAAAAAGAAGATATAACAATAAAAGCTGTGCT
The DNA here is from genome assembly GCA_017639485.1 of Pluvialis apricaria. NCBI lineage: Eukaryota > Metazoa > Chordata > Aves > Charadriiformes > Charadriidae > Pluvialis > Pluvialis apricaria. Next base: position 6,323,549 of record CM030021.1, on the reverse strand, counting down.
AAACAGACAATTTGTTTTTTTTTCTTTAGTTCCCATCTAGCTTATATCTTTTCCACTAAGAATTATTTCCCTGTGTAGCGTGGGAAGCTGCAATTTTATTACTTCTGTATTTTAGTCTTCAAACTCCCACTGCCCCTTATGAAGTGATAATTGCTAAAGCCAGTTTTTCTAAAGGCTATTTAAAACTTAAAAGTTTGACATCAAGTTATGTTGAACAGTAAATGCCACCTGGAATATTTGGGTTAAAGGCAGACCGATCGCTGCAGCTGGGTGTTTCCTTTCTAAAAAGCCACGGGCTATCAGTGGTAAAGGTGGGAGGATATTCAGAAAATACTCTGTGTGACCGTGTGAAAGACAAGTGTTCAAACTCGCAGAAATTAGGGTAGAGGGGTATGACTGGTGGGCTAAGGAAGCAAAGAACAACTTCCTAATTTTATTTGTAGGATTTGCTGTAGTATCAAGACTTGAAAATACCCTCCTTCTGCAAAATTATTCAAATACTTTCACTATGAGGAAAATAACCCCATCTCACCAATATCATATATATTCCGATTTTGTTCCAGAAGTCAGGGTTCGTCTACACATTTAAAAGGTGACGGTAGAAGAGCTGCATCCCTTCCCTGGAGATGGAGGGTTCATGTTGGCACGAGCTTCAGGACTTCTAAGACAGCGTTTAAAACCAAAGCCCAGATAGCATGAAACGTTGCAAAGGTGCAAAGAAAAGGCTTTGTGCTAAATCTAGGGATCAGATTCAGTGTCAGCAATTAAAAAGAAAGTTGCAGGAGGAACATGTTTTTCACTTGCCCCAAGATAATATTTCTTGATTGCTGTGCAGCCAGTGAATTAGTGCTCTGCCGAAACTCTTTGTTGGGGGAGAAATGTGCGAAAGCTGCTGGGAAACAGCTCGTTTCTATTTGATGCTCATAATTCATGCAGCAAGAGGTTTTTGCTTGCAGTGTTTTTGGTAGAAAAGCAAATAAGAATGGTAGCTGAAGTGACTTGGGGATTACCGGACGAGATCGTATTTATGTTGGTAGTGCAGACTGGTCCAAGTCAGTGGTGACCTTGTGCTGCTGAAGGGCCGTTGAGGGACCAGAGGAGTATGCCAGGTCCCAAACTGGTCAACCTACAGACCCTGCTGTAGGAAAACCAGGCACGAGTGCTCTTGAGTGGAAGGACTGTGGGTACCAAGAGAGGTGTGATAAATCGTTTGCATCGGCTCCTAATTCAAAAAGCTTTCACTGTTTGAGTTTTTTGTTTGTTTTTCTTGGGAACAGGGAAGGGGCTGAGCTAACTCTCTAGGCTTTGTGTTTTACAGCAGACCGCCTCTTGCTCAGGACAGAACTGCGTAGGTATAAATTTCAGACCATGGTGCCCTTGAGTATCGAACCTGTGGCGATGTCTAACACGTCTGCAGAGAGCCTTTATTTATTCTCCTTTTGCTGCTTAGATTCATTTACATTCAGTAGAATATCATGTTGCAGTGACACTGTACCTGACTGAAACAAATGCAAGTGGTATTTTTTTTTCCCCTATTTTTAAAATGCTGATTTGAAAGGACGGTAACTCAGAAGCAGTTTGCTGAGGTGAACGTTGTTCAGCGGAGTAGTTACCCGCAAGTCTGTCTGAAATGCTGGCAAAGGGATGTCATGAATAGCTTACAAATCTTCTCCTTGAGGAAGAAATTGTATATCAAATGATCTGCTCCTGATTTGTCCGTCATTACTACGTATGCTTGGAAAGGCTGTAGGTTACGTCCTTCTGAAGGATGTAATTATATACGTCCTTCTGAATGACATAGTAGAAATCAGCAGCATATTAAAACAAGATGTTGCTGCCAGTGGTGTCTGCAGCCTGAGGACACTGAACAGCATGCATGGCCGTGAGCGAGAGGATTTCAGGTGAACACTTGCACTGCTGCTGTTTGTCTTCAGTTGAGCGTTTTTACAGAGTTAAGATTGTTCTCAAAACCTTGAGTAAACATACAGCTGTTAATCAAATGGTTAAAAATTAGCTTTCTGCACATACCACCTTGTTTGAACAGTTTTGCTGCGCTGCTGCCTCTCCTTGTTGGTAGATGTGTTTGACCAACCTTAGAACAACCATTTTATATCAGTCTTTACATTTGAAATGAGATTCCTTCCTTTAAAAGTTTGTCTTAGCTATTTGGTCGCTGTGGACAAAAAAAGATAGCTTTTACAAAGACCCTTATGATTTCTTACAACAGAAGCATTGCAGAGTAGAAGTGAGGAGAGGAATGGGACTGAGCCCGTGGCTAAAACCCGCTCTAATTGCAGCTGTTCAGCGCTGAGATTTACCCTGAGTAACCGTCTGTCATGAGATGCTCTGTCCTTGTCCTTCTTTTGTTATTTTGCTTCTGGCGTTTCTCTAAGAGAATAATGTCAGTATCCCAGGAGTCTACCACTGCAGAGAGAGATATGCTAGAGTTTAAAAACTTCCTTTCTGGGAGAAAGTCTGTCTGTGGCATTGGCTCACAGTGAAATGCCACACAGCAAAGTGAAATGGAGGCCATCATATTTTAAGCAGTTCTCTTCCTTTTTTTTTTTTTTCTTTTAAAGATGCATGTGCAAGTGGAAGGACAAGCGGAGTAGTAGCCCAGGTTGCAGGGCTGGTGGTGTCATGGGTCTGAAGCACAGCTGGGTGTCCTGCGACTGCGTTGTTGCTGGGCTGTTGTTAGTCATTGGAAGCTTGTCAGTCTCTCGTTGGCTCATCTGTGGTGATCAGTCACATTTGGGACCTTTTACTAGTGTTGCCCTTTGGCTTCTCTGCCTCTTTTAGGAGTAGTGTGGCATTCACAGCCACGCTGACGTTATTCCAGATGAGACACTGTAATTAGTTCATCCTCATCAATGCACAGCATTGCGCACAGGCTGTGTTTCTGTGCTCTTAGAGTTTTGCAATGCATTGGCTTGCCTCTCTTCCTTCTCCCACTATCCCCGTTCTGTTTAACCCGTGATCAGTCTCCTGAAGTAGCTACTTTGTTCTGCATCACGTGTCTGCGCAGGTATCCCACTTCCCGATGTGTTCATATTAATATATATCTGTAGGCTTTTGCCCACTTCAGACTTAGCTGTGCTCTAAGCATCTTCCATACTGTTCGCCATCTGTCCTGACAAACACAGTCCCAGGAATTGTCAAAGCCAATCCCTTGGCAAGCTGTCACTCACAGTTAGCAGAAAGACTTTGCGTGTCGGTATCCGCAGATGCTAGGGCATGTTCAAGAACATTAATAGGGCAGTTTTTTCTTCTTACTGCCACGTTCTCAGGGTCTGGAGAGACCATCGCTGTAAACCTGCTCTGCCCTCTGCTCGGCCAACTCTAGCAATTTGTTTCTGGCTGTAAGCAGCACCCAGCACTTTGGGAGGACGGTAGAGAAGGCTCAAAGGGCATCCATGGAAGACTGCAGCCCTAGGACAATTTCTGACAACTAATAGTTGGCTTAAGCCATCAGCGAGGTATTTCAGATCTGTTCCAAAACTCTCTTTTAGTAGTCTAGCACTGGGTGCTCTGGGAGAGGTGACAGCCATTTGCTCTGATATACAGTATGTGCTTAGTATGTGTGTTCAGTACTTGAATTAATGTTTTCTTCTTTTTTGCATTTTTATTTGACTGCTCAATTCCCTGGACTGTGAGGAAGGGGAATGTTGAATAATTACCTGCTCCATAATAAATTAGTGTGGAAAGGCAACTGGTGCCATGCGTCAACTTAAACTGCTGTCTGGTAAAGTTGCATTAATGTGTATAAATAATGTATATCTTTGTGGAGGAAGTGCTTTGTCTTTCTAATGAACAGTTGCCTGATTGGAGAGGCCGAAAGACTGTATACCCTTGCAAGAAAGGATTTGTTTCGCGTGTGCCTGGATTATTAAAGTGGATTTGTGCTCCTGTAACTGCAACTAGGAAATATCTTTAGCAGAATACGCTAAAGAATTTCAAAAGACCTTGTGAGACATCAGCCAGCAGATGACTTTGTGGTTTGGGGACTGGTATCTCTTCCACCTCAGGAAGAAGGATCAGGATTTCTGTATTTTAGTATTTACATACGTTTTAAGGACTGATGCAAACTATACAACTGCCATTAGACAGCCAGTAATTCAGCTGTTGCTTTATAACAGGCAGCACACATTTCACTGTGCGTTTTTGCTTCAGAAATGGCTTGAAGAATAACCACAATAGCTGACTAACAGCTAAAGCAAGACAGCAGCATCACTTGCACTTAACTGAATTAAAGATAAGTCACTTAATTATGACATTTGTCGAAAGTCTAAAAATTGACACTGCTTTGTTCACAAAAAAACCCAACCCAAATTATGTTGTATGTTCTTATACCCACAGCAGGTGGTCAGTGAAGGCAGGGGGTGCAGATAGGCATTCCCATCCTGCTGCAGCGCCTGTAAAACAGTGTCTCCCATGTGGTTCTGGGGGTCACTTGGTCTCGGATGGGAAAAGGACCGGTGCTCAGGTGAACATTTGCAGCGCTTCCAGTGTCTGTATTTTTTTAACATTATCCTAAAATCCTGTCTGTTCCACAGGTTGTAATATTTTAATGTTACATAAAGGGTGTAGCTATGGACAATCTAGACTGTCCCAGGCCACACTTGGCATCTCTAATCACAGAATAAAACTTTTCTGTGCCAGCGCTCAGCAAATTGACACGCACAAGACAGCCAATTAAACGCAGGGCAGGCAGATAGGGAATTCAGTGACGGGAAGCTTGTCCAGACTAGCCTGACATCTTCACGTGTACAGTAAAATACAAATTGTACTTGCATACTAGATCAGTATGAGGCTGACCCGAAGTCACCTGGGGGGGGTGTGTGTGTCTTCTGGGATTTTTGGCTTAGAGGAGTCTGAATTCCTCACCATGACTGAGGTTCAACCTGATTGTACATCCACGTTGGTTTTTTTTTTTTCAAATGCAACTTTTGTCAATGATTTTTTTTCCTGTTCCCTTCTGTCTCCTTTTGTCACTTAGCAGAGGGAAGTTTAGTTGCAAGGAAAGGGGAGGGGGAGAAAACTTCGCTTCTGTTCCATCTCAATACAGTATTTCTCTTCTAAGCCTGCAAAATGAAGCGATAGAAAAACAACCCAGTGGGGGAAACATTTCACTGGTTGTTTTATACACTTACGCAGTCACTAAACAGAGCATGTGATGTATTTGTAAAATGAGCAAAAGCAGCCCAGTGTCCTGAGGCTCACGCCAGTCTCATTGAGAGCAGCAGTCTGGAGCAGAACTCTTCCACCTTCTCCTACTGGAAGATGTGTTGTGACCGTCAGATGGGCAGTGAAATCCCTGTAGATGTGTGGATGGTGGCTGTACTGATGCCAATGTCTGTTGTTGTTCTGTTTCCCTGCTAGCTAAAGACTTGGAGTGTGGATGAACTTCAGAGGAGGCTCTCGGCCCTGGACCCTATGATGGAGCAGGAGATTGAAGAAATCCGCCAGAAGTACCAGTCAAAGCGGCAGCCGATCCTCGATGCCATTGAAGCCAAGAAGCGGCGGCAGCAGAACTTCTGAGCTGCTGGTAGAATATTCTTCCATCCTCAAACAATCAGCTCCTTGCTTTTATGACTACTAAACATATTGATTTCTATTGAAATATGCTAGCAAGATAGAGGGCAATACTTCTGCTCATTTATTTTTCCATAGCACCTTTGTGAACTCAGGAATGCCATTAAGTGGAAAATCCTGATGGTATGTTTTAATGTTAGACATATATTTAAAACATTATTCTGAAGGAGTTTTGTTACGTTTTTTAGGGAGATTGTTTTTAAATTGGAGGAACAGATAGAAATAGGCTAATGAAAGTTGGCTCACCCTCTTTTCAGTTGAACTTTCAGTGGTCCATTTTGGTTTAAGTTAATATGGACTGTGGTATTTAATGGCTGCATCTTTTGTGGTTTTTGTTTTTGTTTTTCTTTGTGAATGCACAGACACAATTTCAAGCTGTTAATTGTATCTTTCTACTGTTAAGGTACTGATAAGTTTTAGGTCACTGAAGAGAGCAGGTGAGAACATGTGCAAACTGTTCCAGCCTTTCGAAAGAAACTTAAATCTCATGTTTTAAAAAGCCTGTAACAAGCCCCATGCCTTACACTATGTGCTTTAAGCAAGTGTGGTTTCTTCAAGACCTCAGTTTTGTCCTCTTTTTGTGTACTTTACAAATTAATACGAATAGATAAAGCATGTTGTGCCTCCATCAGAAATTACATTCTGCAATTTAAAATCCACACCGACTTAAAACCAAAAGCCAGTTGATGATCCGATTCCCCTTTGTCTGTCTCTTTGGAAACGTCCTTCAGGGAGACCCTGCTGACAGTGGAGTACAGGAAGAGGAAATAGTGCTCGAATGGGTGGAAGCTATGTGAACCTCTCTCAGGAATTAGGTACTTCTGCTGTGTCTGAGAGGACTTAAAATATTTCACAAACTGAGATTTTTATAGGCTTCGTTTCAGATTTACATCTTTAGATGCTTGAATAAAAACTTCATTTCACAATCCTTCACGTTTCTGCAAGGTTTAGCACATCAGAAAAGTTGGACTGAAAGTAAAGACTTTGTTGAATTAGCAAAGATGTGCATTTGTGGTGGTGGAGCGAAGGCGGAGTTGATCTGGATGAGAAGACAATTACCGTTGTCCCAGTAGAAGAGATTCAGTCTCTTCCAGTTCCTCTGGATGCTCTTGTGTTCTTTCTTTAAATTTCCCTGCCGTCTCTGCCCGATATAGCTCAATCAACGAAAATGCCCCAGCGTGTACAATCGCTGTGAGGACGGTGCAATGAACTGGTAGAGTGGAGAGTAAAACAGAAGCAGCGAAGAAGCGAGCCTAGTGTGCAGGGCAGGGACCGAGTGATGCCTCTGCCCCATGGGCTGTAACAGCAGAATTATGTAGTTTTAAATTGATCTAGCATATGATGAAATATTTGGACAGAGCAAGTATTTCTACCGATTTATTTTTATTTTGCTCTGATAGAGGGAACAGTTTCCGTGTCATTCTTCTGAAACAGGCCTCGGTACATCACCTAGATAATTAACTAAATAGCAGTGTCTCCTGAATCAAATGCTGCTAGAGAGGTGAAGTGTTCATTTCACGCCTCCGTAGGCTCTTTTTTTCCCCCTTGGAGCAGACTCTTGGCTACTGTTACCAGGTATACTCCGTTGCTGTGAAAGGAACCAAGCCATTTTTACCCTCTCTGCAGATCTGGTTGCATCGGTTTGTCTCAGTTTGATACGCAGTGCAAACACAGCTGTTCCAGAGATCGGCAAAGCAGCTGTCCCTAAGGGAGGAGGGAGGCGGTGAGCAGTGTATCTAGGGTGCCGGAGTTAAGGGTACATCCTGGGATAACCGGCTATTTGATAGCCTCAAGTATTGGGAAAGTTTTGAATTAGGAAAACCCAAGTAATTAAAAGCTTTGTTGCTGTTAACGGACTAAGATCCTTTAGTCTGGACTCTGATGAGGTCTGGTGAAGTGCTGTGTGAACATCAGGGCTCATGCAGTGCTGGGCTGAAATCTGTGCAATACATTTTGCCCTAAAAGTGTTTATTATGAGCAATATTCACGAGCGTCCTTTGCATCAAAGAAACTCCCGCAACTTAGACAGGAGTTCTCTGGTCAAGTGTGATCCTGTATCAGTCACTTGGATGGATCTAGCCCAACACCTCTGGTGTGACAGACGTGTGGATATGTGACGTGGTAAATGGCGCACTGCTTGCGTGCGGTGTGGATCAAGCAGATTCTGCTGGGAGTAGTTTTACCTCTGCACTGTGTATGTAGGTAACTTTCTAGTGATTGGAGGGCATTAGAAAACCCAAGTTTTAGGTGAAACACCACAAGGTGGTGTCTATTTACGGAATATGCAACCTGTGACTGCTGTAATTGAATGTAAGCACTCTTGAAATACTCTGCTTTGCTGATGTGATTGTCTTAAAATACAGCAAATGAACCAAAATAAGTAAAACTGGTCCAATGGCTTAACTGTCTTTGAACCTTTCTTAAATGCTTGCAGTGTCTGAGACTCGATGATGTTTCTTGCACTTGGAGCTCTAATGCAGAGGAATTATTTTCTCCTTCACTGATTTTCAATCTGTTAGAGAAATTAATTCCCTTTTTGGTCCCTTTGTAGAATGTCTGGGAGCATAGTACCTGCTCGCTTTTCAGAGTCCTTCAGGCTAAGACCAAGGCTCATACTGTAAGGGAAAACTGTTCCGACAAAGTTTTTAAGCAAAAAGCTTGCTTAATTGTGAAGCTGCATTTATGTGCTCCTTGGGTCCATCTGCATTGCTGAAAGTGTTCTGGACAAACCATTATCTTTGCTTCTAAAACCCAGAGATACTGATGGTGTCAGTCATGTGAGACTTAAAAATGTGAAGTTTGTAGCTTTAACTTTTTTTTTGTAACAAAGAAATTAGCAACACTGGCATAAAGTGCTGACTTGAAATGCTATTTTGTAAGATCTGGCTGTTTGTATATAATAGTGTTTGGTCATTAGTTTGTATATGTATGAAATAGTAACTTTTATTGCATTCCTCTGAGTTTGATACAGGAGACTTTGATCTTTCTCAAGGATCTTGCCTTATTTGTTCAAAGGGGCAAATAAACTGTCCTTACCTGAAAGCGTCGGTCGTGACTCATATTTATGCATTAAAATACTCTGGTGTATTACTGCTTATCAGGATGAGTTTTAACATGACGTGCCTCCAGTCAGCCAGTACTGTGTGAAATTCTGGAGGAGCATACAAGCTTTAATAAACACAAGCAGTAAACATGTCAGATACACATTTATTTTTATTTTTTTTGAACAGGCAATTCTTTAGCCTTAAACTGTTACTAACTCTGCACCTCAAGGAGAGATTTGCTTCAGCTGAGGGGCAGGTCCGTGTGCCGCCAGCTCGGCGGCAGTTCGAAGGACATGCGGTGGCAGTTCCAACTGTTCGCCCACAGCGAGGAGCGTTCTCAGCCCTTCCCGGAGCTGCGGTCCCACGGGGGGGTCGTTGGCCCCCAAGGGGTGCTCCGGCAGATGGGGAGGGTGAACTGTGCTGTAGGTGCTTGCTATCTCCGCTCTGTTACTTCACACTGCAGCAACTTTCCAGAGCCTGCAGTCAGGTTTGGGACTAAGTACGTATCAATTTATCCACCTTCCTGCACAACAGGTGAGGCTAGAGGCTCGCTCTCCTCATGCTGGCTGACTTGCTGCACTATCAGCTTTCCAGCTTGGAAAACGATGAAGTCGACAGTGAGTGGGTGCTGCCTTCCAACAGTGAACTGTTGGCTTCTACGTGGTTTCCCTGAGCAGTTGCTAAATCTGTCCTGAAGGGATGACTAACCGAAGCAGAGAGAGAATTCATTCAGGAGTCAGCTTTGGTTAGCAATCCCGGAAGAAACAAAATAGGTTTGAGCTTTTAAATGTTAGAAAGGAGCGTGGAAATCAAAGGGAGGGAGACTGCGGGCATTTCTGGTAACCGGGAAAGCCTGCAGCTCTTCTTGCATATTCTCAGCAACGTTACCAGCGTACTGTGGAGCCCCAGCACGAGGGGAGGGCTGTATGCCCAGCGCGGCAGCAGCACTGCAGCCGTACCAGAGCAGTGTTCACCTGCACCCCCTCCGTGCTGAGAGCGGTGCACCTGCTGCACAATTAATTGCATGTAACTTAACAAAACCAACGCCTGACAAGTAGCCAAGAGCTGGGGCTGATGTTTGGCCAGGTTTTTCACCACCATGGGGAAAAGTCAGCTTCCCATGGAGCTGTAGCACCAGCAGTTTTTCTCCTCCCGTAATGATTATCAGTACAAAGGTACAGATGTGGCTGTGCCAGTGTCCTTTATTGCCCAACTACCCTCCTATGCCCTTATTTTGTCCCATTTCCTCCTGTCCACAGGCCAAAAGAGTCTGAGCATGTGCTTAGATAACTGCTTTGAGTGTTGGCTGACAGCCCTGACTTGAGAGTTGACAATTTTTCATTGCGTTAATCACTCTGGCAAAATTTTAAAGAGTCAAACCAGGAGACACCCATCAGCTCTTTCCAGACGGAAAGTGACTTAATTGCCCTTTAATTTAAGAGTCCAGGAAGACAGCCAACTTGTTTAAAAACTTTAAAACAATTCAATTCCATCTACGAAGCACAGTCTGTTCTGCTCCCCTCTGGGCTGGTAAAATCAATACCGCGCTGGAAGCCGAGGGAGCCCGGAGCTCCTGAATCCCATCCAGGGTGGTCATGGCAGCAGAGCAGCCTCTTGCAGAACTGCCTCTGCACAACCCAGGGACGGCTGAGCTGTAGGGTGGCCTTTCCTCAGCCCCGGGAGGCTCGCCAGCTCTGGGCCATCCCTTGTTGAGCGCAGAGGGGATGATCTTGAAACACAGGCACAGGGCCGTTTTCCCCCTCTGCTGCTCTCACCAGATACGAGGTCTGGCTGTGAACACGCGCCGCTGGTGCTGTGCTTCCCTGCATGCCTGAAGTTGTGTGACCTCTCTAAGCGTGTTTGGTTAACTTAATTCCGTCCCTTCCAGGCTATTCATTTAGCTATCTCAAATGGTTAGGATGAAAGCCTTGAGTTTACGTGTTTCTTACAACTAAGTTAATAGCTGTGGTTCAGATAAAGGCTAAAGTGAACCCATGAGTATATATGGACCATGGGGCTTTCTTACTATCAGGAGAAAGTGTTTTAATTTTGTTAAAAAAGAATTGATTTAGAGCACTGTTTGTCTTTACTGGTATCCATACATAGTTTGGCAAATGCAGGAATTACAAGTAATGCTGATTTAACACGTGCATACTCAAGCAGTCAGCTCCGATTTTTGACTCCCTGAACCGAGATCAGCAGAGCTGTAGGAGCCTACGAGCAGGACGGATCCCAGGCACGCTGCTGGCAAGGAGTCTGTCTTCCTGCAGATCAAGCCCTGTAAAATCTCCTGGGTTTCCAATAACCGGCCGAGTGCACAGACCATGCTCAGGGTTGTCGTGGATCTGGAAGTTGGCAAAGAAGTTTTGAACGGAAGTAATGACATTTACTTACTTTGTCTCTTTGGAGCAGAGTTGTCTAATTCTCAGCTGCATGAAATAGCTTAATAAGGTCACTCCTTAATCACCATTCCCTGGAGACAAGAGAGTCACTCTTTCATCAATCATTTTGTGAGTGTGGAGAGCAGCTTTTGTAGAAATAACCTGATAAAGTGTTTAATTGATTTACCCACTGTACCAAATGAAAACGCAGTCGCTCTCAGGAAAACTGATTAGGGATTAGCAAAAGAACAAAAAATTTCCTACTTGCCTTAGAAATAGTAAGTCAGACCGGTCCTGGCAACCCATCGCTGCACAGAAGTGTCTTGCTAACACGAACGTGGGCTGTGATCACCCACTCCTCCGGTGCTGGGCACCTTCCTGCACCCAGCTCTCCCTGCTCTGCAGAACTCCAGCTCTGCTAGATCTGCCTGCACGGCAGTGGGAGGATTTTCCTGGTGCAGTTACTCATAGCCATACAAATCCTAATGTCTTCACAGAGAGCAGGAGGCTAAAAAAAGAAAACATGTTTCGTGGCTTTCCCCAACGCGAGCCTGGAGCTCTGGCGCACCAGCCCCGCTCGGAGGGCGGCGGAGGGGTCAGGGGAGGTCCTGCCTTACTTTTCACCCCCAGGTTGGGGGAGCTTTGGGCTTGGAAAGATTAGCAGCGTGTGGAATTTATTTTTTTTTTTAAACGGAAAAAGTCTCAAAGGAATAAAGATTAAACTCTATTTTTAATCCCCCCTCCTATCGCATCTAAGCAGAGGAATGCTCTTGACGCAGGGAGAGCAGCAGCAAGTGCCCCCGTCCCCAGCCATCCCCCGCAGACAGGCAGCCCAGAGACACCCCCTTCCTTTCAGAGCATCAGAGGCCACTTACAGCATCAGGAATGAGCTCAGCCTTTTATGCTGCCTTCAGGATAAAGGAGGATAAAGCCCAGGCAGCGTCAGAGCACAGACTACACCCCCTGAAGCACAGGAGAGCCATCTCCCGAAGAGCAGCCACCCCCGTGAAGTAGCTGGACGTGCTGGGGGGATACCTCCTCTCCGGAGGGAGAATTGGTGCTGGGCTTGCTGAGGCTGGCTAGGGATGCTGCTCCTCCTGTGCTCAGCCTCTGCCTGGGGGCTTAACACCCTCCGCAGCTGCAAAGGTGTTTCCTGAGGCAGCCTGGTGCTGGGTGGTGCTGTCCTTAGGGCTCTGCTAAACCTCCCAAGGGGCTCCTGAACTTTTCTAAGTCTACAAGTGGTGTTGTTCCAGAGGCAACCTGTGATAACGTAGCTTAATTAGTGATAGCTCTTGCCTGCTGATGACTGCAGTCCCTACCACGGGGCAGTGTGCTGGCTGCCGGCCTGAGCTTTGCCTTTGCAGCAAGGAAAGCGGCAGAGGCTGGATGTGATTAGGGCCACTAAAGCCGAGGGGACGTCCTCCATGCCAGGAGGTGGGATATAAACACAGCTGAGGTATTTGAGCAGCAGCTGGCCTGCACAAGCTAGCCTGAATTCGGCTGGGTGGGCTTCAGCCCTCCCGGCTTTAATACTTGGAGCTAAGGAAAGTGGCAGGGATGAAGGGGGGATGAATGCAGCCGGTGGTGCGACGGAGCGGCTCCTCTCGGGTCTGCGGAGCTGCAGTCTGCTGTACCCCCTCCTCACCCCAGGCACTGCTCCGCTGCCCGTGGAAACAGCCAGAGCTGCGAGTGAAGCGGCTGGGGAGCTGGCAGGGAACGAGCACGCACGTCCTCCAGCCTTCTGCTGGCAAAGGTGTGCCTAGAACGTTGTTTAACCAAGTTAACCAATTAACACTTGCTACCTAAACTCTGTTTTCTTTTAAAATGGAGTCTTTGCTACTTTTAGTCCAGAATATGGCCCATAAGCCTGGGATTTAAATTAGTTTTTTAAAACAAGAGTGGCTGTTAGGGGAAATAAGGACCGGTGGCTGCTCCTCGGCTGCTCCTCGGCTGCCGGCGCTGGGTTTGCTCACGCCGGCGGCTCAGCTCTCGTGTCCCGTGGTGCTGCTGGTCACAGCGTGTGCGTTCCTGCAAATTTCTGCTCCTCCCTGCCTGCTTCCCAGGTTTCACGGGTGAGTAACGAATGGGACGGAGGAACGAACCGTGGGGCACGCTCTTGGCTTTGGGCATCATCCTGCGTTTTTAATGTGAATTGCGATCCCTTCCTCACCTTCTGAAAGCCGCTCTGCGCTTCCCTCCCTCCCAGCCGCCATGCCTGTGCTGCTCTTCCCAGAGCCCGCTGGCTCCCACCCATTCCCTCGCACCCTGGGAATGCCTGGAAGATGGATTATCCAAAATGCTCCAGCTAGGGTGACGCCAGCGGTCCAGGCGCCAGGACTAGCTGTCACCCCGCATCGGGGCAGGGGCGAGGTGGGGGCTGTCCAGGTGGGAGCTCCGCTGTGCTCCGGGACGGCGCTGGAGATGGCTCTGGGAGCCCTGCAGCCGCTCCGGGATCAGCCTGGCGGCTCCTGCGCCCCGGGGGCTGCTTCCACCCACCCACGGCCCTGGCCCCAGCTCAGCTGATGCCCTACGAGCACAGGCACGCCGAGCCACCGCGGAACAGAAATCCAGCCTCCAAAGCGGGTCACTTAGGTCTTTAATAAAATATACAGTATGCATCCCATGCATAGATAGAAAATTAATTTACATGCTCTTTTAATTATTTGCATAATGCTTTTTAATTAGTACATGTAATTTAGTCTTCACATTTTAATACACTTTGCTACTGGAATATTTATGGAGAGAAGGGGAAACTCCTTCCTTTATTCAAGTAACAGTGCAGCGGGAGGTGGTCGGAGCAGACGATGGAGCTCGCCGGTCCCTGCTCGCAGTAAGAATGAGCACAGAGCGGACCACAAACCATCAATACTGGAAGACTCGATGATGCCAGGAGCTGGAGCACCCTCCCACCCCACACCGCTGTTCCCGGGGGACCCCTCCCCGAGTCCCAGTGGGGTTCAGAAAGGCTGGACCCGCACGGCCGTTGCTTTGTCTTTTTTTCCCCCCGATCAGCAGATGGCTACAGGCAGAGGCAGCACCTGCAACCGCGGCTGTGCCGAAAGCCAGCCAGGGCAACTGAAAGCCAGCCAGGGCAACCAGCAGCAAACACCGCGACCCAGATGCCTGGGGCCATCCTGCAGCCATCGATGTATTTTTGAGCCGATTCGGTGATTGCAGGGCACACATTGCTCCTGCTGGGAAGAGGCGTTGCTGGGTGTATTCCTCTGCGGACAAGGGAGCTGCACGGTTTCCAAACAGAGAACTGGGGGGGGTCAAGGAAAAACTCCATAGGGAATTAATGCTGTGCTGGGAGCAGCCCCAAACGTGCTCAGCCGGGCTGGGGATCCGGGCGGGAAGGGGGCCCGGCACTCGGGGCGCACCTCCCTGCCCGGCTGCGAGGTGCTCAGTGGCTGCAGTGACGAGGAGCAGTGCGAGGTCCCCCCCGCCCCGGCTCTCCCGCGGACATGGGGGTGCTCCCTCCCTGCGGAGGGAAGAGGAGTGCGTTGGCACCTGGGGAGCTCGGCTCCCTGCGGGGACAGAGGTGGTGCCCGGGGCAGTGTGTCCCCCCCCGGCCCTGCCTGGCCCCAGCAGGGAGGGACGAGGCAGCAGAGCGAAGGCAGGCTGAGGGCTGTGGCCAGGGGGACCAGGGCATGTACCGAACCTGGCTGGCCTTGGTCGTCTCCTCCACCCCGACACGGGCTGCTGCAGCCCCTGGGCTCCCTGGCAGGTCTTCCCGCAGTGGAAATCACGAGCACAGAGCAATGGCAGAGGCAGCTTCTCCGTGCCCAGGAGCATCCCCCCACGTCTGCTCCCCGAGAACCCTTCGCAGGGACTCTGCTCTCTGCCCCGGGTGCTGGGTGCCAGTGGCCACAGAGACCACCCACTCCTGCACACCAGGTGCCCCGTGGCATGGGAGCGCCATGGAGCGAAGGGCTTGGGGGGAGAGCCCCTCCGGGGGTGGCCCATTGGTTCCCCCAGCTCGATCCCCTCCGGCTGCTCCTGCCTTGCAGGACAGGATCCCTGTTGCCCTGTCATCCCCAGCGGGTGTCCCCCCGGCACGGACAGTGCTCCGGGCTGTGCCACGCTCCCAGCACAGCCCCAGCCCCCTGGGGGTCCCGGCGGCGGCAGCGCAGGAGAGCGGTTAAACCCCACCTGCAACGAAGGAAAGTGATGTCCAGCCGGTCCCGCTGCAGGGGCTGGGGACAGTGGGGCTCAGCCTGAACTGGACACCACATCTCCTTCCATACAGACTCATTTCCAACCCCCTCTCCCCGCCCCTGGCCAGTGGGGCGACTGAGCCTTTCGAGGCTGTTTCCAGCTGGGGGTAGGACAAGGTTGGGGCTGGAGTTGATGCTGACCTGGCACGGGACCTGCAAGGGCAGCCAGCCTGGCTGGGGGGCTGCCTCACCCCCAGGCTACTTAACCTCACCCCGGACAACACTAAACCTCAGGGCAGAGGAAAATCCCCTTTCACGCAGCCGGGGCAGTGCCTGATCGGGGGTGACCTGTATTTCTTTTTTTCTCACTCCCTTTCTGGCAGGAGTATGTCCAGCACCGCAGCCTCCGTTTGCAGCCATGGGGAAGCAGGGCCGTCGCCGGGTGAGGGCTGAGACACGTCCAGGCGGCCCCGGCCGCTGTGTCCTGGGGGCTGGAAGCAGCCAGCAACCACTGGGCATCTCCTCCACCCCCCCTGTCCTTGGCAGGGCAGGGGCGACGCCAGGCGCGGTGCAAGACAGGGAGAGCTTGGCTCCTCCGCCGTGTCCCGGAGCAACAGCCGTGCCGTGCTCGTGGTGAGCAAGCAGGTCCCACCCGCGCACCGGTGCCGCGGCATGGTGGGGTCAGGGTGCAGAGTGGGTGCTGGGGGTCAGACCGCGGCGGTCAGGGCTGCCTCTGCCCAGGGAGCTCTCGCTCAAAGCCTCCGAGTCTCGGTCACGGCTGGAGATGCTCTCCACGTCCTCGGGGTCTTTCTTCCCGCTGTTCCTCACGGCCGCCTCCAGCGCCTTCTGCTTGCGGTAGAAGTGGGAGAACTTGTTGAAGATGATGGTGATGGGCAGCGCCACGACCAGGATGCCCCCCAGGATGCAGCCCGAGGCGGCCAGCTTGCCCGCCACGGTGACGGGCACCACATCACCATAGCCCACGGTGGTCATGCTGACCGTGCCCCACCACCAGCATGCCGGGATGGTGTCAAAGCCGACGTCTTCCTCCTTCTCGGCAGTGTAGGCCACGCCGGAGAAGACAGAGACCCCCACAGCCAGGTAGAGCAGCAGGATCCCCACCTCCCGGTAGCTGTGCTGGAAGGCAAAGCAGAGTGGTGGTCAGTGGGTGCCACCACACCCGTCACGGCCAGGACACTGCGATCCCACAGCACAAATACAGCCCTGCACGCAGACTCCCCGCATGCCTCCGTCGGGGATCTCGGTGCCTCTATTCATCTCTGCCGTGGGACGTCCCACTGCGGGGCCACGCTGAGACGGGTCGGGGGGTGCATGGGTGACCCACACCTGGAACGAGTAGGGCAGCCGGGAAATCAGCCCCAGCACCCACAGCCACCCCTCTGCCCGCCACCAGCCTGCGAGGGGGAGGCAGTGCTGGGAGGACAAAGGGGGCCTGTGCTTCCCAGCCGGGGTTCCCAGGCAGAGGCTACTCCCCTGCCTCCAGCACTCACTCCAACCTGACCTCAGCTAACAATATTTAGACACATTTTCCTTTTATCTTGGCAGGTCCCCAGAAACCACCTAATAGGCAGCCTCTAAGTGAAGCGATTTGTATTTTCCCGAGACGCTGGCGATGTACTCGCAGGGAGGACGTGCGCCTCTGCTGCAGGCTCGGCTCTATCTCTTCAGCCCCGTGCTCCCCAGCTGCCGGGGACCCCACAACCAGAGCCCCAGGGACCTGATCCCTCCTATACCCCAACACCATCTACAGCCTCAGCATCCATTTAACCCTTTGTTGCATACATGGGGGGAGAGTTTTCGTGCAGAAACTGCTGTTTCTGAGATAATCACCTTTCCCTCCAGGTTTTGCATGGGAGACTCACAGTGAACGTGAGAGCTGACATGAATCCAAGCAGCCCTGGTCAGTCAGGGATCCATCCAACGTCAGCGTGGGTTGGTCTCAGCTCCCACTCCCATAGGGTGCTGCACCCCCCCGTCTTGCCAAGCCCAACCCTGAGGGGTCCGGGACCCCCAGCGGGAACGGGGCCATGGGACGCTCAGCCTCCCAGGGGGACGTGCAGGACCTGGGGGGGACAGACTGACAGCAGGGGTATGCAATGCTCCTTGAAGAAGCCATCGTTTCTCTGGTTTCAAACTAAAACATTTGTGTTGCGATCTTTCTTTGGATAGTCTTAATTTTTGAGCACAGTACAAATCTGTGCCAAAAGCCCCGGGGCAGGGGGAAAGGCAGTGGGCAGTCAGGGCACCAGGCAGCCGGTGATGCTGGGAAAGGGACTGCTGGAGGACGAGAGGGGCCCAGGCAAAACACTATGGGCCAGCACTGGGTCAAATCCATTGCCTAGCCCCCTCCCCTGCCCCACGGCCGGCGGGGTGTGAGCTGGGAGCCCCACAGGCAGCGGGGACGGGGACCCCCGGCACGGCCAGCTCTTAAAGCCTCGCAGAGCAGGAGGGGACTGCAGAGCCCCCGTTTACCAGCAGGGCCAGGCTAACCATCCACCAGTGCCAAAGCCACCACCCTCCTCACACCACAGCCGGTTCGCTGGCTTTTTGATTGTCACAAGCGAATTTCTTGGATGTTTCTGCCCACTGATCTGCCAGCTTGCTCTTCATCTTTTGGGGAAAGGGAAACAGAGCTGTGATCGTGGGGAGCAGTTTCCAGTCTGCTAACAGCCAGAGAATGCTTTATGGAGACCACATAATGACTAAACAAAACAGCATTTAAGCAAAGCAAACAGCAGAAGACGTGGGAAAAGAACTTCCACGGTCAAGATGAGACATAAAGGAGGTGGATTCACGGCAGGGAGCGAGAAGACTTTGCTTAGACTGCTGGCAAAAGCTGCTCAGCTAATGCCGGTAATACTGAGGGGAAATAATATCCTCCTCCTCCACCATCGCCTGTGGCTGCAAATGCCCAGTAGCAGCTCCTACGGAGCTCCTTGAGAAGGACAAACAGCTCAGAGCCACCGAGTTTCAAGGATGTATCACTTGGCCATGAAAAGCTTGCTCCTGGCCGAAGCTTAACAGCACGTCTGTACATCCCAGCTGGGGAGCAGCAGAGCTGAATAACCTTATACATTTTTAAAGAGTATCAGTTATGGCCCTGGGATGTGTTGGAGGGTGAAGCGATGGGGAATTCAGGCAGCTTGATAGCTCCTACTGCTTTAATTTGCAAGCAGGGTCAGGGCTTGCGGCAGAGGGGAGGCTCCAGGAATCTCCCAGCTGATCCCCAGGCACTGGCTGCCACCTATTTGCAGCTATTTATCCTCTAAACGTGTGGTTCGCTCATTGATCCAGGAGCCGGCAGCCACAGCTGGGCTTTGGGTGGGATGCAGGCTTAGCCATGGTTTGGGTGGGATGCAGGCGTAGCTGGGGTCCAGGTGGGATGCAGGCGTAGCCATGGTTTGGGTGGGATGCAGGCGTAGCCATGGTTTGGGTGGGATGCAGGCGTAGCCATGGTTTGGGTGGGATGCAGGCGTAGCTGGGGTCCAGGTGGGATGCAGGCTTAGCAAGCCACCAGCCACGGGGGAGGCGATGCTGGGTAACAAAAGGTTCCAGCAAAGCAGCCACCCAGCAGCAGTGTCTGGGCTCCTGCCCTGGGAGGAGGTCTGCCTGCCCTTGTGACAGCCATGGGTGGGCTCTGTCCCCAGCATCTTTCCTCCAGTACAGCAGAAGAGAAATGAAATGGAAGAGCCTGGTTTGAGCCTGGCCGGACATACCAGCATGGAGATAGCCCGCAGTAGCAGCAGCAGGGTGATGCATCTGCTGTCTGGAGACGTGCAGCTCTGGCTCTTCCAACCTGTTTGTGTATTTAGGCCCTTAAGGGGACAGACAGGAACTCCTGTAGATCCCTGAGGATGCCTAAATTGCTCAGCGCGTAACACCTATTGACTGCCAGTGGGAGACAGGCACCAAACCCGCACCCGGGAAGCTGCAATAACGGTGACGGATGTCGTGCACAGCAGGGAGGAAGAGCAGAGACGTGCGGGAAACCTCTGGGAAACCTCTCCTCAAATTAAATAGACCCTGGATCAGGCCCCAAGCAATCTGATGATGGTTCGGAGTTTATGATGCACAAATGGCAGAAATCCCTCTGTTAGCACTTTCGTGGCAGGGGAACAATTACTCGGCTTGCCAGAGCCACCGCTCCCGCTTCCTGGCTGTTAACAGCCTTTACTCCTCTGCTGCTGCTTTATGCTCTTGCAATAGGAAGTAAATTATGATTAACAAGACGTTGTAATTTATGTGCCCAGTAAATCACAACGCCAAGCTGCTGCGTCAGATTTGTGTCTTCGCTCATCCCCATTTACAGCTGGCTCCGGAGTCCCCGGGAAGCGGCACTTTCCAGCACGTCACTCGGTGAATCAGTGGCTCGGCAGAGGATGAAGCCGGGATGCTGCCGGCTCCCCGGATCTCGTCTGCTGCTTAATAACATGCAGATGAGCCCATCAGTCCCTGCTCTGCTGCAATGTGTTGTTCACGCTTAAATGGAGCACGGAAAGGGTTCAGGGAGCCCTTCCCACGTGTACAATTTTATTTAAATTCCGCAAGGTCTGTCACTTGCTGATGGTTCTCTCAAGGTGAGTGTTCAGAAGTACGATGCAGGTGGGACTTCAGGCATCTGCATTTCAGATAATCCTCCCCAGACCCTGTTTTCAGCAGGCGTGGAGGATTCCAGGAATTTTTTCCCCCTGTTTTTTCTGATGCTCTGTGGGCTTTGCAGCATTTGTGCTGGGCTGGGCTGGTCCTGCTTCACAGCAGAAGTTGCCAGAAGACCTTTCCTGCTGCCCATCTTCATCCCCAGCCATACTTCAGGGTTGCTTTTCACCACAGATCACCCATGGGAATGGGTCCAACCCTGGCAGTCAAGTCCTGCTGACACAGGACACCCCAGCCCTGCCACTGCTGCAGCAGTGAGAAACGGGGTGTCCCCAGCCGCAGCCGTGCCCGCTGCATCCCTGCGGTGGCTCTTCAGAGGGAGCAGCACCAGGAGCTGCAGCTCTGGCCCCTGCCAGGCGCTGGGTGGGAGAAGAGCATCCCTTTGGTTGGATTTCAACCTCTGTTATGAAGATTGCTTTCCTTGGCCATTTGTTCGGCACACACCGTTCGTTTGAAGGGAGAAAAACTACAGGGATATTTGCATGAGCAGTGCTGGAAAAAACAGTTTTCTGGTTTGAATGAGGGGACCATTGAATGAGTCCGGAGAGGAGAGGAGAGGAGAGGAGAGGAGAGGAGAGGAGAGGAGAGGAGAGGAGAGGAGAGGAGAGGAGAGGAGAGGAGAGGAGAGGAGAGGAGAGGAGAGGAGAGGAGAGGAGAGGAGAGGAGAGGAGAGGAGAGGAGAGGAGAGGAGAGGAGAGGTTTGCCCTGGTGACCATCAGTCTGTGCACAGCACAAGCCCCATGTGTGGTGGGGCATCAGGAGCATGTGTCACTCTGTGTTTTGGCAGGCTCGAGGACTGGCTTTTGGGTTTCTTTTGATGTGGTCGCCAAAAATCAGAGACAATTAGAGGCTGTGTTTAATCGGCCTCTGCATCAGGCTGGATTTTCTGTGTAAGCACAGGAGGTGAGAGCATAGTTTCACCCTCCCCAAATTCGGGCACACGGCCCCCAGTATGAGGGGGACAGAGGAGGGAGGACGATGCGGGAGAGCAGAGAGCTGCACAGGGCACCATGGCTGGTCCGTGCTGCACAACCGAGCTGCAGCGACGGAGGTCTGGGTGGCAGCACCGGGCTGGTAAGGATTCATGACAGCTTTATGCTTTGACTCTTGTCACAGCTGCTCTTGGTCTGTTTAAGGGTGCTGGGGGTGCTGCAGAGGGGATCTGGAGAAACACAGCCTTGGGGCACGCCATGGAGGATGAGGACCTCCTCTCACCAAACCTGCAGGGGTGCCACCTCTCGGCATGTCTGGACCCTGGTCCTTCACTGCCTCAACATCTCCTCATCCAGCTCTTCCTCCTGAGACCCCTGTGGTCCTGGGGCCAGCTTCCCCCAGCCCTGCGTGCCAAGCTTTTCCATCACGCTGAGGGGCAGCTGCTGGTAGCCCAGGCTCTGCTGGGGGCATGGACTCTGCCTTGGGCTGGTTGCCCCAGGCCCTGCAGCTAACCCTTTGCTTTTCTATTGCTGCTCTGAACTACCCATGGCTAACCATGTGCCAGTCCCAATTTCGTCATGCCCTGGACCATCCAAGAGTCAGTTCAGCTGGGCCAGGATCTCTGTGTCTCCCTGGGTGGGCAGACACTAAGAGCTGGATTCATGCCTTTAGGAGGTTCCCCCTTCTCCCAGATGGAACAGGAGCAGCTCCAAGCCACACACACTGTGGCCGGCATACCCAGCAGCTGCTGGCGGGCCCAGTCCCTGCTCAGCATGGCGCTTACAGCCCAGGTAGGCACTGACCCGCTTCTGGTGGGACATCACCATCCACCCACGCATGGCTGAGTCTGTTCCAACAGCATGCAACGGGGCTTGCTCACCATGCTGGGGAAGGGAGGGCTGAGTCCCTGGAAGCACCAGTTCTGCATGAAGCAAAGTCTGCAAGCAATGGGGTGCGTTGCTGTTTGCTCCGAGCGTGTGTACGAAGAGGACTCATGCAGTGCTCCCCACACTTGGTTGCTTTAGAAGACACACAAACCAACAACCCAGCCCACCACTGCAAGCACAGACACCACCCAGAGCTGGTAGCTCACTGGGAATGGGAATGTCCACATTCCCCGGCTCTACCAGAGGTGGTCTTCTTACCCAGAGACTAGGAGTAGATAAGGAGATAGAGAGCCAGATTACCTTCAAGGTGGCCCCCAGCGACCTCAGTCCGGTGGAGTGCCGAGCCAGCTTCAGCACCCGGAATATCCTCATGAGCCGAAACACCTGCACGACCTTGCCCAGGTTGCCCAGCTCCGAGTCACTGCCCATGGTCACATCCACCAAGAGGGTGAAGTAGAAGGGCAACACCGAGACAATGTCAATCAGGTTCAGCGGGTGCTTAAAGAACTTCCTGGGGTTGGGGGAGAGCAGGAGGCGGGAAGATACTTCAAAGGTGAACCAGGAGATGCAGAAATACTCCAGCTTGTGCAGGACAGGTTCATCGAGCACGTTGCCGTTCTCATCCACCTCCTGGTACTCAGGCATGCTGTGGATGCACATGGTGGCTATGGAAACCAGCACCACACTGATGGACACGAAGCTGAAGAGCTTGCTGGGGATGGAGTAGCCAGGGTTCTCCATGGTGAGCCAGAGACGTTTGCGCACGTTGCCACAGCGTAGCGTGCTGTAGCGCAGCAGGTCATGGTTAATGTCAGAGATCTCATCGGGGGACGTGTCCACGCTGCTGACCTCGCTCTCCTCATCCCAGTTGTGGTGCCGGCTCTCCAGCTTGCGCTCGTGGTAGCGGTAGCTGCAGCAGGAGTCCAGGAAGAACTCGTTGATGCCCCAGTACTCAATCTCCTGGCAGAAGGAGAAGACGCACAGCTCCTCCATGACATGCAGCTTCCCCGTCTGGTAGAAGTGGAGCACGTAGAGGAAGAACCCTGGGTTTCGGTCAAAGTAGAACTCCCTGGCGCTCACATCGTAGTCATCGCAGAGCTGCAGGATGGACTCCTCCGAGTCGCAGGAGAGCAGGCGTCCCAGGCGGGTGTCGGGGAACTTGGAGAGGGCGCTGGAGCTGAGCCGCCGTCTCAGACCCCCCACATTGATGTTGATAACGTCCTCTTCGAAACTGGGACCCCAGTAATTTAAGGTCTTGTTGACCATGATCAGCAGAGCGGGAGCTGGTTCCACCTGCGGGCGAGACACAGCGGGGCTGGAGGGGAAGCAGGGCTCCCCCCGATCTGGGTGCTCCCCAGGGCGGGGGGAGAGGGCCAGAAACACCCCAGGAGAGCAAGGGGGGAAGTCTGCATTTTGAAAAGTGATGGCCAGGGAGAGGGGAGGGAAACAGCTTCGGGCAGTTGTTCTTTGGTGGTATGGAAGGGGTGGGGAAAAAAAAAGGTCAATGATTTTTCCAGGTCAAACTTCTTCTTGTTTTTTTTTTACCTCTTAAAGTTTCTCCCTTTACTGATGGCCTACAGACAGCAGTTTACTGCACCTCCAGCACCTCATCCACGGGGCTTTCCTTGTTCAAACAGGGAATTAGTCACTGAAGAGAGGATTTATCCCCCAAAGAGCCTCCCCCGTGGAAAAAATAGATCTTGTCAAATCACCACCGCAGTGATTCTGCCAAAGAGCTTTGTAGCCCGACTACCTACATTGCTAATTAGACCTGGTCAAAAAGTCCTTAGATGGTGCAATCTTCCCAGCAGCAAAGGCAGTTTAGCCAAAATCAAAGTGTTTTCACAGAAGGTGTCAGTTTTAGGTATAATTTCAGTGGAAGAAGTGTCAAAACAATTCATCTGCCTGCTTTGTTTCCTCTTGTGTATTCTGTCATGTAAAATATTAAGATTATTTTTATAATGTTGAAACATAACAAAGTCGTGGTTCAGAATCATTGATGACTCTGAATTCATTGATGACTCTGAATTAAAAATCTGTATGTTGGTAGGAAAATAAATACCAAAGTTTCAATTTCTATTGTGTTTCGGGATTTTAAAACTTTCAGGGAGCTGGGCTTTTCTGTGCAGCAGAAATCTCCTTTCCTAATGAGCAGCAGTTAAAGCATCAAACAAAGAGAAGCATTCCCACACCTTCAAAAGCATTTCCCTATCTTGACCAGAAGCTTAGAATAAAAAGGCAAATAAAAAGGTTTGTCATCTTCCCGCATTACCTTGAAATCAGACTTCTCTACCTACCTTATTCATCAAAACACCCAGGACGTGCAGAGCAGCCCTGTACCCACGCGGTCCCCTCCCTCCTGGCACGGGGGTGTTGGGTGTCCTCAGGAGGTACACTGCATTTGCTCTCTTGATTCGGGAATTACATTTTTTCCCATGCATTGGCTACTTTGGAAAAATCCAGCTATTAGGCATGACTTGCTCCTGTGCCCTGCTTGCACTTCAGGGTCACTGCTGGTACCGACATGACTTCTGCAGCCGCTGATGCTTTTGCTGCAGTGGTCACTGAGGCATTTGTGACCTCCAGACTGGCCTGACTCTCATCCCAAAGCTTCCCTGCCTGGTTTTAATCAGCCAACAGCTTGTTAGAAAAAAATCCCTCACCTTCTCTGTCTTGTGTCACCAAGCGGAGTTTTCAAACTTTTAGGTGACGCAGGGACAGAGGCCACAGACAGGCAGCAGGAGATGAGGGCAAAGGCTGCAGCAGCCCCCGCGGTGATGCCAAGGTGCCACCAGACCCTGCACGGGATGATCCAGTCCTACAGCAGCCACTGAGAGCCAAGGCCAGGTCAGTGACAAGCAGCAGGTCCCGCCTTGCCCAGGGGAATCCCGGTTCCCCTGCAGACCCCATTGCACCCCAGCACTGTGTCGCTCACCGGACATCTCATGGGGTTTATGGGGCGAACACTGAAGCAGGGGAAGGGCTCTGCACATATTCCAGTGTCTGAGAAACGCAGTGTAAAAGGTTTTTCAGGCTGGGACTGACCTGGGGGACATTTTCACATCTAAATCTGGAGGTCAGAGGACAGCTGGAGAGGAACAGGTACCAGAATAATGGTTAGAAATAAACCCCAGAGGTATGTTTTTAAGCTGAGCAGGGCTGTGGGTGCAGCAAATGCCAGATTTGTGGCTGGCAAAGGTATCTGCTAACTCCACTGCATCTCTGAGCCAGGGCTCCTTAAAGACACAGGCTTTGCACCACAAAGCCAGCGCTTCCCATTACACCACGTCTGGAGGAGGCGACCGGTTTGCGATAAGCCTCAGAGTTTAATGGACTCATTGTCTCGCCTTTCAAAGGAGAGGAAAAAATAAATAAATCGAGGATCAACTTTTTGAATGCTTAAGACAAAACCAAGGGAGAAAAAGGGGTATAAACACTCCTTTTCAGGGATAAATTGGAATTTCTGTGACAGATTAGCTTTTCCAGGGAAGACATCACACAGCCCATCTGTGGGGTGGGGATGACTAATCCAGGTTCCTTCCAGAAGGATGCTCATGCATTCAGGCTACACACACACACACACACACACACACACACACAGGGCCGTGGGGGTGGGTCTGAGGGATCCAGCTTACCCCACGGCCATCCTCAGCCTCTCTCTGCACCCTCCCGGTACAGCAGCCGCTCTGGGAGGCCAGGCCAAATGTCACCGAAATCCAAGGCAAGGTGGTTTTGGGGCTGGGCTGGGGTACAGGGCAGCCCAGGTGGCTACCGGGGGCTGCGCTGGGACGGCAGGACAAGCCTGAAGCTTGGTCCAGCTCAGCAAGACCGTCCCCAGCGCACGGCTGTGGGTGAGACGGGCCAAAGCCCGGGAGCCAGGAGGGAGCCGGCTCCCACCTCTCCCCCAGCTGCAAAGAAAGAAGTGGGTGTCAGAACCCTGCACGCCTCTGTACAGGAAGATGAGCGAGGAGAAGGGTCGCGAACTGTCTGAGATGCTCCTTTCTGGCGTTCGCTTCTGAATAGAGCAAATTATTTCTGCCCACATACAGCTTTCATCTAGGAATCTAAAGCAGCAATTAATAGTTTTATAACTCTTTACCCTACTCATTTAATGACTAGCTAAGCTCAGCTTTAGAACAAAACTGAGGTTTGAACCAAGACCTGGCGTGATCTCCCCTGTTGGATCATCAGAGCGTGCGCCTGTCTCGCATTTGCAGGGGCATCTGCTGGGAAACAGAAGCTGACGTTGGGAAGGTTGGGTGTTTTTTATTTCAAAACACAATGGACAGAGAATACAAATGTGTCTGTCTGGAATAATGTGAATTTGCCAAATTTTCCTTTAGTTAAAGCAAAATTTCCATAAATGATTGGTAAAATAGAATGGATAAAGCCAGTTTCTTTCTGATGAATTTTGAAATATATTGTAAGCTATTTTAAGGAGACAACCATCAGAATTACACAAGCCCAGTGTGAGCTGGGTGTTGGGCATTCAAATGAATATGTATCTTGTGGAGAAAAAAATCCTCTGATATATGCATTTATGACAGTAAAAAATATAAAAACAGATCAAGCATATCTGTAAGAAATGCTAGAAGAGTTTCCCTTGACAACGTATTTTTTTCTTAAAGGCTTTCAATTGGAAGTTATGTATATTTATTCTAACTGGCAGAGGGGACCCAAGGGAGGGGGAAGGAAGATGCTAATAGACATTCAAGAGAGGATGCTGCGAGTGCAGGGAGTATTGCACACAGGGGCTTTTCCAACCAGGTACAATGGATTTAGATTAACAGTCCAAATAAAAAGCCCTGTACTTACAGCTCAGCGAGGCTTCCCAGCGGGGAGTCGTGTGGCTTGTCTCAAAGGAGCCATTAGAAATGCGTAGAGGAGGAAGAACCCCTTCATCCTTTGCCTGTAGCCCAGTCCTAAACGCCCTGTCACCCCGGGCTTGTGACCCAGCACGTCCCAGGTGTGCAGGGCTGGTGGCTGGAGGAAGTCCTGTGCGGGATGCCCATGGGGCTGGGGTAGGGCTGGGGGTCCCCCGCTGACTACCTGGGGGGGGCAGTGGGGCTGGCTGACCTCCCAGCTCCAGCAGGACGCTGTCCCCATCAGCCATGCGCTGGCGCAGGACTGGGGAGACACCTGCTTTCTGGTCAACCAAAAGTGCCCGTGCGGAGCCCCGTCCCCATCGCTGGGTGTCCCTGTACCCATCGGCCTGAAGATGCTCAGGACCGAGCCCTTCCTTCGGCGGTGGGGGGGTTTGCCAGGCGGGCAGGGGGGAGCATGGAAGGGGGATTCCCGCTGCTGGCTGCTCCCTGCAGGCAGAGCATAACCTGCTGCTGTACACTGCGAGGCCACCGAAATGCCCGGGGGATGCAAGTGACGGGGGGACTCCCTGCTCGCTTCGGGGTGCGGGAGGGGGTGATTACCGACAGCTCGGGTTTCTGCTGCGAGCGGGCAGCTCCGCGCCTGCTGCAGGCGATGCCCTGCCCTGTGCCAGCCTCCGCTCCCAGGTCCCAGGCAGAGGGTGCCCAGCTCTCCGGAGGGGACCCCCGCGCCCTGCCCGGCTCCCGGGGGACGGAGAGGTGCACCCCCGCCGTGGGGGGAAGGCTTCGGGGAGAGGGACTCTCCTACACCCACCTGCAGCGGGATGGGAAGGAGTATCCCCGTGCCCCGCGTCCCAGCAGCATCCCGGGATGCGGGTGCTGGCACGGCGGCTCCCTGCTCATCCCGGGATGTCGGTGCGTCTCTTCCCCGCTCATCCCGGGGTGCCGCTGCCCCCGTCCCTGCTCACTCCCGCATGCCGCTGCTCCGGCTGCCCTCTCACCCCGGGATGCCGGTGCCCCGGGTGCCTGCCGCGCCCCAGGGTACCGATCCCTGCAGTGCCCGAGGATGCCGATACCCCGGGTTCCCGGGATGCCTGTGCCCCGCTGCCTGCTGTTCCCTGGGTTGCCGATCCCACGGTCCTCGCCGCGCACCGGGATGCCGGTGCCCCGGGTCCCCACGATGCCGGTGCCTGCCGCACCCCGGGATGCCGGTGCCCCGGGTCCCCGCGATGCCGGTGCCCGCCGCACCCCGGGTACCGGAGCCCCGGGTCCCCGCGATGCCGGTGCCCGCCGCACCCCGGGTACCGGAGCCCGGCCCCGCGCCGCCGCTCACCTGCCTCGGCGCCGCCCCCGCCGCAGCGTGCGCGCCCGGCGCGGAGCCGCGGAGCCCTGCGGGGCCGGCGGCGGCGGCGGCAGAAGCTCGGCGGGGCCGGAGGGGGGGGGGGGTCCCGCCCGCCGCCCCTCCCGGGGTGCCGCCCTCCGGCCCGCCCGCCCGCAGCCGCGGGGTGGGAGCGGGGAGGCGAGCCACGTCCCCGGAGGCTGCGATGGGGCGGGAGCAGCGCGGTCCCTCACGGTCCTCTGGGGCGGCCCCGGGGGCTGCCCCCGAGCTCTGTGCAGGGGAGAGGGCTGGGGATGCCCGGGGATGCCCGGGGATGCCCGGGAGGGAGCCCTCCCGTTCCCGCAGGGAAGCCCACCGGGACCACAACACGGGAGACACGGGTTTGGCAAAACCGGCTGGCGGGTTGGCACAGCTTTGGTGCAAGGCAAGTGGTTTTTGGTAGCGGGGATGGGGAACCTGGGGCAGGGATGGGTACACCCACCCCGATTGCCTTACCTGCGGGGAGCACCCTTAGCAGCTGGGAGAGCCCGCGGGATGGCTGGTGGGAGCCGCGGCGGGGATAGGGGCCTCGTCCGGCCCTAGCCTACCCCAGCTCTTTGCAAAGCTGCCCAAGTGATGAGCCCTGCCTTTGGGGGGCTGAGACCCCGGAACGACGCGGGGTGCGGCGTGCTGTCCTGTGCTGCGGGTGTTCAGGCCAAGCAGGGCCCCAGCAGCGGTGCCGCCCTGTGCCAGGCAGGCGATACCCCTCTACACTCGCAGTCACCCTCCATGCGATGCGGCTCCATCTTCCTCCTTGGGACTGGGGGTGTGTTGGGCACCAGGGCAGCCCCCCAGGGATGAGCCCCCCTGGCTCGCTGAGCTCCCCGTTGTCTCTTTAAAGGCTCGTTGGGAGGTGGGCGAAGGCAGAGAGTTCCCGGCATGGCACATGCTGCGTTTCAGGCCAGCGAGCTGCCGCCACCACCCAGGGCCATCCCTGCATGGCCCAGGGACCGCTGAGAGCACAGCGACTCCCCCAGAAGTCAGCTGCCGGAGCAGGGAGACGGGTAAGAGAGGATGGGAGACCTTCCTGGGGTGACAGCCGGGGCTGCATGTCCATGCAGCAATGGCTCATTGCTCCGGCAGCCGGCACGGAGCAGCTGTGTCAGACAGGCAGCTCACACGAGGCGAGAATTCACACCACCCTCCACATCGGATCCGTTGGCTTGCTGATTCCAGCCCAAGGGGCTGGAGCCTGCGGGCGCTCACTCTCCGCCTGGCTTGCATGTGGCTGGCTGAGAGCTCTTTTTGGTGGCCAGCATCCTTCCCCCTGCCCGCTCGCCCGCCTCCTGCGGCCGCCTGTGCTGCCAGCCCTGTCCCTGCGCCAGGCAGCGCTCGCCACTGCGGGGCCATCAGCATGTTTCCATGTGTGTGATGTGTCAGACTGTGTGTGCCGTGTGCTTGTTCGCATGGGAAGGAGGCAGCGGAGGGAGGGGGAAGGGATGACTTTGAGGGAGGCCTCAGAAAAGAAAAAAAAAATAAAGCAAACCGAGGAGAAAAAAAAAAAAAAACAAACCTGAGGGAAATTCCTCTGTTCTGTGATATGAAGCAAAAAGCATTTATTTTTATGGCAATTAGGGATGGCTGAGCATCCCTGGAAGCTGCATGATAAACATTCCCAGCTTTGTCTGCTCCGGGCACTCGCAGCAAACACCTCCAGCCCAGCTGGCAGCGGGTGCTGAGCCCCAGGGGGTGCAGCCCACGGGGTGGGAGGAGGGCTGGCTCCCGCATGGGGTTTTCTCCGCCTGTCACTGACATCCTGTGGTCAGGGTGAATTTTCTTTTCTCTTCTGAAAATATTTCTCAGCCAGCCATTTTTCAGGGAAGGAGCCATGCCTCCTGCTACAAGGGTGCCTGCTCCATCCGGCACTTTGTCTCTGCACCAGGGCATCATTTACACATCGCCACAGGGCAGACCCGAGTCCTGTCCCCCCCAAAAAAAACAGCTCTCCCAGCACCAGGAACTTTGCTGAGTGTTCCGTGGGCTGTGCAGAGGAGCTGAGGGGTGAGTGGGAAGCGAGGCAGGGAGGTGCCGGGGCTCTGCCCGTAATGCCCCCCGGCTGGGGGGATCGCCCTGGGGAGAGGCTGAGGAGACATGGAGGGGAGACACCTCCCTGTCTCCTGCTGCAGCTCAAAGCCCTGGCTGGAAGTGGCTGCAGGAGAGCAGAGTTCACCTTTCAGACTGCAGAGGCCCCACGTAGGCATGTGCTGGCATCACAGCATCCTTCAGAGGGGACTTGGCTGCAGCATCAATGGTACCCAAGGTGAATTTTTCCTTTGCTATGCAAACGGCTGGACTCCCCCATCAGCCGACCAGAGTTTGTTGGCCTGACTTCGCACGGACACTGTCAAGCCATGGCAAGAAAGGGAGACTGCCATTTTAAGGCTCTTTCCCAGCAAACGGAGGTGGTAGGGTCCTTGCTCGGCGCAGCCGGGTTTGCAGCTGTGCTGGGAGGCTGCAGCTCCCCACGGCACAGGCCAGCCCTGCGCCTCCACCGCCACTCCTGAACTAACTGGCAGTGATGTGGAGATGGGAACAGGCAGAAAAATCAGGTCAGCTGGAAACGCCTCGCCATCTCTTCCTTTCATGTCTCCCTCCATCTTCCTCTCTTGGGGAAGGCAGGTCTCCTCCCGCCGGAGCCCGGGGGGGGATTATGTCAATAACCACACGGCAAATCCTCCACGCGGGGACGGGGGGCAAAACCTCTTGCCGTGGTCTCTTCTGCAGTCTGGAAGCAAATCGCAGAGGCAGGGTGAGTCTGAAGCCAGCAGCCATTTCAGTACTGCAGTGAGTCATCTCGAAAGGCGCTCAGCTTGTGGCAGCTCCGTTCCTTTCTTCTTTCTGCCTTTTTTTTTTTAATAGCTGATGTAGCAATAAATTAAAAAATAAGGGAGAATGTATATGAACATAGCATGTCTGCAGAGCTCCTTTAATTAAAAGAAAAATATTCAAGCACTTTTCAGCCCCTTGGACATCCGTTGTGAAAGGCCGGAGCTGCTGGGTACCTGCCACGTGGGAGGGTGGGATAGAGCGGGGCAAGCGCTGGCACACCTGCGAGCGCAGGGGGATCCGTGGAGCCGGCTGCCGGCGGGGGCTGATTAATGCTGGGGACACGAACACAAAGCATTTAACAAATAGTCCTTTCCAGAGGGAAAGAGCTAAATTAGGGCAGATGCAAAAGCCTGCTCTCGTGGTTTTTTTCGGTGGCAAAGACATTTGGGCTTTCCTTTTCCTCTTTTTTTCCTGGTGGTTTCTGCGCTCGCTGGTGTGTTTGTTGCCCCCAGCTTCCCTTGAGCTCTGGGAGGGGATAGCTCTGCCTGGAGGAGTTTGGGCTTCTCCTTCCAGTTCCTGTGCCATCAGCTGTCCCCTCACAGCCTTGCCTGTCCCCAGAGCCAGCCCCCAGGGTGGCAGGGAGGGAAAGCCGAGTCGTGCTGGCAGCATCCTCCGAGCAGGAGGAGGGGAGTGGGGACCACCAGCTCTGGGGGTCCCACCCCCACAATCCCCATCTTCCTCCCAGAGCCACAGGGTGTCTGTAGGCGCTGCTGACGGGGGGATTGCAGCCTGCTCCACTCCAGGAGATTGTTTAACCAACCTCCTTCAGGTTTGAGCCTCCCCCAAGGCTGTGGCAGAGCCCTTGGATGTCCCCTGCGGCATCCAGCCCCTGCAGTAAGGTGTCTGCGTTGCCACTTGCCTGCGGTGGGCATGGGACAGGCTCTTGGTGTATCGCCTGGCTGCAGCCCATGGCTCTGACAGCCTGCAACTTTTTTGGCTTGGAGTTTTACTGAGCCCGCTGGGTGCCTAAGCCAGACAAGATTAATGAACGTTCACTGAACTTGCTGGAGACCTTGGCTTGTGGTTCGGCTCTGAAGCTGTAACCAGAAACAAGAGAAAATTTGGAGAATCTTAACGCAGCGGTGGCTATTTTTTGTATAGATGGCGAACCTCTGGAGAGGAAGTAGGGAGATGCTGCAGTGTAAGGTCAGGCACTTCAGAGCAATGATTTACTGTCTGGAAGGCTTCCATGTGCCCCCAGGACATACGTTGCCTCCGTCTTATAGCAACTTGCAATCTGCCCTGTGCTGCATCCACTCCCTCCACTCCGTCTCTGCCCCAGGTTGTTTCACTGCCCTCCAATGCCCAAGACACATCCCCAAAATCGAATTCAACAAAGCCAAGGGCCATTCCCAGGCTCATCATTAACCTGCTGGAGCATCTTGGGCCAGGGCTTCCCACGGGGCAGGCTGCCCTCTCCAGACCATTCCCAGCAGGACTAGGAGCTACCGCGGGCAGGGATGCTGCGAGCAGGCAGGCAGCGTGGGGTTAGAGGAGGGCATAATAGCGAGGGCTTGGTCTGTTCCCTGCCACCTGCACTTGCTTCCAGAGTCCGCCCAGGCACATTTAATTTACTAGTACAGACAAAGCCACAGCAACAAATCATCATACCCAAGCTCGCCTCTTGCTTTCTCCACCAGGAGAGAAACAAGTGAAGATGGAAGCACAAATTTCATTGTAGCTAAATCTTACAACATTGCAGGTCAAACCATGTGAGTAACCAAGAGTGTAGCTGAGCCTTTGACTCTCCACGGGCTCATGCAGTGCAGACGCTTGTCCCGCACTTTGCTTTTGATAGCTCTGCACAGCCACGGCCATGGCCGCGGCCACAGAGGGAGTGTGCGGTGGCCCCTGACCCCCGGCCGGGCACAGCCAGGCAGGATGGAGCAGGGAGGTCTGTCCCCCGCCCCTGTGCTGCCCCGGACATGGCACTGACTTACACATTTAGTGATGGTACAAGGAGACAAGTGTGAAATCAGTCTCTCCGTGCACTAAGGGGGTTGGGATAAAGGGAGATGCCAGCTCCCTGAGACAGTTGACCCTGCAGACACTTTCATCCTATAGCAAACACAGGTGAGGGGCTGGCATCGGCGCGAGCAGGGGCAGCAAGCCTGCCCTGGGGCTCTGCCTCTCCACCAGAGACGGGTCGGAGAGTGGCCCCTTCAGTCTCTGCCGGGCTACGACGACACAGTTGGAAATTTCAAGGCAAAACTATAAATTGCTGATTAATTGTCATTGTTCTTGTTATTTTGCAGATGAAAGTGCCCCGGTGGCTGGAGGCTCTAGGTGAGCACCCGGCTCCCATTGCACCTCTGTGCTGGCGAGGGTGTGCGAGCAGAAGCAATTACAGCTGGAGATTAATGGGCCACAGGCTGAGGGGCAGGGGTTCGCCTGTCTCGGGAAGGGGGCTGTCTTTTGGGCTCACTGCAGGAGGTTTTGGCATTGGGGGGGGGGCTGTGAGAGGGGCTCTGGTGGCGGAGGGTCTTCAGGTCTCAAGGCTCCCAGGGATGCTGGGGGATTTGCTGGCTTCCTTCATCCCATCTCTGCCTCCCCCTCCTGCAGACATCATCCCTGTGTGGGCAGGACACCTCAGTCCAAGGAGGAGGACTTGGGGCTGATGGCGCTGCAGCATCGGCAATCGGCCCCTCGAGATGCTGGAGCGTTGGGGAGTGGGTGGCTCTGGGGACCCAGGCTGCCACAGGACCCGCTCGCTCCCCCAGGTGGTTGCCCTTGGTGGCAGATCAGCCCTGCCGTGGTTCAGGGCTGGGGAGTCACTGCCGGCCCCAGGAAGGCTGCAGAGGCGCAGCAGAGGGAGCAGGGGTGTCTGTCGGCTCCTCGGCCTCCTGAGAGGTACTCCTCTGCTGCTGCATGGAGAATCGCTGCTGTCTTCGTGTCAGAGCCCAGATTTTACAACAATTTTTATGGATTTTTCCTGCCGTGCAGCTGGCCTGGCTGCTTGTTGCCATATTTTTAAAGTTTTAGGGTTTTTTTTTACTAGGAGTCTTTGAACAAGCAGTAGAGGAGCAGCCAGGGAAGCAGAGGCAGACCCAGGGATGAGAGCTCGCTGGCTGAGCCCGGCTGGCCGAGAGAGGCACGGGCACTCGCTCCTGCAAAATGCACACAGGATCCCACGCTTCATCACCTCCTTCCACCAGCATTGCCGTGCTGCAGGCTCCCCTCACTCTTTGATTGATTTACGGGATCCAGGGCTTGCCTTTTTAGGTAGATTCAGGTACAAAGAGAGGACCCATCTACCTTCTTTCCAAAGTCTTGGAGCGGTGGAAGAAGCATTTTATGTCCCAAGAAAATACCCATTGGTGGGCAGCCCATGCTGGGACGCAGTGTGGCATTCAGGCCACAGGAAGGAGCCTCCCGATGACATGTCAGGAAAACATTTTTCTATTTTTAGTGGCCATAGTGCACAGAGCCAGGGAGTCAGTACGTGAGTCCCGAGCGCTGGCCCAGCCCCGTGCTGGAGACCGGGACTAATGCGAAAAGCAGTCGTGCATCTCTGAGGATGCTCGGAGCAGCAGCAGGCTGCCCTGGGCTCATTAACACGATCGAGTCACAGGAGCTCCTGAAGCAGAAAGGTATTTGGGCAACAGCCCATTGCCTGCTTTCGGTCTCCGCTTGGTCAAGCTCCGATCACGTTGGGACCAGGGTGTTTCTCTGATTAGCATTATATCTCTGATTCCTGCCTTGAAGGTCCAAACCTCTCCATTTGCCTGTCTGTGAAAGAACACGGTACAGCGGTCTGCGATACTGCGCTGCTTTTGCCCATCTCTCCCTGATTAATGTGAAACCCAGCTTCATGAATCATTCATGAAGCTTTATTTAGTATAATGATTTCTGACATCCAGTGCCTGGGAATAGCATTTTGGGACAGACCGTTTGCGACCAGCGAACTCCAGAAATAATGAGCTGACGTTTATCCCATCTGAACCGGGAACATACAGAAGGGGAGGGAGAGGGGCGAAGCAGCCGTACCTCCTTCGGAGGGAATCACAAGTTGCTCTCTAATTAGCCAAATGTGTAAAAGCTAAATATTGATATAGCTTTGCGGTTCCCTGTGTCTTGCAATCACATTGCATGTTATTAACCTACATAGTTGATGGGGAAAGGAGCATCTGTGTGCGCCTTGGCACAGGCAGGGCTGAAGAGGCAGGAATTCCCCCATGCGATGCTGCTGGCACTAACGGAGAGCCGGTGCTGGAACCTGAAGGAGCTGGGAAATGGCTTCCCCTCTGCAGCTGGAGCCAGGGAGCAGCCGGAGCTCGTCTGGGCTGCCCTACAGCATAAATACCCCACCCGCCCTCACCCAGTACTTTGCTATGGGGAGGCACTGGTGTCAGTGGGAAGGGCCTCTCTGCAGGTGAGCAGTCCTGTTTGGGAGGGGGTGTGCTGGTGGGTTTGGGGGTGATGGTGAGTTTATGACCCTGACCTTGCCTGGGGGGTGTGTGTTGGCTGTGAGTTGGGACCGGTGCTGCAGTTTGGTGGGTGCGCAGGGGCTGTTGCAGGGCGGGTGCTGATGGGAGATGCTTTGCTTGCTTGCTGGTGCTTTCTTCTTTGCAAGCTCTTTCCTGGGAGAGTCCTCAAGTGCTTTGCCAGCCTCTGCCAAAGCTGTTATTTTTGTAACATCCCACCAGCTTGGCTGCATGCAGGCATCAGCCTGCCCGAGGGGCTGT
Organism: Pluvialis apricaria; assembly: GCA_017639485.1. Classification (NCBI taxonomy): domain Eukaryota; kingdom Metazoa; phylum Chordata; class Aves; order Charadriiformes; family Charadriidae; genus Pluvialis; species Pluvialis apricaria. The sequence continues at coordinate 6,288,163 of CM030021.1, read as the reverse complement.
GGGTCAGGCCCTGGCGTGGAGAGCTGGGGGGTGTGGGAGATGGAGCTGGGCAGCCCCAGCCCTGCCTGCACCACTTCCCAGCCTCCCGCCGAGCCCTCATGTGCTTACTGCAGAGGAAAGAGTTTTCTGTCTCCTCTGTCCTCTTTCTGCGGTGGGACAAGGGCCTGCTGACGTGCAGGGATCTATCTCCCCCAGCTACGGGGTGCTGCCAGTGCCTTGAGTTTCTTTGCCTTCCTTTCCTTTTGGTTTCTCGGCTCGGGGAAGTCCTGCCAGCATCTGATGGGCTTCCTGGGTGTGCAGCTGTGTGCAGCTGCAGCAGAGAGCTGCCTGGTGAGGATTCCCGGTGGGATGAAGGAAGGGATGGAGCCAAGTGGCTCAGCTGAGCAGGGCACAGCTCTGCTGCTTCTTGGCCATCATGGAGAATGTGGTTTCTGTGCCAGACTGAAGGACCCTGTCCTAAGCTGCTTGTGAGGCCTGGAGGCACTTTAGACAGGAGAGGACTTGCAGTGGGATGTTCTGGTATCCCTGGGACCACAGCCCTGCCCTCTGCCAGGCTCTGGGGCTCCCCACCATGCAGGGGCTGGGTGCAGTGCACAGCCAGACAGAAGGGACAGCTTTCACCCTGGCTGTCCCAAAGGCAGCCACAGCCTCCCTGTGCCGTGCCAGCCTGGGACCTGGCTGCCTCTCTGCCATCCCAGTGCTGCAGGTGCTGGTGCCATGTGTTCCCTCTCACTGGTGTTTGGGGAGGGTGGGAGGGCACTGGGAAAGGTTACCAGTGCATCCTGGCCAGGAAAGCTGAGGCATGACTGTGGCAAGACTCCAGAGCAGGAAAAAAGCATCCCTGTGTCTTCAGAAAGAAAAAGCTGGAGGGCATCAGCTGGTGTGAGACAGCTCTGACCCTGACCACCCTCTCCCTGCGGCTGGAGGGTGACTGGGTCCGGGTGAGGAGCTGAGTTTGTACAAATAATCCCACAGCAGAAAGCACAGAGTGAATTCATACATTTGTTGACCTTCAGCGGTGCGAGGATGGTTTATTTTTCTGCAGAGGTGTATATATATTTCTTTTATGGTGGGGACCAGAATGGTATTGACTCCTTTTTCCACCTGAAATACTGCTGCTTCTCTGCAGAGGAGATGGGGACTGTGTGCAGCAGCCAACCATGGGCAGAGCTGCTGTCGGGTGGATCTTCTCAGCCTGGGGTATTTTGTCCTCTGGATTTGATGCGATTGCTGCATCCTGCTGGGACTACAGCTTCCCACTCCTGGGCCAGGCTAGTTAAATAACCCTTCCCTTTTAAAGGTTTTCAAAGCTGTATTAATTCTTATTAGACTGGTTTGAATCATCTCTTGAAAAGGTCTCACATCACTCTTGAGCACCAAAGAGTTCTGTATTCAGACCCCGATCACCATGACTCCTGAGCCAGAGCATAAAATATGCAGGGAGAAGGCACTGAGAAAATATTAAAAAGATATTCAGGTGTGCAAGGGGTGTTTTGTGGGTGAGACCTTACTTCTCCATCCTCTGCCCTGTCTCCATCTTGGAGCGGAGCAAAGTGCATTTCCGATGGCTCCCTAGAGAGCCCTTCTGGATTGTTAGCGACATGGACAGTGGGGTAGAGTGCACCCTCAGCAAGTTTGCTGATGACACCAAGCTGTTTGGCGAGGCAGACACGCTGGAGGGGAGGGATGCCATCCAGAGGGACCTGGACAGGCTGGAGAGGTGAGCCCAAGCCAACCTCATGCAGTTCAACAAGGCCAAGTGCAGGGTCCTACATCTGGGTCGGGGCAATCCCAAGCACAAATACAGGCTCGGCGGAGAATGGCTGGAGAGCAGCCCTGTGGAGAAGGACCTGGGGGTGATGATTGATGAGAAGCTCGACATGAGCCAGCAATGTGTGATCGCAGCCCAGAAGGCCAACCGTATCCTGGGCTGCATCAAAAGAAGTGTGGCCAGCAGGGCAAGGGAGGTGATTCTGCCCCTCTACTCCGCTCTCGTGAGACCCCACCTGGAGTACTGCATCCAGCTCTGGAGTCCCCAACATAAGAAGGACATGGACCTACTGGAGCGTGTCCAGAGGAGAGCCACGAGGATGATCCAAGGGCTGGAGCACCTCTCCTATGAGGAGAGGCTGAGAGAGTTGGGGCTGTTCAGCCTGGAGAAGAGAAGGCTCCGGGGAGATCTTATTGCGGCCTTCCAGTACCTAAAGGGGGCCTACAGGAGAGCTGGGGAAGGACTTTTTACACGGGCATGTAGTGATAGGACGAGGGGGAATGGCTTTAAGCTGGAAGAGAGCAGGTTTAGATTAAACATTAGGAAGAAGTTTTTCACTTTAAGGGTGGTGAGGCACTGGAACAGGTTGCCCAGAGAGGTTGTTGAAGCCCCGTCCCTGGAGGTGTTCAAGGCCGGGCTGGACGTGGCCTTGGGCAACCTGGTCTAGTGGGAGGTGTCCCTACCTATGGCAGGGGGGTTGGAACTCGATGATCTTCAAGGTCCCTTCCAACCTAAACCATGATGGGAACTCCCCAGTACAGCTGCAGCGGTGAGCTGGGTGTTGCTGGAAACACCATGACCTGTGCCTGGCGAGAGGAAGGCAGAGGATTTGCTGATGAAGCTGCAGTTGGAGCATTGCCTCAGGGCTTTCTAACTTGCAGTGCTCCCAAACAGAAAGAAGCGGGACTGAGGCAGAGCAGATATCCCCACAGCATCCTCCGGCCCTACAGCCATCTCCTCCTGCCTGCCTGGGCCAGCAGCTGAGTGACAGTGGTGACATGGGCAAAGCTGGCTCTGCCTCAGGGCAGGAGGAGAGACCTCTCCAGGCCATCATCTGGAGGCCCCAGAGAGCAGTTTTTGGGAGGATGAGCCCCTCCTGGGCTGCTGCCTTGCCCTTGTCTGCCCGGAGGAGCCGCTGCACTGGGCACGGCTGCTGTCAAGCTGTGCGGGGCCATGAGTGTTACCAGCTGAGAGGCACCCCATGCCTGGAGCTCTGTGCTTAATCAAACCAATTAGCAATTTAATCTTGTTAACAAACCAAGATAATTGCAGCATTATCAAATTAGCCAGCTATATGGGAATGCCTGCTTAATAGCTGGTCCTGATGGAGGAGGGAGGGCTGTGATCTGTGACTAATGACCAGCGGGAGGTATCATCAGGCTTCTCTGCCCTCAGCCGCAGTGCCAGCCCGGGCTGCCTTGGTGCGGGGATGGCCAGGGGACCGCTCTGCCCCTCTCACCCCATGGCTTGTGTGACACAGCGCTTCCCAGCCAGGGGGGTGGGTTAGTGTAAGGGTGACGGAGTTATTTTTACCCCAGTAGCGCACTGCACTGGTCAGAATCAACGTCTGATTTTTTTTCCACTGAATTTGGCTGATGAGCTCCCAGCCCTTGTTCTGCCTGTCTCTGCCAGATCACCTGGCTTTTCCAGCCTCCCCTGGCACTGCGTGGGCTCTCCCGCTATCTCTGCTCTTCACCGAGCTAAGCAGAGAGGTGGTCCTTCACCACAGGACTTCTTCCTTCTGAATAATTTCTGAGTCTTTGCCTCCCTCCCTCCAGTTGCTCCATGGGGGTGACCGTGGAAGGACTCGCTCCAGCAGATGCTCTCCCTAGCCTCGGCCAGGGAGCTTCCAGTGTCTGCCCTGGGCCGTGTGAGATGTCTTTCCCACAGGCAGAGGTTTCATTCTGCTGTGTTTGTGGGTGGTTTAAATATCTGGCCAGTTCATGCTGCTCTCCAGATTGCCTTGCTCGTGCCTGGCAGTGGGGATCATGAGCTCAGCCCCCGCAGCAGGCACCTCTCAGGCAGTGCCCGCAGGATGCTCCTCCGGGACAGGGAGGTGCGAGGGGCCGGGACGCGGGCTGCTCCCAGGCTCTGCCTAGCTGGGAGCTGCAGGTCGAAGGTGATGGAGGCAAAGTGCGTCTGCCCAGCCAGCCGCCCTAATGCTCCTTTCCTCTTGTGGTCCAGCACTCACTCATTTTTGTCTGTTCTCTCTAAAGCGCTGCAGACAGAGCAGGCTCCTCTCCCAGGCTGGGCTGGGTCTGGTTGTTGAGAATATGATGATGGCACATGCAAGCCTGGCATCAGCCGTGGCGCCATGTAATGGGGAGGAGGGTGGGGGGGCTGGCAGGCACTGTTTCTGGGCACCAGCATAGGCTGGGTGATACTCTGCCCCCACAGAGCATGGTGGTGATGCCAGGCTCTGATATTGCACTGGGCAGATGCTGGGCCGGTCCCTCAGGCTGCACATGCTTTCTCTTGCTGATGTTTCTCAGCAGTTCCTGGATTTTTGGCCCTGACACTCAACTGCACAAAAGTTAGAAGAACCCCTTAGAGCTGTGCTTTTGTGCCCCGCCTTGAGGCTTTCCCAGGCAATTCTCTGCAGCTGAACTTTCCTCACTGCCTCAGGTTGGGTGAGAGCTGAGGGGCTCAGCACCACCTGGGGCTTAGGTCTGTGTAAGCCCCCTCCTCTGCCCTCCGGCCGTGCCCCACGTGGGGTACCCCCGGGGAGGCTCTGCCTCCTGCATCCCGCGGGCAGGCAGGGTCAGTCCCTGCCCACAGCCCTGCCTGTCTCGGGGTGCGCCTGGGGGGACACGCTGCTCTGCAGGGCCCCTCGCAGCCTGCCAGCAGCGTCCCCCAAATCATCCCCTCATGTCTCGCTCCAGACCCTTCCCATTGTCCTCTCCTCCCGGGGTTTGTGTGCCTCTGGCTGGATTTGCTCCCCAAAGCCACCCCCTAACCACGCTCCGGGTGTGCAGCCGGACGGTTTTCCTCCTCTCCCCCAGGCAGAAATTCTGGGGTGAAAGCAGCAGTGGGCGCACGTGCCAGGGTGAGCCTGGAGAGAGGCGGGAGAAGGTGGGGAAAGGAGTTGCACATCATGGGCATCCCTGGGAGAAGTTCTTTTATTTGTTAACAGAGCAGTGGGGCAGCGGAGGGAGAGGGTGTGTGGGCAGCACGGATCGCTGTGTGGCAGCTCTCAGCGGGGCGCTCCTGGAGCCGAGGTGGTTTCTGACCGCGGGTTGGTGGCCATCCCCATCCTCCCAGGAGCCGGCATCGGGCAGGACAAGCCTTAGCAGAGGCACGTGCAGCGGGCTGGTGCCGAGGTGGCATGGGGATGCTGAGAAGGCCCTCGGTGTGTCCTGGGAGCAGGAGCTCACGCTGGAGAAAGGGAGAGAAAGCAACAGCTTGGGTCTGGTGCTCAGAGTAACCCCGGCACACGCGTTTGGCTGTCAGTCACCCCACCAGCCTGGCAGCAGAGGGCTGTGGCAGCTGGACACAGCTCCCTGCCCAGGGCCACCGTCACCGTATCCCCCCTCTGCTACGCGGGGAGGTGGGCACAGAAGGGGAGGGGGTCCCGAGGCCCTACCGTAGGTGACAGGGAGGGCAGGCCGGCGCGATAGGCATCTCCTCCCACAGGAAGACGGGCAGCACTTCTTGTACCGCGGGCACTGCCGGTCGGTGTAGCACTGGTTTGGAGGGTTGGGAATGGCGCAGGTGAAGCGGACGGGCGGGCAGGACCAGGTGCTGCCTGCAAGAGGAGAGAGCTCCAGGCTGCCGCCCCCTGAGGAGATGCTCCCCAGCAATTGCCACCCCCCTTTGCCCTCCCATCCCACAGGATCCCTGCAAACATGGCTCCTTCACAGCCCTATGGCTTTTCTTCTCTGTCCCTTACCCTGGCACCTCTCCTACCTGTCGGCAGCTCTGTCCAGAGGATGAGCATCCCCACCAGCAGGAGGGCGACTACCGACTTCATGCTGCCGTGTCCCTGAGAGATGAGAGTGTGATCAGCTAGGGTATAATGGCGCTAAAACCCTTGCGGGGGAGGGGGGTGGGGAGGAGGGCTGGGAATGTGCTGATGTCTGTACCTTTTTCCTCTGCTGTTGCGTTGTGTTTTCCGGAAGCCTTTTGCACAAGATCCAGACGGACTCTTCAATTGCTCAAAAAGCAGTTATTCCATTGCACAATTGTCCCCTACAGCCACACCTGGGGCTGAGGACCAAGCCAAGGGGAGATGGTCCAGGGCATCATCCCCCAAGCAGTCTGGGGGCAGTAAAGCTGCTTTCTCCTGGGCAGGCACGTTTCTCCAGGAGAAACCGTTGTGGTGACCATGCCGTGTTCCCTTGTGGGTTTCCCTCTGTATCTTTCTTCCACATGGACCTCCAAACCAAACCTTACAACATGATCCAGACCAGTGTGGGGCTGCCTGTGCCTTCCCAGGGATGACCCCTTGAGGTTTTCCCAGAGGAAACCTGCCCCAGCCCCAAACCCTGCTGGCTCTTGCCCCGCTGCTGGCATAAGTTAGCTTGGGGAAAGCAGCTTTGTCTTAGCCAAGAATGAGTCTTTCCTAAGATCTGTGGGGGTCACCTGAACCCCAACATCTTCTCTGGGTGGTCACTGCCATGCAGGAAGCAGGTTGGTGCTGGAAGAAAGGGGCTGACCTCACCAGGGTAGGAGCATTAGCTCCATAAAACCCTGCCATTAGCCAAACATCCCTGCTGTGACTGAGCCCTAACCCTTGATGGCTGCAGGGATAAGGGACTGTGGCCCTTGCTCAGAGGGCAAAGACCTCACTAGCCTTCAGGCCTCCATCTCTTCCTTCACAAGGAGATTGTACCCCTGCTCCGGGCAAACTGTTTTCTTTAGGTGCTCTTGAGCAATGGGAAATTACTCCATTTCCCACCAATGGGTCAATGTCCCCCTAGTCTTGTGTAACAAGTTCCTGGAGCCTTTCCTTGGGATTTCTGGGGCTGGCGGGAACCTGAGCTGTGCTGGAAACAGGCGCTGGGAATGCCCTGGGAGGAGAAGGCACCCCGCAGCCAAACACCCCGTGCTCCTGCAAAGGGCCAGCCTGGGCAGCCCCTGATTTCGCAGCCGGGCAGGGTGGGGAGCAGCAAAAGCCGAGGCGTTGCCCCTACATGTTCCACACGAGCCCCGAGCCCCCCGCCATCCCTCTGCCCGAGCCCCTGCAGCCCCTGCTTTCCACCCAGGGTGTGGTGGGCATCTCACCGCACGCTTTCCTGCTCAGAGAGCCCTTCTCATGTCTCGATATGCCACGTTAACTGGACGTTAACTTACTGGATATCTGTTAATTATTGTCCAGTTTACCTAATGATTCTGTGGCTGCATTTAGCTCTTTGTAAAGTCATTTATTAAATAACTGGGAGAGCATTTAGCCAACCCAAATAGACTTTCTGGGCTGTGCACCAACAATTTAACACTTTTAATGAGAAATACAAGCATTGGATTAATTTTTAAGCAATCCTTTGGTGTTCAGCTGCTGTTGGGGCTCTAGAGGACAGTGCTGCGCTCCCAGCCGGTGCCAGGATCCAGCTGAGGTGGTGCTTGGGGCTGTACTTCCAAGAGAGGAGAAAACACCAAGGAGCAAGGCTTGGATTCAGTGCAGAGAAGTTGGGGGAGGGGGGGGATCCACCTGAATGACTCTTGATAGTGCTTTATCCATAGCAAGTCCATAAGGGAAAAGTCTAAAGTCTGCTTCAATTGCAAATTCCCATGGAATAACCCAGACCACAGCGTTTCTGTGCACAGAACCGCCTGCAGTCCCTACGTCGCGCTCTGCTGTGTGTGCAGTACCCATTGCCCCAGGGTCCCTGCAGAGCTGTCCCCATCCCGCACTGCTCATACTCTCCTCCACGCAGAGCACTTCGTGAGGTAGCGAGCCCTGAGCTGTGCAGGATGCTGCAACTTCCCAGCCAGGCCAGGGCTCTCCGCTTTGTATTTCCCAGGGGTGGCAAGGAGGGAGGCCAGCAGCCCCCATTCCCCTGGCTCAGGGCTTGACCGTGGCCAAGCCCCAGCATTAGCAGGGTGCACAAAGCACCCGCCTGAGGGACAGCTTGTGCCCTGCAAAGCAGCACTTGTCTCTTTGTCCTGGATTGAGCTACATGGGATTAATTTCTCTTTCAGTGATTTACTTTTCAGTAAATTCTCTTCTAATACTTGGGAAAACTGCATTTTTAGAAGACTCTAGTGTCTGAATTCGTGAAAATATGGACTTTAGAGACAGCTATTGTATGTGGGTTTCAAGGTCTCAGTGTTTTCAAGCTCGCCAGGTGAGGGGACAAGGAGGAGCGAGACCCAGGCACTTGACGCAAGCTGGCCAACAGGATTATTTCATACCATGAATGTCACATTCAATTAGAATCAATTAGAAAGATTGCTGAGGAGTTCTCTCTCTCCCTTGATGGCTGTTACCCTGAGAACTTCTTGCTCCACTGCCAGACCCCTGAGCCCTTCCCTTCCTCCCAAAGCCACAGTGCTCAGTGTCCCACATTTGCTGTCCCCTGCTGGGAGTGCAGAGCTGCCTACGGATAGAATGGGCTGAGTATAATCCTTGTATATTTTATACCGGTATCGGGACCAATATTGGTTCTTTATTAATTATTTAGTATTGTTCTAATAAATCTGTTTATAGTCCAACCCTTGGCTTTCCTTGTTTTTTCCCACTTCCCCTTCCCGGGTGGGGAGGGGTCATTGGGTAAGTGAATAAATGTTTAAATGTCAATAAGTTGTTGTGGGTTTGTCAAACCATGACGCCCTTACCGGGCGCTGCAGTGCTCTGCTCGATGATGCCGAGCTCCGTCCGTCCATGCCCAGCTCACGGCTGAGGATGCTCCACCGCCTCGGGGTGCCCGGGGGAAGGGGACGCCCCCAGCCCAGCGCACCCTCATTAGCGCTGGTGTCTGGTGCCATCTAGTGAAAAGCCATTAATGAGGCTCCGCGGGACCACGCAGACACGGCCCTGCTCCCAGATGCCATCCCACAGCGTGTCCTGGGGATGCTTTGCCAAAAATCCCACCCCAGCTGCTGTTGCTGCCCTTCCCTGTGCCCCCCGATTCCCCTCTCACGCCTCCCCATCCATGATTTTCCATCCCCGAAGCCACGCTGTGCTCCCAGCCCTGGTCGAGCCTCTCCGTCTCTCTGCCAGCCCAGCCCGGCTTTGCCTACAACCTCCCTCAATATTTGCCAAAATTACGTTGAGCTAACTGAGGCTTAATCAGGCCCTCAGGGCGTGCCGTTATCTGCCCTAATCAAGCCTGTTATTAAATCCCAAACTCAGCTAATTGCTTCTTTTATTTCTTTTTTCCCTTTTTTTTTTTTTTTTTAATTTTCCCTACAGTTACTGTGTGATTTTTTTAGGGAGCTGCATACAAAGCAGGGAAGTCCCAACCCCCAGTTTTGGGCTTGCAGCACGCTGCTGTGGCTTGTTGGTCACCACAGTCTGTAGCAATCGGATCTGGGTTGGATGTGGTTTGTGACCATCAGCACCTTCCCAACCTCCGTACCCCAGGGCTGTCTGCTGGGCTGCGGGGCAGGTGAGAGGACAACAGGGTCTGGGGGGTGTGCGTGGATGGGATGTGGGGCTGGTGGGTGGGATATAAGGCTGACAGGAGGGCTGTGGGGCTGCCAGTGGGGATATGCACGGAGCTAATCAGCAGTGCTTCATTTGCCAGCCCACCTAAATGAGGCTACAAATGCCCCAGTCCACGCCAGCTGGGACAAGAGCCCTGCTCACAAGCCAGCAAGCCCCGCACTGAGCTACGGAACCACTGCTTTTGATTGCATGTGGGAAAAGCGGCTCCTCACCTCGTAAAGTGAATACCCAAGCACGTCCCAGCTCAGGAGTAGATCTCGATGCCAGCATTCCGGGCCTGGGTGGCCACCTCGGTGACGCGGTCCTGGGGCCGTCCATCTGTCACGATGATGGCAATGCGGGGGATCTTCTTGTGCAGAGGGCGTGCGCCCTCCTGCGTGGTGAAGGCCACGTTCATGGCGTACTGGATGGCCAGCCCCGTCATGGTGCCCTGGGCCAGCGGCACGATGCTGTTGATGGCTTTCTCCATGTCCGCCCGCGTGAAGAAGGTCTTGAGGGAGAAGATGTTCTGCACCTGGCTGGAGTACTGGATCACCCCCACCCGCGTGGCGTTGGGGCCCACGTCCAGGCTGCCGATGATGTCCATCATGAACCGCCGCATGGTCTCGAACTCAAAGGGGCGCACGCTGCGGGAGCTGTGGATCACAAACACGATGTCCAGGGGACCCGTCCTGCACTTCAGGGCTGGAAGGGGGCAAAGAGACGGTTCAGCTTTGTGGCTGCCAGTGGGGAGCAGGGCTGGGAGCGGGAGCCATGCCGGCTGGGTGGCTGGAGGGGTGCCCGGGGGGGAGATGGAGAGGGCAGGTCTGGGCAGCGCCCACAGACAAAAGTTAGAAGAACCCCTTAGAGCTGTGCTTTTGTGCCCCGCCTTGAGGCTTTCCCAGGCAATTCTCTGCAGCTGAACTTTCCTCACTGCCTCAGGTTGGGTGAGAGCTGAGGGGCTCAGCACCACCTGGGGCTTAGGTCTGTGTAAGCCCCCTCCTCTGCCCTCCGGCCGTGCCCCACGTGGGGTACCCCCGGGGAGGCTCTGCCTCCTGCATCCCGCGGGCAGGCAGGGTCAGTCCCTGCCCACAGCCCTGCCTGTCTCGGGGTGCGCCTGGGGGGACACGCTGCTCTGCAGGGCCCCTCGCAGCCTGCCAGGAGCGTCCCCCAAATCATCCCCTCATGTCTCGCTCCAGACCCTTCCCATTGTCCTCTCCTCCTGGGGTTTGTGTGCCTCTGGCTGGATTTGCTCCCCAAAGCCACCCCCTAACCACGCTCCGGGTGTGCAGCCCCGGATGGTTTTCCTCCTCTCCCCCAGGCAGAAATTCTGGGGTGAAAGCAGCAGTGGGCGCACGTGCCAGGGTGAGCCTGGAGAGAGGCGGGAGAAGGTGGGGAAAGGAGTTGCACATCATGGGCATCCCTGGGAGAAGTTCTTTTATTTGTTAACAGAGCAGTGGGGCAGCGGAGGGAGAGGGTGTGTGGGCAGCACGGATCGCTGTGTGGCAGCTCTCAGCGGGGCGCTCCTGGAGCCGAGGTGGTTTCTGACCGCGGGTTGGTGGCCATCCCCATCCTCCCAGGAGCCGGCATCGGGCAGGACAAGCCTTAGCAGAGGCACGTGCAGCGGGCTGGTGCCGAGGTGGCATGGGGATGCTGAGAAGGCCCTCGGTGTGTCCTGGGAGCAGGAGCTCACACTGGAGAAAGGGAGAGAAAGCAACAGCTTGGGTCTGGTGCTCAGAGTAACCCCGGCACACGCGTTTGGCTGTCAGTCACCCCACCAGCCTGGCAGCGGAGGGCTGTGGCAGCTGGACACAGCTCCCTGCCCAGGGCCACCGTCACCGTATCCCCCCTCTGCTACGCGGGGAGGTGGGCACAGAAGGGGAGGGGGTCCCGAGGCCCTACCGTAGGTGACAGGGAGGGCAGGCGGGCGCGAGATGCATTTCCTCCCGCAGAAGGACGGGCAGCACTTCTTGTACCGCGGGCACTGCCGGTCGGTGTAGCACTGGTTTGGAGGGTTGAGCATGGCACAGGTGAAGCGGACGGGCGGGCAGGACCAGGTGCTGCCTGCAAGAGGAGAGAGCTCCAGGCTGCCGCCCCCTGAGGGGCCCTGGGGAGATGCTCCCCAGCAATGGCCACCCCCTTTGCCCTCCCATCCCACAGGATCCCTGCAAACATGGCTCCTTCCCAGCCCCATGGATTTTCCTCCCTGTCCCTTACCCTGGCACCTCTCCTACCTGTCGGCAGCTCTGTCCAGAGGATGAGCATCCCCACCAGCAGGAGGGCGGCCACCGACTTCATGCTGCCGTGTCCCTGAGAGATGAGTGTGATGAGCCGGGGGACACTGACATTTAAACCCTTGGGGAGTATGGGGGTGGGGAGCTGAGCTGGGCACGTGTTGATGTTTGGACCTTTTTCCTCTGCTGTTGCATTGTGTTTTCCGGAACCTTTTTGCACAACATCCAAACAGGATTGTTTAATTGCTCAAAAAGCAGTTATTCCATTGCACAACTGTCCCCTACAGCCACACCTGGGGCTGAGGGCCAAGCCAAGGGGAGATGGTCCAGGGTATCATCTCCCAGGCAGGCTGGAGGTAGAGAAGCTGCTTTCTCCTGGGCAGATAATTGCTTCTCCCTTTTTTATTTTTTCTCTATTTTTTTTTTTCTTGCAGTTACTGTGTGATTTTTTTTAGGGAGCTGCATACAAAGCAGGGAAGTCCCAACCCCCAGTTTTGGGCTTGCAGCACGCTGCTGTGGCTTGTTGGTCACCACAGTCTGTAGCAATCGGATCTGGGTTGGATGTGGTTTGTGACCATCAGCACCTTCCCAATCTCCGTACCCCAGGGCTGTCTGCTGGGCTGCGGGGCAGGTGAGAGGACAACAGGGTCTGGGGGGTGTGCGTGGATGGGATGTGGGGCTGGTGGGTGGGATATAAGGCTGACAGGAGGGCTGTGGGGCTGCCAGTGGGGATATGCCCAGAGCTAATCAGCAGTGCTTCATTTGCCGGCCCAGCAAACAGATGTAATGAGGCTACAAATGCCCCAGTCCTGCTCACAAGCCATCAACCCCCCCCACGCCAAACTAGAGAACCGCTGCTTTCGATTGCTTGTGGAAAAAAAAATGCCTCACCTCGTAAAGCAAATACCTGAGCACTTCCCAGCTCCTCTCCCCCGAGCAGTGCCAGCGAGCCCCACACGCCAGCCCGGGACCTGCCGTCAGCCTCCTGCGCCTCAGCTCCACATCCCAGCCTCAGGCACACAAAACCTTGCCACATCCCAGCTCGCACCCCTTAGGACACGAGTCCCTTGGAGCAAACTGCTCCTGGAAGCAGGACCAGCAGGATGTGGCCCTCAGCCACCCCTGAAAGTGCCCTATAAACCCCCCCAGGAATAGTCACAGCAGTGGAAACACCCAGGCACCGGAAAGCAATTGGCCAAGGTGGGTGCTGGAACCACCAACAGAGTCCCCAGGGAGAAGGGGTTGTGCTGAAGTGGTGTGAGCCCAGGGCTGTAACCCTCCTCCCCTCCCCACCAGCCTGGGGCTGCGCAGCACCCTGCACAGCCCCACGAGCCCCCCCAGGCACACGAATCCCTCCTGCACAAATTACTAGTCCAGAAGCAATAGCTCCTCTCAGTCCCACTTCGCTCTCACCACCTGGGTACAGGACGAGCAAGCAAGGTGGGTACCTGAAGGACCCCTCCCAAAACCTGTCGTCGTCCCTATCCAGCAGCCTCTGCATGCAGGCAGGAGACAGGACTAAGTGGAGACCTCCTTCCCCCCCAGTGTGGGACACAGCGACTGTGGGCTTCTGTGGCTAAAAAGCCACCTCTGCCCTATGCAGCTGAAGAGAACTGCCTGGGAGATGGGTCCCCGGCTGCCTCAGCATCCCTCCCCATGCGGCCAGCCAGGGAGCTCGACAGCTCTCCTGCCCTGAGCAGAGGCATCCCGGCACCAGGGCCATGTCCCCCATGGGTTTAAGTGACCCTGCACCACTGACTTGGCACGTTTACACCCCCATAAAGCAGCTGCTGAGCTCCCGGTGCTCCAACAAGCACAGGTTCCAAAGCAAACACTGGGAATGGTGACACTCTGTCTGTGCCACGCTGGCTCCCCCCAGCTGAGGCCAGGTCTGCAGCATCCTGGGATGCCCATAGAGCAAGGATTTTCCCAAAGGATTTTTGGAGCCCGAGGACAGGGGGCCTTTGCAAAAGCCAGAGGCCCCTGTTCTGACACAGAGATGCCTCCACAGCCCTGTAGCCCAGCCGAAAGGAGAGGGACGTGTCATACAAATCTTCAGGGTGTTTATTAGGATAAAAATTTCTTTATATAAAAGAAGTGTTTAAAAATAGCACTACCCTGCTCTCAAAATGAAAAAAATATATATATACACACATAGATATTTATAGAAAGAATTATTACCATTTTGCTATGCAATTAAAAAAACCCAAACAAGATAATGACCGATTCCCAAACAATTCTGCCAAAACCGGGGCAAAGGCGTGTGCCGATTCCTGCCACCCATGGGTGCACACCCAGGCACCAGGCTGGGAGCCGGCCAGACAGCATGCATCCCCGTGCACTGCCCGCGGCACCCGGCTCTTCTTGCCCCAGCACTTGGCAGCAGACGCTGAGATGGCAGAAGCTTTCAGGGTGCAATCACTGTAGGTTTTTTTCTCTTGCAAAGCAGCGTGCTGGATGCTGGGGACCAGTGGGGGCTGTGCAGGGGCTGGTTCATCCCAGCTGCTCTGGGAAAAGACCGGGTGTCACGTCTCCTCATCCAAAGCCCAGCCTGCCCACGCCATCATCCCACCTCATCCCAGACCTGCCAGTTCGGAGGAACGAGGAAACAGCGACAGCTGAACCCCTTGGCTTCGCAGCAGGGGTTTTTGCTAAAGTTCTTTTTTGGGTTTTTTTTTTTTTTTTAGGATTTTTGTTTTTTAAATACACTCCACACCCCCCTTGGGATTTTGCAATACAAGAACAAACACTGATGCTTTACAATAACCTAGCAATAACAATGCCACGTAGCTACTGTACGTCCCCATGCCCCATCCGAGCGCTGCAGCCCTCTGCAAGGATCACTTCTTGTTGGCAATCTGCTTTTCCAAGTCTTCGAGTCTGGCTGTCATCTGAGCAAGTGAACGTGCTAAGGAAACAGTGTGAGCTGGACGGTCTGGTGGGCAAAAGGCTTTTTCCCCTTGAAGGAGCCTAAAATTTTCTCCGTTACCATTTATCCATCCCCTCCTTCCCCATGTGCAGTCTGTCCCCAGGCTGCCCTGCACTCCCACAACAGCAGGCATCACCCCAAAAGGATATTTTTCTCGGTCAGGCTCTGCAGGATGGCCACGGTGTTCGTCTGGAACTGCACCAGCGCCTCGCACTCGCATGGGCTGCGGATCTCCATCTCCCCTTTGCCCTCCTCTGCGACCATGGGGGTTTGGGTACAGTCAGAGCCACAGTCCCACAGTGCCTGGCCCTCTCCTGCTCCCACATAGCATGAGTCCCTTGTCCCTGCAGCCACCTGCCGGGGCTGAACCTGAGCCTCAGGGCTCTCACCCCATCTTCCCCTCTTTTTCCAGCATCGCCCCTTTTTCACCAGCAAGCTCACTGGCAGGCATCCCGCCAGGCATCCCGCAGGGCTGCCGCGCACGTGGTCACAGCGTGCCGAGGACAGCCAAGTGCTGAGCTTCACTCTGCCTTCAAGCCAGAGTGGCAGGGGACATGCTGACCCCACATCTGCAGCCCTGTGGGGGTCCCAAGGGCACTGGGGAGCCCCAGCCTGCCCCAGGGCAAGGAGACCCTCCCAGTGACCCCTCATAGTCCTTCTGCACCTGGCAGCAACAGAAGCAGCAGTCTGGACAAGGAGACAGGCCGTCTTCGGAGCTGGGGCAGCATCCCTTGAGGCAGGGTGCAACCCCAGCCTCGGCCCATGACACAGCACTGGGGTGGCCACTCACATCACCCCCAGCTTCACCTTCTTCTCTTCCAAATGCCTCCCTGAGACCCGCCTCTGTACCCACAACAGCCTGGTGAGATCCAGAGACACCTAGGCTCACACCAGCCCAGGTGGTACATGACACGGTGGCAGACCACCCCACCAGCGCTGCAGGGAGAGGAGGGGTCCCCCAGCTCCGGGCTGAGCCCTCCAGTGTGGCCAGGAGCACCCACCTGGGCAGATGTTCAGCTTGAAGTTCTCCACGAGGTGGGTCATGGTGGTGAAGTCTGCTGAGTAGGAGAAGTGCTGCTCCACCGGCTCAGAGGCAATCGCTCTCAGCTCCTCTTCCACAGCCTTGCCAACACCCACGGCGAACATGACAATCCCTGCGTGGCAAGGACAAATCCTGAGTACTGTGCCAGCTACCCCGCAGCAGGGAGCCACGAGCCCAGAGGAAGCAAAGCCGAGGGTGCGGGACTCCCCCTGGGCAGCTGAGGATACAGGATTTCCCGCAGGCTTCCCAAATACACAGCAGGAATTTGGGAAGGACAGGGAGGAGTGCGGCAGCCCCGCCATGGTGCAGGCTGCTGCAGAAGGATGCTGCCCAGAGCACCCTGCGACCACAGCAGAGGCACGTCTGCCCCTGCGGACCCAGGCGATGCAGCACCCCGAGGCTGGGTGCTGCAGCCTACCCCAGAGCCACCCACCCCGAGGAACCATCCCGTGATACCCAAAGCACTGCAATTTGGGGTTCCCTGGCGCCCCGCACCTGACTCCTTTGCCCTCCTGGCCCATTCGGAGATGTCATCCTGGGAGCGCCCGTCTGTGAAGACAAGCCCGATTCTGGGGACATTGTGGGAGAGAGGCCTGGCACCTTCCAGCTCGGAGAAGCTGTGCTCCACCATGTGCTTGAGGGCAAGGCCTGTCATGGTGCCTTTCTCCATGTACTCCACCTCCATCACCGCCTTCTTGATTTCATCTGCGCTGTGGTACTTGTTGAGGGGGAATTCGGTGCGGACACGGCTGGAGTACTGCACCAGCCCCACCCGCGTGCCATGGGGGGACACCTCCAGCAGGTCCACGATGCGGTTCACAAACTGCTTCACCAGCTCAAAGTTTTGGGGACGGACACTCTTGGAGCCATCGATCACCATCACCAGGTCAACATGACCAGCCCCGCACTCTGTGGGCACAGGGGGAAGGTGAGAAGGGACCAACCTGGCTGGGGGCACCATCAGGGAGAAGGAGCCCAGGGCTGGGGCATTGCTCTGGGCTTCAGGACACCACGTGCACCCACCTCTGCAAGCGGGCTGAGCCCAGCAAGCAGGGCAAAGCGTGCTCGGGGATCTCAGCCCAAAAACCTCCACTGCCACCCCAGCGTCCCCGGAAAGTCTTTCCTAGTTCTCCCTTTTCCTGAACCTTTCCTCAAAGCTCCTGTTTCATCTTCTGGGCCACGTCTCTGAGGACATGAGCCCACATCCACCCCCATAGCATCCAGGGCGTTGCCTCAAGCCCAGCCAGCTCTCCACTGTCCTTCCAACCCAGCTCAGACAAAGCCCCACTTAGACCCCCAGCCTAGTTTCAGGTAAGCCCTCAAGAGGATCATCGAGCCCAGACAAGGAGGATGCCAAGAGCTGCATCCTGGTACTCACTGCTGCACGCCTTGCCGTCAGCCTGGAGCTGCTGGCCCTCGGGGCACACACAGCGGTAGGAGCCCTCTGTGCTCACGCACTTGAACTCGCAGCCATGATCCACCCCGTTGCAGAGGTCGGTGGCTGCAAGACATAGGGCATAGGGTTATCCCCGTCCAGGTGGGGTGGCCCTGGAGCAGCCCTTCCCCTGGGGACCGGGGGAGGACATAAAGGTGTCTGCCGTACACCGCAGCCCGTGCCGCGCCAGGACGTACCCCTGCAGGACCTGCTGTCGGGCTGCAGCGTGAACCCGCTGCGGCAGCGGCAGTAGTGCCCGTTGGGGATGCTCACGCACTCGTGCTGGCAGCTGTGGTTTCCGAAGCTGCAGTAATCGATCACTGGTGAGAGAAGGAGAGGGGTGGGCTGAAAGGGAAAGGCAAGAGAAGGAGAGGGAGAGCGAGAAGCAAACGAAGGGACAGGACGGGAGAGGGACACTTACTAGAGCAGGTCCTCTTGTCCTGGTTGAGGTAGTAACCTGGGCGGCAGTGGCACGAGTACAACCCACGAGCGCTGATGCACTGGTGCTGACAGCTGTGTCTCCCATCTGCACAGGCATCGATGGCTGCGGGGGAACAGGACACCCGTCACCCTCCCATCCTGGTCTCCCCAGGGCAGCCGAGCAAGGACTGCTCCAGGGCTTCGAGGAAGCTCCGAGCACCGAGATAAGAAGGGAAAGTCCCAGGGTGGTGGCCAGAACCAACTAATACTGCTCTGCACTCAAAATACAGAGCCAAAACACTGTGCACTTTAGTGGCTGGGACATGCATCATCCGGTACCCGCCACCCACAGCTCCCTCTGGTGACAGGCAGTTATGCCCACATAAGCCCCAAGTGTCCCATCCCAGAGAGGTGACCAGGATTGAGCCATGCCGAATGGCCGCGGTCATTACAGACCCGGGCGGGAGGCAGCGTCCCTGGTGAACAGAGCACCCAGGCTGCTGCTGGCCTCGCTGGGTCCTCCGCTGCGTTTCGGTTTCCCTCCGTGAGCCCTGTAACTACAAGCCCTCTGTAGAGTTAGGACAAAAAAGATGGGGTTTTACGGGAACAGGTCTTTCCGTCCACGTTGAGCCTGTAGCCCGGGTTGCATTCGCAGTAGAAGGAGCTGGGGGTGCTGACGCAGCTGTGCTGGCAGCCGTGCTCCTGCTCCATGCACATGTCCACCCCTGCAAGACAGAAAGGGCATCAGAGCAGCCCACGGGCAGGTCGGATGCGCGGGGGCCTCGGCGCCAGCACGTGCCCCGTCCCTGCAGCCGAAGCCACCGGGATGACCCGCATGGCTCCAGCCCTTCCAGCCCCAGCGCTCACCCACTGATTTCCAGCACACGGCCATGGACACTGCACAGGGCAGGTTTCTGAACTGCCTCGGCTTTCTGATCTACACTCAGTATTAATTGATACTGTCGATAGCTTGAGCTGAGTAAGCGAAAGCTTGAGCTCAGCCAGAACATGCCGAAGGAGCCAGGTCGGCACGGCCAAGAGCCTGCAGAGCCGGCCGGGAAGCGGGCACCAGGGCAGGCAGGTGATGGACAGGGCGTTGTAAGGCAAGGCAGCAGGCACAGGAGCACATCAGGGCCCTGGCGGCAGTATCTTGTCAGCCCTGGACCCCCCAACCCCAGCAAGCCGGGACTCACCACGGCACTAACACAGCCCCGCCAGGCACGCGCGTGGCCCTGGCTGGGAAACGCTGCCCGAAAGATGCTGGCAGCTGCCTTCTGCCCTTTGACAGATGCTGAAGCACGTGAGCAAGGTCTTGCCAGCCTGCTGCGGTGCCAGGTCTCCGGCAAAGCCCACCAGCATGGCAGGAGACAGACCAGCACAGCCACGGTGCGAACCAGCCTCCCGGCTCCCAGCGGAGACCGGCCAGACGCCCCAGAGCAGCCCCACGCGGCCAGGGTTTCATTAAACACAAATGTGTGTGCAGTGGATGCCATGCACATGTCTGCGTAGGAGGAGACCCTGCTAGAGCCACGTCGAAATGTATATGGGGCTCTGGGACGTGTCACCCATCCCTGTCACACCCAGGAAAATCAGTTCCGCATTTTCTGCTCTTTAATATTCCCATCACTGCTGCCATGATGTCCTAGCTTGGGGCAGAGCTACCGGGCACGGGTGAAGACAGCGCTTGCTTGCAATGCTTTCAAAGCTTTCCGTGTCTCCCCCGAGGAAAGGTGAGCAAGAAGAAAGGTTGCCTGTCCCAGCACCCCATCGGGGACGCTGGTTCCCTGTCCACACTGCTCCTAGCAAAGGCAGCCACCCCAAACACCCCTCTGAAGGTCATCTTCTAGCTTGTATGGGGAGCAGGCACCAGGGCAACCCTTGCCACCCCGTAGCCGCAGCTCTCACCCACCGCAGAGCTTGTCCTGGAACTGCTTCCCGAACTGCTGGATGAGCTCAAAGGACTCCACCAGGAAGACGTGCTCCTCCAGCGGCGGCGAGGCCATGGCCCGAAGCGAGTTCATGTCTGCCCGCTGGATGCCCACGGCGTAGATCTCGATGCCAGCATTCCGGGCCTGGGTGGCCACCTCGGTGACGCGGTCCTGGGGCCGTCCATCTGTCACGATAATGGCAATGCGGGGAATCTTCTTGTGCAGAGGGCGTGCACCCTCCTGCGTGGTGAAGGCCACGTTCATGGCGTACTGGATGGCCAGCCCCGTCATGGTGCCCTGGGCCAGCGGCACGATGCTGTTGATGGCTTTCTCCATGTCCGCCCGCGTGAAGAAGGTCTTGAGGGAGAAGATGTTCTGCACCTGGCTGGAGTACTGGATCACCCCCACCCGCGTGGCGTTGGGGCCCACGTCCAGGCTGCCGATGATGTCCATCATGAACCGCCGCATGGTCTCAAACTCGAAGGGGCGCACGCTGCGGGAGCTGTCGATCACAAACACGATGTCCAGGGGACCCGTCCTGCACTTCAGGGCTGGAAGGGGGCAAAGAGACGGTTCAGCTTTGTGGCTGCCAGTGGGGAGCAGGGCTGGGAGCGGAGCCATGCCGGCTGGGTGGCTGGAGGGGTGCTCGGCGGGGGATGGAGAGGGTAGCCCCCACAGACCAGCACCTTTCCACTGCCAAATAAACCCATAGGCGCCCTCTGGCAGAGTGGGAGGAGGGACAACAGGCTGGGAGATATGCCCTAGCTGTGGGGCTGTGGGGAAATGGCAGTGTCTCCTCCTCCCCAACACTGTCCCTGCAGCCAGACCCAGCTCCTGCTCCCTGTATTTCCACAGCCAACAGCCCCAGGGGCTGCAGAAACACCCTTCTGTCTGTCGGCTCTGCCCTGGCAAGGTTTAGGCACAGGTTTAGGCAGTGGCATCTTCATCTCTGCCGCAAATCAATCACAGCACTAAAGTATAAAACAGCCCAGTGCCTCGTGCTGTCCTCTGCGCGCTGCAGCTCCCACTCCAGACCTCTGCACCACACGGGCTCCCGCTGCTGTGGCGCCAAGCGTGAAAATACTGCTTTGGGCAATTCTTCTGTTCCCCCTGCAGCTCCAGCCTCCCCTGGTTTTATTGCATTTTGCCAGTTTCTGCCTAAAACCAGGGCTCGCTTTGTTCTGGCTTTTTTTTAAGGGCAAAAAATGAGACAGTGAAAAGCACAGCTAAGGGCACGCACATGGTGGGGACAGAGCCAAGGAGCCTCTCTTGGACATATGGGTGCAACTTCCAGTGCAAACCGGGAGAGTGTTTAGCAAGTGAAATGCCAATGAACATATTTTGCTTGGCTTGCGCGTACCCAAGCCTGGGAGAATTTGGCCCTAATGGTAAGCAAACACTTTGAGTCCCCTTGGGATGATGCCCAGACCCGGGCTGTCATCTCAACTGCTCTGAAGGTCTGTGAGACATACATGGCTCTTTCCTCTGTTCCGCGCCTTCACTGTTTTCAAACTGGAATTGATTTAGCTCCCTCTGCCCTGGGAAGAGAGAGGCTGGTGCCCCTGGGTTTGCTTTGTCCCCCCCATCAGGAAAGCCACGGAGGGAGGGGGTTCCCCCTCACGTGGTTGGAGCCCATGGGCAGGAGGGTGACAAGCCCTGACCTGGGCTGTGCCAAGGCTGAGGACATGTCTGGAGCAAGTGGCACCAGACCCACCATGCTGGGGCCAGGCTTGGGCGCCCGCTCCTCTGGGCAGCGCTGGGAAGTTCAGGTCCCATGCCTGGGGGGGATCCTCCATCCTCCTGGGGATGCCTCCAAAGAAGAGGCAGCAGGTCCCCCCACCTCAACCAGCAAACTGTCCTCCGAGGGCTTCACTGCCCTGACACACTCGCTTCTCTCTCCTCCAGGCAATTCCCACCGGCCAAGGCTCACCTGCAGGTTTTGGTCTGGCTTCCAGCGTCGTCAGCAGAAGCAGGAGGAGAGGGGCAACGGGCAGGAGCTTCATCATGGCTCTGCGAGACCACACGGCTCCGGGGCTGGGGGGACTCACTGTGGGGAGAAGACGACATGCAGTTAGTGCTGCGAGTGGGCTGAGCCGCAGGGCCACACTTGCCCACGGTGGGTGTCCCCAGGCAGTGCCAAAAACCCTGGGGAGCAGCAGCAGCAGTTGTGACAGATCCATCCCCAAAGTTCTCTGAACCCACATGGGACTTTTCCCATTCGAGGACTGGCAGTCTCAGCACAGCTAAATTTCATTACAGTAGCAATGATCTGCCAAAGGGTCTGATTTTCTGCTCTGGGTGGAGCTGGCCATCGGACAAACCGTATTTTCACTTGCAAACCAGGCGGATGGGATGTTCAGCCAAATGCTTTTTCACTGGCGGTGCGGCTGCTCTCCGCAGCCAGACAGAGAGTGGGAAAGCTGCACCCGGGGACGCGGAGCACCGGCGCTCCTGACGCTCCCTCCGCAATGTGCCGGGAAAAGAAGCCCCCAGACGAAATGCCAGCGCAGACAAAACCTGCTCAGACGTCTCTCAAAGTCACTGGCAAAGACCGTTTTTCCAAGAAGCTCCACAAATTTACTCTCTGTGTTTTTCCAAACTACCTTTGGAGAGCAGGAGCCTCCGCAGGCACAGGGCGTAAGGGTGCCTGCGCAGCCCGGCTTGCCCCCGTGCCCCCGTGCCGGGCGCTGGGTGAAGCGCCGCCAGCCTGCTGCTCTCCATCTTTGCAGGGAGGCATCACTCCGGGGGACCCCACCGCTCTGTCACCAGCGCTTTGCAGCTCTCCCTGTCCTGTTGGCTTTTCCGAGGCACGCTCTGCACCCCGACAGGTTCTTTCATGCGTTTGAGGTGGGATAGTTGGGGGAAAGACAGACCAGTTACCCAACTGACTGGCAGCTTGTCACTTGTCTCCCTCCCTGCCCACCTCTGTGTTGCCTTACGTTGCCTTTCCCTGCCCTTGCCTGGCTCCTGCAGGGACATGGATTTATTTGGCTTATTTTTATTCCAGCTCTGGTTGGAAACCCAAGGTGCTGGTGAGGGGGGAATGCCACAGTTAATGGGACTTTCCCTAGGAGACGTGCAGCGCCGTGACCGGGCACAGATACTGGAAGGGTGCTTATAAAAAAAGCACATGGAAATTCATTTTATCGGTAGTTATCAGCTGCTATTTATTTAGCCCCAGGAGGTCTCAGTTGTAATTCATCACCAGGGTTGCCATTTAATTGCTCAGTGGTTACGTGCAGCCCTGAACCTAATGCATTTGATAGCAGCGACGCTGATAATAGGTTTCCCAGCTGCATCTTAAAATTGTCTCCAGATTCAGTGGTCACACCTGAAAAATGATACTGAAGAATTAGAAGGACAGAAAAGGGCTACAAGAGGAAACTGGTACTCAGAACACCAGTCTCAAAGCGGGAGACATGGCCCTTTCCTGGGGAGCGTGAGCAGCCCAGTCAGCCCGCGCCGCACCGCGCCACGTTGGGAGCTCCTGCAGAGCTGTGCAGTGGAGGGACCGGCGGCATCGCTCCGGGCTGGGAGACAACGGGAGGCTGCAGCACGGCAGGGGTTTTCTAGGAAGCCACGGGGCCAAGGCGAGCATCGCTTGGCAGCCGGGAGCGCTCGAGTGCCTGTGCCTCCTCACAAGAGCACCACGTGCAAGTGGAGGAGCAAACAGCCCCTCCTATCCCAACTTTGTTTCCCCGTTTATTTAGCAGATTCTTTTTCCAGCGATTCTTTTTTTTGGGGGGAGAAAGAACTCACTAACCACTAAATATATTGGGGACAGCTATGCCACCTATAACGTCCCTGCAGCTCTCTGCTCTCCAAGCCTCCCTGCAACAGCAGGCTGGCACGCAGCCTGCGCCTCGCAGCATCCAGATAGCTTCAAAGCCAGCCCAGAGAGAGGAATGAGCTCTTGGGCCAGGAACCAAGGAGGAGAAAACCAGTTCACGACTGATCTATTTTTAACAGCATCTCAGCTTTGGATGAAGTCTTGGCACTCGCCGCGGCTGGAGGGACTGATGCTGCCTGGGCAGGGCAGGGCACGGCAGCTCAGCCATGCATCCAGCACCGGTCCTGGCAGCAGAGACCCAGGCTGGGACAGTGCCCTGGTCCCCGAATCAGTATAACACCCAGCCCTGCCCCAGCAGCGAGGCTGATGGGGAAGCAAAATTGACGGGACAGATGCCCCCGAGTATCCCTCCCACCATCCTGAGCTGGGGAACTTCCCCTGCTCCTTGCTGTCCTCTCTCCCCCGGGGCTGGCAGCGCTGGGGCTGACTTGCAGCCCCCTAGGGGTTCTCCTCACCCCAAGGGCTCCCATGCCCCCACCCCCCCGAGTCCCCTGCCACCACCCAGGGGTGGGAGGGAGATGGGTGGGAAGCGACCGGCTGGCAGGCAGGTGCTGCGAGGCAAGGCAAACACGGCGCCGGCCGCAACACCAGGGACCTTGAGATAACGCTGAGCTATAAAGGAAAAAAGGTCCAGGCAGGGCGAGCGCTGCCGGCCAGACTGGCTCAGCCGAACCCCGCGGCAGCTGAGCCAAGAGGGACACTTGGACTATCTCCTGATCTTTGTGAGCAACGCAAGGGGAAAACCAGCCATTGCTCGTCCCTGCTGAAGGAGGTGCTCAGTACATGGCGCAAAGAGGGTGACCAAGGGAAGAGCCACACATAAGGACAGAAGGGACAGCAATGATCCCAGCCTCCTCTTGGCTCCCCTCGTGATCTCGGACAAGGAGGACATGGAGATGAACCCCCAGAGGCAAACAGGTAAGCAGCACACCTTCCCTGGGCACCTCTGCCGGCAGTGCTGCCCCCCAAGGTGCTTGCATCCCTCCCCGCTCCGCCGCTCGTCCGTCTGCTCTCCCTGCCAAGTGCTGAGTCTCGGGAAAAACAGCCGCTTCGGGTTTCAGCGTGGCCTCCTTGGCAGCTCTCTCCTGGCTACAGGTTAACAGAAATGCTCTGAATGTTCCCCTTCTGGTTCATCCGCGCAGATCGGACCTGGGTGCATCCTCCCCTGGGCAAGCCCAAAGGCAGGACACGGCAGGGGGCAGGGAGAGGGATGCGGCCAGCTCTGCTCCCTCCTCACTGTTACAGGGGTGAGGGCTTTATATATTGAATTGTAGAGGGGATGAAGCAGATGGGGAAAGAAGGGGTGGAAGGCTGAGGAGATGGCAGTGCATTCACAGCCCGGGAAAAGCCCCGACCGTAGTGTCACGAGGAGGATAGCAGATTGTGGACCACGGCTAAGGAGTCATGAGCCAGGTCTCATGTACGACCACATGCAAGGTTTCATACATCTGGGCACATCAGCCTTTAGCTGAGATTTCCATTTACAACAAAACACATGACTCCAGCCACCTGCCCGGGCTTGGCAGACCTTTGGCCCGTTGGGGGAGCAGCAGCAGCAGCTCGGCCCTGGCTCCAGACCCTGCGAGAAGGCACGACAAGGATCACCATGCATTGCAAGGAGCAGGGAACAGCCAGGGGGCTCTGACCGAGCAGGTTGTTTTCCAACAGGAGCAAAGCCAGAGGGCTGTCCCATGCATCGTGCCCATGTGCCGGAGCAGGCATCCACAGCATGCCTGGGAGTGCACAGCAGGGGTGCACGATCCTGATGCCATATGTGCTACCAGCTAATAGCATGTATTTCTGTGCTGGAAGCCTTCGCCGATGGTAAAGCAGCCCTAGACATGATGTTCCTCAGACTCACCCATCTCGCCTGCCTCTCCATGTAGCCTGTTTTGTTCCGCAGGGCTTTTCTTTGTGGAGACCCAATCAGGCTGTTTTGACAGGCCATAATTCATGGCCATAATTGATGGAAGTGTCAAAAACGCCCCAAAACAGACTCAGGAGCCTAGACACAAACTCCTTGTGCTTAGGACACCAGAGTTCTGCCAGGACAACAGCAGAAAGACAGCAAGAGCTGGCCTCAGGCTGGAGGACAGGGGGACAAATTTGCATCTGTCCTTGGTGGGACAGCAAGTCATCCTTCAGGTCCATGCCCAAGAGAAAGACTGCCCAGAAGTGCACATAAGACCAAGAGAGGATGACAGAAGTGTGTCTTACCCCAGGCATGGGGGACAAGGAAGCAACCAGAGCTGCCTGGAGAGATACAGGCAACTTGCATCAACCTGGAGACACCTCTTGATGTCAGATTTTGCTGTGGAGACCCTGATGGACTGCTGGCACATTGTCCATTCATTTGCAAGACCCTCAAGCCGTGTGAACGGACAAGGCCCAGGATAGCCACGGAGCTGGATCCACCCTCTCCTGGAGGGTTGCCCAAAGGTTGGTTTCTCCCAACACAAGCCACAATCTCTAGGCACTCCCTGCCTGCAGGTGCATGGCTTTCAGCAGTGCCTCTGCTGCCCATGAGCGCTGAATCCACCCTCAGGACCATTTTACAGACAGCATTGACCTTGTACTCAATCACTCAATGCTCATCCTCCACAGCAGCTGGGTGACGAGTTGCAATTCCCCCAAGAGAGGACAGCGACGCAGTTTTCAGAGCAAGAAAGCAGTAGGGAGCACAAGTACATCGAAACCAGGAAAATGGCATGAAAATGGATTTTTCTCTCTTTTTAAGGACTGCTGTGTCCTTGGTTCTTTCCAAACACACGTGTGGGAGAACAAGAGCAGACTCTTTCCAGGACATCACAGTACTCTCCAGTTACAACGCTATGGCAGCTTTACTGGGCCAAGCGCCACCTGGAAGGACATGTTGTGTGAAAAACAAGGCTGCATTTCTCGAACAGCACATCACAGCTCCAAACCCAACAGGAGCAAATCGGCAGGAGTGTTCTAACAGGAAAACCTTCCTGGATGTGGAAGAGACTTCTCTTTCTCTCCCCTTGCTCCCCCAAAAAGCCAATTCCCTGTTTTATGAGGCCCACTCCTGCACTCACTAGGATTAGCGTCTTCACAGGGAGGGCACGAGGAAGACGGGTTTCTAGTCCAGGTCCATTTGCCCACCGAGTGACAGACGTCTTTGTCTCACAGCTCATCATACAAGTCCCGACAGGCTTATACTATGAGATGACATTTGAAGTCCCCTTGGGAGGGAAATGCTGGGTGTAGCAATGGACAGAAGATCCCCTTTTAGAGGTTCTCCACGACAGCACATGGGGTCTTTCTCTGCCACCAATCTATTCCTAAAAGACCTCCCAGTGCTCTGCAACTCAGGCAGGAGGAAAGCCTCTTGCCCAGGCAGCCTCTGCGCGGAAACACGCTGTACCTGGGCTGCTGCGGCAAAAGCTGGCAAGAATAAATGCCACATTCACTTGCAAATTAAACATGGTCTTTTGAAGCCCGCGTTAAAGATCTAGCCAAGAGGAAAACACGGTCAGCCAATTCCCCTTGTTCAACTAATCATGTCAAGAGATGGCTCCTATTTCAGGACCACTGGTGGCATTTCTCTGTTCCTCTCTGTCCCACTCAAGACCTTAGGCTGCACATGTCCCCTGAGCTGCGTGACAGGCACACTCAGCCCTGCTCCTAGCTGGTATTTTAAGCAAAACTGAAGGGATCCTGGAATACTTTTAGATTTTGATGAAAAGCAATCGACAGGGGAAAGACCACCTTACTGACTGACTCTCTTTGGAAAGCAAATGCTCTTCTGCAAACAGGCCCCTGGAGGACAGCTGAACCGGGCCAAGAGTCTTCAAACTTTAGAGGGAAGGAGGTCTGGGCCATCCAGGAGCTGAGGCAGCAGTCCATTGCCCAAGTTCTTCTTCTGGGAGGAAGGTGTTAGAGAGCATTTTTTCCCCAGAAATATGCATATTCAACCACAAAGGAAAGAGAAATGGCCCAGAGCAGCTCCTGGGCTGGTGCAGAGTTTGTCAGCTGAGCTCCTGATGCAGCAGAGCCGGTATCTCTAAGCAATGAGATTGATAGTTACTAGCAGGATGTCTGTCTCCTGAATCTGCTGGGACCAATATCCCCAACTGACCTCCAGCAACCTTACACAGCACAGACAACCACAGAGAGCGCCTGCTATTTCAGCCCCGCAATCATACATTCATTGCCTGACCTCCTTCTCTAAATCTTTATATCATATTTCTCGCTCTGGAGATGTGACTCAATGTGTTGGCATAAGGAAACACACCAGGAGAATATTCTTGTGCCTCTCCCCTTTTATCCTACCCATCCTGCTATGTGTTTAATTGAAATAGCAGAAAGCGAGGAGAGTTTGGCGCCTGCAGAAAAGCGCGCAGAGACTTTTCAGCCCTCCTGAAGGCAGAAAAGCAAGCTGGTAGAATTCTTTGTCTAGAAATTTTACACAGGGAGAACCCCAAAGGTAGCACTGGAAACTGTTCCCATCTAACATCACAGCTGCCACGTCCCTCTGACACCACGACGGCAGGAGAATTGCTGTTCCAGGACGCGGATGCCATCAGCCATAGGAGACACACCAGAGAAAACCTTCTACCAGTGTGGCAGTGGCCTGTGGCCTCACTTCTGCCCACACTGAAGAGCAGGTGCCTTGGGGACCCTTGCGCCTCAGCATCATCCTGTCGTTGTCAGCACACACAGATGTTATGTGGAAATCTCCTGCAAGACCTCCCCAGGGCCTTGAAGCAGCATTGGAGGCCATGGCTGAGGACCACTTGATCTCAACCTCACCTCTATGTGGGATTAGTCCTTTCTGGTCAACCTGTGAGCAACCAGTTGAAATCATCTAATTCTGTTGCATTTACCAAGTTCCTGCCAAAGGTGCCTACAATGTCTTTGCTTCCAGGAGACATTGGGGAACAGTCCAAGGTTGCTTCACTGAGGCTTTCAGGCCTCATGAGGCTCTCCAAGAAGAGTCCTACATCATGGCATGAAGAACCAGAGACCAGGAGAGTCAAAGCCACTTGCTCAAGACTGAGGGAAGTCTGTGGCACAGCCGGGACCCAGGCTGGCTCTCCCACCTGCATCCTGGGGTGAGAGCACCGACCCAGCCGGGAGGAAACAAGACCACTTCAGACAGACCAGGCAATGCCCAGAGGTGCTTTAGGGAGCCTGGGCACGGGGCAGCTGCTCTCAGCCCACCATCTGCCTCAACAACTTGACACGAGAGGTTCAGCAGATGTCAAGGAGAGCAAAATGGAGGAGCGGCAGTGAAATTGCTGCCTGGCATTTGAGCGCAGGCTGAAACCTTTTGTGCCACTCTCATCCTGGCTGGTCCTGTTAAAGCCAAAGCAAGATGCTGTGAAAAGAGAAAAAGAACAAGGCGGATGTCTAACGTGACACTTTGGGGAAGCCATCCAAGTCCAGCTGCAAGCGTAGGAGCTGTGAACACCCAAAGGCAGGGGTTTCCCGTATTTTTCAGCCTGTGGACCCTGCTAATTTTCCCGCCAAGACACAGACTCTTGTGTAGTGTGTCACCTCTGCTGTCAACAGATCTGCTCCTACTGATTCCTGCCACAGACCTTGGACTCCTACGGGTCTGCAGACTACAACTCAAGACCCCCGAACTTAAATGTTGGCAATCAACCAGCAAAGCAGCGTGACACAGCCCACAGACAGGAAGGCTGAAGCCTGGAGAGAAAGCAACTTACTGCCACCTCTCTCCAAGGGACCACACCTGATCCCTATAGATCTCCCTGACGGACACCAGAGGGACTCGGTTAGTGATGGATTCACGTGTGCAACCAAGGGCTTGCAAGGTGAGAGATCAGAAGTTTGCGGACACAGAGACACAGGCAAAGGCAGAAAGTTGCTAGGGAAGAAGGATCCAACCTCCAGTAAAAAACACCAGAAAGGACAAGCTGCCTGAGCACCAGAAAAGCTTCTGACACAGGATCAGGCAATGGCAGCTCGGGGACGCCCCAGTGGAAACGCTGCCATAGCTGTGCACCAGCCTCTGAGCACGCACCTATACCCTCCCTTGCTTTAACACAGCTGCATTTAAACCCTTTACATTGAGCCAGGATGGCAGAGGGGATGAAATCCTTCTACGCGCTAAAAACGTTACTCGACACCTGAAGGCACATCCGTGCTGCAAGGACCTCCAGAGGGGCGATTCTTGCCAGCCCGCAGCAGGTAACACAAAGCACAAGGTCCGGGTCCCCCGCCCCGGCTGCTCAATGGAGCCCGTATGGCAGCTGCGAGAGCTCCCTCCAGCCAACGCAGCCCAAGCATCAATTTGCTACTGTTTGGGCCCAAAGCGGAGAAACCACGGTTATGGAGAGGCACGGCTGGAGGAGATGCGTGTGACATCTGGCACAAGAGGGACTGGCTGTTTTTGGAGGAATAGCTGTTTTTTTTAGAAGTTTCTTTATAAGCACCGCTCAATCTTTTTTTTTTTTTTTCTGTGTTTTTTCTAGGTCCCATTAATTCACTCATGGTAGGGTTTGTCTGTAATTCTCACGTGTGTGTAGATACAAACATGAATTCTCTCCCATTCCACGTTCCAGCCCTATTCATCGAGCATTTGTAAATGGCATTTTATGAGCGCTGAGTTTTTAACAAGGCAGGCACACTGCTCGGGAAGCGAACAAAGGGGCCCCTATTGGAAACTTTAAAGATGTTTAAACAAAGGCTTCTCTTGAAAACCTTTAACCCCTAATGCCAACCTCAAGGGAAATGCTATGTTATGAGCAATCGGAGCACAAATATCTTCTGTGACCGCAGATTGCCTACAACGGGATGCCTTGTTGGCTTCGTCTTTTCTCTTTGCTACCATTGCCAACAACGGCAGCTCCCAAGCCCATCTTGTACTAATCACATCAAATTTCTTTAATCCTTCAAGAAAAGAGACAGTTACAACTTCCACAAAAATCAACAACAGCCTTCTCCAGTTGGATGCAGCAATACCGCGCCTGCTTTGATGGAAAGTGTCATTTTACTACAAACACCAAGAGCTCTTGCATGCTTTCCAGATGGGAATTTGTATTTCGGATAAGGCCAAATTTATCCCTGTCCTGGTGGCAAATATCAGGGCTGAGATCCGAGAGCAGATTTCCCCCACACACTTTTTGCCAATATCAAATGCCAATCTAATGAATCCCTGCAGAGATCACAAGAATCTGCTTGCAAAATGCAGTTTCTACTTGTTATTGAGAACCTGCACTCTCACTGCCTGTGATTAATTGCTCCTGTTCTTGGAAAAAGAGAAGAAAAATAATCTTTACTATCAAGAGATGCTACAGATGCTCCCACAGGGAGGACTTCATAGTAACTTTATAAATAAACTGGGCTTGACTGAAGCAAAAATCCTATGGGTTTAGGAAGAAGAGGTAAAGTTTGTGCCCCGTGTCAGAGTCGGGGCTCTGAACAGGTTCCTCTCTTGGAGTCCTCTTACCGTCCCCCCAGTCCCGCTGCACACACATGGTGGCTTCCTTCGAAGCAGGACAGTCCCGTTTCCATGCTGGCCTCCTCACCGACACCGGTTCCCGCTCTGGAGCTCTGCCTCCCCAGTGGATTCAGCAGCTCTCGGCACGTCTTGGCACGGCAGCAAAGGCTGTCCTTGCGGGACGAGGGGGAAAACCCTGGCAGAGCACGTACCACCGCAACGTCTACCTGCTCAGCTCCGCTTATCTCTGACGGCTACGTGTTAGCACAAATAACGATGAGTGCAGAATAATCTGATTTTCCAAACAAGTTTTCCCACGTAATTGCTTGGAACAGAAGTGCCCAAAGCTAATTTTTCCTTGTGAAACAGTTGGAATCATAAGCCAAAGGTGGGTGATTGCTTGTGCAAACATATTTATGAGTATGCACAGACCCAATCTTCCAGTCGTGCACAAACAGTGCGTAACAAACTCAGGGCACACTTTTAAGCTTATCTTTTTGCAGGATCTCGATCTCCTATTGCTCGGTACGCCTTGCCCAGGTGTACCAGACCTTATTATTCTCTGCTAAAAGAGATCCTCAGTTGTATAAGCCGGAACCTGCCCGAAAGCTAGGCAAAAGGTGAGCGGAGCAGGCAGACTGCAAACTGCGCCATCCCGCCAGCGGAGCAGAGCGTACATCCTCCGCACGGGCACCGAGTGACACAGCGGGGTACCACAGCCTTGTACTGTCCCCCTCCCAAAACATACCCCCAGCCCAGGCGCGCTCGGAAAGACAACCGCTGGAACCGCTGCAGAGGGACAAGAGCTTACAACCGGGGGGCGGGGGGGGGGCTTCGGGAGGGCTCCAGCCCTCAGCTTTGGGGGGAAAAACCCCACGTCCCAGGCTCTGCTGTTTCCCCCCACCCCGCTTTGCTCTCTGCCCCCCCATGCCCAGGTTCGCTGCTCCCCTCTCTGCCAGCCCCACTCCAAGGAACCCCCACACCCCCCGGAGGCTGCCAACCCCCGAGGGGCCGGGGCCGGGCTCACCCTCACCCCCCTCCTCTCCCTTCCCTTCCCGCAGGGGCGGCGGCGCCCGCCGAGCCCCTCACTCACCCGTGCCGGCCGCGGAGCCGCTCCCCGCCGCGCTGCTGGGTCAGGTACGGCGGGCGCGGAGCTGCGCGGGGCGGTGCGCGGTTCGCTGCGCGGGGCGGTGGCGGTTCGGTGCGCGGGGCTGCGCGGGGGACGGGGCGGTGCGCGGGGCTGCGCGGGGGCGGTGGCGGTTCGGTGCGCGGAGCCGCGCGGGGGACGGGGCGGTGCGCGGTTCGGTGCGCGGCGGCGGCAGCGCTGGGAGGCGGCGGAGCCCCGCGCAGCATTTAACGGGGCGGGGGGAGCGAGGAGGTTGGGGGGCGGGCCCGGCCCCGGGGATCGGGGGGGTTCCGGCCGGCTGCCCCGGCGCGGGGGAGTGCCCGCGGGCTCGCAGCCGCGCCCGCCCCGCGGGTCGTGTCCGTGCAGGTGCCCACGGGCGAGCGGGACCTGCGCGCAGGTGGAAACGGCGATTGCCGGAGGGGGCGGCGGCACCGGCACCGGCACCGGCACCGAGCTGTGCACAGCCCGGGGGTACGCACAGCCCCTGCCTGCGAGGCGCTCACCGGCCAGCGAGAGGCTTTTTTTCTTCTTTTTTTCTTTTTTCTTTTCCTTTTTTCTTTTCCTTTTTTTCTTTTCCTTTTTTCTTTTCCTTTTTTCTTTTCCTTTTTTCTTTTCCTTTTTTCTTTCTTCTTTTTCTTTTTTCCTTTTCTTTTTTTTCTTTTTCTTTTTCTTTTTCTTTTTCTTTTTCTTTTTCTTTTTCTTTTTCTTTTTCTTTTTTTCCTTTTCTTTTTACTTTTTTCTTTTTTTTCTTTTTCTTTCTCTTTTTTTTTCTTTTTCTTTTTCTTTTTTTCTTCTCCCCCCCCCCCCCCCCCCCCCATGTTTTCTTTTCTTTTTTTTTTTTTCTTTAATTTTTCTTTCATCTTCCTCAGTCCCTGGAGGTTTTCAAAGCCAGGTTGGACAGGGCTTTGAGCAACCTGGTCTAGTGGGAAGTGTCCCTGCCTGTGGCAGGGGAGTTGGAACTCGATGATCTTCAAGGTCCCTTCCAACCTTAACCATTCTGTGGTTCCCCTGCTGTGGGAGTGCACCTGGGAGCCCTATAAACTCGGAAGGTCCAGGAAAAAAGAGTGCAAACTTAATGTCTACTTGAGCTACAGTGCCCTGGGAGTTTCAGAACCTCCACAGGTAGATGCTGCAGTCGATGTAGGGAAGTGGGTTTGAACCAGGGAGCTGCAGACCAAAGCTCTAAAGGCTGTAGAGCCTCAGGTTGAGCTTCCAGCAAGAAGGTCAACTGATGTGCCCGACTGTAGCGATGGAGATCATTAGCAGAGGCTTCTTAGACACCTTGAAATAGACCTTCCCAGCCCTCCACCTCTTCTCAGTGCTTGCATCAGTCTAATGGTGGTAGGAACCACCTTTAGAGCTTTACAGGATTGTGTTTTGGTGCTTTAACAGCACTTTCCTTCCTCTTTGCGCTGACATCAACGGCTACATGAGGAAAAGAGAAAGGGCACTACAGTAAATCATGCACATTATCTGAATTTTCTAGCAGACGAGCCAATACCGCGTTATCAAACGGGCATTTGGAGGGTGTAGGTGCTGCTGGGGCAGGCGTGGGGCAGCGGGGAACGTGCCTGGGGTGACCACCCCGGCTGGCCCCCGGTCCCCTGCAGAGCTCACTGCCACGGGGTTTTTGTGCTTCCTGCTCTCTGCTGGTGTTTGCTGTTGGTGTGGTCGATAAATCCCCCAAGCCCAGAAAAGGCTGAATTTTGCTTGTGTGTGCAGCGAGGAAAATATAGGATTTATAAATACCCATGCATATACAAGGGCTTGTGGGTTGGGTTGGTCTGGATTAAAGGAGGTATTGAAAAATGAGGGAAGCCAGAAACTGCAGGCTTCTCATTTCTTTGATTTCTAATGGCTTTTCCTTTTGCATAAACATTGCATTGACTCCATACCCAAGAGCACCTCAGGCATTTTCTCCCCTGCTCTGTACAAAACATAACCCAGACCTCTCAAATGGATATTTTTTATTAGGACGTTTGGTTTCCCCAAGCCCCGGGAAGAACAACTGCCCTCTGTGGCAGCAAGGCCCCAGCGAGCTGCTGGGCAGCCGTCTCCCGAGCGAGGCAAACGGCAGCTCCTTTGTGGGGGAAAAGCAGCAAATGAAACCTCTGCGCTTGAATTCAGTGTTACCTGCACTTGAGGACAGCACTACCGTGAGTTCAAGTTCTTGTGTAAACGGTGGATTCGAAGACCCAGTTTCTAAACAATAGCTCCCGGGATTGTATTTTGGTCTCCCGAGTTGGGTACTTTCATTCCCAGGGGACCGAAAAACTCAGATCCCTTCCTCTGCAGACTGAGCTGGTGAACGCTGGCAAACTGCAAAGCAGCAGTGCAGAAGGCAGTTTGCTTCTCCCAGTGCCTGTAAAGTGCTTTTTCTGCCCCTGCGGTCGCCCAAGGGTGCACACAGGGGGTGTTGTGGGACTTCCTGGCCTGATCTGCCCTCACAGAGCAGGAGGTGACGTGGGGACCAGGGTATGTCCCACACCGTGAGTGTGGCTGTCTCAGCGGGGACGTGCGACCCAGTGGCAGGGGAAGGCTGAGCTGAAAAAGCCCCTGTGTTGGGTTCCCCCCTGGTTGTGACACAGGCAGGAGCCGTGCCAGTGGCAGGGTGCTCAGCCCGGGAAGGCGGGACGCCCCGAGCTGCAGCGCTCCGCAGCGGGAGGGAGCCAGCGATGCACAGCCCTCCCCGACCCACCGGGACCGAGGAAGGAGAAAATGCGTTTCCCAGCTGGAGGCAGGACAAAGCGCTGATTGAGGCCCCCCCATACTCACTGCTGGGAAGGCGAGGGCTCATTTTCAACTGCAGTACTAAACATAAGCTCTCCTAAAACCAGCGAGGTGACTGCAGGCTCCGACGCTACCAAAGCCCCTCAGCGCCCGCCTGGGTTCCCTGCCTGCCCGCATAAAACAGCCCTTCACGAGATGGTCCGGCTGTGCGTCTCCTGCGAAAAGCACACTGGGCGCTTGTCCTCTCTTGCTTCGTTTCCCATGGAAGAGGGCACCGCAGCACGGCCAGGGCGTGCAAACACCCATGGGTGCTCTGGGTGCCCCCCACCTCCAGCGCCAGGGCAGAGCCACCCCAGAGGTGCACCTCGACGCACGCTCGCACCCTCTCCTGAGGGAAAAGCCTCGGCGGCGAGCAATGCCAGGCTGAGCAGGGAGGGGGGAAAGGCTTACAAAAATCAGCGTCGGAGAAAGGTGGTGGCTCTCCCCGCCTCCTCCCCCCATCTTCCACATAATGCGTAACTGTGCGAGAGCGGTCGAGTCCCAGTTGAGACCTCAGGCTCTGAAAAGAAGGCTTTTAGCCTGAGCTCTAAGAGCCCGGCCCGTGCCGTGCTGCTAACATGACACTGAACTAACACTGCACTACAATCAAAGCATTTTAATAATTTAATATAATAAATGTCAGGAGGATTGAATAATTCCCTGTAACCCTGAGGAGGCTGTAGGTGCCAGAAGGAGCCAAGTGGGTATATTGAGCTGCTTTAGCAATAGCCCTTTGACTTTCTGAAGGTAAATTTAAACCAGATGATGGATGCTGGGTGGTCGCCTCGGTGGGCAGAATGGCGAGCACTGTTCAGAAGTGCGTCACTGAAACAATTTAGCCCCAAAATTTAGACGGCAATGGCTGCAGAGAACAGACAAAGAAAAGAAAAATCGAGTTTTTCAGTAGCTGTTCCTCCAGCTAGACATCAAATCTGACGAACTACGGTCTGTTTACCTGCCTTTGGCATGCACGGTCCCACTTTCAGCAGTAAATAGCATGCGGATAATTATTCCAGAAGGCTCTTTAATAAGCTCCGGGCAGTAACCCACGTGCCTCCGGTATTACGTACGGATGGCAGGGAGCAGTGATACCGGCACAAGCCTGGCCCTGCCCCGAGCCAGTGCCGCGGGAGGCTCTGCGGAGCAGGCGTTGCTGCTGGCCACGCTGTCAGCACATGTCTTAATCCACAGGTTTTGGCAATTTGCTCCCGAACACTCCCTGCCGCTGCCTGGCCTCGGTACCAGGCTGATCCTTACGCTGCCCATGGGTTACTGGGAGAGGCTCCCTCCAGCAGCGCCCAGCCCAGCACCTCTGCGGGGATCGGTGCTCCCCAGGCCGACCACGAGCTGTACGGACGGGTGCTGGCGAGCCCGTCAGTGCTGGTGGGTGACACAAACAGGGACAGTCCCCCACAGCTGAGGCACGAGCAAGGACCCGAAGCTACGCTCCTCATTTTGCACCGAATGCTGAACAATGAGACTCACCGGTCACTCACCCAGCCTGGTTCTCCCCTGCTTCGTGCCCATTGTCTTTGACAAACTGAAGGCAAAATGCTACTGAACGGAGCCAGCAAGGTTTAATACTCATTTTTCACCATGTTGTATTAGTGTAAAAGGATAGCCAAGGTCAGGCCAACAGGCAGCCTTTTCCTCAATCCGTTTCCATATTTATCCTGATCACAATCAGTAGTTCTGTAAAAAAAGGCTTTCGCCGAGAGATTCCCAAGTGGTGCTTTTAGATGAAGGGAAAAATAGCAAAGGCGGATCAAAGCCGAAATCACACTATTGCTTGGCAGCAGAGCAGTGAGACCGCTGCAGATCACCATTACGGAAAAAGATTAAATAACTTTCTTACGGGATGTCTTCGGCTGTGCAAGGATATAAACCAGTCAGGGCGTAGTCTTGCTGAAAAGCTTCACTCCAGCCTTTCTAAGTAACTCATGCTAGAGAAGGCACTCTCTAGCTCAACTTCAGTCTCCCAGCCCTGCGATGGAGGGTCGGAGGGAACAGAGCCAGCCTTGCCCTGGGAGCTGTTGAGGGCAATCCAAGGGTCTATCTGGCAAAGGAGCGCCTTCTGCCTCGCCGTGAGTGCCGGCCGGGGCTGAGCCCAGAGCCATGTGCTGGCAGCAGCACCGGGGCTGCTGCTGGGAGAGGAGCTCGGCTGCAGCCCGTGCTCTGCAGTCAGGAACGGGCTTGCCGTGGCCATAAAACATTCATTTCTCAGACACAGAGCAGCAGCTAATGCTGTGGGTGACACTGGCACCGACTGTAAATCTGATTTTGGCAGAGCTCTGTTGATTTATGTTTGCCAGTGATGCGGCTAACACGTCTAGGATAAAGAACTGAGAACAAGGAGGGCAGGAGATTATACTGCCCGAACACAGCAGTGATGGGAAAATCTGTGGAGTGCAAAGCGTCAGGTCCCCATGGGACTACCCAGAGGAGACGCTGGGTAAATATTTGCGTGTACGGGAGATGTGTTTGTGTTCCACACTCAAACAGGAGAGCATCGGCTCCATCCACAACATGGGAAAGCGGGAAGTGAAGGGATGTAAGCTTAACACTACTTGCAATGTGGGTCCTGGAAGCCTCTTTAAAATACACGTGTTGCACTAGGAAGAGCAAAACTGGCTGATGAACTCGTCGCTGCTTGTGGTGGTTGCTGCTTCTGTGCCCGGGAGCTTGCTCTGGCCTCTGGGCCCAGCAAGAGCTCACCATAGCCTGCTTTGGGGTGCTTGGCAGGACCCCATTTACCTTTCTTCACACGTCTGATCATTTATGCCCTCCCTTATTCTCCATTTCTCACCCATTTAAGAGCATCAGAGCATGTTTTTAATGGGGATGCTCCACTGAGTGCCCTTGCAAGATTTTCCCTTACAAGACCCCCCCCATCCTCACCACTTCTCCTCCGAGCAATCCCCTGGCGTTGCCCGTAGTCCCCATCTGCTTTCTCCTGGTGGCTCAGCAGTGTGTTTGCAACTGTGCTTGGGGCTTTCCAGCCTTCTCTGGCCACCGCTGTTTCTCTCCGTCTCTGATGTGAGGCCGACGCTGTGTGGAGAAGTCATGAGTGACCCCAGCAGCCTTGGGAGGGTCGAGAGCCAGAGCACGAACCAGTTTCCATTCAGCTTTCTGTCTGCTGAGGATGCTGGATCTGGTTTGGGTCTGATGCTCATCCAGGTGGGTCCAAAAACATCCCCTGGGCATGCAGAGCTGAAACACCGAGGCATTGTCTAAGGACCAGCAGGCACAAACACCCCTTTGGAGCAAGGCAAGGAGCTCAGCACATGCAAGAAGTGAGCTCAGGCTTAAGTCAAGACCTCTTCATAACCATCCAGGCTAGGTCCCCGTGGTAGGAGCCTGAGTGTGCCCAGCTGCAACGTGCTGGACATTGACAGATGTTCCAACAAGGGGCTCCTGCCCAGACAGCATCCCTTTCCTCTCCTCTGGTTTCTTCTTATCCAGCTAAAGGTACTCGGGGGTTTAGGGGACCTCAGGAGCTGATGGTCTTCAGATGGGAGGGCTCACCTCCTCTGAAAGCAAATCAGCACCACAAAAGGTCTCCCCAGTAGGGACCCCACAACCCTCCCCTCTCATCCCCCAGTTCTGGCACACGTGTCCCAGGTGGCAGAGCAGGGCACCTCAGGCTTCGACCCACCTCATCTCTCTCCAGCTGGTTAACACCCAGCCTACTAAGTTAGCAGAGTTCAATTCCGGGTGCATGGGAACTCCTTCTAGTTAATAGAGCAGAAACAATCAGCAAAACCACCCACTTCCTAGGTCTCGGAGAAAAATGCAGCTATTTCCACCCAGCAGCCCTTGCAGAAGCCAACGAGCAGCTCCTCCTTGCATGACAGCTCCCCAGCTGCACTCACGGCTCAGTAGCATCATTTCCCACCCAACTCACCAAAAAGCGATACAGCAACAAGCACGTCAGGTGAAATAACAAATTAATGATCAATTAGAGCACTGCCACCATTGCGTGGGACTGGAAGGCTTAGAAATGCATGGTTTAGAGCTATAAACATAGTGCCCTGTGTCTGTTCGACTGAAAACTGATGAAGCCGTTATTCAGCTATCCAAACTTTAGGGTTTTCAGTGCCAGCCCTGGTCTTGCAGCAGCTGAGATGTTCTCTGGGCTCCAGTGCTTTCCGATGGGAAAGCCTCTCCACCTTCCCCACCCTGTCAGACTGGACACAGAGGGAGCTCCAGGCCCCCGGCTCGGCATAGGGCTGGTGGGGCACGGCACGGAGCCCGGTTCTGGTGTTACAGCGCTGGGGGACCACTCTCTTGTAGATCCAACCCGTACCAAACCAACCTGCTTCGAGACAGCGTGCGGAGGTACCTGCAGCTGCCGGCAGACCAGACGGTACTGATACTGCACGCCAAAGTCGCACAGAAGTCATACGGCAATGAAAAAAGGTAGGAGATCACTTCTCCGATAGCCACTTCCAAACCCAGCTGCCTAAAGCTCGGTTTCAGCCTTGAGAGATTTCTCTGATCTAAGCTGGTGAAGCAGATGATTTGACATATCCCCTCTCCATCCATACATGACCTCTTTGCATCCAAAACTCCTGTTTAGTCTTGAACTAATGATATTAACCCCGCACCTACATCCATCCCAGTTAGACATTCCCAGTCATTAGGTTCCTCCCATGACGCACTGGAGATCAGAAAGATGAAGTAAAAGGAGGAAATAGACTATGCAAGAAGAAGAAGGGGAAAGGTTAGTGTTTTAAGTGCTCTGGAAATCTTGTCTTAAAATCTGAACGGCCACAGCAGGGACTGGGGCGTTTCCATCAATGCCCACAGTCTCCAAAAAGCTGCTGTTTTTGAAAAATCCTTCCCGCACTGCAAAAACACCTTGAGGTTCTGGCTTGACTCTCCAAAATTGCTACTCCCAGGCAGTGACATCAGACTGTGGCACTGGAATGTAATTAATCCTCCATTAATCCTTGTGATATAAATAATCCTCAGTTATTACCAGGTGTGGAGTAGCTATGAAGTGATGAGCTCTACCTCTAAAGTGTAACCGCACCCAGACCCCAGCGACCCCAGGGGACAGCTTTCGGCTGGGTTGGCTGTGCCTACGAGGTCCTCATTGCACGCAGCCTCCTGCCAGGAGCTGCTGGTCCACAGGTAAAGGTTTTATTTCGGGACTGGGTCTCCCAGCCAGGAGGGAAGCCCCTGCATTGCTGAGCCTTCGGGACAGCCTCCTCCTCCCCCTGCTCTGGACCCCATGCAAGGGATGAGCGTGAAAATCAGATGCCAGGTCTGGAAAGGGAGAGAAAACTGGCACAGAGCGCCCAGGTTAAAGTTTAAAGGTGCTGATGCTGTTTTCCTTCATGGTAGGAGTAAGGGGCCCATGCTGTGGCTGACTTGTTTAAATAAACCCGTACTGAGGACTTTAGGGCTCTGAAA
This sequence comes from Pluvialis apricaria, assembly GCA_017639485.1. Taxonomy (NCBI): domain Eukaryota; kingdom Metazoa; phylum Chordata; class Aves; order Charadriiformes; family Charadriidae; genus Pluvialis; species Pluvialis apricaria. The sequence goes on along the minus strand of CM030021.1, from coordinate 6,248,227 downwards.
TATCTACCCCCCACCCCCACCCCCCCGATGTTTTCTCTGCTAGCGCTTTACCCAGTATCAATAGAGGATGAATTTGCACCATTCATACAAGTGCAAAGACAGTGGAAACCCAAATAAAACACAGGAAAATAGGTTTCCAAAACCCTGGCTATAGATTTATTTGCATTGGGCTCCAAATCTGGCTGTGAATGCAAACTTTGTTCCTGACCTGCCGAAACTCCCACATGGCAGGCGGGCAGAGGCGGGGGCCCTGATCCCTCCTTGGCTCCTGTCCTCCCCTCCCAGGGCTGTCCTGTGGCCGGTGGGCTCGTGGTCACCAGCGGCACCGACAGATGTGGCAGCCACCCCGGGCTGGGGCTGGACGCTGCGGCTGGAGGCAGCCAGCGCAGGGCAGAGAGGCTGAGACAGCAGCTTCAGCAGAGCCCAGTCCCTCCGGCCAGCCCTGCCGGCGTCCCCAGCCGGGGAGGTCCCCAGCCCCTCGCTGCAGCACCACGTACCTCCCAGGGTGCAGGGTTGCTCCTGGGGCTGGAGAGAGCTGGGTGAAGGTCTCTGCCGTCCCGTCACCCCCGAACACCTTTTCTGGATGCTGAATTGCAGTAAGAGAACGTCCTCTCGTCTCTGCAGGTTTTTCTGCCCCCCACCTTGTGTTTACCTGAGCGGGCCGGGATGGAAGTTAAAACAGGAGCAGATAAAAGGTAAGCACTGGGTGCAGCCCTGGACCTCTCCTCCCTCCCTTCCCATGCCACGGAGAGCTGCCCTCCACCGCTGCAAAGGAGAGAGCGACCAGTTTATTTTATCTCCCCCCCATCCCCGCAAACTCCTCTTTCCCCCTCGAGGCTGAGCCCTCTGTGGTCCAGACCCGGGGAGGGCTGGAGCCACCCACTGTGCCAGGAGGAGCAGAGCCCACGCCTGTGCGGGGGCTGCAGGGTGCTTCTCCCCGTCTCTTCCAGCCAGGGACCTGGGAGAGACGGGTTTTCGGGTGTGTGGGTACATGGGGCTGGACAGCATGGGCAGCAGCCTGATGGAGACCCAGAAGCTCAGCTTTGAGGAGCAGCCGGACGCAAAGGTAAACCCCGCTGCTCCCTGGGGCTGTGGGGACCCCGCTCACGCAGGGGCTGGGCTTTCCCTGGCGTCACCCCACACCCTGGGATGTCGCATCATCCCCTTCCTTGGGATGTCATGGTCCTTCCTTCCTGGCCATTGCTCCCTGCTCCTCCTCTGCCACCCTGGTGTGGCACATGTGGCGGCCCGAGCAGCTGGGCAGGCTCCCCTGCCTTGCAAAGAGCCCCGTCTTTCTTCAGCACCATCTTTGCAGGTCGGCAGCCCCGTGGCAGGCCAGCTGCCCAAAACTGCACAGCTCCCTCAGCCCCGGTACCTTCTCCCCATGAGCAGCACCGCCGCTTATCGCAAAATGAAAGCCCAGGCTTTCAGTTGCAGCTAAACCGCTGAAAAACCCAACCCGATCGATCCCAAAGTTCAAGAGCTTCAGCAGAGATCTAGCGTCTTTTGATAGGGGAAAAAAAGAAATGGAAAAAAAAAAAAAAGCATTGTCTGGGGTCCCTGAAGAGCGCAGGGTCTGAGTCGGGCCAGAAACCTTACAAAAAGAGCCTTTGTCTGTAGTGCTTGCGTTGCTGCTAAGGCACAGCGTATCGGCCAGGACGGCGGGGAAACCATAAACCCAGGGTGATTTCTCATGTTATGTGGGATAAATCACACGTGAACATTCATTTCCATGAGGAATTCTCTGCCCCCAGTGTAAATAAAGCCTCTGCCGATCCACAGCTCTTCATTCCACCTGTAATAACATCTCAGGTCGTTTCCCCCTTTGACTCACCCGGGGCTCTTTGAAAGGGTGCTATTATGTCCTGGCGGGGCGGTGAGGAGGGCGAGGAGGGCTGGCGGGACTGGGCTGGAGCTGCCCACAGCCCCTCTCTGCCCCTGGCAGGGCTTCGGCTGTGCCAAGGCGCTCTACATCTCGGATGCGGACAAGCGCAAGCATTTCCGCCTGGTCCTGAAGCTGCTCTTCAGCAACGGGCAGGAGATCGGCACCTTCCACAGCAAGCTGATCAAGGTCATCTCCAAGCCTTCACAGAAGAAGCAGTCGCTGAAGAACACGGACCGTGCGTATGGGGATGGCTCTGCGGGGAGGAAAGAGGGTGTGAGCCCAGGGTGGGATGCTCTCTGAGTGCTCACAGCTTGGCTCCAGAGTCCTGGCTGGACCCAAAGCCCATGGGCACCCCCAAAAGAGGATGTATCTTGACATATTGGTGTCTCATTTCCAAATGGTTCACCCACCACAATGCAATGCCCCGATGCCACCGTGGTCCCCACACCATGGGCTTCACCTGCACCTTTGAAAAGCCCAGCTGGGATGGTCGTCACACAGAGGGAGAGGCAGGCGGGGGGGTGCTGGCTTCTCCCAGGCTGGTTACACCAGTAACCAGGACTTGTCCTCCCTTGGCATGACAAGACTTGGCAAGCATTAACCCAGCCACCTCTTCCCGCAGTCTGCATCTCCTCGGGCTCCAAAGTCTCCCTCTTCAACCGCCTGCGCTCCCAGACCGTCAGCACCCGCTACCTCTCCGTCGAGGGGGGAGCCTTCGTCGCCAGTGCCAGGCAGTGGGCAGCCTTCACCCTCCACCTGGGTAAGGAGCCCCGCAGAGCCGCTGACGCCGGCCGTGCCCAGGGCTGCCTGCCTCCAGCCCCGGCTCTCCCCTCCTCCAAAGCCGGTTCTTGGGGGTGAAAGGGGTGGGAAATAGCCTGGGGATGCGGGAACCTGGCTCAGGTCCCACCTCTGCCCGGTGTTCCTGGTGTGGCTCTGGAGCCGATGGCCATTTCCCACTGGCTTTGAGGGCTGGCATCATGCCCTGAGGGCACGCAGGCTGTGACTGGGGCAGCAGGAGCTGTACCAGTCTGGAGGCTCATGAATCCAAGCAAGTAACTTGCCTGGAAGGGGCCAGAGCCCAGAGCATCCCTGCCCACGCTGCCTCCAGTGGTGTCCCTGCGAGGTACAGCATCCCAGTTCTCTCTCCTGTGCTGGGTTCCCAGGGAGCAGTGGTTTCTCTGAGCAGCGAGCACCTGCAGAGCAGAAAACACAGTAAGAAAGTGCCGGGAGCATGGCCAGACCTGAGTGTTACAAGGCAGCCCGGGTTAACCTGCTCCCTGGCTGCTCGGGGCAGTGACTCTGCGTTTCTCCTTCCCCGCAAGCCGATGAGCGCTGCACCCGGAGCGAGTTCCCCCTGCGGGAAGGGTATATCCGCTACGGCTCCGTGGTCCAGCTGGTCTGCACAGCCACCGGCATCACCCTGCCTCCCCTGGTAAGCCTCTGCCCCTGCGGGTGTCAGGCACATGGACCTGTGCCTCTGAGGGATGGGTACCATCCCTGGGATGCTGCTGCTGCCTGCAGATTATCCGGAAGGTGACGAAGCAGTACGCCATGCTCGACGTGGACGAGCCCATCTCCCAGCTCCACAAATGTGCCTTCCAGTTCCAGGGCAGCGACCGCATGTACCTGTGTCTCTCCACGGAGAAAGTGATCCAGTTCCAGGTACGGCAGCGTGAGGAGGGGGTGGGAACCCCCCGGGGTACTCCCCATCCTCTTTCCAAGCTCCTCTGTTTTGCTGCTGGCTGGGGAACATGTCACTGGGAGGGGTCTTCCAGCAAAAGGGGTTTGCATCCATATTAAGGTCAGAATTGCTGCAAAGCCGTCCGCCTCCAGCTTGCCTGCTCCAGTGGGGACATCGTCACGGAGATCTTTGCAAAGGCATCATGATCCCCATTTCCCAGCAGGTCGCTTGCTGGAACCGAGACACTGGGGGCAGAAGCCAGGCATCCTGGCCCCGGTCCCCTGCGGTGTGTCTGGAGCTGTGACACTCTCCGCAGGCATCTCCCTGCCCGAAGGAAGCCAACCGGGAGCTGCTGAACGACGGTTCCTGCTGGACCATCATTGGCACCGAGACGGTGGAGTATACCTTCAGCGAGAGCCTGGCCTGTGTCCGCGAGCCCGTCAGCCCCGTGCCGCTCATCACAGCCCTGCAGGTAGGCACAGTGTCTGCTGCGGGCCACCCCTGCCTCTCCGTCGCGTGCCTCCGTCGTGGCTCCGGCTTCTGAGCCCTCGCAGCAGCGCTCAGCATCTCCCGGGGTTTGGGATGCTGTGGGAATGCCTGGGCCTGGACCGCTGCCGTGGGGACGGGACAGGCGGGCAGAGCATCCCGCAGGGGAAGGAGTCTGGCTCGTGCCACCACGTAACGCGCTGCTGTGTGCTCTGCGCCTCACAGCTCACGGGCGGCGGGGACGTGGCCATGCTGGAGGTGCAGGGGGAGTATTTCCACGCACACCTCAAGGTCTGGTTCGGAGATGTGGAAGCAGAGACCATGTACAGGTAACGCAGCTGAGGGCTGGGCAGCAGGCAGGGAACGGCAGCTGGGTCTGCGCTGTGCTGGGCAGCTCTGGGAGGGACATGGCTGCCGACCGTGGGGACAGGGGCACTCGCACTGTCCGTTCTGTGGGACCAAGCAGGAACATTGCAAGGAGAGGCAGGGACGAGTCTGTCTGGTGCCTCTGGCTCTGGATGCAGTCTGGGGACAGTGGTGGGTGGGTGACAACTGGGACCTCAGGGGGCTGCAAACGACCGAGCAGCCCCAGCAGAGGGGAATGAAAGGGGAGAGGGGAGGAGAGGAGAAACCGGCTGGAGGCTTCACGCTGAGCTCCAGGCTGAAGGAGACGTGCCGGCACTTGTTGCTGGCTGCTCTTGCCCAGGGCCCTCCTGGGTTAACGCATGTTTTCCTCTCCTGCACTGTGCCCAGGAGCCCCAAGTCCCTCGTGTGCGTCGTCCCCGACGTCTCTGCCTTTGGCAGTGACTGGAGGTGGCTGCGATACCCCATCACAGTCCCACTCCTGCTGATGAGGGATGATGGCCTCATTTACTCCAGCTCCTTCACGTTCACCTACACCCCAGAGCAGAGCTTCATCCCAGGACAGCAGGTCCTCTCGGATGTCCCGCAGGACTCAGACAAGTTACTTGACAGCATCCACCAGGAGTTCACCAGGACCAACTTCCACCTCTTCATGCAGAGCTAGCAAGCTGGACGGGCAGAGGCTCAGCCTCGCCACCGGCCCTGGGGAAGGGGAGCAGCCCTGAGCCCTGCTGGGGGTCCCCATCCAGGGCTTGGGGTGGCCCTGCCAAAGGGTCCTGCCCACACGTTGAATGCCCACCAAGTTACTATGATTTGCTGACTTGTCTCTTCTTCATGGCAGCATCTCACCCTGCTGAGATCTCACGAGAGCATCAATAAATCAGGCTTCAAGGGCTCGTTACTGATTCAATTGCTTCTTTACTTACCTTCACAATTTACCTCCCGTGCTGGCACAGAGCATCACAGCTCCTTTGGTGTCCTCAGTCCATATATTCATAGGCCAGGAGGGATGATGAACGAACATGACCTTAAGTGTTATTGATCTATACCAGGAATCCCTGCATTGCTTCTGTGCTTTTCAGTAATGAGGAGATGATTTCCAGCAGCCAAATACTCGGTACCAGATGGTTTGTGGTTTTTTTTTTTTTCTAGGAGGCCCAAATGGGGTTATTCAAAAGGAAATGGGAAAAAGAGAAAAAAAAAAAAAAACAACTTTAGTGTGAAACCCAGCCCCTTCCTAGCTGGCGTGGCTCTGACGAGCTCCACTCTTGTATGCGCTTACACACACACTTATACACACACAGAAGTTGCAGTGCTGGCATCAGCAGGAAACTGCTGATCTAAAGATGCCATAAAAAGAAGCCAGGTTTCTTGGAGCCGGACCCGAGCGTTATGCAGAGTGGGTCTTACAGCTTTATTTAGTCTCCAGATCTCCGTGGCATCAAAAGACCCATGGTGTACCTGGAAACCTGCTGGTTTGGCAGTTCTGAGCTGGGTTTTGAAACAACCCAACTGCCAAACCCACGGAGGTGTTTAACCCACACGGACCTCTGTGGCAGCGGGCAGAGGAGCAGGGGACGCCTGGTGCCCCACAACCTGCAGCACCCCAGGAGCGCAGGGCGCCCAACCCCACACACGGGCATCCCTGGCTCATCGCCCAGCTTACCCGCGTGTTTTGTGCCATCCAGCACGTTTTGGATGCCGGCACTGCACAGACCGACAGCCCCGGCATGCAGCTCGTTCTTGGCCTCACTGTGTGCATCCCCTGCCACACTGCAGCTCAGGATGCTGAATTTGGGGCCACTGGGGACCAACGGCCTCGCACCACCCAGCATGGGGATGCACAGGGGTGCCCGGTGTCTTGGCCTCCTCCCTCTGCAGGTTGTACATGGCTCTGGCTCCTATGGGAGCGCAAGAGCTTGGGTCTCCAGGGTCCTAACCCGGGCCTTCCTGGGGGGCAGCGCTGCCCTAAACTCCACCAGGAGATGGGATTCCTTCATCCCCAAAACAGGAACCTCACAGAGGGTGAAAAGCTGTTGGCAGACACATCTGTGTGCATCTGGAGCTGCAGCTGCTGGAGGAAAAACACAGGGAGGATATTACAGTGCACACCAACAGCCAAGGGCCGGTGGAGGAAAGGGCTGGAGGACAGAGGAAGGCTGACCATGTGAAGATCCGTAGGGGTTTTCAAAAGGAAGCAAATCCCTCGAGCAAGAGGCAGGTCCCGGTGCACTCACTAGGTGCTGGGAGCAGTTGGGATGAGACTTTACTGGTCCCGCTCCTGGCAAACGCTCAAGCACCTTACACAGGTGCTGGGGGCAGTGGGATCTTCCCCCATGTGACATCCACTTGGGCCATCCCCTGTGCTCACCTCCCCACCAAATCCACCCCGACCCTAATGTAACTGAGGGTGAGATGCAAGAAAACCCTTTAATCAGCCTGAACAGAGGATCCCTCATATCTCTCCCAAAAACATTCCTCCCCAGTCTCCCCATGAAGAGCTGGAGGGCAGTGAAGGGATGGGGCCAAGCCTTTCAGTTTCTGCCCGCATCCCACGCAGGAGTTTCTGGAGCCCACAGACTCCTCAACCCGCTCCCCTCCCTCGGAGGCCTGGGCATAATTCACATTTATGAATGGAAAGCACCCTCGACTATATTTAGCTGCAGCCCAGTCCCGAAGGGCAGGAGGAGCATTGCTTGTGGACTTCAAGGGCTTGGAACAAGCCTGCCTTGTTATGTTTACGGCGCAGTGCTTTGCTGGAGAGGCCAAGAAAGCACCGAGTGGCTCATTCTTGAAGCCTGATGGATTAAGCAAACAGCCGCAGTAATTCAAGCCACATGGGGAAAAGGGAGAGGTGGTGGTGGCGGCGGGCGGGCTGGGGGGGCCTCGAGGGGCTCCTGCCTCCCTCCCTCCCAGCCACGGGCTGCTTTTAATCTGCTTTTCACAGCAGGACCTGCAAATGGAAACAAGGAGCTTTGCAGCTCCTGGAGGAGCCACTTCCCTGCCTCGGGGAACATATGCTCCACGTCGCAGCGGAGGAGCTAGTAGCATCCGCAGAGCTGTTTATTTGCATAATCGCTGATTAACACAAATGTTTCGGACAGGCGCCAGCCATCCAATTGTATGTTCTCGCTCATGAGTCGGCAGTGCCCGTCTCCGCTGGATCCTGCAAGAACCCAGCACGTGTCAGGGAATCACGCAGGGACCGTCCCGCCGGCTCTGGCAAGCGGGGCTGCCTGCTCAGAGCTGGGCTGCCCGGCGGAGCCCGTCTGGCAGCTCTTTTCTCTGCTCCTGAATTGTACGCGGAGCTTTTCCCTGTCTGCGAGGCAGCCAGAAACATGGGTGTAAAATGAAGCATGAAAACACCTTCACAATCACTCCAAGAGCTGGGGATTTAGGAGAAGCATTAAATGCCGTAGGGATGCTCAGGATAACTTACGCTGTGTGCAGCCGTGGCACTGCATGAGGATCCCCAGGTGATGGTGAGGCTCAAAGTCAACGGGGATTCCCTGCTCCCGCTGGGCTGGGGCGCAGCCGGGGCTGCCCAGATCCCCGTCACATCAAGGAGCCGTTGCAGGTCCCAGAGGTGAGCGTACCTTCGAAAACATCAAGAAGAAAATCAAATCCTGGCTTTCCTCCCATGAAACAATACCCCAGAGGAACACCAAGTCTGGTCTTGGTCTGTCTCCCTTTCTGCCTGGGCTGTGCGGCACCATCGCGGCCGGTTGGAAGAAGAGTTGCTGCCATCTAGTGAGCCCGGGCACCAGCACCCTGCCTGCTGAGCACCGCCGCACTCGTCACCCTGCCTGTGCCCCCGCTGCCCAGGGGCTCACTGGGTGCTGGGGACCACCTGGGCATCTCTGGCCATCCCCGGGGCACATTTTCTGCCCAGCTCAGAGGGTTCGGCTGTTTGTTTGTTTTGGTTTTTTTTTAAACAGCCATTGAATTACATTTTGCCCCGGACCGTAAAGCAGGTTTCCTGATGGTTTGGCAGAGCGGTTTTTTGGGGAGCAGGGGGGGCAGTCATGGCACACGGAGGGGGTGCAGGGAATGTCCCTTCCCTGCTCACCCAGCCCAAATCCAGCCTGGTGGCACCATTCTTGGCACCGAGGCGGCCAGCGGGCTGGCTTGCTTGTAGGGCCATTTACAACCGCACCTGCAGAAAGGCCAGAAAAACTCTGGTTAAAGGGGGTTTTTGCAGCGCCCTGAGCGTGAGGGGTGGGCAGAGAGGGGGAGCTGGCCAGGGGGCTGTAAGGAACAGGGCTGCTCTGTACCAGCGAGGTGTTTGCCTTGGCAAGGGCAGCCAAGGGCAGGGCCCTCTGCTGCGCTGCGGCTTCGTCACCTCCCTGACAGGAGCGTGGTCAGGGCAGTGGTGGCGCTCCCAGGTCCCTGCCCGTCCCCTGCAGAGGAGCACGGGGCTGGGGGCGAGCATTGCCCGGGACCCCGCGTCAGGATGAGATGCTGCAGGCAGCGCTGGAGACACAGGGCAAGCGGGGCCAACCTCCCCCAGAGCAGCCCGTCTCCCCCAGCCCCGAGCCCTTTGCCTGGGGCTCTCCCTGCCCTGCACCCCCAGGCAGAGGCTCCGGGTGGTCCAGCGCGCCCACGGCCCACGCTGCTTGGTGTAAACATCTGTATCACCGACCCTGGAGAACGGGGGATGCGGGGATGCCGCTCTGCCCGCCAGCCAGGGGAAAGGTGACGAGAAAAACCCCGTTCTTGGAAACGTGGTGCCCCGGGGCCGACGCCGTGCACGAACGGGGCTCAGCCAACAAGACTGAACTAAGGGGCCGGTGACTGCAGCAGGAGCCAAAAAAGCCCCCTCCCCACCAATCCCTCACACTGGTCCCAGCCCTACCCACAGACCCCGGCGGGGTCCCACTACCCTGAGCACCCCTCCAAGGGCACCCCTGCCCCCGGCCCACCCTGCGTACTGAGCTGTAGGTTTGGGCAGTGCCCAGAAAACCTGTGCTGACTTTATCCTTTTCCTGACAGAGCCATGAATAACCCAGCTGGGTAGCGGAACGCAAAACTATGCCGGGGCCAAAATAAGCTGATTTGGGTCGCTGAGGAATTACAGTTACCTGCCCAAGAGACTCCAAGCGCATCGGGAACTGCCCAGGCATGCGGCTCCACTTGCCAGACTCTAAAAAAACCCCAAAATAGCGTTAAGGATTGACCGAGAGAGAGACACCCACGGGTGCCCGCATCACCAGCAATGCCAGAAGCAGTTACTAGCCCCTGTCCCCAGATGGGCTGTACAGGGGCAGAGACTGCCACTCCTTCTGTGCCCACAGCTCTGGGCGCTCAGCCCTGCCCATGCAGCCAAAAAGCCTGTGGAAACTTTGGTTTCCGGTGTGAGTGGTTTAGTGGTGGGTTTTTTTGTTTGTTTTTTTGGGTTTTTTTCTTTAAAACAAGAAAAACAAGTTGAAAACAAGCTCACTCCTGGCAAGCTCCAGACTCCCTGCAGCCCAGGGAAGGGCTGAGCTCGGGGGCTGGCAGCATCCCGCTGGGATGCAGGGCTGGACCACTGCCCCGGGGCTGCAGCCGGGGCTTGGTGTCTGGATTAGGGGTGCGGGATCAGCGCTGGATGCGGCTCCCCGCGGCCAGCCCCACACTGCAGCGCCGCTGGGGGGTCCGGAGAGCCCGGCTGGGGGGGCAGGATGGAGGGAGCTGGCACTCTGCTTTCATTCCCCTTTCCACAGAAATACATGGACAGTTTTCTCAGGGTTCACTGAAGAAGGGAAGGGGATTTTTAAACAGCTTAAATAAACAACTAGGCTTGAAAAACATAGGCCTGATTTCCATGCACCACTGCTGTAATTAAGCATGCAAACCAGGCAGTTACGGAGCAGCACTGAGAAAGAAATAACTGGGTGCAGCTCCCTCCCAGTGAGCCCAGCAAGGACTTGGCATCTGTGGACCCACCAGCAGAGGAGCTGAACAGCACCCTTGGGTGCTCGTTTGCAGCCCCGGGGCCGTGGGGCTCGGTGCTAACCCGGCGTGGCTTTGCTCAGGGCGCTGCAGGGAGCAAGCAGCACCGTGCAGCGCCATGCGCGGAGCGTGCCGGGACTCCGGCTGCACAGTCGTGCTGGCTGCAAGCACCCCTGTACCCCCCTGCCCTGTCAAATCTGGCCTCCCACCCTGGCTGGTTTGTGCTGGGACAGCTTGGGGACGCAGCCCCAAACTCCCCCATCGGTGCCCCTCACCTCTGCATCAGGCCTGGCCGGGACATCCCACTCCAAGTGGTCTCTGCAAAGGGACTGGGGTGTCAGGATGGGCACTGGGCTCTGCCAGGAGCCACAGCTGGAAGGAGAAGCAGCAGCTGGAGGTCTTCAACCCTGCAGTGATGTGTCCTTGCTCCCTGCGACCAGAACGGGGACCCGGCCTCTGCTGCACCCCGGGCAGCAGCGGGATTTCGGGGTGGGGGCTGAGTGGCAGACACGGGCTGGGGGGAAAAAAACAAACCAGCAGGTGTGAATTGCTACAGCTTTGATGTGTGAGCACAGCTCCATCCAGCACAAACCCGTCCCCAGGGAGGGAGCCTGGCGCTGGGAACCTCCCAGGCTGCGGCAGGGCCAGGTGACGCGGTGCAGGGCGGCAGCACGGGGGCTGTAGCCCTTCGCACACCCACTCCCCAGGGGGATGCTCGGCACAGTCCTCGCCTGCCAGACCCACACGGGGCCCCTGGAACGCCGCTTGCGGGAGTGTCCATCCATCCCGCACCCACACAGCGGGGGCTGCCAGGAGCTGCGTGCCTGAACGGGAGCTGCCCCCCCTGCCGAGCCCCCAACCAGCACCCAGCGCACAGGGGGTCCCACACGCCGGCCGAGGTACCGCAGGGGCAGAAGAAAAGGCGCTTTATCGAGTCTGCTCCGGCTTACGGCTACATTACCGGCAGCAGCACATCAGTGCTGAGAGGCAGGGCGAGATTTGCTTTTCCCTTTCCGCCCTGGGGAGCGCAACCAGGAGCGTGGCTCCGGCACAGGAGCCCCCCCACCCCGGCCGTGGCTCCCGGGGCAGCTGGGGATGCTCCCAGGGTTTGTCCCCACAGCACCGCCCAGCGTCACCAGCCCCGCCAGCCTGCCTTCGCCGGTGTGCATGGTCACCATTCCCCTGCACCCCGTTGACAACCGACACGCGTGCATGCACGCAGCCCCCCCAGGGCTGTGCCGGGGAGGAGCGGGCAGGTTTGAAGGGCTCTTTGTTCCCCCGTGTAATTATACCTGAGCAGGGGAATAGAAACATGCTGAAAACTCCTCGCTGGACCTTTCTGACAGGAGCCGGGCCGCTTGGCCGCACAGTGGCCCCATTGTTCCCTCCTGCGTGCCTGGGGCTGCCAACCCACCTCCTGCACCCCCCCCCCCCGCTTCCCCAAAATAACCAGCCAGTGATTAAAAACCAGGTCTTTTCCCTCCGCAACGTCAGCACTGGGCAAAATGCCCCGAACCTCCCCCTTGCCCAAGGCCGGCAGGGCGACGCTGCGGCAGCAAGGGCAGCGCCCGTGGTGAGCCAGAGACTTTGGCACTGGGAGCATCCCCGTCTCTCCCAGGGGTATCTTCAGCCTCAGGCGCTCATTGAGGCAGGGAGCTCCCCCAGCGCCCCAGGCCCCCACACCAGCCCGGCTGGGCAGAGCCACGGCGACATCCACGCTCATGTCCATCCTTGCCCATGCCAAACCCCACCGAGGTCTGAGGACACCCAGCCCTTGCCCTGCCCCACGCAGAAACGCACGCACCTTCGGGATGCAGAGCAGCAATGGGCTTGCAGCAAACTGGTTTCCAACAAGGAACTGGTCATTGGTGGTATGGCTGCTCACCGGGGTGGCAGCAAGGGAGAGCATGCCAGCCTGCCCCTCATGCTGGTCCCAGCAGGTTGCCTTCAAAATTAGGCAGCCCCAAGCTCTGTCTCTGCATTTCGGCTGTGCTGGCAGGAGATGTAGATGAAGGGGCCCTGGCCATCGCCTTCCTGGTAGCTCTGGGAAAGGCTCAGTGGGAGGACCAGGGTTTTGGATCACCTTTGCCAAGGATGGACTCGCAAAACCAACCTGCAATGAGCCCAACAGCCTCTGCAGCCTCGGTGGCCGGACCCTGCCCAAGCACCGCCCAGGCTAAAGACACACAGGGACCGCTGCCGGCAGACACTCAGCACCCTGCACACCCGCCCGTCTTGGCCACGCAGGCGAGCACCCAGGACGAGGGGCCACCAGCGCTGGGGGAGCTTCACATGCCTGCAAGCCGAATGGAGACGCACCCACGGGGCTCAGGACAGCCCCACTCGGCTCAGCCTCCCGTGGCCAAGCACGCCATGGGGCGGCTGAGCCGAGCCAGCGTCCCTGCCCCGGAGATCCCCGGGAGCTGAGGCTCCACACCGAGCCACCACCGCCCCCCGCCCCGAGGCTGGGGGTGCCGCTGGGAGCCAGGCTGGCTCCACCACACCCTCAGCCATGCTGGGCACAGCCCTCGCAGGTCTGGGCTTGCCCGTGGCTCTGGGGACGTGGCTCCTGAAGCTGTGAACGCGGCAGCTCATTGCAGCGTGCTGGTCCCAGGCCAGGACGAGCAGGGGCCGCTGAGGGAGCCGTTGGGGCCGCCAGCACCCACTGTCCCCACTGCCTGGCGGGACCCCCGTGCTGGGGAGCGGGCTCCTCCATGAAGCAGGCAGGCTGGCACCCCCAAGCCCCTTCCCGGGCAGGGTCACACCAGTCATGCAGGAGCTGCGCCCCCCCCCCCCGGCCAGGGTCTGTTCCCCACCATCAGGCTCTGCCCCATCTCACTGCACCCATCAGCCGCACCTTCGCCACGTTGACCCCGCGTTATTAAGTTTAATCTCTTCCCAGGACGAATGCATCGTTACAGCTTTTCCCACCCACACTTTTCCCAAGCCACCAATATTTTAGGATGGCAGGAGAAATCCCTGCCCCTCCTGGTTTCCATGCAGGGCCAGGGGACGATCTGCATCTCCATCTGCTCTGCTGGGGAAAGGGAGCAGGGAAGAGCCCATCCCCATGGCGCTGGGGCGGGAGGGGTTGCGCGCTCCCTGCGGGAGCTGCAGCGTGTGGCACAGCACACTCTGACCGCCCCCAGACACAAAATGAAGTGGATCCTTACATCAGTGGGTCGGGGGTGCCGTGGGGGAGGCGCAGCCTTTCCCAGCCCCACTCCCCCACCATGGTTCACCGGTGACTCGGGCACGGGGGGACCCCCGCGACACCCCTGAGCCCAGCCCGTGGGGAGAGGCAGCTCAGCACCTCGCCGGCCCTCGCTCAGCCTGAGCACCTCCTGCCACACGGCCGCTCTGGGGGTCCCCCTCGCCCCTGGGCTCACGCCGCATCCCCCGCCCTCCCCAGGTAACCAGCTGCTGTGGGCGGCCGTCCTTGGCCTGCCGCAGCGTCCAGCCGTGTGCTGCTCCTCCCCACAGCAAAGCCCCACCAACGCTCTTTTAATGCATTTTGCAGGGAAATGCTATTGCCCTGTGGGTCCCAGATGCCTTTCACCCCCCACACCACCTCTGTAAAGGTACCCAAGAGCTTTGGCTGCAATAACCGGGATGAAAAGTGACACAGCTAATGCCTTGGTCATGGTGTCTCTAAATCCTTCCCATAAAGAGCACAAACCTGGGCTGGGGAGCGTCCCCGGGGAGCGCTTGCTCCTGACTGAGGATTCGGGAGCTGGTGGCACCTCCAGGTGTGAAGCTCTTTCAGTCCCTCCTCCCCTTTCCTGCCAGGGGCTCAGGGCCTTCAGCTGCGTTGAGGCTCTTGCAATGCACTGGGAAAAAAGAAAAAAAAAAAAGAAAATAGGAAGGAAGAAAGGAAAAGGGGGGGGGGAAGAGGAAGAAAGGAAAAGGGGGGGGAAGGAAGGGGGGAAGGGGGGGGAGGAGGAAGGGGGGAAGGAAGGAGAGGAGGAAGGGGGGAAGGAAGGAGAGGAGGAAGGGGGGAAGGAAGGAGAGGAGGAAGGGGGGAAGGAAGGAGAGGAGGAAGGGGGAGGAGGAGGAAGGGGGGAAGGGGGGGGAGGAGGAAGAAAGGAAGGGGGGGGAGGAGGAAGAAAGGAAAAGGGGGGGGAGGAAGAAAGGAAAAGGGGGGGGGGGGCGGAAGAAAGGAAAAGGGGGCACGAGGGGGAAGAAAGGACAAGGGGGGGGGGGGAGGAAGAAAGGAAAAGGGGGGGGAGGAAGAAAGGAAAAGGGGGGGGAGGAAGAAAGGAAAAGGGGGGGGGAGGAAGAAAGGAAGGGGGAGGAGGAAGAAAGGAAAAGGGGGGGGGAGGAAGAAAGGAAAAGGGGGGGAAGGAAGAAAGGAAAAAAAAGACAAACTCTTAGCAGCGGGCCGGCTTTGCTAACCGTAGCAGCACCGCAATTCCCAGTCCCGCGTCCACGGCGGCTGCTTGCCGCGGCATTCCCACCCGCGGCCGGGAAGCGCAGAAGCGCCCTCCCCTCCCTCCCCTCCCGAAGCCCCCCAAGCCGCTCCCCAGCGGAGCCGCGGGGCAGCGCGCCGTGCCGGGAGGGCTCTGCCCGGGAGATGGCAGCAGACCCCCGGCGAGCGGGAGGGAGAGGTCCCGGGAGCCGTGGCGGGTGGCACGGGTGGGTCCGGGATGCTCGGCCGCGGGCTTCCCGGGAAAGGGGGCCGGTGGGCGGGCAGGGAAAGCAGGCAGCCGTGGTCCGGGGTTTGGAGCCGAAACCCAGAACAGCACTGCTACACCCCAAAAGCGCAAGGGCTGGTGTGAAAAACCCACCCACCCACGGGGGGTGGGCAATGCTGCTCCATCCCGGCCCCCCCTTCCTCCAGATCTGTCCAAAACACAACCCTCAAGGAGCCACTTTGATACGGGTGAGGGGCTCGGCCCCCCGAAGGCACCGTACCCCGAGCAGCACTGCCTGCACCGGAGCTGGCATGGAGTGAGATGGGACAGAGGAGGGCAAAGGAGGAATTTTATCCCCAGCGATAGGAACATCCCTGTGGCGAAGGCTCAGCTGCACCCAGCGATAACGAAGGAGGAAGGTTTTCATCCGGCAGTCCCCAGCCGAGGACAACATGCACAGCCCTGGCTCATCTGGCCAACTGGGAGCCCACTGGCCCCCACTGGTGTCCTCTAGCCCCGGTGGGCAGGGGAGAGCTGTGCTGGCACCCCCATCCCCTGGCTCTCCCTGTCCCCTACCTGCAGCCGTGGGAGCCCAGCCATGCGCGCTGCTCAGCACCCAGCGGGCTGGGGGTGCTCGTGGGAAACACTGCGTCTCCAGGGTGCAGGAATTGTCCCCTCCCGGACTCTGCGGGCAGCCTGGATGTCCTACCCAGAGACGTGGATGCACTCTGCCCCTCCAGAGGGGTGGAGGTGGTGGGGACAGGCACCCCAATTGCCAACACTATTGCACACCATCTCCATGACCCATTTCGGCACCATTCTGGCACACAGCACAGCACCTGCCGCAGCTCACCCTGTGAAACAAGGGACCCAAACACCCATGAACCCCACCGCAAAACCTCTCTGGATGCCATAAAGGGGATCAGCAAGGTTACACTTCGTCTTCCAGCTCCTCCGCTTGTTCCCCTGAGCCCCTCCTGCCAGACAGCGTTTGGGAAGGGCAGAGCTGCCCACGGCCACTCCATCACATCGGTACCCGGGAGGGTTCCAGCTATTTTCAAGCCAGGCGCAGCAGGTCCTCAGGGTTTTTGGTTTTAAAACTAGAGCAGTGCCAGGAGGAAGAACAACTGAGTGACATCTCAGGGGTCAGAGTTGGTTAGTGCCACCAGGAATTCACGAGGCATTACTGTGAGCTGCCCCTCAGCTAACACCAGATACAGGCAGGCTGGCCAGGGAGGGCAGAAATGCAGACGGAGGGAACAGTGACAAATCCATCCCAGGAACCACGGCTCTGCAAGCACGGGCAGGCAGCCAGGCTTGCGCTCTGGGGATTTGCAGAGTACCCGTCCAGATTGCTTTGCGAAAACAAGGCGCTTCTACACTGAGGGCGGTTTTGGAAAGTACACGGGATTCTTGTAACAGAGAGATGAAGCTCAGGAGGAAAAAAAAAAAAAAAAATGAAAAAGACAAACATATGTTGTTCCAAGGAATATGTCCAAGAACCTGTCACAGCCACACGAGGCACAAGAACATGAAGATCGCAGGCATACATCACCGATTTACTGACAAACAGCAGCTCCCACAGAACAAAGATCAGCCCTGCGAACACTTGGCTGCTTCTTGGTACCCGAAACAGATTCTCGGAGGACCTTTGAGAACACACCGGTGACGAAGCAGGCAACAAGGAGCAGAGCAAGTGTTTGCTGCTCCCTCACCCCCGAGGGAGCCTGTGTACTAGTCCTAATTTGTTTCCTCCATCCTTGCTAATCCTAACCACCCAGAGTAGGAGTTCCCACCAGGGAGAAGGGAATTAGATTTTCTCAAGGACGATAATCCATTTAAATACGGCACTTCTTAGGAGACTCGGCACTTTTCCCAGTGAGCAGCCCTGCTCTTCACACAGCCCGCCCTCTCCCACGTGCCCGGGGAGACAGAGGTGGGTCCCATCCCTCAAGAACTCTAAACTGTCACAGCAGAGGGGCTTGGAGAAGCAGCAGCTGCCTCCAGGTCTTGCTTAAGAGAAGAGCTGCTTTAGTCCAAAGTGGCATGAAGTCACCTGTGGACTTGCTGCCAGAGCAGCTGATCCAGGGATGCTGAAACAGCTCTGCCCCCACTTGAAGGCCCCCATCAGTTAACAAGGTTGGCTTGAAACTTGGTGGAGCAACGCTCTCTGCACATTGCTCATGTTTGAGGGCACAGGAACGTGCTGCTGTCATCAGGGGACACTCACAAGCCCATCTCTACCACCCTCCATCCCTTCTGGCTGCATGGGGACAGCCCTCTCCAAGTGCCGCGACCACCACAAAACTGGTCACAGTATCACAGTATCGTCAGGGTTGGAAAGGACCTCTGGAGATCATCTAAGTCCAGCCCCCTGCAAGAGCAGGGACACCTACAGCAGTTGCACAGGACTGTGTCCAGGCGGGTTTTGAATGTCTCCAGTGAGGGAGACTCCACAGCCTCTCTGGGCAGCTGTGCCAGTGCTCTGCCACCCTCAAAGTAAAGAAGTTCCTCCTCATGTTCAGATGGAACTTCCTGTGCTCCAGTTTGTGCCCGTTACCTCTAGTCCTATCACTGGGCACCACTGAAAAAAGACTGTTCCCATCTACCTGGCACCCTCCCCTTAGGTATTTATAAGTATTGATAAGATCCCCCGAGTCTTCTTTTTTCTAGACTAAAAAGCCCCAAGTCCCTCAGCCTTTCACCCTTTTCCTTCCCCCCACCCCCGCTCCCCCCAGGCTGGCCACCAGAGAAGGGATGGACTCACCTCCTTGTGCCATGCTGCGTCTGCTTTACTTGCCTGGAAGAGCTTCAGGAGCTCCAGAACCCCAGTGACACTGGTCCTACAGGAGTCACTTGTGGGTCAGACACTGAAGCCCGGGAGCAGCTGACAAAGCCCCCTTGAGCTGCAGGCCACCGCCAAGCCACATCCCAGCGTGCCTCCCGCTTCGGTAAACTAAGAAGTTACACAAACATGAGCTCCCCAAAGTAATTTCAGATCAGAAACAGTCCAAAAAGCCAATTTTAGAAAGTACCAGTTTATTTGAGTGGGGGAAAAAAAAAAAAAAAAAAAGAAAATCAGTAACAGTGGAAAATCCCCAAGAGCAATTACACAAGAGAATCTAAATATCCCGAGAAGCAGACTCAGCTCCTGCCTTCCTGGTAGTGCTGTCCATAGGCAGTAAAGTCCTCCCTCTCTTTCCCAGCCTACAGTGAACTCTGTGCAGTTTTTAGAGCCTCCCAGAGCCCACAACTTCCCCAAACACGCTTGTCCTGGGACCAAGTCAGTGAGTCAACCCGGAGGAGGAACCTTGGGGAAAAGCCCTCTCGCACCGATGTCTCAATACATGGCTCGCCCTGCGATCTCCGCTTCGCCTGCCTAGCTCCCAGAAGCAGCTGCCACCGGCTGAAGCTGAATTGCTTTGTTCTATCGCCTCTACAAATTTGGCCTCAAGCCTACAACAAAGCCTCGGTAAGAAGGCTTCAGGAGTCGAGGAGATTTCTGAACAGCCTTTGCACCTGGCTGGCTTTGTGCCGCCTACCCCTTTAAACAGTTTAGGGACCCACACTCAGATTTTCGTCTTAAACCACACCGGATTCCAAGAGCTGCAGCAGGACACAACTCGCACAAAAGCATTCTGTAACGCTTTCCTGAAACAGAGGCGTCGGACACACACGTTACCCTTTGCTCTGGGAACACTGCGGGTATTGGTCTAATTCTCAGTAGAGGTAGGAGCTATGTACATGATATATTAAGAAAAACCCAGTGCAGGAGGTTCCGAGCTAGCCGCCTACGAAAGCTCCGTGCTCCCAACTGGGAGCTGCCACCAAGACAGACCTCTAGCTACCAAAGCCAGCCTTCTGCAAGAGGCAGGTACTCGGCACAGTACCGCAGGGGACTCTGCAGCGCCGCCAGCCCCCAAAACAAAGAGTTATTTTCTCTGTACTGCACGATTCCAACGCTTGCTTCAAAAAGCAACCCCAGAAGAGAGATGGGGATCTCTGCTCCTACTCAGAGGAGCAAACCCGGCACATCACGGACCGCAGCCTGCTCCAGGCACAGCCCAGGACACACGACGGAGCCCCAGGGCGCGGGCTGCTCCCAGCCGCCTTCCCTAGCGCAAGCCCACTTGTGCTCCAGGCAAGACACTGGACAAACAGCAGTACGAACGAGATCAAGCCTCTTACACACACTAAGGCTGCTGAAGAATTAACTCCAACCTTTTCGCTCTTAACTCTGTATTTCTCAGCAAAATATATAATATATAGCTCTATAGGACCAATTATAATATATTACAGGCTAGAAATACTCTCGTATTTTCCCTACTTTAATCATATTATGAATCCAATTTTGCATACAGATTAATCCTAGAAGTTATTGCCTTGAATTCATAATTAAAATTCACAGAATAAAGCTTAAATAGTTTTCACAGAGACTCATTATATTAGTGTTTTACATAAAAAGGATAAAAGTTACTAAATGAAAAGAGCAGCCATTTCAGAAACTATAAATAATTCTATTTAAAAAAAATAAAATCAAATCCTAAAAAAGTTATGGGAAAACCATAAATATCTTTACCCTCTACATTAGCTGCTATAGAACTAAAAGAAACCTGTAACACACTGTAGCTAACTCTGCTTCAGTTCAGAATATGAATCATATAAAACAACATCCCTAGAGAAATGCCCGGCCAAAGGAAACACAAAGGGATTGAAAAAATAAATCTGAGGAAATTAAAAAAGTAGATTTTTTTTTATTATTTCAAAACAATTTCTACAAACTTTATATAAACATTAGGCTATTTTCGTTAAATTTTTGTTATAAAAATTCCTCCAAACAATCCTTAAAAAAAGGTAAGAGACTGAAGGCAAGGAAAGGGTGTCGTCATAGCCAAACAAAACTGGCTGTCCCGATTTCATGGATTAATGACCCTTGCCTGGGGCCGCCAGGAAGAGACAGAAGTCTCCTGGGGAAGACATTCCCATAGGCCCTTTACAGCATTCAGGGATTTTGAGCCCCTACGGGCCTTTTACTCCCTGATAAGGCAACATTATCTGTAGTGTAAGAGATTCATAAATAGTTCTCCACAAAAACGCTTCACATCAACAGCCTGCTGCAAGACATCTAGTAGCAAGGTTTATAAAAAGAAAAGCCATCTTCTATAGAAGCAGCTGATCTGAGCACAGCACACTGGATGCAAACACATGGTGTTTGCTTCCATACAGTCTGTTTTGTGTTTATATATCCTCTATAAAAACCAAGCGGAAAATTTGGCATCTTTATTCTTTTTACACTAGCTTTAGAAAAAAATACACTGAGGTTTTTTTCAGACTCTTTGTATTTCATTGGGCCCTTGTTAGCTGAGCAGGATGGGAAGGGTCACGTAGGAAGTTTGCTTTTTCTCAAAGTCACTTTGAAATTCAATCCAAAAAGAGCATTTGTTCAGCACATCTCATCTGAGGGCACAGTGTTTCCACAGTCTGTTCGTCCCTTGCTGGGCACAAGGTGCTGCTGAGCTCTAAGCATAGAATTCATTTGTAGGGGCTTTCTTGTAGATCGGTTTCTTCCCGAGGTCGTAACTGCCTTCATCCTTTTTCTTCATGCGATAGACTAAGAGGAGGATCAGGAAGACAGCAAACAGGAGGCCCACCGCCCCTCCTGCAATGAGAGCTGGGGAGGGAAAGAGAGCATGGAATAAGTGTCAACCCCTGGACAACTCCAAACCATCAGCTACATCTCAAAATCTGCTTCAGGAGTACCACCCCCGAGAACTGCCTCCAGAGTCCATGCTGTCCGTGTGCCTGTTACCGTAAGTGCTGGCGTTTTTAGCGACAGCAGATGTTATTGCAAAAGGCCAGAAATTGCTTTTCATCCAACCACAGAATAAACACGTTCCACACTAGCCAGTTTGTGTTAATATTCCAATTTAGTGCAAGAAGGAAGTTTTGCCAAAAAGACATCCTCCCTGCATGGAGGCAAAACAAAACAAAAAAAAACAACCCCACACCCAAAAAAGCCCCACCACAACCCACAAACACTGTAAACTCCAGGAAAATGGTACAGCTCCCATTTGAATGCTTTGTTAACTACCTGTGTGAGCGTGCTTTGGGGGCTCTGCACTTCAGCTCAACAGCAACATCCTACTACCACCACCACCTCCCTCCAAAAAATATCCCAAAAGCAAAAAAACCCCACAAACCCACAAAAACCCACCCAGGTTTTCTGTTCTCGTACCAAGGGTGGCCACAAGACTTCAGTGAAATTTATCCTTTGCTGTGACACCTATTCATTGCACTAAACTAACTTATTTGTTCAGCGGCTTTGCAATCCACTCCTGCAGTCGCTCCTCCAGCTGGAAGGATGGCTGCAGAGCTGCAAGATGTGCTGAGGTTTGTATGCGGATCATCAGGCCAAGTGCTTGACGAAATGTGCCTTGGGACAGATCTGTCCCACATGCTGAGGGGAACACAGTTGCTTGGTTTTGCTCTAGACAGAGGTACTTAAATTTATAACAGTTGACTAGGGGTTCAAGTCCCTTAGAAGAATTGTTTGGTTCCTTGCAAGGCTCGGAAAAGGCAGGACTTGGGCAGAGGTCAGAAGGAAAATGACTGCATTTGATATGAAAGTCTATGAAGTCATTGGTTTATGGCCAGATACGCCTCTCATGAGGTGGTATCTGGGTGCCCAGCAGCTGCTGCATGACTTGCACGGCACTTAAGCCATCAGTCAGCTGGCAGGTTCAAAACCAAGCTGTTTACTCCAGCAAGGCAAGCATAGGCTCTTCTGCTGTTTAAGGACTAGAAGGCAGAAGGGACCCTGCTACAGGTAGTCACAGAGGTGACGCATCTCACTCCCCTTGTCAGCAGGGAACTGCTCCCCAGAGAAACAGGGAACAACAGAAGCCATTTTGATTTACAGTATTAATGATTTATCAGGACGAGGTGGAGTATTACCTGTAAGGACTTCCGTTCTTTCAAAGATGCTGCTGTTGGCTGTGCTAGCCATGGAGATCTTGTTGGACAGGTTCTCTTCAACAGGTACAGCTTTGTCTGGAATGATTTCATTGTCCACCATTGTGTTTTTCTTCCCACCTTCTATCTTTCTCTCAGTATCTCCAGGGATATAGTTGTCAGATATCTACAGAATACAGACAGACCACACCCATCAGTAAGCAGCACCCAGCCTACCTGCAACTAAAAATAGGAGGGTGTGCAGGGAAAAGAAAGTTTGCTTAGTGCGTTACATGTACACTGTTCCTGCTCATGCAGGTAGATTCATCTTGATGCCACGTCTTGCAGGGGGAAGGGTATTCAGAAAGCTTCACAGACAGACCAGAGTAACTACATACTGCTTAAAACATGCAGAGGCAATACCTACCACAGGAGTATCCATGGTGGTCAGATATATGGCATCTTCAGAGTCTGGGTAGTCTGCAGAGGAGGGAGGGGAAATAAATAAAATAAAATAAAAATAGAAGAGTACACTACATTTTCCTCTCTTTACATCCCATTTTTCCAGAATTCAGACACTTTCTGCAATACCAGCAACTGCAGACAAACTAGGACTCACGTCCTCTGCTGACTACAATTCCCTCTTATCTACAGGTACTTTCGCCACTTTATGGCTTTGATTGCACAAGACCATGAGATGTAATTTCAAGGCCAACACCTCTTGCATGGGCGGGATTTTCAGCTGGATCCATTGGTCCCTGCTGCACATTATCAGGAGTTGCCCTGCAAAGCAGGTCTGCTATAGCTTGCTAAGCTAATGCCAGTGGAGGGCAATGCTCTCACCACCCACCCCTAAAGGGTAGTTCACCTCTAGTTACCAGATCTGCCCAAACATGTCAGGCACCGATTTCAGCACTTGTTCTTTCCCTTTCAGAGAACAAATGTTCACAGAAAAGGGACATGGAGCTCCAGAAACTGGTTTGGGCAGGGAGCTTTGCATGTCACAGGGAGTTCACTTCAACACCAGTTAGTCCTTTACCTAGTTTGGCCTCAGCTGAGACACTAACTTTAAGCTTTTTAACACTGCCTCAACAATAGATATTTTTTTCCCCCCCAAGTGGCTCAGAAATTCTTTGGATTCAAACAGGAAAGAGATCCAGCCAGTGCAATGCCTTTTCACTTGCAATAAGACCAGCTTGGCTGGACTCCATCTGTCCTCCCCCCTGCCCCCTGAGTGATTCAACATCACGGTACACTTTCACTGTTCTCATCTGTGAGAGCCTATGATTCACACGGCTTTCTCATCTCCACCTGACACTGTAGTTCCCTCTGGAGCTCTGGCTGTTCACTTAGCCCATCACTCATGACTGGTGGCACTGGGAAGAATTTCACAGCATCAACTGAGGGAGATCCATTTCCCCCCTTACCTCCAGACCCAGATGCCTCATCTATATCTAACCCATCAGAAGGTAAGTGAGGCCCGAATTCGCCAATGTCTTCATCATCTGGCAAGTCTCCGGAGGCAGGGTAGTCAAGCCATCGGGCATCCATGGTCTCAGTTTCTCTTACCTGAAAATGGAGGTGGAAAAGTGTTAAGTATCAGGCAACTCCTCAGAACTATTTCACAAAAGGTCAGGAGTTCAGAGCCTGTGCTGAGCACATCACTTCCATCATAAGAACATTAAATGCTGAACTTCCTCTCCACCAAAAGCATTATCTTCATCAGCCTGGAAATAGCTGAATTCCCCTAGAATTTTTCAGAAGAGAAGTGAGAGCCTGCCTGTGAGTGGAATTTCCTGAGGGCTGCAGATTCAGGAGGTTCACTTGAACCCACAGGCTGAAAATAACACAACAGGATCTTGGTCAGGAGTTTGTAGCAAAAGCATTTGGAAAAGCAATACCTTCAGTTTATGATAAGGGGGGATTTGGAAGGACTTGTTATTCCCAGAGGAAAAGCCTGGCACCTATAGGTCAGTTTTTTGCATAGCACTGAAGCTTCATGCCAAGACAATTCGTTGCTTCTTGTATTGAGAACAACCCTATTCTATCACCCAAGGGTTAAAAACTGGCCTGTCAGTTCAGCTGAATTGCAATGCAATATAGTGTGAAGTTCAAGAGCACTCTCTATCAATAATGACTTGCCTGAAGCAAGAGCTTCCCCTGCCTCACCTCTTAAAACACATGTAAACAAACAAGTCTGTAAAACAAAGTCCGCAATCCTACGGAAGTTTGCAATCCTATGGCTGGATGACTGCAGCTACAGACACATCTTAGCCAAACAGCAGGAAAGCCTCCCAGAGAATCAGCTGTTTGGCCACAATGGCCATTTACCCACCAGAGCTCATTTGCACTTGGACCTTCAAGGAGCCACAAGCCCAAACCTCCTGCCCTCACCAAGGTTATGCAATTTGCCCAGAACTATTTCTCCTCACCCCACAGCCCCGGGGCTAGCCCCGGTGAGGGTACCACAGGTATGAGCTCTCGGGTTGCTCAACACCAGCCCACGGCAGCTCCAGATGCTTCCACAGCCATGAAGTCATCGTGGTGGGGGGGGGGGATTTGACCCCTTCCCCTACAGGGAGGAGCACAATGCAGATGGATGGGTCCCATAGCCAGGGGCTAAACCATCAGCATTTTTTCATGCTGTCCCCACAGAAAGACTGGGAACATGTTCCCTGGGTGTCTCCTACAACTTCGGCTCAAGTCCTAAAGGTTTAACTACCCAGGAGAGCATTTTTAACGCATTCCAGTCCTGCACATCCAATGGCTGTTGTTAACGTACAGCCTCACAGGGGGTAAAGAGCGGAGACTCACGAGGACAGTTAGAGCTGGGTGGCACCAACCGAGCCCCTGCACTTGCTGCTTCATGAGGGCGACAGCAGGACCCTGGGTATGAGGTAAGGGGCTCTGCAGCTCCAGTGGCTGGGATCAGCCTTCCTGCTCACCTGGCCATGCATGGCCATCCTACAGCCCAGCAGTGACACCGACTGATGAATCACATCCGCTATCGATCTCACAAGCAAAGGCCAACAATCAGCCACAAGCCATGTGTCAGCTTCCCTTGCCCACAGCCCCAGCCCTGCTTCCAGCCCACATTTCCCTGCCCATTAGCATACTGGTTTTGCCACAAACAAGGTCTTGTGGTCAGGACAAGATGTTTCTCATTTTGCATAAGGAGCAGTGGCTACTAGATGTGCTTATTGAGGCACCTTTGGTTTCCCCAGCAACTCCGCTGGAGGATAACCAAATGAACAGCCCAGAGGGCACGAAGTGCTGAGGCCGGCTCTCCTCCTAGACCCCCTGTCTCCATTCTGCCCGAGCCTGGCACTGGGTGATGGGAAGGGGGCTGGGGAGGAAGGCCAGCTGGGAAGAAATCCCCTCCCAGCCTGGAACCAGGCATTCCTAACATTATGCATCAGTTGCTCCAAGGCAAATTCATTTCAAGATATGCGAAACCCAGCCAAAGCCAGACCTGCAATGGAAACTGCTGCCAGCACGCAGTAGCTGTTCCCATGAGAGCTTCTGGCCGTTTCATCAAGGGGCAGGAAAAGCCCAATTCCCATCTGCCCAAGCAAGGGCACCGGGGCTGGGGAGCACGCTTGCTGCAGATGCATATAGCCCAGCCGCTGCGTCAGGGCAGATCTATGTTGGCAAGAGCACTGCATCAAGCCGCACCCCTGTGCCAGCTCATGACACACTTCATAATGAATCACGGCCAGCTAATGTCCTAACGAGGGTGGCTCAAGAAAACCCACGTTTAGGCCACCGAGTGGCTGGACAGCAGGCTGGCCTTATCAGATCAGCCCAGCCGCAAGCAAAGCGGTGGCAGCCAGCCACGGTGATTAGTACATGCTGTGGAACGCACCAGGTTTGGCTATCAGAAAACCCTATTTAAATCAGGACAGACAGTGTTTACAAGCCAGAGGACATAACAAGGAAATTACTGACTCACAAGCGTAAATAAGATTATATGGGAGCGTTCTCTGAACTCACTCTTCATCATACTCTTGAGCAAGGACAGGGAAGTTCCTGGAAGCCACAAGAGCTTCTCAAACTGCACAGGAAGCTTTTCTTGTGGGCAGCGAGCCTCATTTTACAAATTCGTCTGCCAGGCCAGTTAGAGGGCTGCTGGACATCTCCGCACTTACCCTCCAGGTTTCAAGACACGCTCTCCTAGGGAGCAGGCTCCTCCTGGGAGCTGGGGCACAGAGAGCCCAGGAAGAGTTAACACTGGAGTGCAGTGCTGGAAGGGCAGGTCTGGAGCAGGCACATTCCTCGCATACACACCTGTGAGAGGGCACACAGGCACTTTCACACACTTTAAAGCAAGAGCTTTGGGCTTCCCGAGTGCCACATAAAGAGCTCTTAGGACTATTCCTTAAAAAGTGCATCCCTTTCCAAGAGGATTCGGTCCTCCCTACAGCCCCACTATCAGGTGGAGAGGCACCACAGAAGGTGCCCATGCTTCCTCTCGGCTGGCAGGCTGCAGCCCAGAGGAGAAAGCTAGGAGACTGCTGCAGGACAATGGCCAGCCCTTGCCAAGGCGTCTCTAGCCACATTCAGCTTAGCACCTTCTGCAATCGCCAGCTGGAGAAGGGCACCGGCGCTGCCCGGAGTCTGCTTTCCACCACCTGTTATCCCAATCCCAAGCACTGGAGCCGGGCCAGGGACTTGCTGGGAGAGTTGGACTGGGCGGCTGCACAGCCCCACCTCGCCCCAGCAGCTGAAGTTGAGCCCTACTATTAATATGATCCTCTCTAGGATGGGTCTGTACAGAAAACAACCTTTTCTGCAGGAGTCTAGTTCCAGGATTTCTTCCTCACGTTAGGGAGCTTTATTCCCAGTAAGCACCATGGGGGATTAACCCATGTGCTGGGGAGCAGAAGCTTTTCCTGCCTGCCAGCGGCAAAAAAAGTTTATTCCCTGCCAGACAACCAGCACGTCAGGCACGTGAACTATGAGCGTCATTCCTGGAAAAGCCGGGCACAGAGGTCTCATGTTTGAGCCCGAGACAGGCTGCACTACTGGATGAAGCCAGACACTGTTTACCCAGTTCAGGTACAGGAATTACACCCCCGGCACCCCAGGCAGGGGCTCGCAGCTTTGCTGGGCTCCATCCCCGGCCCACCCCACCCCATTCGGTGCTCCTGGGGCCTTCACTTACAGCCCCAGCATACTACTAGCTGCTTCTCAAAGCAAGAACATCTATTTATTGAGGCAGCAAGCAAATTTTCTGTCCGATGTGTGAATTTCCCCCTCCACTGGCTAGTTCTGGGAAATAACAAACCCAGGCAGTTCGCCTGCCCCAGTCCACGTGTCCTCACCACTGCCTTTGCAAACCTTTTTAAAAAACCCCAAATGATGTTTTGGGACAGAGACAAAAAGTTTTCCAGACATGAAACTGGCTTTTACGGCGGGCCCTCGTCTCTGATCAAACACACCCGAGTTCATTAAAAGCTTCTTTGAAGGGTCACAGCCAGCAAGCTGCAAAGGGAGCCAGACCTGCAGAGACTTGGGCACCCAAAGTGCAGAAAGCTCTTTATCAAGTTCTAACTTTGGTGTGGAGACCCAGTCTCGCTCTTTCGTCTCCCTTCCCAGCACTGTGTACACAGTCTAGGAGTAAACAGGAGCAAGGTGAAAGTCAGCCTTTCCTAGACAAAAGCACATGGAGCCGGGCCAGCCTGGGAGGTGGCAGATGAGGGGGGCAGAGGTGCAGACCTGTTAACTCTTTGTAGCCTGCAAGGACAGATAAAAGCAAGTGGCTCCTGGGGCCTTTGTCAGGCGCTCTGTACTAGGGGACAGTTGTATGGATCACCTCGCGAGCAGTATTACACAAAACATCTTTCCCAGACCTGTGCTGTCCCTGGCAAATGTCACCTTACACCACCACAATGCACATCCAGATCAACGGAACAAGAAAGGGCTCCTGGACAACACGAGCAGCTGCCTGCATGGCTCAGCCTCGGAGCCTGGTTATGAAGAGATCATTCTTGCAAAGCCACCGTCCCGGCCCTCACACTGTTGTGTATCATGGGCCCAAGAGCACTGAATCCAGTGGGGCCTTTCCAGTGCAAGGATGCAAAGCTCTGTAAACCACCGAGCTCGAGAGAGGGGATTTCCACACAGTTCACTTCCACCAAGCTCTTGCAGGAGCACACAAGCCAGAAAGGTTTTAAAGCTCACGCAAAGCGTGCAAAGGAGTCGGGATTAGGAGCTGAGCTCAGCCCCTTGAGGCACGCCAGCCCCCCGAAACCAGGGAAGCGGAGGGTCCACGCAGCACTGGAAACAGAGGAGCTCAGATGTGTGCGAGTCAGCCAAACAGAGCTGACCTCCAAGGGAGGGGGGCACACAGCGAGGTAACAGGCAAAGACAGCTCTATCTTCCCACCCTAATAAGCATCAAAAAAAAGTTATTAGAAGTGACATGAGCTTCCGGCAGAAGCAGCTCCTGCCAGACTAGTACGGGAAGGGTCTGTGTTTTCCCCCAAACCACCCTTCACTCCCTCCCCTCCCTCCAGGCTCCAGCTCCATGGAGGGGGGGGGGGGGGGGGGGGGGGAATAATAAAAATAAAAAAGTCACTTTTGTCCTGAGAGCAAAGCAAATATCACTATTTCAATCTAGGTCACACCTAACCCCTTCAACACATCAGCCACAGTAACAAATCCACTCCTGCTAACTCCTCATGCCCAGGCTTGGAGGGTACCATTTTAACTCTCTCTCGTCTTTGGTCAGTCTGTCCCACATAATTTGCAGCACACACAGCCCGCACTGGCCTCTGTGCCAAGGGGCAGAAGTTAATCAGCTTCCATCCAGGCACACGTGTGTGTTTAGTTGCATGACAGGTTCACCCCGAGGTTTCCAGACATGGTTAAATACTACTGTGCCTTTGCTCAACACTTCTCAAGCCGTGCTAGAGCAGGACCACAGACACAGTGGCTTTGGGCAAAGTCAGCCTTGCCCATCTCCTCTCCGACAGCCACTGTACAGGTGCAGTCCCATCACAGTGAGCTGCAAAGGTGAACCCATAACGCTTCCAAGGACTAAGGGGGAAATCAGAGACAGCAGCACAGATCAGGACTTGCAGGCAGCTCCTGGCTGGCAGCAGGGGACAGCACTGCATCTCCCGTACCCCAGGACCAATTATTGCATGCTATCTCTTTGTGCCTCTTACTAAAGAGAGGCAAAATATATTTATTTTTTGAATTTTGCTCAGTAATCCAGGCAAGGCACAGGGTCTTGCTTAATAGAACAAGAGCAACATGCAGGCTAACAAACTGTTCGGCTGGTAAAAGCATCATTCATTCAAGGTGACTTAAGAGAAGCATCCCCAGCCCCTGTCCAAGCAGGCATCCGTCTCCCTGCAGCCACATAACCAGTCCCGTGCGCTCACACTTGGCAGCGCACGTGCTACGTGGGGCAGGCGCAGTAATGCACCTCCAGCGCTAACACAGCCTCAGCCTGGGTCACTCCCCCACTTGCCCCCACCACCCGGGTGATTCTTTAAGCTGTGTCGCCGCAAGCAGCTCTCCTGGGGGCTCATGCGGCAGCGGAGGCATAATCCCCGTGACAATCAAACCGTAATCCAGGGCTCTGGAGAGCGACCCGCTGTCATGGGTGCCTTCCCTGCACCAGGGATGAATCCTCCCGGGCTCTGCTTGCTCAAAATAGGCTTCCCTGTACTTACAAAGTCAAACCTCAGTTACCTTTTAACTCTCCTGCGTTTGCTTACACATAGCCTGCTCTCTCCAGGGCGCTCTGTACATGCGTGCCTTTCAGGCCACGCCGTAGAAGCAAGCAGGAGGAGGATGGAGAGATTACAAAGGAATGAATTCTTGTTTAACTGCTCTTGCCTGATTATCAACCAAGAGCAAAGCCATAAAGATTGAGTCCTTTGCCAGACAGACACATGCTGGGATCTGTTTACTGCAACGCTGGCAAAATAGGTGCTCTAAATACTCAATGCCCAGCTCCAGAGACCTACAGAGCCCAAGCGGGGAGGAGATGACTGCTTCCCCCCTCCAGCTAGAGGAGATAAAGCCCAGCAGGCAGTTGCAGATGGCTGTGTGTCAATCACTTGCCCTGAAGCAAATAAAGATAAAGTTCATAGGAAAACTGCAGGAGGGGAAAGCAGGAGCTCTCATGTGACTCAGGAGGAAA
This sequence comes from Pluvialis apricaria, assembly GCA_017639485.1. Taxonomy (NCBI): domain Eukaryota; kingdom Metazoa; phylum Chordata; class Aves; order Charadriiformes; family Charadriidae; genus Pluvialis; species Pluvialis apricaria. Next base: position 6,218,139 of record CM030021.1, on the reverse strand, counting down.
ACAACTGCGGCAGAGACATTTCATGTCTCTGAAAAGTTCTCCCAGTCGTGGGCAGCGATACACACCTAGTTCATAAAACGATTATATTTTTTTATGGTATTTACAAACCTGATCATAGGTATTTCATACACTTCACTGCCCAGGGCTCAGTTCAGAATTTGGAGAACTCAAAGGCTAAAAAAGGAATTCAGTTTTTCTGAATCACGACACACTCTGAGTTGCCCTACTATACACCATGAGGCTCCTATTGCATCCTTGTCTGTGGACGAAAAAAAAAAAGGATGTAATGGCCCCAGCAAAGCAGCTTTTCCATCAAGAATGATTTCTCATGCTGATACTTCAGGCTTGGGATATTTCATATATCATATTTTCCCCTTGCACCAGGGAGAGACCTGCCCTCAATGCCCTTTCCTAGAATACCGCTACACCCCAATATCTCCCTGCATACACACACATGCAGTATTTCCCCTTGGCAAGAAACGCATGATGTCCATTTTCGGGATCTTTATGCTCCCTGATGCCAGAATGTTAGCAAAATTAAGCCAGGCAGCCACCCAACTTCAAAGGGTGCCTTTCCTAGCTGGCTCACCATGCAGCTAATCTCAGCTTGTTTGTACAGTCAAGATTCCCAATGCTGCACCCTACAAATGCTTCCCCTCCCACAATCCATTTTAATCTAATCAGAACTAGTAGCCCAAAGATTCAGGCTTAGCCCAGGCAGCCGAGCTCTGCCAGCACAGTTATGCTGCTTAGTTTTGCCCTGTTGGCAAAGCTACCAGCAAAACACTGCTGCAGAGGAAGTTATCAGTACAAAAGCACTCGAGATGGAGTATCCGTGCCACTCCACTATCAGGCTATACCCGTGTAAGCATTTATACAAACAAACATTTCAACAGCAGGGATTTTCCTAGTTAGCTACAGCAGCAGAGGCTGGGGTTTCAGTGCATGGGGGTTTTTTGTTTTGTTTTTTTTTTTTTTTTAATAGAGACATTCCTGACTTGTGCAGAGGTTGCCTTGGCTTGGGCCCAGAAAGCTGCAGACACAGCATGTGCTATTGGGGATAACGCAGCTGTACTTTGGGAAACCTGTCACTCCTGGGAGGGTCTTCCTCTCTCGGAGAGCTCTGGACTCCCAGCCAGGCTCCCTCCCCTCTCCGAGCTGGGGGCGAGCAGCTGACAGCAGTTTTCCAGCCCTCCCTGGCCATTTCTCTGCACCCTCACTGTCACGGCCAGGAGCAGAGGGACCCAGCTCTTGTTTTGGTCACTGCTTCCCTGGCTCTGCAAAGCCTGCGCTCGGCTGGACTAGCAAGTCGTTTAGCAACCAACGCACAGGACCAGCTCCTCATACTCAGCCTCAGGAAATTTAGAATTAGTGCCAAGAACAGCCCGCACATAAACAGTCTCCTGCAAGATCCTGGCTCCAGAGTCTGCTTCACTGCACGCTGTGGATTTGCAATAAATATTTATCTCGCTGGGGAACACAGTCTTCCAAGCAAAAGCTCCTGACATCAGTAAGGACTCTATTTCCATTTGAGGGAGAGACCGCGAGAAGCTTCTCTGTTTTTAAAGGGGGACACTAGCCCACAAAGAAGCTTCTGCCACCCTCCTAGCACCACGCTGGCCAGGATCCGTCCCTCCACCCAGGGGTCCCACTCCTCTCCAGGCCGGGGCAGCAGCACCCCATCACGCCAGGCACCCTCACCACACTCACCTCCTGCCATGCACCGAGATTTCTGGCTACTGTGCTGTGCAGGCCATTTTGGTGCAAGTCCAAGGCAGGCACTTTCACAGTCATTAATGCACGTTAGCACTTCTTTTTATTGCTATACTTTGACTGTAATGGCAGCTAAAGGGCAGGAGGCAGGGTTAGCCTCGCAGCAAAGGAAACGGGGCAAGGCCACGGCGCTTTGTATTCAAGTTTTACAAAGGACAGCAGCGCAGTTTTCGCTGTACTGTGGTGGAGACACCTTTTCCCCTTCAGCAGCTAAGGCAGAGCAACATCAGAAGAGAGAAATCCTTCCCATGGCAGGTTTTGCTTTCCCTGACATAACACAATTTGTTTAAGCAAGAAGAAACCTTGTTTTTGCTTGACATAACACGAGCTGCTTGGGTAACAGTGCTCTATGGGTCTCCCAGTCTCCTTCGCGCCCCAAGGAGTGTCTCTCTGAGATTTTAATTAACTGCTTTGATTTTTAAGTTATCCCAATAATTTGTCTAACAAGAGCCACTTGGTATTTTATAAGCAGAGTCGCAGCCTCAAAGGATTGAAAGGTAAAACTGACAAGAGTGCATATTTCCAGGAAAAAAAAAAAAAAACCAAAACCAAAAAAAACTTTTACAAGAAGTGTATTTTTGAAGTCAGCCAGCCTTCAGAAATTGAGAGGGACACAGCTACATCTTGCGTGTTTTCCCCTCCTACACTGACATTTTCTCCAGATTCAGAATTAAGTATTTAACCCCTTCTTTTGACACTTTCCGCTCCTTTAGCTTGCTTTGAATACTTTCAGTCATTTCAGATAATACTGCTGCTTTCTTCTCTCCCCATGCAACTCTTGTTTCCAGCTGTATCTGTCTGAAAACACAACAGCCACAGAGCTGCCAGAGCAAGTTAGTGGCTGCTCAAGACAAGGCCGTTTTCTGATCTGCCTTTGCCAACACCAACTTGGCTACTGGCAGCAATCATATGTCTGAGTCCGATAGCTTTTTGCCCACCGTAGCCACAACCCACAGCAGATTAAACAAGAGGCAGCAGTGAAGGCACTCGGTGTCGAGGGCAGCACAGACCGTCTGCCAAGCAGCACTAGCTTTGCTTTTCTACCCCGGTAAGAAGAGATCCACCTCCGTGCTGCAGCGCCTCGGAAGCCTGAGTCATTGCTTTGGGTAAGGGGCCAGGGCCGTTACTCAGAGGGTGACAGCAGCGGCTTTGGGAGCTGCCAGGCCAGGCAAGTGCCAGAAACCCTGAGTCAGAGCACGACTGCTGGGAGTCAGGGCTGCCGGCGACACACAGTAGAGCTGGTCAGAGGCAGCAGCATTTACTGGACAACCATTCAGGCACACGCTTAAAAACAAAACAAAAAAATAATAGAAGCCTGAACTAATCTAGAAGTGCAGCCCTAACAGCTCATTAACACAGGATCTTTTATAGCCCCTTGGAGCAGTAGCTTATTACAAGTTAAAGAGTTTAACTAGGCTGCCCTGTCTATTCAGAGCCACCAAGCCCAGTCTCATCACAAGAGTCTCATTCTAGTGCAAATCATTTGAATCCTTAATCTAAAGCGTTTGCATTCCACCAAGTCTCAAACAAACAGCCACACATGCTCCGCAACAGCAGCCAGGAGTTCAGGCGTGTGCAGGGTTTGTCCCCACCGGTTTTGCAGTGCTTCAACTACATTAGCTTCTAGTTTGAGGCTGTAAAAGCAGGACAACCCTGCTGTTGTTACAGGGCATAAAGGAACAAGCTGTACTGAGTGGAGGGGAAGAATGCAGCTGCAAGGATCTAAGAACAGGCTGAAGAGGATAAATGTTAACTGGAGCAAGGAAGTGCTTTGAAAGATGGACACTCCATTTTGTCTAGCTGAAGTGATAACTGGGGAGTCCTGCAGGATCCATGAGCCACAATAGCGTAATCAAGTAATCTTACACGAGTCAACTTCAATCACCTGCATTGCAGACCGTAGAATCACAGTTACCATGCTTCCCCTTGTTGGTACACTCACTACTACCAAATTTAAAACCAAAAAGTAAAAAGTTGGTTTTAAAGACAAAGCCCATCAATCCATCCATTTGAGGCAGAACAACTTAACACACACAAAATGCAACACAACTTACAGCCAGCCAAGCGGATTCAAGCAGCCAGCACGTTTTCAACACAGCATTTACCAGCACCGACAGTCGGAGGGCCGGGAAAAGTAGCTGCAGGAGTTGTGCTGAAGTCTGCATGCCAAGCAGACAGCCAGGTTCCCTCCTCTCCGTCGTCACTCTGAAAGTCAAGTTAGCAGCTTCCAGCTTGTGGTGGAAGCAGGACACAAGTGTATCAAGAAGGCAGTAAGCCACCATAGGAAAACCATGCCAAGGTTGCATTAGGCTCCACTTCAGGCATTTGAGAGCAGAAAACGGCCTCCCCAATCCAACTATTCAGACAGCTCAAGGCAATCAATAGCAAGGCCATTAACTGAGGCTTGGAGGGGAGGGGGAAGACACATAGGAAAAAACATCTTCATGGTTGTTGGACTGGATACAGGCCTCGAAGTGCCAGGGCTGTGGGAGACAACAACTGGAGGGGCAGGAATGAGTCTCTGGTACTGAGTCTGAAAAGTACCAAGATCAGCCCAAATTTGCCTCTTGCGTAAGCTGTTTGGAAAACTCTGAACCACCAGAAAGTGCTCTCCAGCATGGGAGCTGGCAGGCACTTAGGACAGACAAGAACTGGGCAGCAGCGCTGTTTCCCTGACTGTGCCCCAAGCACCGTTGGGGTGACTGCTCCCACCCGCGTGGGTACCTCCACATCTGGTACGGACAAGGTGCTGGGCTGCAGGGGGACCGTGCACCCCCAAACTCCCACCCCATGAGTTGCGCGTGCAGTTTGACAAGGTACGAGGCGTTAGAGAGGCTATTCCTTTCTACACGTTACATGCTTTTCATTCTGACAGCCAGCTCTAGGTTCGGCTACCACAAGTCATGGGCTCCTTCCCTTCAGGACTAAGGGACATGGCCTTAGACACTAATTTTGCTGCTGTGTTTTAGGGAGGCTGAAGCAAAGCAAGGATTTGCTCTACGTGTTCAGCTGCCCCGTGCGTTTGTCAAGTCAGAAGGTAAAATAAAGTAAAACGTGCAGATAGCAATGTCTTGATTTGATTGGGAGGGACAGATGAGAAACTGGGCAAACAGCAGAAAGAACAGGCCTCGGGGATCAATGGCAGCAGGACAAGCCAAACCGGTTTTAACATTAATAATGCTGCACTACTTTCCAAACACAGCTATCATCAACAAGACACCAACTTTGCCAATCAGGAGGCCTCCAAGCGTGATTGCTTTAAACCAGCAAACAGAGCTCACAAACAGCGCGAAGCCTCCCCCCCTCTCCCTGGGCAATCCTCTGCCAGCAGCTTCTGGGTTGGATTTCTGCTCGTCTACACTGCTGGGGGACGCACACACACAACGTGGAGCTGCACGGAGGCTTTTTCTGGTTACTGCAAGGCAGAAAAGTAGGACTGCTGGAACAAGCTTGCAGCCCATTAGCACTGCTAGGGCACTTGGAGCCCTCTTGCAGCTTGAGCACAGGAGCAGCCCCAGCCCGCAGCAGGCAGACACCTCTGCTGCAGGGGAATATCCCTCGCTTCCCCCCTGTGCTGCCAGGGGCACTTTTAGGTGCTAAAAGTGCAGGGAGAGCTCAAGGATGCTACTCTGCCCAAGCAAGGCAGACCTCAAGACCTTCGCCAACTGCCCTGATCCCATGTCTCGGCTGCACTGGCGGCTTTCTGCCCATCCCCAGCGGCAGGCCTCTAAAGCATCTTCTGCGGGAACCCCGTCCTCACACAGCACAAGCAGAGGGGAGCACCCTGCCCACACAGCTTTTGCTTTCTAAAGAACTCGACCGGAGAGGGCCAGGGACCACTGGGAGACATCAGGCTTCAACTCCAGCCAACCCCCAGCCCACGGGAACACAAGGATGTTCTCACACGAAGCTGCTGGGCTGTTGTAACACAACCCACCCACAGCCTGAGCACCAACGTCACACTTCGGCACTTCAGTAATATTCCCCACCCTCTTACACATCCCAGATTGCTTCACGTGGAGAAATCCCATCTACACCAGAAAGCCATGCAAGGGGAAAGGAGCCAAGGTATTTTTGTTTGTACAGGCTTGGGGAAATATTCAAGCACCGAATCACTCTCAAAAGCCACTCTCTTACATAAGCACAAGAAATACAATCCCTGTCTTGTTAAGAAACAGCTACCTGTCTTCACCCTGCCCGCACAGAAAAACTAAGAGCCACACGCTGTGCAGCCCTGCACGTTTTGGGAGTGCTACTAAAAAAAAAAAAATAAAAAAAAATATGGGAGGAGCACCAGCAGAACTCTCCCAAACAGTGTGTCATCCTCATCTCCTCCCCAGCCGCCTGTAACCCAAACAATTTGTTTGGATAAGGCTTTATAGTAGGCCAGTGTTACTTCTCAACCATACACTCCACCTTAGGTAGCTTAAAACATACAGACAAATACTCAGTACAAGTTCTATATAAGGAATTACAGAATACATCTGTGCAAAGTTTGTTGTCTTTGCAGAAATCCGATGCTTGCAGACCACTCTGTTCCCCAGGGACACCAAGTTGCCTTTCATACCAAACATGGTCAATGCAACTTCCAGATGCTGTCTGCCCCAAAGGTTTGCCCTACTAGTTTGGACCAGTTCTCAAACAAGCGATTCACGTGCTTAATAGCAGGGATAAAGACACCAGATTAGAGTAAAGTGGATTTGGGCTGGTAGGGTTTATCAGGGAGTAGCTGACAATTACTACAGATGCTCTCTGTGGGAGTTTCCTACTCTACAACCAGCAATCCCCCCTCCCCAACCCTGTGTCCCTATTAGAGAGCAACGGAGCAGCACAGACTTATCAGTTCTGATCTGCCCACCCAGCCTTCCCCCCAGAAGGAACCAACGTGGATGATTAAACCTTGTTTTGAGACCCCCTGATCTCCTGCAGTTACCTTAATCTCTGCAGCTCTTTCAGACTAGCAGAGGAATCTGCCCTGACTGCACTATCAGCAAAATGGACACACACACACACAAAAGAAAACAAACAGCAGGGAAGACAGAATCCCCAAATCTCTGCTTCACCTCGAAGATCCCACATGTGCCTGGCTTGAAGCATCCAAACTGTTCGACCTCATTATATATTTAAGAGACACCGTAAACCCTCCATGGTAACAAATGGATTTTCACTCCCATGTGGAAGCAAGGAAGTTTTGGCACACACAGAAACACACCTGGTACCGGCACAACCAAACTCAGGTAAGACTGGAAAGCCTGCCCAGTTGCCGCAATGCATTGCACATATCTAACCCAACAAACATTCACAAAAAAAAAAAAAAAAAAAAAGAGGGATTAAAGGACTTAAGTCCATGACCAGCCGTTGGAGATCAAAGCTGTAATAGAAAGCAGTTCATTTCTATTGCGCACCCTTGTACCCTGTACTGCCCTAATTCCACCGGGCCTGATTACAGAAGAGCAGGACGAGGCTCACCAGTGCATAGGGGGAAATAAGGGGTATGTGAGGAGCGGCACAGCCACCGGGCCAGCTAGGGAAGGGTCTACACGGGGCACGACCGGGCCAGCACAACGCTGCTTTGCCATCAAGCGGGGTACCAGCCAGGAAGGAGGCAGGGGAACCGGAGGAAAGAATGGGAACTGCCCTGTTGCCATTAACCCACTTTGCCCCCACTTCCCCGGAGAAGGAGAAAAGGCTGAGGGCAGATCCCCCGGCGGGCACCGGTGGCATTAACTCTCGGGCGAGCGGCACCCACCGCAAGCCGAGACCCCCCCCCCGGTACCCGAGAACGCCCTTCCCTACCGGGGAGCGAACCCGGGGGTGGGGGGAGACCCTCTCCTTTCCCCCCGTGGGACTCACCGACTCGGCGGCGGCGACTCGCAGGAGGAGACCGAGCAGTAGGGCGACGCGGGGCAGCGGCATGGCTCCGGGCTGCGCTGGCTGAACGCCACGGCTCAGCGGAGGGCAGAACGGGCTCTGACCGCCCCCCGCCGCCGCCGCCCTTCTTATAGGGCCGGTGCAGCCCCCGCGGGGGCGGAGCGCCGCTACCGCCCGCCCCGCCGGGAATGCCCGTGGCCCTCCCGCCGCGGTGCCGGGGGTGCGGGGAGGGGGATGCGGGGCTCCGCGGCGGGAGGGCTGCGAGCTGCCCCGCATCGGCATCCCCCGGCGGGAGGCGCCGGTCTCGGCACGGGTTGAACCGCCCCCCCCCTCCCCGTACAGCCGGCATGGGGTCGGCACTGACTGATGGGGAAAGGGGGGAGGAAGGGAAGGGAAGGGGGCGAAAGGGAAAGGGAAAGGGAAAGAGGGAGGGAAGGGAACGGGGTGAAAGGGAAAGGGGAAAGGGAAAGGGGGAAAGGAAAAGGGAGGGGGGAAGGAAAATGGGGGGAGGGGGAAAGGAAAAGGGCGAAAGGAAAAGGGGGGGAAGGGGGGAAAGGAAAAGGGGGGGAAGGGGGGAAAGGAAAGGGGGGGGAAGGGGGGAAAGGAAAGGGGGGGGAGGGGGGGGAAGGGGGGAAAGGAAAGGGGGGGGGAAGGGGGAAAGGATAAGGGGAGGAAGGGGGGAAAAGAAAAGGGGGGGAAGGGGGGAAAAGAAAAGGGGGGGGGAGGGGGAAAGGAAAAGGGGGGGAAGGGGGGAAAGGAAAAGGGGGAAAGGGGGGAAAGGAAAAGGGGGGAGGGGGGAAAGGAAAAGGGGAGAAAGGGGGGAAAGGAAAAGGGGGGGAGGGGGGAAAGGAAAAGGGGGGGGAGGGGGGAAAGGAAAAGGGGGGGAAGGGGGGAAGGAAAAGGGGGGGAAGGGGGGAAGGAAAAAGGGGGGGAAGGGGAAGGGGGGAAAGGAAAAGGGGGGGAAGGGGGGAAGGAAAAGGGGGGGAAGGGGGGAAAGGAAAAGGGGGGGAAGGGGGGAAAGGAAAAGGGGGGGAGGGGGAAGGGGGGAAAGGAAAAGGGGGGGAGGGGGAAGGGGGGAAAGGAAAAGGGGGGGAGGGGGAAGGGGGGAAAGGAAAAGGGGGGAAGGGGGGAAAGGAAAAGGGGGGAAGGGGGGAAAGGAAAAGGGGGGGGAGGGGGGAAAGGAAAAGGGGGGGGAGGGGGGAAAGGAAAAGGGGGGGGAGGGGGGAAAGGAAAAGGGGGGGGAGGGGGGAAAGGAAAAGGGGGGGGAGGGGGGGAAAGGAAAAGGGGGGGGAGGGGGGAAAGGAAAAGGGGGGGGAGGGGGGAAAGGAAAAGGGGGGGGGAGGGGGGAAAGGAAAAGGGGGGGGAGGGGGGAAAGGAAAAGGGGGGGGAGGGGGGAAAGGAAAAGGGGGGGGAGGGGGGAAAGGAAAAGGGGGGGAGGGGGGAAAGGAAAGGGGGGGAGGGGGGAAAGGAAAAGGGGGGGGAGGGGGGAAAGGAAAAGGGGGGGGGGAGGGGGGAAAGGAAAAGGGGGGGGGGGGGGGGGGAAAGGGGGGGGACCAGGCAGGTAGTATCTGCTTTCACAGCATTCCACAAGTGACAGTCTCACATTTACAGAAAACCAAGAAGGACTTTCTGTGACTCGCAGCGTGTCATCGCTGTGGTTATCAGCCCGGGCGTTACATCACACAGTTCTTGTCGGAGATGGAAAATGAAACCGCTCCGTCTGTTTTCTCTGTAAGCAGCAAGTGCAAAAACCCACACAGATAAAGAAGTGAAAAACCCCAACAGCACAGTTTAGCTATTTCAGTTTTTCTTCTCTCATTAATAACTTTGCCTGATCATGAGAATTTGCTTGAAAGCACCCATTTCAGCCCCTTAACAACCTGAGGTGCACCTGAACTACCATACCAGTATGCCCTCTGCAGCGGTCCCTTGGTCATACTGCTGTCACATCAGTTTGCACCTGGGCTCTAGTTTGTAGAGAATAAAATATTTTCTTAATGGGGAAGCAATGCACAGACTGCAAAGCGCATGTGCCATGATCCCATCTGCCAGGTACGGATGCAAACTCGGCTAGATCTGGTTCTCAGCCTGCTGCAGCACTACAAAGCTATCCCGACAGAACCGGCAGCTTTCCCCCTGTCCCACCTTAGCATGCTAACCCTCAAACCAGTAAGATCTCTAAGGTGAAGCAGCCTTCCCAACTGCCCTTTCCTTTGGGAAGAAACAGGTATGGAGGGTGCAAGCTGAGGTCAAGAGGTCTCCTCAATGTTGCGAGGACCGTGCCTGCATAGATGACTGCTGGCAGGAGAACGTCCCGCCAGCACCATGCTGAACTGGCTGCGGAGCTGGTTGGCATACTATGAAGTGACAAGGAGTGCTGCTCGGACTTTAAAAAAACAAAATGAGATCTGAAGGCAGCATACATCCAGGTAAGGGTAGGAACCAGCCTGCAGGAGGCTGTGGTGGAGTTTCCCGTAGCACATGACCCTCTGTCCTCAGGACAGCAATGTACTGCTAACCCTCTAGTTCACCTCAGCATCAAAGGCCACCAAGGACATGAGGGAGGGATCTGTGCTGTGGGCTAGGGCTTCCTTATTACCCTCGCTTCATCACACAGAGGAGCTGATGAAAGTCACTCCTGGTGCAGCTGGGGAGCCCAGCTCCAGTGAGCCTCCAGCTCTGGACACCCAGCAGAGGTGGGCAGCAGAAGATGAAGAGGGACAAGAGCACATGGGCTGGGTCGAATGCGTAAAGACTGGTCTATACCATAATGATATCTGCCAGCCAGGACACAGCCTCAGCAGCACAAGATGGCCAGAAGCACTCCATTCCTCCCTGACCCTCTAAATGGCACCTGTATTTGTGTGTGTGTGTGACCGTGACCCCTCTACACCTCCTTCCAGGTAAAGCAGCCACCACAAAGACGCCTTCAAAACCAGCTGTCTGTATTGTGGCTACAAACTGCTAATTTGCCTGTTAACTTCCTCTTCAAACAAGCACAATACACCTTACTGCTCCTGGTTGTCACACCCCCCAGCACATCCCCTCCACCAAAAGGTCTCCATGCATGGCGCAGGACACCATCTCCCCTCCTAGGGAAGTTCTGCTTTGATAGAATAGAGAGGAGCCAGTCTTCCTACCTGGCCCAGGGACCACACACATTGTCCATCAAAGTCACACCTGCACGCACAATCCTTCAAGCAAACTGACAGAAATCTTGGGCTTCTGGAAACATAAGAGAAAATTAAACTTGACCCTAATGTATTTTCCAACCTTGAGAACAAATTTACATAACTTTACCAATTACCTTTTCAAAGTGCATTGTGTATATCCACCTCCCTGACACACACACACACTTTCTGCAACTGTATCTCTATTCTATGACTATTAATATCAGAGGAAATGTAGCCACAAAAATCATAATATGGTTCTGTAAACCCAGGACACAAAATAGCCTGCTTCATTTTGCCCTTCAAGTGTCCCCTCTCAAAAATGCTGACATTTGACTCTCTCTGGAATAATGCAGAAAAAACGTGGGTATATGACACTCACTGAGAGCAACAGAACAAATGGGCCCAGAGAGAAAAAATGCACTGAAATGTACTTTCCTGAAACCTCACTACAAGTGAGAGAAGCAGAAGAAAAACAAAACACATGTTGAGCCATACATTTGTTCTGGGCAATGAATTCTCATATTCAAGGTGTGTCAGTTCCCTTCTCCGCTTAAAAACTACAGTTGGCAGAGAAATAACATAGGCTGGCCACCATTGTTCCTAACCCAGTATTCACCAGTGAACAGTTACCCAACTCTTGCATTGAAAATAAAAATAAATACCTGGCAGCTCCCAATACATGACACAAACATGCTGGAAGTGGAACGGAGCATCCAAATACAATGCATTTGGAGGATGAGGGAAATTACATTTTTACATGACACGTAAATAAATGTCTAGATAATCTTGAGAAGACCGCATGCAGAGCCCTTTAGACAATTCTAGATCATAAATGCTACTGCACTGGCCAGGAAAAGAGACTCTCCAGCCAAGCTCAGTCCAATTCCTACAAGCAGATTTTAAAACGAGCTTAGAGCAGGATTCTCAAGCACAAGGAAACCTCAAGTAGAGTTCTAAAAAATCTCAACTCCCAAAGTCCATTCAGAATGCTGAGCTCTTTAGAAAAAGACACCTGCACGCTGTGTCGGTAGAGGAAGAAGAGCAACTGAAAACTCTCATCTCACATTTTGAGCTACTTAATGCCATGGAATGTATAATCTTAGCCTGTCAGGCCACCTTAGCACAAATCCTACCTGCCTGGCAAGAGGGAAATGAACCCCAACAAAGGTCTGTTCAGATAGCACTGCCCTTTGTACACCAGCTGGTAAAATATGGATCACCTAAATAAACAGCTTCCTGTTTTAGGCAATGATTCCTGAGGAGGAAAAACAATACCATCCCATACAGCTATCTGTTATGGAAAAAATCCCTGGCTAAACAGGGCATTCTTATTGCACACTCCAGATAAAGAAGTGACCGCGATAGCCACATGTGATCTGGGTACATTTTCAGGGCATCTGCTATGTCCTGGGCATATCGCCACTTCTTCTTCCACCTGCTGCTCTTCACGACACGCAGGTGTCACGCACAAAACAGTCAGCTGGTTAAAAAAGGACTTTCTAACTAGAAGCCAGACAAGCAGCACCTACTATGGCACCCTAGAAAGCATAATCTTTGTGTTTCAACATCCTTTCCCTCTTTATGCATCTTTCCTCCACAGCTGTCTCTCACTTTCGTTTAAACTGAAGAGGAAGAAAAGGAAAATCGAAAATGGCACTTATTTCCCCCAGAACATCTGCTCCCCGGGTCCACTTTAAACCCTTCCCACAGAGCAGGGGTGTGGGGCAAGGCTCCCCCTGGGGAGAACACCCCCTCTTCCAGAAGAAGGACATGGTACCCTTAGCCGGAGCAGCCCAGAGAGGAGGGAGAGCCAAATTCAGAAACGCAGAGGAACAGAAGTGGCCATGCACCATGCTGTCACAAAGTCAGCCAGGAAATGAATTCACAAACCAAGCTGCAGCTGACTCACAGCACAAATGTCTCCGTGCCACAGTGCTTCATTGAGTCTGTGCTGGTGCACTGCCCACCGAAGGCAGGAGGGAGCCTCAACTCACACCTCTGATGCGACTGCCGCTGTGCTGATGCCTTCAATTACGGGGCAGCAACCCAGCAGGGAGGTGTCTCAAATTTGGAAGGAATTTGAGTTGGTGCCTCCCAAAGCACCAGCTCGTATCTCGTGATCCCAGGGACCATTGGATAAATCAGAAATATTGCTGCTGATGACTTTGGCTGCAGAAAGACACCCAGCAATTATACCAACCACCCTACCTTACGCTAGTTTGGAGTTTTAGTCAGCTATGACTAAACAACCAAATTGTTGCTGGCAAAGGAAAGTCAGTCCTATACAGCTTGAAAAGGAAGGAGAAAAGTGAAAATTAATACCTAAGCAGTGGCTTGCACGTCTTGGGGAGCCAAGCACAGCAGATTTCAGGAAAGGAAACCAATTTCTACCAAGAGTGAACAGAGGAAGTGTTGAGTCTTGCAATTTGCAAAATGCTCAGCAATGTGCTGGCAGCAGACAGCCCTGATAGGGCCGGGATTTTCCCATATTCATTTCTGCACTGGCTAAGGCTGGTAAGCTTCTGCAGAGACAAATTCTCTGAAGGCCCAAGTCAGAACTCAGGAGCGGTGGCCCACATCCACCATGCACTGCCTCTGCCTTGCACAATCCTTTCCAGGAGCGGGAGGTCCGGGAACAGGGAGGAATATGTGTCAAACCTGCCTCGGCACAGTGACATCCACAGAATGAGGAAGGGAAAACACACAGCAAAGCTGCATAGGGAACTTCCCATATGGGGACGTGGAAAAAACGTCATGAGAGAATGTCAGAGATCATAATCTGAGTTCCCATAGCCAGAAATATTCCACACCCACGACTGATGTGAGTCTACCACCTTCCATAAAAGCTGGGTTCCTCTTTTGTCCTCCTCCTCTCTTTTCCAGGTGACAAGAACTCTGTGACAATGCCCCCATGCACCAGCACAGACTGGAGGTGCCTCCTCTCCTTTTTCCAGTAAGAACCTTATCACCAAAACGCTGCATTGTCCCATGCAGCCTTGGGGGATTTCAGCATTCAGTTAGTGACAAGTCTCACATCTGAAGCTAAGCAAGCAGGACAGCTTACGGAGGCCACCAAATGAGCTCCAGCAGCCAAGAGCAGAAGACAGAGTGGCTACAGCTGAGTGTGAGGGACTCTGGAACCTGGCCATTTCATGAGGCACAAAAAGAACAAACCATCACGTACCAGAAGAAACCTCCCAGAAGAAGCCAAGCCCTTCACACGACCAGCCCTGTAACAGAACGGGGCTGCCAGGGCATACCAGGACTCATAACAACATCTTGGTGCCCTGTGGCCTAAAGCTGAGATGAGGACAGCTGGGCAGCAGCTACTGACAGTCCCAGGACCTGTGGGAATTGGCCCCAAGATGAAAAGAAACGTCCCAGGACAATCATTTCTTCTATGTTTGGTATCTGTGCCTTTTTAGCACGGGTTGCTCTGCTACATGATTGAATCCACTGAAACAAACCCAGACCAGCACCGTGCCAGAGATGGGGAAAGCCCGAAGCAGCCAGCATAAGAGTGAGCCGGGTGCGGATCGCGGGACAGACAGCGCACAGCCAAACCCCACACCGACAAACCTCCCCCCTATAATAAATAAAATAGGTGCTGCGGCCCCCCCGACGGGGAGGGGGGAGCGCTTTCCCTCCGCAGCCGCCCGGTCTGCGCTCAAGCTGCTCAAGGGCGATGCCCCGGCCTGGCCGAAGGCCCAAGTGCCGAAGGCCCAAGTGCCGAAGGCGAGGCCTGCCAGGCGCTACCACCGGCCCTGCGCGGGGCCGGGCCGGGCCGCGCTCCCCGGCGGGCTCAGCTCCCCCGGGGCCGACCCGCGGACCCGGCGCTTACCTGCCTGGCAGCGGGGACGAAAGACAGCGGCACCCTCCGCCTCGGCGACCCCCGGCCGCGGGGCCGGGCCCGCCGCCCGCCATGTCGCGTCCAGCGCGGGGTCAGGGGTCGGCGGTGGGGGTCAGGGGTCAGCCCCGCGGCCGCGGGAGGCAGCGCCGCGGCCTCCGCCGCGCCAGGGGGCGCTGCCGCGCGCGGCGGGGGTGGGGTGGGGGGGGACGAGGGGAGGGGGAGACGCCACTTCCGGCGCGCTGTGGCGGGCGGGCGATGGCGGCGCAGTTCCGCAGCTACGTGTGGGACCCGGCGCTGATCGTGGCGCAGATGGTGCTGCTGCAGGCGGGCTACTACAGCTCGCTCGGGCTCTGGCTCGCCCTCCTCGGCACCCTGGGCAGCACCGGGCCCTCCCTCCACCAGGTCTTCAGCGACGAGGTGAGGGCGCGGGCCCGCCCGGGTCCCGGGGGGCCGCCGTGGGCACAGGCCCCTGGGCCGGGGAGCGGTTGGGGGGGGGGCTTGCTCGGGTTTTGCCCTCGGGGAGACAGACCCCGCTCGCCGTGTGGGCATTCCCCGGCGTTAGAGACAGCCCCCCGCCGTAGGGAACAGCCCGGTATAGAGATAGACCTCCCCCAGCCCACGTAGCTGCCCTCCAGTGTACAGACAGACCCGCTGCCTGCCAAGGTGCCCCCAGCGTGGAGGTAGATCCCTCCCTTCGTGTAGGTGGTACCCCTGCTATAGAGACAGCACGTCGCTCTGTAGGTGCCACCCCCCCCGTATAGGGACAGACACCCCGTATAGGTATCCCCAGTATAAAGACAAACGCCCCCCCCATATAGGTAACCCCAGTATGGAGACACACACACCCCCGTTTAGGTGGTACACCTCGCTATAGAAACAGACCTGTCCCTTTTCTATAGGTACCTCCAGGCAGAGAGACAGACCTCTTAGAAGGACTGCCATAACTGCTCAGGCTCCACTTACGGATTATAATCAGCGCAGGGGCCGTGCCAATGTGGCTGGGCCACGGGAGGAGATTACATGCTGTGGGCTGTGATTTGTGTCGCGGTTTCCTACTAATAGTGCCGTGTAGATTTTAGGCTTCTCAACCCCGCCGGGGAGGCTCTCCATGATGGCTTTCGTCCTCAATGCGCTCACCTGGTAAGTCGGCAAGTAGTTGGAGTACCTGTGTCTTGTTCTTTCTTAACTTCAAACTTTAAGGGAATTCAGCCTGATGTACCAGCCCTGTGCCTGGTTGAGCATGTCTGCTGAGGGCAGTGGGGAACTGCTGACTTTCTAGAGCCTGCATAAGTCATTTGACTTCACTACCTCAATTTCCCAGCTGGGAATGAGATTTCCTTCTGTGAGAGATTTTACTGAAAGTTAGAATTAATGCATCTCAGCAAACATTAATCTATAAACAAGAATGTATTTTCCCCCGCCACTGGGCAAAGATTACTGGGGAGATTATGCAGAGAGCCAGGCAGGAATTTTTAAAGTAAAAACTCATTTCCCTGCTGACAGATGATTAAAAAGCTGTAAGCATTTTAAGTCTTGCTGCAGCAGCTGGGAGCAAGGTCAGAAACAACCTATCCTTAAAACATTTGAGACGTTCCAAAACAGCTAAATAATTAGCACAGACAACTCCTAATAGCTCTTGCTGTACCCTTTTCCATAGACACAGCACAGTTTATTTATTAATCTCTGGTTTTATTTTGCAGTGCTCTGGGCTTGCTGTACTTCATCCGCCGAGGAAAGCAGTGCCTGGATTTCACAGTCACAGTTCACTTCTTCCACCTTCTGGGCTGCTGGATTTATAACTCACACTTTCCCTCGACCCTGACGTGGTGGCTGGTGCACATTGTGTGCACCGCGCTGATGGCTGCAATCGGGGAGTACCTCTGCATGAGGATAGAACTCAGAGAAATCCCTCTCAATTCTGCCCCCAAATCTAACGTATAGACTTGCTCTGGCAACAACATGCTGCATTATGTCATTGTTTCCAGCTCAAGTGCATCTAATGCCTGAGAATCATCACTGAAGAAGCACAGCAGGTCTGTTTAGACTTTTTTTTTGGACCTTGGTGACTGCATGAGTGTGAGCATCTCCTCTGGCATCAGCCGACAACGGGGGAGGAGCAGATGTTTATTTTGTTAACACAAAGCATTTAATATGACTGTATGGCGAGTGTGCTCTTAAACTCTTCACTCACAAGACTGTTAAAAGCCAGGTAGCAAAACGTAATGCGTGAGGAGCATCTGGAGTTTAACAAATGTGGGGCTGCCCTGTATGGGTAATGCAGTGGTCAGCTCTTCTTGCAGGAGCTGGCACAGTAAGCAGTGGGGCTGTGAGCTTCTGCTTCTGATCGGTAACTTGTTTGGGCTTTGGTTGGAAAAAAAAGTCAAGGAAGTGAATGGATAGGGAGAAAGGAAATAGTTGTACTTACCTGAATCACCAGCTGAGACCCTAAATAACCTATAACTTTACATGGGTTTGTTTGCTGTTTCCATGTTTAATACATAGAGATGTCAGACAGCAGTTTGCTGAAGAAATCTTTTGTAATAATAAAAATACTATGTTGCTGTGAGCGTGTTACGGTTCTCCTGGGAAGCTGAGCATTTCAGGATGTACCATGAGTGTCTGTATCATGGCAACAGAAGGATTCGGCCAGGGAAGAACATGTGGCTGTAAGATGCCCACTGTCTAGGGCACATAAAATTTCCTACAATAAATATTTCATACCTCTGTTCTGAAATGAAGGCATCAGTGAGTGCTGTTTTGGGGAGTCAGCCAGCATAATCCTTGCTTCAGGAGGTGTCAGCAATTCTGGGTCTCCACATGTTCAGCCCGAGGCGGGAGCTGACCTGGGGAATCCTGCAGAGGTGTCCTGGAGCCAGGCTGCTGTTCCCACTTGCCTGGGTCTTCCTGTCAGGCTTCAGAAGCCTAGCAACAGATCTGCTCTGGTAGAGGCAATGTTTAGTTAAGTGAGAGACCGCTGCTTGTTTCTCAAAGTAACAGGATGTGACTTTATTTAGAGGCACTTCAAATACACATGACCTGTGGGCAGGCAGGGACACCACCTTACTGCTCAGGGGTCAAAGCTGGATGGTTCCTCCAGATCCCAAGCAAGCAGACCTGTGTCCTACCTGGTTTCCACTGAGGGATGGCCAGTTTGTGCAATCCCAAATGAGGGCAAAGCCAGTTCTAAAGATGGATTTTCTCCCATGGAGCATCTTGCTGAGTAACTTTCCTTTGTATGTTAATATTTGTAAGTGTTAGTTTGCATAAATTATTTGCTAATTCAGTTTGTTGAAAAGTGGTGGGGTGATTTGAGATACAGAAGTTGATAAACTCTTTGAAGCTGCTGTTTTGACTTTTGTTATTGGGGGAGCTCTCTTCCAATTCCTGCTCTCATATTCAGATACTGTAAATTGGGGCAGGATAGCATCCTTATGTTTTAAATACTTGGCAGGTCTGCCACAGAGGAGGATTGCTGGTTACATTCGTTTAGACAGAACTTTTTATATTCTGAAATTTTGCCAGGACCTCTTCCTGACCAAAAACTCCTCTAAGCACAGTTTTAAACAGCAGCAGTCTTTCAGAGGGAAGAGTTTGCACAAGTTTTTTTCCGGCCAGGAGCCAGCATTTGCTGGAGGGCCACCCAGAGGTCACTTCCTAGGGCTTGCCCTGCAACTCTGCTGGGCAGTCACCAGGACACTTCATCCCTTCTCAAAATCTGCTTGTTTCTCATATATGAGGATACTTGCCTTTCTTCCAGTCACCTTCAGCCTAGATATAAACCGGTCTTCCAGTAGGTGCCAGTATCTCCTTTGGAAAAGGGCAGCGAGTATGCGTGTGATTGGGATAGGGGCTCACAGCAGAAGCTACGCTCTGCCTCCGGGCTGATGAACACTGGCTTGGTGTCAGTCATATTTTAAGACTCTTTCAGGGTCATTTTGTCCTCTCCTGCTTTTTGTTGCTGTTATTGAGAAAGAACATCCCAGTCCTGCACACGGAAAGTTTGCAAGTTTAATTCAGGGCTTAACACCGCACCAGAACACAGTGTGAACTCCTGTGTTCTTCAGGGGTGGTCTTAAGGCAAATGTGAGTTGGAAGACTAATTACAGTGAATATGTGAGAGCAGAGAGAAAGCCACATTCATCCCATTTCTTAAAGGAGAATGCGGAGCTGATCCCAGGGTTGCTGTGAGACTGTACTAAAGAGGTGCTATCTTTGTTCCCTGCAAGAACAGAGATGAAAACTTTGGACTGTGGAACACTTACCTCCTTACTTTCTGAGTACACGAGATATGCTGTAACTGCTTCAGCAGTCTCCCTTGCGCAGGAGGTGAAGTCTGGGTACAGTTTTGTATCTGGAGACTCAGCAAGGCCATGAGAAGAATCCTTGACAAATGTGGATTTAACACTGAGTCTGTGGGAGATCCAAACTGCACTGCATCAGCATGAAGTGTGTTGTAGGATTAGAAATTCTTTCTGAAAGTCTGCTGACTTTGCCTTTGAGGACTGAATCTGTATGTTACTTTTTTCAAGGAAATCTACTTTAATTGTCCTAGTCATAGGGGCAGTTCTGCTAAAAATGAAATATTGATTGCAGAGGGAACCTCTGAAACTCATCACTCCCATACTGTGAGACCTAATTTTCACTCACATGCTTTCAGTCAGATTTAGAAGCACCTTTGGTTTAAAAAAAAAATCTGCTGCACCATACCAGAATGGTGGCAGATGGTCTTTGTTTCTTAATGAACCTTTGTTTTTTGTGTGCAGTGGAGTTGAGGGATTTGCTTCCAGGGAAGTTATGCCCCAACACCTGCTCTTCTTAGAGACAGTGATAGTGTCAGCTAGCCATTTGCATCATGGTTTTGCAAAAAGAAGACTTCTTGAAGATCTCTGCTGAGACTTTTACATTCCCCTTCCCCAAAGCCGTCTGAAAGTAGAAAAATCTTAACAGCGAGGAAGACGCCAAATCCAAAGAGAAGCCAAGCATTGTGGGACTTTAGGAAAACAAATAAGCACAATTCCCCAAAGGCATTAAACACCTATTCTAAACTAAGAGCAGGTACAGGATTTGGATCCAAAAGACTCCAGCCTTGGTTGTACACAATACCCACCCGCCTGAGCTTTCTCCTGCCTGTGGCTTGTAGCTGGGGAAGAGATAACAGGGGGTGGGGGGAGCAGGATCAAACAGCACATGCTGCTGTTGGAGCCGAATAAGAAAAACCGAAGCAGCTGAGTGGTTCACTCCAGGTTCTGCAGTGCTCTGGTTTACCCTTTCTCCCTAATCTTAAGGCTTTGTGCCTGAGATGCCAAATACAAAAGCAGTAACGCTGTTGTCTGTAGAAAGCCTAGGCACCTCGCACTGAAGTGCTGTCTGAACACCAGCTGCTCCTCCCCAACTTATTTCTTGGAATTTGCCTCAATTTATTTGTTCCCTCCCGCTGCTGCAGGAGCAGAGTGTTGAGAGGGAAGGTAAGAGGAAGAACATGTGAATGCCAAAGCAGAGCAGCATGACCCATCATTAAAAAGCCCAACACCACTGTTGGTAAAAAGATCCATTGCTGTAGGAGAAGCTTGCCCACGTGCCTGTAATTCATCCAGTGGGATCTCTGGGGCTAGCAGAGCCCCAGATCCCCTGCTCACACTGTAAAGCTTATTTCCAGGTTTGGGGACACTGTTTCAGGACCTCCTGATCCATTTACAGCTGGTGGTATCGACTGCTGTGCCTGCTCCCACAGCAGGCAGCACTCAGACCATCAGTGCCCGGTCCTTGTTCAATGTTTCCCAGGACCACGAGGAGCCATGAGCTTCCCCAGCTCCGCGCAGGGCTATCCTTCACTGTTAGCAGCTGCCTGCCCCTACTGAAAACAAAGCAAGTGACCTTTGTCAGGCGCCAACAATCTGTGGAAACAGCCAAAGTGATGTGTGGCAGCTCTAGGTAAGTCACAAGCTGAAATACCTCGTTACTTGAGCATGGAAATTTCAGATCTGGTGCAAGACCACTGAGTCCCATTATTAGAACACGGAGTTTACCACCGCATCCAGCTGTTGAGCCCTGGTTTAGAACATTATAAAAACCAGCTCCTTCCCCATTCCAGAGTGGCAGCACCGCATGGGGAACGCTTTGGAAGCAGTAGAAAGTCCCATCAGGAATCAGCGTGCTTCCTCTTAGCGAGGAACTGCCCCGAGACCCTCACAGGAACAGGTTGCAGACGCACGCTGCGTCAGCGTGGCTCCTACGGCCCTGTGCAGCCAGGCAGGACACAGAGCTTCATTAGCATCCTTAAAACACCCAATCGCATCTTGCTGCCCAAAAATACTGCTGAGTGTTTCTAACATGCCCAGAAATCACTTGTAAGCACCTCTCTATTGCAAATACTGTCATGCCTGTACTGAAGCTGCTAAACAACACTGAGCCACAAAGGAGGCAAGAAGAGACTGCGCTGTCAAACAGGAGGCAGGACAAATGACTCCTACCTTGCTGTGGTTAAGGAATATTAATAAGACTTTAGCCTAGCTGTTTAGCATTGAAAGTAAACCGTAATTGAACTATGGTGCTTGCACTATCAAAAGCTTCCACGAGCATTCTGCTGAAGCCTCAGGCCAACAGCTGTGAGCTCCCACCTAGATATTTTGAATTTTACCCAGTTAAGTAAAAGAAGGCCCCAGAGCTGCTTCAAGCTGGAAGATGAGGAAGCCGCAG
Source organism: Pluvialis apricaria (assembly GCA_017639485.1). Taxonomy (NCBI): domain Eukaryota; kingdom Metazoa; phylum Chordata; class Aves; order Charadriiformes; family Charadriidae; genus Pluvialis; species Pluvialis apricaria. The sequence goes on along the minus strand of CM030021.1, from coordinate 6,196,776 downwards.
CCGGCAGCAGCAGAGAAGGAACATCCTGCCTAGAAACAGAGAAAGAATCCAATGACGGATGGGAAGACCCCAGAACCAAATACTACTGTTGGTCTGAACTATCATATAAGGGGTGGGAACTCAGATTGTGAGGGTGTAATTGCCCAAATTTCTTTGTTCTTCTGCATGGGGGAACCCAGCTTGAGCTGTTCATACTGCTATACCATTTGAATAAATTACTTAACGGGATCTTACATCTGAGACTCTGCTGCAGGAAGCCTAAGGTGAAGTAACTTCTCTAGCAGTGTAGCTCCCCAGATGGGACCCTGGGCCATCACCTTCGGATCCTCTCGTCTCCAAACATTCAACAGCCAGCAGCAGGTGAGTTCACCTGGGACCTTTGGAGCAGGAGGCAAAGGGTGAGTGTTAAAACTCCCTAAGCAGAATTAGTAAAAATGCTGTAGGGGATTCAAGTCCTTCCCTTTGCTGTGGCTTGTTTATGAGTGAGCACGCAGCCTGATCAGCGTAAGGCACACGTAAAAGGGAGTTTGAGTCCCTCTTAGTAATGGAAAATGATGAGAAAACACACAGCGTAGAGAAGGGGATGCCCTTAGCCGAGGTGTTAGACACCTGGAAGAAAATTGATGGTACAGTCGGTTTGACAGAGAAGTGCGCAGTTACACTATGTCCTGAAGCTTGGCCGATTGTAACAAAAGGTGGCAGTTTGGCAAAACGGTGGCCACCGCAGGGAACTTTTGACCAGCAGAAACTCACTGTTTTGCGGCATCGTTTAGAGGATAGATTCCAGAACAAATGGATTATTGGTACGTTTGGGATAATTGAGCATGGGAGAGAAAGCACCCGGATCAAAGGTATGGGATGAGAGAGACCTTGCTGAAAGTAACGCTCACGGCAGTTGATGCGAGTACTCCGCCTAAAGCCATGACCGAGTCCCCTCCGCCTTATGTGCCTAGTGATGTCTCAGCTGCACGCTCCCCTACCCTGTCCTCCGCACCTACTCTACCAGCTGCCGGATCCTATCCTATGATTTCTAACGTCTCACCTAATCCTGCTGCTTTACAACAAAGGGCAGCGCGTGGGGTCAATCCTCCCCCCTCCATACTGCACGTGTTTACTAACCAGCCCTGGAATCCCAGCGGCCTCACCTTACGGGGTAGCGAGATGCCGAGGATGAGAGAAGATGCTGAAAGATGTGCCCAATTATTTTCTAACACATGCACAGGGTATAACCCGACTTGGGGAGATACTCCAATACTTTTGAGATAATTGTTTTGGCTAGATGAATGGGAAAAGATAATCAATAAAGATGCCAAACTAGCACAACAAGCTGAGGGAGGCAGAAACCCCTGGCCAGCAAACAATCCAAATTGGGATTATAATAATGCAGGAGAAAAATTCCAGAGCACTGTTTGGCAAGCAGCTCTAATAGAAGCGTAATAACTAATAACGTAATAACACATAACTTAGAGCGTGCAGTGAGTTAGGAGTAAATTGGGCAAAAGTACAAGAGAGTAGACAGAAACTAGATGAGCACTCCACTAATTTCTGGGAACAACTCTGACAAGCCTTGTTGAGATATAGGGGAACGGCTACACAAAATGTTAATGACGCTCTCACAATTAGTGTCTTTTTGGATCAAGTGGCCCCTGACATAAGGAAATACTTTAAAGAGTATATGCCAGGCTGGCAAGGGGAGACTTTACAAAAAATTCTAAGGGTGGCAGTATTCATATTTGATGGACGAGAAGAGAAACTGAAAGCTGAGCAGGCAAGAGAAAGGAAGAAAGCAAAGGAACAAGAGGCTAATTTGCTGGCAGTAGTTTTGGCCAGGAATTTGCAAATGGGAGGGAGGGGGTCGAGGAAGAGGAAGACCAAGAAGGGGCTTTGGGCAAAGGCTAGGAAACAGAGGAGGAAGGATGGGAGGAAATGAAGGAAGAAAGTGTTATTATTGTGGGAATTTAGGACATACACAATGAGAATGCCCCCTTCGCCCACGAGGTGTGACTAGAGAAGAAAACTATCTACACAAAGAATTAGCCTGAGAAGATAACCACTCACAATGAAAAGAGATGGGAAATCCTGAAGGCCCTGGGGAGGTGGAAGACAGAGGGATTTTTGGCACATGGGAAATTCACTTAGACCAGCAAGGACGTGCAGTGGGCAAAGTGGAAAGTCAGGGGGTTGAATTTTTCATAGATACAGGCACCACACTGTCCCTTTTGAATTTAACCTCAAAGGGTTCCAAAACTAAAGATAAATTTCTGCTACACGGTGTCACGGGGGAGGGAAAGAAAAATCTAAGCAAACCTCTATTGGTAACAATAAGAAACAAAAGCGGACAAGGAAGATTTGTACTGGCAGAGGACTCCCCAGTGTGTTCGTTAGAAAGAGACCTCTTGCAGGCCCTAGATGTGGAATTACGCTCGTCGCCTGAAGGGGTGGACCTAATAATCATGGGGATGAGTGTGATAACGGAAAGACCAAATAATGAATTTGGAATACCAAGAGTATTAGAATTGGTACCAACAAAGCTACGGAGTAAAACCAACACTGACGTAAGATTGCTAGTTTTGGCTCAGCCCGTGAACATAAAAACAAAGGGAGGGACAGAGGAACCCCACCAGCTGTAAAACAGTATCCTATTCCCCACGAAGCTGAGAAAAAGCATCAAGAAGCAAACAGACAAATATTTAGGCCAAGGAATCCGGAAAGCGTGTGAGTCACTATAATACCCCCACACTTCCTGTAAAAAAAGAATAGATTGGATGAAAATGGAGATCCAGAATATTGCTTTGTACAGGATTTGTGAGCAATTAATCAACGTGTAGAGATTCTTCACCTGGTGGTACCTGATCCTTCCATCATACTTCTACAAATACCACACTGTGCAATATATTTTACTGGAATTGACCTAATCCCTGCCTTTTGTAGTATCCCACTAGATGAAGGAAGCCACTCTTTGTTTGCCTTCACCTGGAAAGGACAACAACTGACCCGGACACCTCTCCCACAGGGGTTTACAGGGTCTCCTACAGTTTTTTCATGAATACTGGTAAATGATCTAAGAGATCTAGAATTACTGGGCAGATCAGCCCTTGTGCAATATGTAGATGATTTGATGACAGCGAGTAAAGATGAAAAAGCCTGTATAATAGACATTGTACATTTACGTACTGCCTTGGCAGAAAAAGGTCATTGCACATCTCTGTTCAAACTTTAGCTGTGTCAGAAAGGGGTTAAGTATTTGGGTTTTATTTTAAGAGGAGGACAGCAAGTAATAGACCCGGAAAGGATAGAAGCTATAATCAAGCTTCTACATCTGGTTACAGAGAACAGGGTTCCTCAGAGCTGTGGGATTTTGTCAGCCGTGGATTCTTGGATTATTAGGAGAATTAATAAAACCTCTGACAGAGGCAACAAGAAATGAAGAAGCAGAACCCCTTGCATGGGGCCCAGAGAGGGAACGGACTTTGAAAGCAATAAAAGGTGCTTTGGCATCAGCTCCTGCTCTGGGCCTCCCAGATTATGCAAAGCCCTTCAATTTGTACGTTCATGAACACAAAGGGATAGCTAGTGGAGTGACTACGCAGAAACTAGGACCCCACCAGAGACCTGTCGCGTATTACTCTGCTCAACAAGGTCCAGTTGCAGCCGGAGCACCAGCCTGTATGAAGTCAGTGCCATCAGCAGCAACAATATTAGAGAAAAAGCCACCCCTTAATTTTGGGACACCACATAACAGTTTATGTCCCACATGAGGTAGAAATACTGTTGAAACCGTATGCAAGGCAGGCAATATCACCACAACAGGCACACGGGTACGAACTAATCCTCCTAATGGCAGATAACGTAGTCTTAAAGAGATGCAATCCTTTGAATCCAGCAACCCGACTACCTTTGCCTGATGACGGAGGGGAACATCATCAATGTGAACAAGTGATGCACACTTCAAGTAAGCCACGAACAGATCTAACCAATGTTCCTTTGCAGATCCGAGTAGGAAGCAAAACAAAATAACGAAGGAATATGGGTAATTGGAAGAAAACCAATTTTATCGAAGAAATATTTAATTACCGTGGCTAGGCGGTTTCACGATAAAGCTCATAAAGGAGCAGAGGCAATAGCTAATCAGGTACAAAAAGTATGGGCAGCACTGGGAATTTATGCCACTGCAAGAAGAATCACCGGTAGCTGCCCATCCTGCCAAAAGTTTTCAAGTATTAAGCTGACCAAAGATTTAGAGGATGACCATGGGCCTGCTCCCCTTTTCAATGATGGCAAATAGATTATGCAGATATGCCGTCCATCAGTGGAAATAAACATTTGCTAGTGATAGCGGATCAGTTGTCAGGGTGGGCAGAAACCTTCCCTACAAGAATAGCTGCCGCAGGGGGAGTAGTGAAAGCCTGACTAAAAGAAGTTACACCCATGCCCGGAGTTCCCGAGCCAATCTAATCAGCCATTTTACAGCAAACGTAATCAATCACCTATATAAGTCATTAGGAACGGAAAGGAACCTGCACACCCCCTATCACCCGCAGTCTTCAGGACAGGTAGAAAGAATGAATAGAACCTTAAAAGAGAAAATAGCAAAAATACGTACACACAGTGATTTAAAATGGCTAGAGGCATTGAATGTAGCTCTATGGGATGTGCACAATACCCTGAGACAACCTGTAGGGCTAACACCAGCTGAAATTCTCTTTGGGAGACATTTAGCCATACCAGGGACTTGTATTCCAGCAAAGACCAGCCTGCTGGACAGAGATGAACAGCTGACCTGGCATGTTAAAAGTATGCAAAGAGGGTTTGAAGAAAAAAAGGAAATATGCTCAATGGTATCAGTCCATACTGCCTGAAATACAGGTACACGATATACAACCTGGAGATAAAGTGTTAGCTAAGGTATTTTCACAAAAATCCAAATTAGAACCTAAATGGGAGGGGCAATATACTGCCTTACTAGGTTCTTATTTTGCTGTTAAAGTTTTACAAAAAGAAAATTGGCTACACCACTCTCCCATTGAGTGAGTGGTGAATAGCCTAACAGCTGATGCGTGACTGATTTCTGAAGAATCCTTGCACCGGTAAAAATGACTTCTCACTGCTTCTGGTGCTGGGATGCAAGGTTTAGATGGACAAAATCTGACACCCACACAGAGGAAGTTTTGGACAATAAATGGGTCACAATTGAGGTACGATGGGCACAGGGGAAATACAAAAGACAAAGTGTTACTTTTTGCTGTAATTTGAGTAAGGCTACAGCTCTCACTAGGGAAGAGACAGGAGGCCCCAGTAAAAGTAAAATAAGTAAAAGAAGAGGTGGTCCAAGTTGGAAGATAAGGAAGCCGCAACCATCGAGATAAGAGAAGGAACGGCCCACCTGGAGACAGAGAAAGGATCCTGTGAGGAACGAGAAGATCCCAGACCTGAATATTACCGTCAGTCCAAACTGTCACATGAGGGGTGGAAACTCAGATTGTAAGGGTATAATTGCCCAGATTTCTTTGTTCAGGGTGCCTCTGTGGGGGCACCCCGCTCGAGCTGGTCATACTGTACCATTCAAGTAAATTACTTAATGGGATTTTACATCCGAGACTCTGCTGCGGGAAAACTAGGGTGAAGAAACTTTAACACTGTAGGCTCTACAACAAACTTTAATACTCTGGAATTACACACTGCCACCCACAGAGTGCTTACAGGTACTTTTGGAGAAAGCTTTAAAGAAAAAGTTGTGTCATGCTAGTTTGACACTCCCTCTTCCCCCAAATATTTTTTGCCCTCTATTTCCTTAAAAAGGGGATTTACACATTACATGGGAGTTACTCAGGAATCCAGATGGGCGCAAGAGAAGAGGTCATGCACCTGAGGTTATCCTTCAGCAGGAGTTTCACCATGTCCTCAAAGAAAAAAGGCCAGTACAGGGCAGTAAGGTCTCCTTTCTGCCTTTGACAGGACATACACTACCCCCTGCACCTCCCAAATCAGTGGTAAAGATGCCCGTCTTGTTTTCAGTGCCCAGATCAAAAATCTGGAGAGTTGATCTGGTGGAAAGAGTCAGCAGAGTAAACAGGTTTCCTTCCAGTAGCCATAGAAGAGTGCAAGAGAGTCCAGCGTTCACAACCAATTCATCATTTTCCCCCAAATCCTCTGCCCCGTATCTACAAGTTCCCATATTCCACAGTCAGCCAGACCTGCGCCTGCACCTCGAGGCAGAAGGGGACAGGTATTATTCCAAACTACAGAGAAACAGCAAAACCCAGGAGATGCTGCCGAGCAATTCCACGTCTCCTAGGTGCAGGATGGAGCCAAGTGTTCACCGAGCACCACGCAGCGTGTTCCTCAAAGGTTTGGAAAAATGATCAGAAAGACGCCACGACACACACTGCCACCACCTTTGTTGCGATACTTACAGAGCTGCTGTTTATAAGTTCAGCCAAGTGACGATGAGCGGGATGCCGAGGATGGAAACATTGGGAATGTGGGTCCAGGCAAAGCTTTGGGCCATGCTGGGGCTGCAGAGGTCAAACAAGCTGCCTTGAAATTTGATTTTTCGAGACTCCCTTCTCAGCATCTCCCAGACGGCCACTGCTTCCTTCTGGCACTCCCAGAGCGCCGTCAGGGCACACGCGTGAAATTCATCCCAGTACCTGCAGCCAGGGGAGACACCACACCATCAGTCCCTTCACAGCAGCTCAGCGCCAAGGAGCTGGGCAGAGCCCCGCGGCCCCAATCCTGCCCTTCGAGCAGCAACAGCCTCAGCATTTTGTCATCCCCTCCATCATCTCCCAGAGCATCTTGGCTAAAACTCCAAACAGGCTGAAATTATTGCATGACCTTTTTTTCCCCCCCCTTTCTTTCTCTGGAAGTCAATAAAATCCATTTTTTTCCGTCAACAAGTGTTTCCCTTCAGCACCGAGCACCCTGAGTATCTAAACCAGGCTGCAAACAAAGACCCAGTGCGTTTCATTCACAGCTTTCTCCAAGCTGAGTCAAGGGCGAAACGCAAGCACAAAGCAAGGAGGAGGACATCTCCCGCAGACGGTCACAGCTTTACAGCTAAGGTACGGCCAGGGGCAGGAGGAGTTATTCACTGTGTTCTCACTAGACGCATCTCCGTTTATCTGCCGGGTATTACCCTGCGCGAGTAGATGCCATTCAATGGAAAGAGGCTTAGGGAGCACCAGGGAAAACCCAAGAAGACGGGCAAAGATAACCCGCGGTCCTGTAGTAAGAAACAGGGAGCTGCTCGCTGAAGACCCATGGGCTGTGTCCCCTGGGGATGGCAACTTCGATTTTGTTTGGGTTTTTTTTTTTTTTTTTTTTTTTTTTTTGGTCTTTTTTCCCCCCACAGATCCAGAGCTAGAACCAGGCAGGGGAAAATCCCAGCAGAAACAGAGCTGAAAACTGCAGCCCTGGAGAAGACTCTCCCAGGAGGGGCACAGTGGACACCACCCCACCGGTCCAGCACGCTGGGGCAGCACCACGAGGGCTGACCCCACGCTGTATTTACCCAGAGCAGTCCTCAGCCTGCCGAGCTTCATCCCCTGCCCGAGATCCTTCCTCACCTCTGGCAAAGCAGCGCAGTGGCTCTGAAGAAGTTGGGTTTGCGCCGTTCCCCAGGAGCTCCCTGCCCGTGTCAAGCAGAGCGGAGAGGGGTGGGCTCCAGCTGTCCAGAGACCAGGACAGCAGGTACCGGGCTGGGCTGTGTCCCCCCATCCGGCGTAGGGGGGACAAGAATGGGCATCCCTGCCCGATTTCTTTTTTCATTTGGCTGCCAAGTATCTGAGGATAGCGGGGGCATTAAACTCCACATCAGACTCCCCAAAGGCTGCTGTCGATGCTGCTCTGCGTCAGGGAGGGCACCCACAGCCTGGCAGGCGGCTGCATGCACACTAGTGTGTCTGTAAGTCCCGACACAGCTAAATTCACAGGCGAGGTCTCTGTTTTGTAGGTACAAACCCACAAAATAAAACAGCAGGAGCCCAAAAGCCTCAGCAAATGCCACGGGCCATCCACTCCTCTGGAAGTGGCTCCTCACCAAAACACAAACTTCTCCAGGGACAGGTAAGGCTCTACGCCATGCTTGGCACTAACCCTTCCCCCATGACTTCTTCAGGTAAAAGAAAATCTCTCTGAAAAAGAGCTTCACAAAAGCATTTTGTACTGCAGCTTCTTCAGAGCAACGCATGTCCTGGCGCCCAGCGCTGGGGCAAGGCAAGGACCAGCTGTGGCCAGCACCCCTGGGTGCCAGCCAGCTCCCCGGCCTCTGCCAGCCCCCAGTACCTCTGGCTCGCACCCCAAGGCACCTCCTGCACCTCAGTTTTGCTGTCCCACGCCAGCTGGGCACCACCTCCAGGCCATAATTTACCCACAGTCTGGGGGCTGCCTAGAGGACAGGAGCAATTGCTCTGCCACCTTCCCCATCCTGCCAGGACACCAGGCACACGTGCCACCCCTCGGGAAGGAGATGCAGCCTGGACACCCGAGCAGGGACCCTGCACGTGGGAAAGGGGCACCTTGGTTTTTTGCAAGTGCCCTGTGCTGGAGACAACACCTTGTGCAGACAGGCGGACCTGAGCACTCTACTTACTTAGTTTTCCTACCGGGGCTTACGTCAGAACGCCAGCTGTGAGGGAGTTCATTAAACCGAGTCACTGTGGCAGAATAAATGTCTCCAGATAATGAGAAAAGCTGGTGCCAAGCCAGGTAACCTCCCGCTCTCGCTCCCGAGCTGCAGCGGCAACAGCTCTGCCAGGCAAAGGGTTAAACCTGGCCATGTCTTCGGGCAAAGGATGGCTCAGGGATGTCAGAGAGGATGACAGCTCCTGCCTGCTTCTGCTTCAGCTAGGATGGCAGTTCCCAGTGTTTCACCCTTCACAGCCTCCATCTGCTCAGCCAGGCAGGCTGCCACCGAGTGACTTGTCCATGCTGGCTCTGAGGGCAACACCACGCACACAGAGCCAAGATGCCACCAGCCCCATGCTGGCTCCCAGCTCCACGTCTGTCCCTCACCCGCACTCCTGGCGAGGGGACACAGCTCCAGGAAAGCAGACAGCAGCAGAGAAGGCTGAAGGTTAAGGACCAATAATTTAGAAGTATTTCCTGGCAGGAAGCTGGGACATCCCTGGAGGTGTTCAAGGCCGGGCTGGACAGGGCTCTGAGCAACGTGGTCCGGTGGGAGGTGTCCCTGCCCATGGCAGGGGGTTGGAACTCAATGATCTTTAAGGTCCCTTCCAACCCAAACCATTTCATGATTCTGTGATCACCACCTTTTTCCTCCAGACGCAGCAAGCCCAGCTAGCCATGCACCGGGACTGGCAGGAGAAGCTGACACGTCCCTGAAGGTGCAGAGCTCCAGCCCTGCCAGCAGGGAAGATCGCAGAAACCTGTTCTGTGACAGTTAGTGCCCCAGAGCCTGTAAAACAACCTCACCTCACACATTTCATGTGAGTTTCAGCAGAGGAATCACTACTCCAGTGGTCAGCCACAGCAGGTGCTGGGTACTCAGTTGTTTTCTAATACAAAGGAGCCACATGTCCAAAAAAGTACATATTACAGCCCAAAGCAGAGCAGTTGCTGTTTCAACCCAGCCTTCAGCCACATTGCAGAGAAAATTTTCTACCTGAGCTAGGCTGTCCCGTGCAGAAGGGGAAATAAAGAGCAGATCACAGCCAACCTCCCATTGCTGTGTTTACAGACAGGGGAACGCACGGACAAAATAAATTAAACTGAAAAAAAAAAAAGGGGAGGGAGGTAGTTTTCCATTCCTCTTGAGCAAAAGAGTTTTGTTGAAGGGTTTTCCACTTCTGGCAACAACAGCAGTTAGGTATTTCCTCTGGGGCAGGCAAAAGGGCTGCAGACACTCCTGTTGCCTCAGCGGCAACACCGGCTCGTCGTCCTAGCTTGCTCAGAGCCCGACCTGCTGCCACTGACTGCCCCATCCGGGCTGCCCCCACCGTACAAGATCCCTGACAGATGCCACACAGCTGTGCTGGCACCACCGAGTGGGTCCCAGAGCCTCTACCCCACCGCTAAGGGCGATGCCTTCCCCTCCCAGCCCACGGCAGGGGACGTCAGCAGCTTGGACAGGCTGACCCACAGGGCACTCAGCCCCCCGCCTTGCCCTGGCGGCTCTCAACCATCCAAAGGCGCAGGGGTTTTCCCTTAATTGCTGTCCCCGTTTCCTTCTAACTCCTTTTCACTCCCCACAACTCACTGCTGGGGACACCCAGCTGCCCCCATTTACCCAGACAAACACTTTATTCCCACCTTTCTACTTGCTCCCCCCCTCCCACCACTTCTGCTCCTTTGCTTTTTAAGTACATCTCTCCCCAAACCTGCCCAACACCACCCCTCCGTATCCAACTCTTGCGGTTATTTCAGTCCTGCTAACGTCCTCCCACCACCATCATCTTGGGGCACGGGCTACACACTCCCCCACACCACGGGTGGGCCAATTCAAGCCGGGAGGAGGATGAGGCTCAGCAGGGAGGGAGAAGGATGGCTTTGGGCAGCAGGACCCGACTCCAGGCTGCTCCCTGCAGCGCTGGACCCGGGGACAGCCCAGCCACCTGCAAGCCCTGGGCTGAAACCCCGGTGTGGAGGGGAGCCTTTCCCAGGGGTCACAAGGGGTCGGGTCCCACCAGCCCCGCTCCTCCTGGCTACAGGGTGCAGGAGGGGTCGTGGTACAAATCCTGGGGGCTGGAGCTATTCCTAACGGCCAGGGATGCAAACTCCAGCTAGAGCCATGCAGCAGACAGACGGATGGATGGATGGATGTAGGAAGGTCACTGGGTCTGTCTGCAATCGCAGCAAGGTGGGGAGCACGTGCACGTCTGAACTCACCGGGGGGATCCATGAGTGCAGGAGGAGAAGAGGTCAGACAGCAGCACCCGGCACAGGGGCAATGCCCAAAAGCCATGCTGGCCGCACACCATGCATAAACCCGCGACCCGCCATCCTCCGGGGAACGGCCCCGCCGGCTGGGACATGCAGGGGGTCCCGGCACGGGGTCCTACTCACCCACAGACTCGGTGCAAGCCCTGCAGCTCCATGCCGTCTGCCTCCTCGTACGTGGCCATATTTTCCCCCAGCTTGAGGACGCAGTCCGAGAAGCCCTGGTAAACATTGGCGCAGGCGGTGCCCGATGCCAGCAGCCCGGCCAGGTGCCCTGCCAGCCACCCAGGGGGTCAGCGTGAGCACCCGGCCCTCGGCGACACAGCCCACCTCCCTCCCGGGGTGACCTGCCCGCCCCCGGGCCACCGCAGTGCCGGTGCCACCCAGGCACGGCCATCTCCCCCTTCCACGCCGGGCGCACACGAACCTCACACCACCCCCTGCCCGTGCCCGGCCCTGCCGGCGTTTGCAGAGAGCCCGAAAGCGCCGCTCCGCCGGGACAGGGAGCCCATGCGGGGACAGCCCAGGGGACAGCGGGGGAGCGGCCCCTCCCCAGCCCGGGCACCCCCCCACCCCCGCCCGGGCACCCCACAGCCCGACCCCCGCCCGGGCCGCCTCACCCAGGGCCAGGAGCAGCACGGCCGTGCCCCCCCCGCCGCTGCCCCATCCCGGGCTCGGGCTCCGCTGCCGCCGCCCGCACCCCCGTGGGCGGCAGCGCTCCCCGCCCGCCGCTAATGAACGGCTTTGGCCGCGGCTAATTAAGGAGGGGGCGGGGCCGCGCCTAACGACCGCCCCGGGGGCAGCCCCGGTCCCTGCACCCCGCACCCCCGCCCCTCACAGCATCGCACCCCCTCGGCACTCTCCGCCAGCGCCCACGGCCCCCGCAGCCGGGGACCCTGCACCCACGGCACCCCTTCGCGGCCCCCTGCCCGCTCCTCCCGTCCCCCCGGGTGGGGACCAGCGGCCGGGGCCGCCGCCAGCTGCAGGACTGCGCGCAGGGCAAGGACCGCTTTGCTTCCCTCTCTTCTCACGGCACAGGCTGGAGCCGTGCAGGGCGCCAAGCAGAGACCCGAGCGGGGGCGGCCTCGCAGCCTTCGAGCTTTTGCAGCTCTGCGGCCTCCTCCGGGCTCGTGCCCCACCGGTCCCTTTTCTTCCCCGCCGGCAGGAAGGGCAGCAGAAGGTCTCCTGCCCGCTTTGATGGCGTGGCGGCAGGGCTCGCTCGGGGCACAGCTCACGCTGCGCTGGTGACAGCTGTGCTCTCGGGGACAGTGCTCTCCAGCAGCCCAGGGACCCCACTGGTGCCCAGTGCCGTCACCTGAGTAAGCAGACCCCCTCTGTGCACGGGGACCCCCTGCCCACGGGACGGCCGTGCCAGCACTCCCAGCCCCCTCCAGCCCCGGGAACCCAGAGCAGGTGGGAACCACAACGCTGCAAATGCCACGGGTGCCCAAAGCAAATGCCAAGAGAGCTTGGGTCTGAAGAACACGAACAAAACTTTACTGACAAAAACAAACAACTCCTACAACCATTTTTAAAGAAACAACGTGCACAACTATTTACAACGCTTCCTCTCGGAAGGCCCCTTCCTATGATGCCGGTCACTGTACCTGTGCTGCCCCTGGAAGAAAAGCAAGCAGCACAGTCATTTGGCTAACGAGCAGCACCTCGCCTCACAGAGCTGGGGGTTCCCGAGCCAGCTCCGCGGCAGCAGCTGCTTTGGGTGGGTCTTTGCCCCAATGGGCACTCCATGTGCCAGAGCCCTGGGACACGCTGGGGAGAGCGGCACTCTGCCACCAGCACTGAGCCCCGGCTGGGCTTCGCGTCAGCCTTGGGTTGCCCGGCCCTAAGGAACCGCTCCCTTCCCAAAGCAGACGGCTGCTCGGGGCAGCGCAGTGGTGGCGGTTCTGCCACCGGGACGAGGGGACTGGGCGCCGTGTCCCTGCAAGCAGGGACCACCCACCCCAGCCCCAGCCCGGTGGCAGGCGACCCTCCCTCACTGCGGGCAGTGGATGGGGAGCACATGCCTGTCCTGCTGCTGGCTGGTCTATCTCCATCGGCTCCTCCTGGTCCACATCTACCTCCATGTCCTCCTCTGTTGCCACATCTACCTCCATCTCATGGTCCGATGCCACATCCACTTCCATCTTCTCTTCTTCCACCTGCATCTTCAGCCGCTTTGGGAGCAACAAGGTCTTGTGTGACTGCCGGAGCAGAGAGGGCAGGGGTGCTCCCTGCCCCGCGCCACCCCGGGCACAGAGCCCAGCCCCGCGCCTGCCTCGGTGCCCACAAGCTCCTTACTCTGTGCATGTGGTGTTTCAGCTTCTTGCTGCCGCATGGGGAGGGCTGCGCTCCCATGGCTCAATCCCGCAAAGGGGCAGAGGAGGCACCAGCTCAGGCTGCGGCCAGGACCCGGCTGCTCCTGGCGAGCATCCCCCCGGCACGAGCCCGGGGCACCCTGCGCTCCCCTGGGGATGTGTGTTCCCCCACAGGGATGCTCCATTGCAGCAGGGCACCAGCAGCCCAGAAGGGCTTCTCCCAGCCCGTGGCCTCGCAGGGCTGTGTGGAGAGGGCGAGCCAAGCTCCCGGCCCCCCAGGCTCCGCAGAGCAGGGTCCCCATCCCACCCCATCCCCGCCTGCTCCAGCCTGCCCGGGCAGTGGGAGGGTGCCCACCTCCCTGGAGCGGGGCCATACCTCTGGCAGCACAAACCGCCTTTTCCTCCCCGATGGCAGTAGAAGGCAAGGAGTTGCTGGGAGCAGGCGAGAAGGGCTGAGTCGTGGGTGCGAGGTGTCGGGAGCGGGGCAGAATGGCTATGGAATGGCTGCGGTGGGAGCAGGGGAGAGTGTTGCGATTGTTGGGTGATAGCAGATGGAACACGGGCCATGGCAATGGGTGCCCGGGGTGCCGCCTGCACAGTGGGGGATGGGCACGACCCCTGGAGGGGCTGCAGCTTCACGGGGAACATTGGGCAAATTTTATGTTACCCTTGAGGCAAATTAAACACACTTACTTGCTCCGATATAACATGAAGTGAATGAACGCTGTGCTGGGCAGAGTCCCATCGCCATCAGAGCTTCTTCAAGGAGTGCGCAGCGATGCGTCACCAGCAGATCCCTCCTATCCACTCGCCCCAGCACCCATCCTGGAGCGGTTGCATGGGGCACTTCAGCCCGGCTGTGGGTCCATCCCCCAGCCCAGCTCTGCTGCCCAAAAGTGGCTCCTGAGCGCTGCCATCCCGAGACGGCTGCAGGGCGATGCTGGGGCTGTTTCTGCTCTCATCCTCAAGGGAAACCCCACTGCCTTGCAGGGCGTCCCGATGGTTCTGGCATCCCTGCTGCCAGCCAGCTCAGCCCCTTCTGCAGCAGGGACGTCTTGCCCTCCACGTCAGGTCCTTCCTCGGTCACAAATTCCCACTCCTGAGCACCTACAATCTGAATTTCCCCTTCAGGGCTCAGCATGGGAGGGTGAGAGACCTCGAGGCTCAGCTGGCGGTGGGGTCCCCCTCCTGAGCCCAGCACCCAGCCCTGCAGTCCCGAGGGGGCAGCTCCGGCTTCCCCTTCTCCTGAGCTCCCAGCAACACCTTGCCCTTTGCCGGGCCCGGGGAAGGGGGCAGAGGGCAGCCCAGCACACTGGGGTGGGCAGAGGTGACCTGCCAGGCCCCCGTCCACTCCCCAACACCTCATCCTCATGGCAGCGCAGATGCACCAAGCAGGTCCAAGCTGCAGAAGGGTTGGGACGTAGAGCCAACTCCACAGGGCGAGGACCATCTCCTTCACTCTTTCGTTGTCCTACAAGCAGCCAGAGCACCAATCTGCACAGTGCCAACGTCCTCCAGGTTGGATACAGCTGTGGCGGGTGAAATTCATCCCTGTCCGGCCTCTGGATGCAGGCGGCGGTAGGACATGTCTGTGCTGCCACATGCTCCAGTTGGGCACATCACGGGGTGAGCCCATGTGAGGACCTGTGCTCCACACGCAGTAAAGGCTGCCGAGGAAAGGACAAGATGTGCTGCCATCAGCATGTGGTGAGGACTGCCTGGTTTAAGAGGGATCTAAAAAAGCTTAGGATGGTTGAGCTCGGACGTCCCTGTGTGAGTTTGCATGCATACTTCATGCATGCAGCAGCACCCCTCCATCCCTGCCGGCATTTTGCTACTGTAAGATCCCCCTCCCTGCCCACTTGCCCCAGCTCCCCCAGCCACTTCTTGCCCCGGGATGTGGCCATGGTGGCTCATGCTACCGGCCAATGGCTCTCCGCGCGGTGGGAGGAAAGGCCAGCGAGTGCATTCGCCACAGAGACGGAGGGGGCGAGCGCTGTCGGCTGCATCCCTGGGGAACCGGACCTGGGAGCCGACCACCCTGATCCTGCCACCAGGGTCCTCGGGGAAGGGGAGCAAAGGATGGTCCCAATGGCAGCACCTTCCTGCTGCTCTCAGAGAGGAGGAAAACCAAGCTAGCCGCGGGGCAGGGCTAACAGGCTGGCAAGAAGCAGCGTGGCAGAAGCAAGCAGTTGTCCCTACCTTGCATGATGGGTCATCAGCTCCTCTCCTCCTCCTCAGTGCTTCTGGCCCTGGGCATCTCTCACAGCCCTGTCTTGTCCTCGGCACCATGCTTGGCATCTCTCGGCACCTTTGAGTGGAGGCTGTAGGACCTCCCCAGGCTGCTCGCTGCCAGCCATGCTTCCCCTTGGTCCGGCAGCCTGTCCCACATCACTGTCTCGGTGTGCTTCCCCGCCACCGTCCCCTGCTCGCAGTACTGAGATGACTGTGAGCAGCACTTTGCCAAGCCAGGGAAGGCGTTTTCACCCCGCCACCTTTAACCACAAAACAGAGGCAGAGCCTTAAATGTCAGGGGCTGGAGGAGGCAGTTTCAGCGCTGCTCCTCCTTCCACTTCCCCTGCGGATGAGCAGGGCCCAGGGGGGTCTCAGGACTCCGGGCTGCCGGATGGCTGCAGGGCTGAGGCTACGTCGGGATGCTCAGTGCTTGCATGGCACCGGCTCCATGGGCAATTTCCCAGGGCCACCCCCTGCCCCGCCAGGTCCCTGCATGACAGCACCGGTGGGGTCACCTTGGGGAGGGCTGCAGCCCACCAGTCCCATGTCCCCAGCCGCCTCCAGCCCCAGACCCTCTTCCCACCCCACGGGCTCAGGTTTCCCGGGGCAAGGGGCTGCAGCACGTACCTGGGTGGGCTCCCCCCCTCCTCTCCCGTGGCTGCTTCGAAAGGCGGAGGGGAGAGCGGGAGCGCGTGTGCGAGCAGCCTCCCACGCTGCCCTGTGGGGTGACCTTCTCCTCCGCCGGTGCTCAGTGCCAGCGGCACAGCGCAGGAGACGGGGCGAGCTCCCGCACCCTCCGGCTCAGCCTGGCGAGGAGGTAAGGGCTGCACCAACCCCTTGCCTAGGTGGGAAGGGTCTGGCCATGCCAGCAAGGGGTCCTGGGTGTGGGGTAGGGCGCAGGGAGCACATGGCTCAGCTCCTTGCTCACCGAATTGGGAGGCAATGGGGTGCCCGTCCCACGGAAGGGAATAACACATTTGGTGAAAGCCCAGAGCTTAACAGGACTGTGCCAGGGGTGAGCGGGAGGGAGAGGCAATGCCACCACCTCTGCAGCAGGCTTGGGCGCGTGGCTTTGCACTGATTTGAGTGCACAGAGTGGCTGTCTCTGCTCCAGGCTTTGCCAGGGCTGGGGATGCAAAGCTCCCGTCCCACAGGGAAGGGATCTCTCTCTTCAGAGACCCCCACAGACAAGCAGGGAGGTTGCAGACCCCATTCGAGGGCTGATTGTGCACAGCCAGGACAGTGCTGCAGAGCGGGGCCGTGGCACAGCCCCGCTCGGGGCTGGCTCACGCTGCCTTTCCATTAAAGCCACCTGCATTTTAAAGCTGATGGGGGAAAAAAAAGCATTTTTATGGCAGAAAAAAGAATGCTGCGTGGCAGGGCTCCAGCACTAACCCTCGCTGTGTTTGTAGCCCCTGTGGCAGTAAAAAGAGCCGGTGGGATTTCCCCAGCGTGGGCAGCATCCGTAGGGCAGCCGGGGCTGGGGAGCTCATCGCAAAGAGACGGGAGGCGAAACCCGCGGGGGTGGTGGGAGCTCCAGCTGAAGCTCAGAACGCCAGACGGGTAACGTAGCACCAGGCAAACCTCCGCAACAGCCCGGGCCTCCCTGATACACCACGGCTTCGCCCCCCCTCCCACAGCCAGGGGAGCAGCCTCGCCTCCCCTCGCCTCGCCGCACCCCTGTACGAGGGGGTTCAACCCGTTGTCCTTGCAGCCATTCAGCCTCCTGCCTGACCTGGCCATGGGTCACATCAGCCCCAACCCCTCGAAGAGGCTTTTCTTACCCCTCCCCACATTCCCCACAGTGGCCCCAAGATATCACCGTGAGATGGGGACAAGAGCCATCCCAGCATGGCCCTGCTCCCCTTCCCCCGTGGATGGGCACCAGCCTGGCTTGGAGGTGCCACCGCATCCCTACCGCATCTGCAACCCCCAAAGGCTGCAGGGACGAGGCAGCTCCGAGGGCGCTTCTCCCCAGTGCCATAGTGCCTAATGCTCTTGGGGCACGGGGAGTGATGTTGCCATCCCGGGATCCCTGCAAGCATCGCAGCCACTGAGTACGCGGTGTTCCCCGTCCCCTGCAACCCTCTGCTCGGTGCTCTCCTAGATGCTGCTGCTCTCAGGGCTGACGGGGGAAGCAGCGTTGCTGGGACCTGCCCACAGCCCACGCAATGCCCCAGGACACGGGGCTGCCCGACGGCAGCGAGAGCAGACCCCACGCAGGATGGCTCAGCCCGCTCAGCCTGCCCCTGAAGAAGCGGGAGCTGATGGAGAGGAAAGCCCTCCCGGCTGAGGGCAGCCCGGCTCTGGCAGCGCCATGCCAGCCGCCCTCTGCCAGCCCTGCCTGCCCGGGAGGCAGCAGGCAGCTGCCCCGGTGATGCCCAGGGCTGCCTGGCTCTCATCCAGCTGGGCACAGCCAGCGGCTCCTGTGGGGATCCGGCAGCCACAGGCGAGATCCACTCTGCCAGGGCACGTGAGAGATGCTGACAGCACGGCGGGCACTGCCCACGGGGCGGCACTGGGTTGTGGGCAGCCTCTGGGCACCGCAGCTGCCTGTGGAAGGGGCTGGGGCACCTCCAATCCCCAAGGGCTCCCCCCAAAACTATCACGGAACCAGGAGCTGCCTGCAAACCGTGGCTTGGACATCACTCAGCAGGCAGGACAGAGGGCTGGGGACAATGGTGGCTCTGCCAGGGCACTGGTCCCCAGCAGGGGATGAGTTCATGGGGGGACACAGAGCCGGGTGGGGGGCTCCCCCTGGCCACACCACTGCCCACAGTCTGTATTACGCAGGCACAGGTGTATTACGGACTGCCTGCCCCCAGCTTGGCAGTGGGTACGAACGAGCTGGGCAGGGAGAGGGCCAGCCTGGGCGATGCCGGAGCTGCCCCAGCCACGCTGCCTGTGCCCTGCTCAGCAGCCCGGCATCGCCCCCACAGCCCCTCGGAGCCCCCCAGCCCCTCACCTCTGCCTTCAGCCGGCGCTGCCCCTCTGCAGCCACCTCCCGAGGCTGTTTCCCCACACGGGAAGGGCAAGGAGAAGCCACCTGCTGATAGAAGGGACATCCCCACGATGCCCACATCCCTCCCTACCCACCTTTCTGCCTCCATCATGCTGTTTCCTATGGGACCGTCCTACGCGCTGGTCTATTCCCGGCCGCTCTGCCCTGCGGTTGCGTACTGGCAGCGCCGAGCCCCATCCCGTGCCGGCGAGCTCTGGTCCCTGCTGCTGCCGACGGCGAGCACGGCCTTCACACTGCCCCATTTCCAGCGGGGTCCCTGACGGCGCTGCCCGGGGGCCGGCAGAAGAGCATGAGGGAGCTGCAGGCAGAGGATTTCCTGGGGTGCACGGCAAGTGCGGAGCTGCACCTCAGCCCCTGTCTGGTGCAGGGCATCCAGAGGAGCCCGCACCCCGGTTTTGCCGGCCTACAGGTCTACCTCGGGGACCAGGACAGGCAGGTGCGTAAAGTACCACCCTACACAGAAAAGGGAACACCGGGGGAGCCGGGGACCCCCTGCCCACCTTGCCCAAACACGCAGGGTAACTGGCAGGCACCAACACAAGCAACCGTTCTTTGCGCTCCCACGACTCTTGTTACCCAAAGCAACTCCATGGGCTCCGCAAATGTTCTTGCAGAGCGGTACCACCCAGCCCTGAGCATATCCTGGCCTCCTGATGGCCGCATCAGTGCTGTTTCTCAAGGCCAGGCTGGCCCAGTCCCTTCGGTGGAGGGGGTCAGTGGCCAGGGTGAATCCCCGCTCTGCCACTGATGTGCTGCACAGCCTTGGTCATCTCTCTTGCTGTGGGAGGATAAAAAAGAGCTGGGGGGGATGGTGGGTCTACCAGGGACAAACACACCATGGCTGAGCATGGCTGCCGATGCAGCTGGGAAGCAGTCAGCCTGCCCAAACTGTGGAGCAAGCAGGCGAGAGTGGACAGCAGGGGGGCTGGCTCCACCCCAGGCTGACGGAGGACCTCTCCTCACTTTGCCCAGGTGTCTGCCGTGGTGCTCCAGGAATACTCCTTCTTCACCAATGGCCGGGGCTGGGTATCCTGCTGCCTGCGCACGACCTCCCAGCTCTACCAGCTCCCGTGCCAGCAGTTGGCCGTCGGGGACAGGCTGCCCAGAGAGGTTGTGGAGTCTCCCACACTGGAGACATTCAAAACCCGCCTGGACACCATCCTGTGCAACTGCTGTAGGTGTCCCTGCTGTGGCAGGAGGGTTGGACTTAGATGATCTCCAGAGGTCCCTTCCAACCCTGACGATACTGTGATGTCTGCATGGTGTGGAGCCTGAGGACACAGGGACACGACACCCCTGGGGCTTGGCAGGAGCCTTCCCCCAACACCACACAGGGACCACTAGCGCCAGGAGCGGGCTCCCCTCCCTCGGGGCAGGACACGGCCAAGGAGCCAGCCGGCTCCTGGCACTGAGCGGTGCTGTGGACCCCGGCCAGGCAGCACCTCGGTGCAGCGCAGCCCCCCCCTGCCTCCCTCCCCTGCAGAGATGCTCATTTCTCAGCAGCCACATTCCTTCGAGGGTGTTTATGGCTTTTCTGTCTCCCTGTTGTCCCAGGCTAAAATCGCCCCTTTTAAGGGAGCCACAGGACTGCGGGTCGCTGGAGCCTTGCGAGCTGCGGGCTGCTCCCCTGCAACGTATCACCTCGTTTACTGGGAAAGCAGCCTTGCCTTGGTTTTCTCTTGACTCCACAATTTACTGATCGAGTCAACCTGCAGCTCACTCCCAGCCCCGTCCACGCACGCCTCCTAGAGAATAAGATCTATTTTCACCAGCAAGTGATTCACCTGCCTGGCACTGGTTCACCTTTCCCTTAACAGCCAGCTCCTCCCCAGCTCCATCCACAGCCCACAGCTCCCTGACTCACCTCCCAGACCTCTAACAGACAGGAGAAACCTGAGAGGGAAGGGCTGGAGGAACAAGTCACGTTACATTTTCTCCTGATGAGGGACGCACTTTGATGCTGGCTCCCCTGGGGACTTTTGGCAGGAGCTGAGCTCTGTGTCACGGAGAGGAGAAGAGGCATCATTCCTACCTGAGCTTGTGACCCGGATCTTCAGGGGACACCTCCCAAGGACCTGGCCATTTGCGGTTAGGACAAGGGCTGTTGACACAAGACCGTGCCATCAGCCTGTGCCGGAGGCACAAGGGAGGCAGGGATGTTGTGATGGCCGAGGCAGACCCTGCAGGTCAAGGCTTATTCTTAAGACTCCCTACCAGATGTGGAGACTCTCCACCGACTTTAGCGTCACCTCTGTCCCCTCTTGCCTTTTGGCCAGGGGCAGGCACGCTTGGCCACGAGCAAAAAAAAAAAAAAATCATTATGTGGAGCTGGCTTGCTTGCGTTTGTTTAATTGGAATAAAATGGGTGCCCCGCTGAGCGGCACAGCTTGTGCTGAAGAGCTGGGATGAGTCAGGCTCTGTGCCGATGATATCACCGCCCTTCCAACCCCCTCCCAGCGAGGCAGGACAGAGGGGCCGCAGCAGCGAGGGGCCTGGGTGCATGTCACTCTGCATGGGCAGCACCCTCACACACCGTCCCCACAGCGGGGGCTCGCGTGGCAGTGAGCCCTAGGGAACTCGGGGTGCTCCGGGGGACGCGTGTGCACAGAAACAGGCTCCGCGCCTCGCAGTTGTAACCGCTGCCAATCGACACAGACGCGTCACATAGCAGAGACCTGAGATAATTCCCCGGCCCTGTTTCCTCGCCTCCCCACTAGCAGGGCAGGGCAGGGCAGGGGGTCAGCAGGGAGGGTGGCGAATGGCTGGCGCTGCCCGGAGGCCACGCCAGACCACACAGAGCCGTGAGCAAGCCAGAGCTGTCAGGCACCCAGCAGAGATTTGCTCCCGCAGCTCCTCAGAGACCATGAGCCCCACCAGCCTGCCCCCCCCGGCCGCTTCCAAGGCCACGCCACAGCACTGGCATCCCACGCTCAGGTGGAAACCGTCAGGCAGGACTGAGGGTGTTTTTTGGATAAGGATAAACATTGACGTGGGCAAAGCTCATCTCCCGGAACCACTGCCACGTGCGTGAGCTGAAGCCAGCAGCCACGGGCAAGCGCACAGGGTGTGGGCACCAGGTCCCCAGCACAAAGCCAGTTTTTGGCAGCAGGAGCTCCCAGGAGACAAAGGGGGGGGGACAGCAAAGCAACAGTAGCCAAAAACAAAGCTGGGACACAAACAATACCCAGTTATCTTTAGTCATCCAGACAAGTGAGACAAACACACTGAGAACGGGACAGGCGGGACGCGCCACAGACACTGGAAACTCCCTTTCAGCCAGAGAAAAGGGCAGAATGGATGTGTGTGTGTCCCCCGCCGGGTCCCGGCTCGGCGGTGACCGGGCTGCGGGCAGAGCTGGCACTGGGCACGGCGAGGCACTGACTCACCCTGCTGAGAGAGAGGAAGGAGGCGGGCGGCCAAGTCCGCCTCTCTGCCAAGGAGCAGCCCCGATGTGCAGAGCTGAACGTGGGAGAAAACACCGCCGAGTGGGACCTGCTGGGGGCTGAGGGTCTCAGGCGGCCGGGGGGGAGCTGGGGAGGGAGCCCACGGCCCATCCACGCAGTGTGCTGTCGTCTCTCCCGCGTGATCGCGTTGAGCTGGGCATCCAGAGAAGAAAAGCGAAAATAAAACAGAAAAGCAAGCATGAATGGTAACTGCGCTCCCTGGCCAGGCACAGAGACCCCAGCTCTGCCCACCCCCTCCACGCGTGGCAGAGCACCTGCGGCAGCCGCAGCGGGACACGCAGCTCTGCCCGGGGCGGCTCTGGGGGTGTGTGTGGGTGGGGGGGACGACCCTCTACAGGGACCCTCCTTAGGGACCAGGGACGCCGCATGGGGACTCCCTATGGGTCCCGGGAACGCAGAGGACCGGGTACCGTGCGTAGAGACCCTGCTCTCCCCGGGGTCCCTCCGCAAGGACCCTCCCTGGGGACCGGCGACACCCCCACCCTCCCGCTCTCCGACAGCCGCTGGGCGCCGCCGCCGCGATGCCGCGGGGTTGGGCGCGCAGGCACCGCCCCGCGCAGCGCCCAGCGCCGCCCCGCAGCGCGCAGCATGGGCGAACGGCGGCGAACGGCGGCGGCGGCGGCGGCGGGGGGGGCGGCCGCCCCGAGCTGAGCCCATTCGCCCCGACCCGACCCCATCCCATCCCAACCGGTCGCACCAACCGCCCGCCGCATGTCGGGGCCCGGGGCGCAGAGCCGCAACCGGCGGCTGCCCGGTAAGTGCCGGTCGGGGGGGTGCGCTTGGCGGGAGGGGAGCGGGGAACCCCACCGGGCGGGCGGGCAGGGGTTCGGGCTGCCCGCAACACCCACCCGATGCCCCTTGCAAAGCAGCCATGCCCTCCCTTCCACCCCTGGAGCCCCCAACCCCGGATGCCCCCCCCCCCCGGACCCCGCTGCACCAACCTGCTGCGCCGGCACCGCTCCCGGGGCTGCTTTGGGCAGGGGCTGCCCGGGAAGCTCCGTGCCTGGCATGGGGATGCTGGGGGGGGATACACGGGACGACACCTGCCTGGGAAGTGGCTGAGCTCGGAGACCTGTTGGGCAACGGGCTTGTTATGGAGTGACATCGGTATCCCTCGGAGCCCCCGGGAGGAGCGGAGTCCCCCGCACCCGCGGGGTTTGGGGGCAGAGGAGGCTGAGCAGAGCACACGCATCAGCGAGCAGCGGCCGGGGTGACGGGGGGATCGTGGGGGGACAGCCTGTCATGGATTCGTGCCCAGGGCTTGCGCGCTGTTCCTCGGGCACCGCGCTGCCCTCCTGGCTTTGTCGTCCTCATGCTTCTTTCTGCTCGAATCGAAGCAGGGCCCCGTAAATAGCAGGGTCTTATGACACAGCCTCTGCTGGGGAAGGAGCTCTGGGCGGCAGGGATATTTTTAGTGCCGAGACGCAGGGGATTTGGAGATTGCTCGGAGGAGTGCAGGCGATGAAACCACGGCACAGACAGGGGTTACAAGGTGCCATGTCCTCCCTCCTTAGTTCCACCCCCCGCTTTTCCCAGCAAGCGGCTCTGCCAAAACCACTGCCTCCCTCGCACTCGCCCGGTGCATTTCCTCTCACCAGGGCTACAGTTATTTTTTGCTGTGCTGCAACACGAGGTCAGACACGCCGATCGAGAAAAGACCCTGCAGGGAATTAACGCTCAGGCAGCCGGTGTGTGCAGGCATCCCGTCTCTGCATGGCCTGACCCTGCACGATTCTCTGGGGCATTCCCAGCTCTCCACACCAGCTGCTTCTCCCAAGGCTAAAGGAGCTGAAAGCCCTTGGGATTCACCCTTGTCCCGCAGCAGTTTTGCTGGGGTAGGGTGATAGGGAAAGGCTTGAGATCTCTGCAGGGCTTCCTGGAAGATACTATGGCAGCCGAGGAGCTGCATCTTCCCCCACCCGATCTCCTCGCGGCGCTGCATGCAGGGACCAGGGGGGGCAAGGTGCAGTCCAGCAAGCCGGGCAGTGGTGGGTGCCCTGGGCCTCTCTGGAGGAGCACTGTCAGGGGATCGGGCTCTGGGAAAGCACAGGGAGAAGGGCAAAAGCTGGCTGGGCCAGCCTGCCCCAGCTCTTTCATGCACCAGGGAACTGGCCTATGCTTGGAGCAACCCCTCGCTTAACCTCTGCTCACCTCCCCATCACCTCCTGTCCCTTTCCACAGCCCAGATTATTTTTCAGGACCTTCTTTGAATCCCTCAAAATCTCTGCAAGGTACGGCAGAGCCGTGGCCTCAAGAAAAGGCTGTCCCCATCCCCTCTCGGCCTTGTGCCTCCACTAACAAGCCTTCTCTCACTCCCAAATACACCCCTCCTATTCACCGGCACAGAGGGGGGTCATACCGGGATTCCACAGGCCAAGGAGGAATGAAAAATACATTCCCTTACAGCAAGGAAGCACAGCCAGATAATTGAACCATGCTCTGCTCCTGGCCCGATGCTGGGTCGGAGAACATCCTAAGCTGATGTTCCCAGCACCCTCAAGCCCTGCCTGGCCCTCGCCCCATGCTAACTGCACCCCAGGAATTGCTCCTCTCCCAGCCTGCTTCAGCAAGGCTGTGGATGGGAGAGCTTGCAGCGGTTTGCTTTACAGCCACCCCTCCCGTGCCTTTCCCCACCGTGGTGGTGGCCATGAGCCCACACCATGCAAGGGTTGGCTCCCCAGCATGCCCCGGCAAGGCAGAGGGACCAACGGCGCTGGCATCCTTGCCCGTAACCCATCCTGCAGGCAGCTGCGCAGGAGCAGGCAAGAAGGAAATCCCTGCCTGCACCTCCTGCGGGAAAACCTGCCCTGCCCTGCCTGTCCAGCCTCTGCACCAGTGTCTGGCCCCGGTTCCTCTCCAAGCTGCGCCGGGCTAATAAGCCGTGAGAGCCGGAAGGATTTGAAGGCAGCAGGGCGCTCGGTGCCATCTCAGCCGCACTGGGCGGTTCAGCCAGCGGGGAAGAGCCTGGCTCTGAATGCTGATAAGCCTCCAGCCCCTTGGCTGAGCAGGCTGTAGTAATAACCATGACAATAGTAATAAAAGCCAGGCCACCAGCAGGTACCGACAGATCCCCCACGGTGCACAGGGGCCGCATTGTGTGTGCGAACGTGTCCAGCAGTGGGAACATGCCAGCCGGATGAGACAATCCCCACGACTGACAGCCGGGGAGTGTGACCGGCCATCACGTGGGGAACGGCCGCGGCAGGGAACGCCGCTCTCCTTTATTTGCCCGGCGAGGGTTGCTGAGAGGCGGCTACACTAGCAGGGCTGTTCGCTCCCCCCGGGCCCGGAAGATCCCCGGGAGGGGAAAGGCTCTGTCCCCGACTCTCACCACGGTCACGGGTCAGGCAGGGCTGAGCACAGCCCAGCTGCCGTCTCCCGCTGCCGGCGTTCCTTACATAATGGGATCTCAGTGCTCGTGCCCGACTCCCCAGCGAGAGCTCGAAAACAAGTTCATAAACAGGTCCTGCTAATTTCTCCCGCGAGAGAAATCCCGGCGGCCACAGGAATGCTGCCACCAGCACCCGTCCTGACTCTCCCAAGCACCCTTACCTCGAGTATCGGTCACGTGCCGGGGAGAGATGGGCAGTGAGAACATTACGGGCACAGATCAGCCACGCTCACAGCACTTGGGGCAGTGCCTGCTAGCATTTTGGCTTATTTTGTATTCGTGCTGCATGAGGATTTAGAGACCTTCCTCCTTACCTCCACACTGGGGTCCCCTTGGCAAGATGCCGCACAGAGAGCCGGTCTGTCGCCCTGAATCTGGGAGCCAGCGCAGCCTCTGCCCTGAGCCCAGCGGCTCTCCTCGGTGTGATGAACCGCAGTGGTTTGCCATGGATTTGGCAGAGCTGGGCTGGGGTGCAGAGCTCTGCCTGGGACAGACAGAACGGGGCTGGCTCCAGCTGCTGAAGGGAGCCAGCTCCATAACCAGTGCCCACGTCATCCCTTCCTTGTCCCTGCCTCCATTCTCTTTTGCAGATAGCACAGCGGAGGCAGGAGGGGTTTGCCTTACCTCAGTGGCACCGGGCTGCAGTCGCCGGACAGGCTTGCCAGAAAAGCTTTACCGGCATGGTGCGTCCACCACCGCAGCTGTTAGCCTGGGCGCTGCACAGCACGCCGAGCCTGTGTGCCACGGCAGGCAAACAATACTTAGGTCAGACATACCAAGGCAAAGGCCCCTTCAGGTAGCCAGGATCACCGCCCCGGGCATCACAGGAAGACGCTGAGCAGCCAGAAGAGGACCAGAGCCTCTTCCAGAAAGGGCATGGTGACTGGCCCTGAGTCACAGTGCATCCCCGCGCTGTGCTGCAGGCACAACCAGGCCTCCCAGGGCAGGCACCTGCAGACGATGGGGTTTAGCTGAAGGATGCCCCAGAAACGGGGTGCAGAAGAGCCCTGGAAGGGCTCTTGGGAAGATGTGACAACGATCTCCAGGACATCTCACCAGGCCCACCACCTCTCTCCTATTTGGGTCCTATGCTGCTACATATTGCTGACAGCCAGCCCCCTCCCGTCCTCGCCCCCGCTCCTGCCAGACAGGGTGGGGATGCTGCTCACTCCATTCTCTCCTCCCCAGCCTGGAGGAGCGGAGGGTTTGGGCCACGCTTAGGCAGAGCAGAGGATGTTTGTTTGGTTTCCTTGGTTACTGCACTGCCTGCTCCAGTAATCACATTTTCCTTGTGCCGGATGGGCCAAGAGCAGCAGAGAGGAAATCTGTAATGGCTGAGGTCAAACACCAGCCTGGGAACAGCGGGGGCCACCAGCCACAGCTCCTCTGGGTCATTTGAGTCCTTGGTATTGTGGGTACCCAACTTGAAAGGATGGTACCAGGGCCAGGGATGCAGCAGCAAGCTCCTTCAGCAGCAGCCTGAGGGCTCCCATCACTCCCTCCCGTGCGAGCCAGGGACACAGGCACCGGCGCTGAACTGCGGGAGGAATTACAGGAATGAAAATGTTTGTGCAGGCAGAAGCCAAGCTGGCTGTGCAAGCGGAGGATGTGAACGGGGGAGCCTGCGAGCGTGGGTGCGGCTGTATTTATAGCGACGGTGGTGGCAGGGGTGTGCGAGTGCAGGGGTGTGCGAGTGCAGGGGTGACAGGGTTGCTGATGCCTTTTATTCCTTATGCATCCCTCAGCCCAGAAAGCCTGGAGCACTAATGCCAGTTCTTGTCCCTGGGAGATTCTCCTGCTTGTTAGCGTTCACAGACAGCCCTCTGTTTCATAGCAAGGAAACTGATACTTGAACGTGTGCAAACCATGGCTGATCTCAAAACAACACCCTTTCTCCCCTCGATAATTCACTTCAGCAGCCGTGAACGCAGCATATGAGCTCCCCACTCCTGGCTGCCCTGCATCTCGGAAGGGAGATCTGAGGCTCCAGCACAGCAAGTGCTGGTGACACTGCTGTTCTGGCATGTAACATCTATTCACGGTGACTAAATCAATGTGTGCTGGTAAAGCAGAACAGAAGGGAATCTCCAGCCCTCCAGCATGGCCATACCACGTGAGCTGGGACAGGCAGAAGGGCTCGGACAGCCCTGCCTGGTCCGACCCTCCTCACTTTTCTCCCCAGCCGACATGGAGCAGGCACAGCGGAGCCTGGATGCAGAGCAGATGCAGCAGCAGCAGCTGAAACTACGGGACCGGCAGAAGTTCTTTGAGGAGGTTTTCCAGCATGACGTGGATTTCTTCTTCCCGATGTCTCACCTGCAGATAGAGCATCGGAGACGTAAGTGCTGTGGGCACTGGCACAGGGCTGGGGGTGTTTCAGGGAACAATGACACAGGCGTTAGAGATCAGCCGGACTCCCCAGTCTAAAGGCAGCCAGGGACACCCATGTCTTGCACTGAGGCAGGACCACACACACTGCATGTGGGTGTGCTGTGGATTACTCACACCACTCGACTGAAGTCACTGCGCATGGGTACTCAGGCTGGCGCCCTGCATTGTCACTGGCTTCAGGCAGGCTCCTCCAGACAGCAGTTTGGGGCAGGAACAAGGACTGCACTGAGACGTCAGGGGCTTCCAGAGGGATGTTTTGAGAAACATGATTTTCCTGGGGGCCTCTTACCAGCAAGTAGAATTCAGTTCCCCGTGGCAAGGCTGTCCTCCCTCCTCGGGGTCCTGCCTGCACAGGGCTCACGGTGCCCTTTACCTGGCACTAGCACTCACCTTTTCACTGGCCTCTGTCTCTGCAGCCCCCTTAGGCAGCATTTCCTCCATGGAAGTGAACGTGGACATGCTGGAGCAGATGGACATGATGGATTTGTCAGACCAGGACACTGTGGACGTGTTTCTGGGCTGTGGGACAGAGGAGAGCAGCATTCCTGGGCCCCTGCCAGGTACGTGCAGTCCCCAGCCCGTTACGGGCCAGGCTGGGAGCCCTTCCTGCCCCCAGTGCCCACGCTGGCTTGTTCCTCAATCCTGGCCACCCTGTGTGCCAATCCACACACACCCATACAAAGACTGACAGTTGGTGCTGGGGTCTGTAAGGTTGGAGAACCTCACCCTGGGCTGGTCTGTGTCAGTGTCCACCTCCGCAGCCCAGAGGCACAGACCCCTGTAAATACCTTATGCCGCAGAAGACAGGAGAGCCCAGGCGCTTTCCAGAGTCTGTGGGGCAAATTCTCTCGTCCTGAAGCTCCTCTGGAGCAACCAGTGTCTTGTCGTGATTTCCCAGGTCCCCACCGCGTCGCAGAGCTCACTGCACTGAGTGGGAAGGCTGCAGGACCTCTCCACCTCCCAGCCAGACCCCAGGGAACCGCGCTTGGGTCCCGCAGGGAAAGCCCAGGGTGCCAGCACCTTCCTCCCCATGCACACACACTGTAGTGATTCGCTGAGGCCAAGCTGACCGTCTCCTTGCCTGCTGCAGCCGACAGCCTCCCACAGCACGGCTCCAAGCTGTGTTTCACGCGAGATGGAAAAGGCTCCACTGCCAAAAACGGGGAAGGAATGTGCGGCACTGCCCAGAGTCAAGCCGGGGGTGTGAGGTGGGGAACAGACACAGCAGCCACACGAGGAGCAGCCTGCCTAGGAACAAGACGTGTTTGGAGCAGCTATCCATGAAGCTTAGGGAGCAATAAACCTCCAGAAGCCGTTTTCTTTCTCTTACCACTCTCTCCTCTAGGGGCAGATGCCGGCCAGTGCCCAGAGGAAATCACCCTGCAAGTGCCCAGTGCAGCCGAGAGCAAGTCACGCATTTCCTCCACATCCTCTGTCTCCACGGATCTGAATAGCCTGGACACCAGCGAGGAGGGGGCTGAGACCCCCGTGGTGCAGTCGGATGAGGAGGACCTGCAGGAGGACAGTCCCAAAGAGCAGGTGGCAAAAAGCTAGCAGCCAGCTCTGCCCTGCTCCCAGCCTCCTCCGTATGGACCGGCCAGCCCAGAGGAAGAAAAGCTGCTGGTGCTCAGTAAACCCCATCCTGGACTGCTGCCCTGCAGGAGAGGAGAGATGGTTTTCCCCTCTTCTCCCTCCGCAGGTTCTCCTGGCAGCCAAAGGAGAAGGAAAGGGGTATCGTAGGCTCCCAAAATTAACTCTTCAGGCTTTGCTGCTAACACTCCCTGCTTCACCCCCCCAAAAAATGCTCAGAATCCCACAGCCCCACTATTCCCAGAAGCAATCCCTTGGGATCCCAGCTCCCCCTGTCCTACTGACAAAGGTCCTGTCCAGACAAGCATTTAATGATGACACACAGAGAAATAACACTCCGATCTAAACAAGCAGCGGGTATGCGTGTTATTGGGAGAAGACAGCACTGGGGGCGAGGGTTAGGTGGAGATCACAGGAGGGAGAGTGGTGTAAAGCCAGTGTGCTAAGGGTGCCACACAGGAGCAAATGAAGCCCAGCTCCAGCACAGGGATGATTCCTGCACCCAGGGCGGGAGCAGATGGCACATACCTCAGCAGAGAAGGGCTGCTGCTAGTGGAGCGTGTCGCCATACTGAGCAACTTGGGTGCTGCCTCCAGGAGGGAGAGAGCGAGCAGCTGCAGTACAGACACAGCTGACCTAAGCGGGGCTGCTGGTGACCTGTAACTACCCACCACGAGTACACTGGGGGATTTCTCACGCAAAGCGGCTGAGTGGAGAACATCAGCGCACACGGCACCAGCAGCTGCTGCTCCCCCCAGCACAGCATGATGGCAGCAGCCCTGGCTGCGGGCTGCTTTAGAGGAGCAATGGAAGAGCCATCAAAATGAAGCCACTTTGCAGCCTGCCACGCTTGCTCCATGCAGGAGTCAGGCACAAAGCCGGCGAGAGGCCCACTGCTGCTATCAGTGGCTGCAGGCCAGGAAAGCGCTGTCCCTGCCAGGGCTGTGTCAGCACAACCACGGTCACCCCCACGAGGAAAGGAGCCTGGGAGACAAGCAAGAGGAGCCAGGGAATGCTCCTCATCCCAGCTGCTTCCCAGGGGGTGTACAGACCTTACTGCACTCCCTCCTGCGCAGCCAACCCTTCCTGAGACCGGCTGGAATGTCCGGCCAGGGCGCAAGGCGTTGTGAGCTCCGTTGGACTGATACCCCCAGCCCTGCCTGGCTGCGGCTGCAGCTTGCTTCCTCCCGGGGTGGCTGCGGGCTGGCTGGGGCTGGCAGCCGGTGGAAGCAGGGTGCTTCCGGATTGCTCTGTGCCCAGAGATAGACACTGCCCTCCGGAAAGGAGACGCGAGGGAGAGAGGGAGAACAGATGACAGCGGGAAGAGCTGAGAAGAGGAAGTCATGCCGGGGACGGGCACAGTCCTTGCAGGGTCCTCGCGCACGGCAAAGCCTTGCGGTGAACCACCCAAGCTCGGGCCGCACAAGAGCTTCCCCCGATTTTAAAAGCCGGGGGAGGGAGCCCTCGGGGAGCACCCCACAAAATGGACGCCCTCACTCCTCGGCGGGAGTGCGCTGCTGCTGCTGGGGGCTCTCCCCCGGCCGGGCGCAGGCACAGCCAGGCAGGCGCTTCCCCCCCACCCCCCGGGGCCGGGGCAGGCTCCGGGATTGCTCCTCGCAGCCGCTCCTCGGCGCCCCGGCCCATGCGGGCGGAAAACCCGCCGGGCCCGGCCCGTCAGGAAGGAGGCGAGGCCGGGCCGCGTCGCCGCGTCTCCATGGCGACCCCGGAAACAGCCGCCATTGGCCGGCAGACCGGAAGCGGAAGTAGGCGGTGGGACGGGGCGGCGGGATGCTGGCGGCGGCGGCGCTGCTGGTGGTGGTGGTGCTGGCAGCGGGGCCGGTGCCGGGGCGGGCCGGACGGGACTCGCTGCAGGAGGAGCTGCTGCTGAGCCCGCTGCCCACCGGCGACGTGGCCGCCACCTTCCAGTTCCGTACGCGATGGGACGCCGACCTGCAGCGGGGCGCAGGTAGGGGCGGGGCGGGGCGGGCCGGGCCGCTATTGGCTGGGGTGCGGCGCAGGGGGCGGGACAGCTGTTTCGCGGGGTGACGACGGGACGTGATGAATTGTATTGGGGGGATGACGTCGGCGGGGCGGGTGACGTCAGAGGCGGGGGGGTGAGGTTGCTGCGTCGCGGGGGTGCTGAGGCGAGTAGGAGGCTATGGGGGCTGCGGTGACATCAGCACGAGGGGGCTTGGTGCGGTGATGCAAGCAGGCTGCGTGTGACGACACGAGCAGGGGTGACAGCAGGGGATGACGTCGTGTGTGGCTGAGCCCTGGTGTGACGCCAGGAGCAGCCGGGGGGGGTCACGATGGGCAGGGCCGGCACTAACGCTGCCTGCAGTCTCTCACTACAGGCTCTTCCCGAAGGCGCTGGGGCGGCTGGTGGCGGCACTGGGCGTGCGGGAGCTTCACCTCGCCCTCACCCAGGGCTTCTGGCGCACCCGGGCCTGGGGGCAGCCGCCCCTGCAGGCACCCGCCGGCGCCGAGCTCTGGGTCTGGTTCCAGCCCACCGTCACCGAGTAGGTACCCTGGCTGTGGGTCTGTCCCTCCGGGTCCCCTCTTCAGCCACCACTCCTGGGAGCCATCAGGCAGCCACAATGTGTGTGGGGGCCTCCCGGGTTGGAAAATGTGGGCTGGAATAAAGAGCCTGCAACTCCAGGAGCAGCTCTAAAGAAAAGCAGAACGTAGCCCCGCTCAGTGTGCAGGGCAGGATGTGGTGCTGAGGGAAAACCCTTGTTTGCTAAAGGAACAAATAATTCCCTTATGGCCTCTGTGATGACAAACCTCTTGCTGCAGGGGTTATATCTTGACCTCTTATCTGTGACTCACTTCCTTTGACTCCCATCCAATACCTGTCACCATCTCCCTTAGCACACAGCCCCTGTTCGAGCCACAGCAGCTCTGCACGGACTCCCAGAGCTGTGTCCTCCCTACAAGTGGCCCATTCCGGTTCTGCTGCTCGGGTCAGCCTTCAGAGCTGCACCAACGTGTTCCGTTAGGTCTCACAGCCTCTTGCCCGTATACCACACATCACCTCCCACATGCTCCCTGATCTCCCAGCCCCTCTCCTTGCACATCAGCTTGCACCCATCGCTCTCTAGCTGTGTGAAGCCCTGCCAGCCCAGGAGCTGTGGGCAATGTCCCCCATACCTCATGCATTAGAATAAAATACCAAGAGAGCTGGAGAGTGCATGACCAGCAGCCTCTGCCTGCACGCTCCTTGCAAGTTCTGAAAGCCAACGCGGTCACCCTGGTGTATTTATTGAACATTACTAACTTAATGCTTGTTCTGAGGATTCAAGCTGCTGAGTAATCTCTGCTATCTGTTCTCACACAGTGTTGACAAAGCCTGGAAAGAACTGAGTAACATCCTCTCGGGAATATTCTGTGCTTCTCTCAACTTCATTGACTCGACCAACACAGTCACACCAACAGCATCCTTCAAACCCCTGGGCTTGGCAAACGGTGAGCCCAGCCTGTGCTTGGCTGCCCAGCTCTGCCCTCTCACTCTTCCCTCTAGCTTTAGTTCTGCCCTGTGCCACTGTGGGGAGTCCAGGGGCAGGTCCTGCAAGGGCTTCAGTCTGGCTATGTCCAACAGGGTCTGTTAACCTCCTCCTGGAAGCATTTCCTCTCCCTACGAATGAGGCTTGGATTTGAACAGAGGAAACCCACAATCAGTATGTGGCAGATGCTCCCAGGCCCTCATCTGTCTCTCTGAAAAGCATTTTATGAAGCAGTGAGGACTGGAGGATTTAATGCACTCATGAAAAAATTCTACTTACATATTCTTTCCAAATCGCTCTGAACAGAGTGGGATCTGTTCCTGATTGAGCTCTTGGCACGTCAGGGATACTGAGAGGGTGGTGGGCTGTGGGGTACACTGCGGGGTAAAACAAGTCTGCTTCTGCTGTCATGCCTGTAGCAATAGCAGCCTGTTGACCTTCCACCTCCCCGCCCAGGGACAGATCACCATCTCCTGCGATATGCCGTCCTGCCCCGGGAGGTCGTCTGCACAGAGAACCTCACACCTTGGAAGAAGCTGCTCCCATGTGGCTCAAAGGTAACGGCAAATCCTGCTGCCTTGTTGGGCCGCTCCTGATAGAGCTGGTTTCCTGACAGCGATCCGGGAGTGTGCACTGGGAAGTCTCAGCAGGGCCTTTCTGTCAGCGGGAGCAGAGAACAGACCTGGGGCTGAGTTTCTCTTTTTCTCCCTGCAGGCCGGGCTTGCTGTGCTGCTGAAGGCAGAGCGCTTGTTCCACAGCAGCTACCACTCGCAGGCAGTGCACATCCGCCCCATCTGCAGGGTAAGTGTGAGGCTCAGGGCTCCCCGCTTTAACACTCCCAAGAGAAAATCAAAAGCCTTCTTGTGGCACTGCAAGGTGACACACTGGTTTGCCCCGCTCCCCTGTGCTGGGTTCACTGTCTCTAACACAGCTGCTTCTCTGGTCTCACCTGCATCCTCATGGGATTCTTGCAGTCCTGGTGGAGTTCCACCTCCCTCCTGGTGTCGTGTCCTTCCAGAAGGTGTGATCAGAGCTGCCTCTCTTTCTGTTGTCCAGGATGCCTCCTGCCTGGCTGTATCCTGGGAGCTCAGACAGACCCTCACTGTGGTCTTTGACACCTTTTCCAGTGGCCAAGGAAAGAAAGGTAAGCTTGGTGACAGTGTGCTGTAGTCCTTGAATGCCCACCACACTTCACTCAGCCTGCCACTGACTTTGCCTCCCGCAGACTGGTCCCTCTTTAAGATGTTCTCTCGTACGCTTACTGACGCGTGTCCTCTGGCATCGCAGAGCAAGGTCTATGTTGACATCTCCCCTAAGAACAAGGTAATGCTCATGGATGAGAGAACACCCCCCCTCCCTGCGTTCAAGCCATTTCATTTGGCTCTGAAACCTCCTTTCCTCTTCATCCTGCATGGCCGGGCCTCCCAGGAGCCCTCTGGGGCTAACGGAGAGGGGTGGTTTCCTTCCTCTGAACAGGGCTGCGGGAATGAGCATGATGGTGTCAGTAAGAGTGCTGAGCTGGCTGTTGTGTGGGAGAGCTCAGGGCCAGACAGAGGGGCTTTGCCCAGCACTGCCAGTTACTTCAAGGGGCACTTTTCCTTTCATGGTCCATTTGCTTTCTCAGGAAAATGAGTTACTGGAAGTGACCCCCACTCCGGCATCTGTGCACGAAGCTATTGTCCAGGGAGACAAGAGAACCTACGCCGTCTATGACCTGCTGAGCCCCTCACTCTTCAATACATCTCGCAGCCTCAATGTGCAGCTGAAGTGGAAGCGGCCCCAAGACAGCTGTGAGTGACCAGAACTTCACCCCACCTGCATGGCTGGTCAGCACTCTAGGCCTAAAAATCACCTTCACCTAGCATCGTCTCCTATTCCTGTGTCCTTTTCTCTTTCACAGCGGACCTGCCAACACCCATACTCCATGCTCAGCGCTATGTGAGTGGATATGGGCTGCAGACCGGAGAGATCAGCACGCTCATCTACAACACTCACCCGTACCGGGCCTTCCCCGTGATCCTGCTGGAGACTGTGCCGTGGTATCTGCGACTCTATGTGCACACTCTGACTATCATCACGAAGGGGAAGGAAAACAAGCCAAGTAAGTAAACCCTCCTGAGAGTACATGCCACCTGATTCTCTTTGGCACAAGCGGCTCATTCCATAGATGCTTTAGTGCCTCCCTCGGGCCCCAGTGATCACTGGGAAACTGAACTGGGAAACGAAACATCTTAGGATGTTTTCCTAGCCTTCAGTTCAGCAATCACAGCAGATGAGACTTTATTAAGTCTGTTTTGTAAGAGGCATGTGGACAGTTTTTCATAATCCAACAAGGGTCTAAACCAAAGTTAATTTATTTTTCTAGTAAAGGAGACTCAACTTAAAACTGATGACTGGGTCTTATTTTGCATTTGTACTTTTCCTTATGAACACCTGCCTTTTCATGGGTCATCAGCTTTAAAGACCAGCCAGATTTAGCTTTAACACATGCGTTTTGCTACCTGTGCCTCTTCACTTGCCCAGAAAACCTGTCCCAGGACAGTGGAAGCAGAAGCACCCATCCTGTGGGAGATGTCCAAGGCAATGTGAGATTAGACAAGGTCCCACCAGTGCCACTGATGCATCTCTTTGGCGTTAGGTTACATCCACTACCAGCCAGCCCAGGACCGGAGGCGGCCTCACCTCTTGGAAATGCTGATCCAGCTGCCAGCCAACTCTGTCACCAAGATCACAATCCAGTTTGAGAGAGCCTTATTGAAGTGGACAGAGTACACGCCTGACCCCAATCACGGTTTTTACGTCAGGTAACAACATACCTCAGCTCCTCATCCCCTTCTGGGCCTCGTGTAGGACTCGGGTCTCTGGGGACGGGAAGAACTCTTGCTGTCTCTTTGCTGACAGGACTGACACTAGGACTGACACTGTCCTTTGTCTCCTTAGTTCATCTGTGCTTAGTGCCCTGGTGCCCAGTGTCATTGCGATGAAGGAGGTGGATGTGGAGCAGAGCCCTCTCTTCACCTCGCTGTGAGTGTCCCCGTGCTGGGGAGTGGGGCTGTACCGCAGCACCTGCAGGCTGCTGGCCGCTGTCATCCCAACTGGCAAGCACAAAGCAGTGGTCCTGTGCGGGCTGACACTCCCTTTCCTGCTTCCACTCTGCAGGTTTCCTTCCTCTGATGGCTCCAGCTATTTTGTGCGCCTGTACACAGAGCCACTGCTGGTGAACTTGCCGACGCCAGACTTCAGCATGCCTTATAACGTCATCTGCTTGACCTGCACTGTGGTGGCAGTGTGCTATGGCTCCTTTTACAACCTGCTGACCAGAACGTTTCACGTGGAAGAGCCGAGCCGGGGTGGGTTGGCCAAGCGGTTGGCCAACATCATCCGCAAATTCAGGGGGGTGCCCCCGCTCTGAGAGAAACCAGGGCAGACGGTGCTGGCAGTGGGGCTCCATGGGGAGACCCAGGGAGCAGAGTGCTGCTACCTCTTGTCTTAACTGTAAACAGCCTGCTCCATTTTGCTGCCTGGATCTCTATTCGGGATCCAACAAGCTGAGAGATGGCTTCCATCGTTAAGCGGGAAGCGGCTCTAAGCTCATTGACTACTGAACTGCACTGCTACGGGATTGGGAAAGGTGCAAGACTTCTGTTTGGGAGAGGGGTAACTTATGTGCTGGGATGTTCGAAGTAAACTTGAGCTGTTTTGTACATTTATGCTGTTGCTGTTTAGCTGGTTGTTGGTTTTAACTTCCTCAGCCCCACAGGCAGAGTTGACCCTGTAAGACTGACTGAGCTGCTGAGTCTCCAGCACACTATCTGAGTCAGCTGGGAGGAGGTGCAGACATGGGAAGGGAAAGGGGTGTGATCTGCAGTGAAGAAATGTGTTCACGTGCTCTACCATCTCACCTTCTACAACTGCCACATTCCACAGTGCCCTCCTGCCACGCTTCCCCACAGTTGAGCCAGTTTGCAAATTAATTTTGGGGCATACCAAGAGTTTGGGCGTATCTCAGCCATACCAAGGGTTTATTTTCTTTCTCAAGACAAAGCTTTTCTTGCTCCCAGCATCTATTTGCAGCATTTTGAAACCCCTGCACCTGCTCACCCCTCTGCTGGAGCACAAGATCCTCCTCTGCCTCTCCAGTATCATTTCTGCACATCTGCTCGACGGCTCCCCTGCACCCATGGTGTCCCCAAATCTTCGGGGAGCCCCTGGGCACAGAGCTGCAGCCAGCTGGGCACTGCTGGTGAGTGGCAGCCTCAGCCCTCCCTGGGCTAGGAATGCAGGAACACTGGCACCACTGCACTCTTCCGTTATTTTCATACAGTACAAGGTACTGCCTTGCTGCGATTCATAGAGCAGCGAGAGGACGCTGGTGGTGCTGCTTGGCCTCTGGCGGTGCTGTTTTTAGGGGTACGGCCTTTGCATCTCAGTTGTGGCTTTTGTGATAGGAACAGACAACTGCCTACAAGCAGCTAAACAAGGCACAACGAAATCATTAGAAGAAATATTCCCCAGAATCAAAGCAAAGCACAGCCAGAGGTCCTCTAAAAGCTTCCCCTTGAACAGAAAGACCATAAAAACCCCGTTGCCTCCTGTGCTGCACAGAACAGTCTGTTCCCACTGGCCTGGGACTACCTTTCCCTTCCCTACCTGAGATGCCCTCTCTGCAGGTCCTTATGGATCCACTCCACTGGATGGCTCCATGCAGCCTGCAGAGTGGAGTTTGGGACGATCCCTCTCTGTCCTTGCTTGCTGAGAAGGATGCCACAGGGCTGGGAGCTCACGCTGCTTCCAGCCGCAGGACTGCTGCTACAGCTCTGCCAGCCAGGCTTCAAGTGCAAAACAGAATTTATTTATAGAAAGCCAGAACTAGAACCAAACAAAACCCAAGCAAGTGCACAGCTCCTGCAGCAGCGCTGGGGCAGGGGGATGCAGCCAGGAGTCTCAGGCATGAAGGTCCATGTTGCAGTTTGCAAAAGGATTTGGAGACCTCAAGTTGTTTCAGGTTGGGTCCAGGATAAATCCTGCAGACTGCAACCATCAGCATGTGCTGGAGCAGCTCAGAACAGCCGAGGTGTCCCCAGCCTGACTCCCTGGGCAAAACCTGTGCGCTGCGGGCATTAGGTGGGATCTGGCAAAGCCCCTCAAGTGCCGAGGCCAGCGTCCACGGATGGCACTGCAAGCCAAACCAACCAAAAATAGTGCAAGAAACATGGCACTGCTGCAAACCCGATCAAAACTTCTGCAGGAAAAAAGGTCCCTGTGCTGAGGATAATGAGTGCAGCCTGTGCCGGGGTCAGCCAGGAGCCGCCACTGGCAAAGGGTGCTGGACTAAAGGCTCCAGGGCCATTCCCATGCAGTGCCATAAACCAGGAATTTAAACAGCCTGGTATAATGGCAGAACAGGAGGGAAACCGTCCTGGGCTGGATTCAAACCTGCTGGGCCACCAAGGGAGTCAGTCTTATCACATCCATCAAATGCATGGGCCAGCCAAG
This sequence comes from Pluvialis apricaria, assembly GCA_017639485.1. NCBI lineage: Eukaryota > Metazoa > Chordata > Aves > Charadriiformes > Charadriidae > Pluvialis > Pluvialis apricaria. The sequence continues at coordinate 6,158,470 of CM030021.1, read as the reverse complement.
CAGAAAACCCTGCAGGAAACATGGGCAGCCCCGCAACCACAGCTGGGTGAGTTTTAAACGCTGGAAAAACCCAAAATGGTAGTTTGGGTTTTTTTTTTTTCCTGGGCTATTTCTCTCCTTTCCCTGGTCAGGTTCCTTGGGAACCCAGCTGGAGCTGGGCACAACTGAGCTGTGCTTGGTAACCTGCTGCTGGGTGTCTGCAGAGAGAAGGGCTGGAGCTGGAGTGCTCGCAGCAGCCCGTGCTTTACTGCCAGCCCAGTGACGCTCGGCTGGAGGGCTGCCAGCAAGCAATGCCAAAAATAAAAGCGTTTAAAGGGAGAGGCCATGGAGCCATCTCTACTCTATGCCTGAGCCATAGCGCCAAGAAGGGACAGGGCAACGGGTGGTGCACAGAGCTGCAGGTGCCCACCCTCCTGCAGCACAGAAAACTGGGGCCCTTTGGGGCTGGATGGGGCTAAGTCAGCACCAAAAGTACACTGCCCTGCGTGACAAGGAGGCAGCACGCAAGCAAGCCTAAAAATAGTATGCAATGGAATGCAAGAAAGCATGGACTTGGGATGTGTATTGGGTTTGCGTGGCAAGGTTTTTGTAGCAGGGGGGCTGCAGGGGTGACTTCTGTGAGGAGCTGCTAGAAGCTTCCCCTACGTCTGATAGAGCCCATGCCAGCCAGCTCCAAGACAGACCCACTGCTTGCCAGGGCTAAGCCCATCAGCAACGACGCCTCTGTGATAACACATTTAGGAAGGGGGGAAAAAAAGCCCAACTGTGCACTTGATGCTGGAGAGAGGAGTGACAGTATGTGAGAGAAACAACTCTGCAGACACCAAGGTCAGTGAAGAAGGAGGGGGAGAAGGTGCTCCAGGCACCAGAAGAGGTTCCCCTGCAGCCCACGGATGTCCACGGTGGAGCAGATATCCCCCTGCAGCCCACAGACGTCCACAGTGGAGCAGATATCCCCCTGCAGCCGATGGAGGACCCCACTCGAGAGCAGGTGGATGTGCCTGAAGGAGGCTGTGACCCTGCCCGCGTTGGAGCTGGCTTCTGGCAGGACCTGTCTGTGGCCCCGTGGAGAGAGGAGCCCACGCTGGAGCAGGGTTGCTGGCAGAACTTGTGACCCTGTGGGGGACCCATGCTGGAGCAGTCTGTTCCTGAAGGACTGCACCCCGTGGAAGGGACCCACACCAGAAGAGTTTGTGAAGAACTGCAGCCCACGGGAAGGATTCACGTTGGAGACGTTCATGGAGGACTGTCACCCGTGGGAGGGACCCCACGCTGGAGCAGGGGTGGAGTGTGAGTCCTCCTCCCCCTGAGGAAGGAGCAGCAGAGACAGCGTGTGCTGAACTGACCACATCCACCATTCCCCGTCCCCGTGCACTGCTGGGGGAAGAGGTGGAGAAATCGGGAGTGCAGTTGAGCCCGGGAAGAAGGGAGGGATGGGCAGAAGGCATTTTAAGATTGAGCTTTTATTTCTCATTACCCTAGTCTGATCGGATTGGTAATAAGCTAAATTAACTTCCCCAAGTCGAGTCAGTTTTGCCCGTGACGGTAACGCGTGAGCGATCTCCCTGTCCTTATCTCGACCCACGGCCCTTTCGGTGTATTCACCTCTCCCCCTCCAGCCCAGGCGGGCAGTGGCAGAGCGGCCGTACAGCCGGGGCCAGGCCGCCACCGCCCCAGCACCGCGAACAGCGTGCCACGGTGCGCAGGGACACATTACCAGACAAAGCCCGCAAACGGCGTGCGACCACAGCTGAACAGCCCCGCAAACAGCGGCCGTAAATACATATAATTGTTTAAAAAGCAAGAAAACACCCCAAAAACGCCAGGCCATGCAGGCCCTCCCTCTTCCGCGCACGCGCACTGCACCGCCCCCGCGCATGCGCACTGCCCGCCCGGCGGGGCTGCCCGCGGCGCCGCCTGACGGGGTGCGAGGCCGGGACAGGCGGGCGGCGGGGCAGCCGCGGCGGGGTCCTGTCGGGACGGCGGCGCCCTGTCGGGGCGCGCAGGCGGCGGGCGAAGGGGGGGGAACCGGCGTCCCCCGGGCGGCGCGGCCGGCTGCGAGGGCGGCCTCTCCCTTCCCTCCTCAGGGGGCGGCGCGGACGGGCCCGCGGCGGAGGCGGCTCCGGGATGGCGGCGTGAGGCGGTGGCGGCACCTCGCCGTGAGTACGGGCCGCGGGGGGCGGAGGGGAGCGGGCCGGGGTGGGGGCCGCCGAGGCCCAGGCAGCCTGCGGGCCGGCGGCGGGGTGAGAGGAGCCCCGTGAAGCGATCGGCAGGCGGAGGTCGGCCGGAGCGGGGTGTGTATGAGTGATGGGTGACTTTGGGGAGCGGAGGAAGCGCTCGGGGGGGTTCCCCAGAGCGGTGGCGACGGGAGAGCCGGGCGGGCGTTGGGTCACAACGGAGCCGGGTTCAGCCCACCGCCAGCGCGCTCAGGTTAATGCCGACCTACCGTGGAAATAACACACTGTGTGCTTCATCCGCCAAGACTGTTTTTGCCTCCCCTGTATACCTCTGTTCTCAGCCAGGCACATCTCATAGCTGGCTCTAGCACCTTCCGAAAGCAAACCCAGGCCTGCTTCTCCCCAGAGCAAGGCAGCTCTCTGACACCCTGTTCCCCAGCAGAAAACATGGCACGCCACAGCACTGCTCTGCCCGGCCAGGCACTGATACCACCGACGCCTTCAGACAGTTGCACGGATAGTTTACAAGCCATTCATGTTGTACGAACATTGCTCATTACATCCTCAACACACAAGTGCAAGAGAAGGCATAAAATGAAGCTCTTAAATGCAGTTCACAACACACTGAACTCTCCTATACTTCATTACGCCTGCACTGAAACATTATAAATGATCTTGCCAGTATTGTCATAGTGGAGTAACCTTTGCCTTTCCAACCTATACATCATAATGCCCCAGAACCCCTTGCCAATACTGCATTTTTGCCTCTCTTTACCTGAGACACAGAAAACTGACCTTTAACTGCCTGTATTCAGACTTCTGAAGCCTGTTGAAGGCACAAAAGGTAGAGATCAAATCCAAATTAAAACTAAAAATAATTACATTTTTCAGGGAACTTGGAATCGGCCTGGAATTCATTATCTTTGATAGTTAAACAAAAACAGAGTGGGAATGAGGACCACTGAGAATTAATAAATCAGTACAAATGAAAATAGCAATAGTTCAGATGACAACTGTCAGTGGTGACATCTCTTCGCACTAGACTTAAGGTTCTGCTCCTGCGATTTACTGTGCAGAGAAACACGGATCATACTGCTGCCTTACTGCTCACAGGTGGAGGTTTATTCACCCTGGTGCTGCGAGTGCACTGCAGTCCAAATGGAGTGGGCACTGCACTGCCTCTGGATGCAGGCTAATCCAGTCTGTCTAATCCCCAGTCAGTAACAAAGCTCGGAGAGCAGCTATGGAAGTGGTGAAGAGAGTGGCTCAACAGAGAGCCTCCACTTTTCATGAAGCGAGTTGCTTTGGCTTGTCTCGAGCTTGAGAAATCAGAACACTTCATAACCCCAAGGCTTGGTCAGTCAAGGATTTGCTGCTGTTTTGGAAACTGTTTGCAATTATATTGCACCATTTCTGAGTCTACATCAAGTGTTCAAGGCATGAACTTATCAAAGATTAGGGTAAGGCCTTTGCCAAAAATTGAAGACTCGCTTTTTCCAGCTGAGTCATACTGGCAGATAAAGCTTTAAATAAATAGAAACAATAGCGGCAAGGCCAAAAAACCCCATGAAGAGGTTAAATCTCTGATACTGCAAATAGGTCTTAAAGTTTGAACAGTTAGGGTTCTTGGGTTTTTTAAGAGGGGATTGGCATCTAGAAAGCTGGTCTGCTGTTGCTTTTCTTAGCTGAACTCCTCAAACTCGTCACTCGCTAGCTCTTTCACCTCTTTTATTTTTTTTCCCCCAGTGCTTTGGATATTGTGTATTTTTTAGCAGCTGTTTTGGGTGCTACGTGGTATTTGAGAGTTGGTTTTGAACACATGCTCGCAGCATGAAGCACTGCCCACACACATCAGTTCAACTTACGTGGCTGTGACAGTGCTTTTGATTTAAACAATTTTAAGCAAACTGTACTACAGGTGAGCCTTACAGACAAGAAACTTAGTGCAAGTCCCTCAGGCTTACTCTAAGTTTATATGCACTGTGTAACTGGAGAGATTTTTATCTAGACCATGTCGCTTTTCATTCCCAAGCAGAAACTTGGGCTTCTGGGAAAGGGAGAGATCAGCATCACTACCGCCAATAAAAAGGTTACTTGGTCTTCTATTGCAGAGCTTTCAGCTGCCAGCCTGGGTGACTCTTTCTGTAGCATCTGCTGGGGAAGTTCCTTACGGACAGTACTGGCTTAATAGCTGCCTTAGTAAGGACTGAATAAGCTTACCATTTAAGTGCTTAGTGAAAGCTGGCTGATTATTCTCCCCTGTCAGGGTAAATGGACCATTAAGGAATTAAAACATTCTTGAGAAAGGTACAGACTTGGTGTTGGCATACTGATGTATAAAACCCATGGTGTAGGAACACCTTTCGGCCTCTTAATTGCTGAATTAGCTTGTAGAATATGAAGGAACAGTTTGCTAGCTTCTCAGATGGATTTATTCTAAAACGTGACTGATCGATTGCAAAGCACTAGACTTGAGCTCTTGACTTGTTATGATTAAAGTTTTGTTTCTGGCTGGGAAAAGTGTGCTGCTGCCCTCACACTGGAGTTTGAAAATCCTCCCCACAAACATGTGCCAGTAGGAGACCTGCTGGTTTTGAATGATCTTGGGAGGGAAGATTACAGAAGGAGGGGCTGTGAACATGATGGAAGCCAATTAATAAGCATGTGGAAAAGTATTGGTGTTTGCTTACTAATGAGGTGCACAGGGAACCTCCCCAGGCTGCTCCTCTGCCTGCAGGAACTGGCAGGGGGGAGGCTCCGGCAGCACGTGGAGATCAGATGGAGCTGCCGAGCGCTGACTGCAGGGAGAGCAGCGGGAGCATAGCCTGCTCTCTGCTGCTGAGGGGCCTGAAGCAAGTTCAAGTGGCTCTAAGCGCTGCGGAGGAGCAAGAGGAGGCAGTGGTGGTGTGATGAAAAGGAGCCATCTGGTAAACATGAGTGGCCGCCAAGTCAGATGACTTGAGCAGGAACTTGAGAGCAGTCTTGAGGATAGCAGGACACCAGGCTGGCTAAGGAAAGAGATGAGTCAAGCAGGGAAGAACAAGAGCAACTGGTTGAGGAAAAGCAGGATGCGGTTGTGAAACAGGGAACTGGTAGAAGTACTGTTGGGTGACAGGTTCTTATTTGCTCTGGGACACGGTAATCTTTAGCTTGGTTCACGAGGAGGGGACAAAGACAACAAGGTAGGAATTTTTCATTTGCAAGTTTCACCTTGCTTGGGAATGTAGGCAAAATTCAGTATTGTTACGGCTTCAAGAAGGGACTGCCTCTCCTGAGCACCAAGGAAGGTGGTAGTTCCCTGCTCAGTAAAGAGTTGATAGTAGGAGATGCTGTTTCTCTTTGATTGATAGCGCAGAAAGAGAACTCGGTCTTGTCGACAGCTGTATAAAGGAATCTCCAGTGAAGAGCTAGGAAGAGGGGTATGTGTCTTACTAGTGGAAAGTCCGTTGAGGAAGACAGAGCTGCAGAAATCTCAAGTAGTAGGTACCTTATCAGCTGTGGCATGCAGCAGACAAAGGGTTTTCAACCTTTAACTGGTGGATAGCAAAGGGGAACATGAAAATACAAGCAAACTGACTACAGATACAAGAATAGCTGTTCAAATGTCTGTGTCTATTAGAAGTTCAAGAGGTCTGCAGGTTGAAGGGCATTGACATTGAAACTTCATAGTAAAAATAACTGCTATTAAATAGTTCTTTATTCTGCAGAGGGGTTGCATTGATTGCTACAAGCAACTGTCTCTTCCAGGAAATACCAATATTTTAAAATGGGTAACTTGTTCTGAGATGGGTCTGTGTTTGTAGGAAGTGTTTAGGTAATGTTTACACACTTAGAATCAACTCACTGTTTAGAGCGTTATTGCTTAAGTCCTTACTGTGGTGAGGAGGCCAGACTGGAGTTAAATGCAGCTTCGTCACAGGTTATAATTATACTCTTAAACTGTAGTCAGTTGTAAAGTTTGGGGACTGAAGGCTCAAGAGCAATACATGGCCTTATTAAAGCCGAGAGATAAAACTGAGCAATGTAAAATAACTTCTTCCTTATTCTTTGGCTTCCTTACTGCAGCTTAGTTTTACTAATTGAGCCCCAGCTGCCCTCTCTCTGCTGGAGAACACTCTCTTGCAGGAGGGCCAGCACAACATACTTTCCCCAAATACTCTTAATCTGTTTGCCCTGGTGGAGATTTTGGCCTGCATTCTTTCTCACTAATATTAAAATAGGTCCTGCTGCTAAGAACACAGTGGATGGCAGCGTGCTTCCTGCTTCTGACAACAGAGCTGGTTGGTACCTACAAGCTTACAGAGCTGTAAGACAAGTCTGACCTCAGTGGTTTTTTGGAAGAGAACCACGGGTGGTTTTCTCTTGGCTTTTCTGTGCGATCCCTCGTATTCCCTCCCTTTGCCAGGAAATCCCTTCTCCTGCCAACAGGAGCCAGTGGAATGTGCTGTTTGTTTACCTTCTCACTCCTTCATCCTACTAACCTTCCCACCCCCGAGTTGTAATCCTGACAGGCTCAGCTCAACCCTTCATCCTTCTGGCAGAGCACTACCCAGTTGAGTATTTTCAGATAAAAGGATTGCTGCAAGAAGCTGTTCTGAGCAGGGTCTGCGGCATTCTGCAAGGCTGGGGCTGTCCTCCCCGCTGTCTGTCTGTGCCCTGGCTGGCAGCTGCTTCGTTCAGTGTTGCTGCATGACATTGTGATGCGCTACAGGAAAGCAGGGAAGAGCACACTTCCCAAGCTCTTCCATTTTCTAGCATTCCCCTGCCTGGTTTTGCCTTTTGGGGGTAATAAGCTAGGGGTACCCTCTTCTCATGGTTTCCCTACTGCATGAACTGAAGGAAAACTTCAGTTACTTCCTCCCAACAGTATGGACATCTCCTAGCCTGACCTGCTATCGCTATCTCAGACTGCTAAACTTGTCTTCTGCCGCTTTTCTACAGTTCTTGCTCTGTAAAAACACCTGTAAGGCATTTATTATTTTTAAAGCCACTTGAAATTCTTGGATTAAAACATTTGAACTGCTTAGAAAGAAAGAAACCCCACATGCTTAGTGTAGTTGATGTGACTGCTAACGGTAGAAGCATGTTTTCTAGACTTGTAGTGCACTGCCATCCCTGGTTAGAGAAGCTTTAAAGCTCATTGTTTCCACAGGGTTTTATAATAATCCAAGTGAGGAAATCCTGTGTTTATAGCACTTATGAAAATTGCCATTTTGAGACACTTCACTCTTTGATCTATTCACATACTTTGTCTTATCTGTCTTTAGCTGATTGGCAAGGATTATAAATCCCTTAAGCGGGGACTGTCCTCCCCTTTGTTTTGCAGCCTGGACACTGTTGGAGCTTTCTTGGGTAGCTACGTGTATAACTTGAATTTTATGCTGTCCTGCTGGATGACTTTATAATGGGTTTATGTGCTTAACACTTCGTAGACACTTCTTACACTTATGCTTCCTTAACACTTCTTTGTGGCACCTAAGAGTTCACCTCTCAGTTGCATTTCTTGGTACCATCACTCAGGTCTTTGGACAGTCTTAGGTAAATGCATGTGTAGGGGAGGCTGTGGCAGCTTGTTTTCCTTGCTGTTTTCCCCTCTCCCTTTCTGTTCCTGCTCTGTGCTAAAGAAAAGGGTCTCGCAAGTCTTAGCCTGGGTAAAAGCCTGAGAAACTGAGCACACAAGGGATGTGCTTTTACACCAGCAATAGGTAATCATGTCCCCAGCTGAGTGGTTCAGAAAGCAGGAAACTTTCCACCAGCTCTGAGACACGCCAGAATTTAGTACTGGGAGTTCAAGCATCAGTATACGATGCTTGGGAGTAAATGAAGCTGTACGAGAAGAATGTCTGTTGATTTTAAATTTTTTTTTTTTGCTGTGTTTCTCTGACAGTCTGATATTTTACCCCTCCCTACAGAACAGCCTGCCCGCCGGAGGAGTTGCTGGAGACGTTTCAAGAGCGCATCTGATTGCTGCTGCCTCAAGGCCCCAGCCAGCCAGCCACAATGTACTGCCTTCAGTGGTTGCTACCTGTCCTGCTCATACCCAAGCCCCTCAACCCAGCGTTGTGGTTCAGTCACTCGATGTTCATGGGCTTCTACCTGCTCAGTTTCCTCCTGGAACGGAAACCTTGCACGATTTGTGCCTTGGTCTTCCTGGCAGCTCTATTCCTCATCTGCTACAGCTGCTGGGGGAACTGCTTCTTGTATCACTGCACAGGATCCCAGTTGCCGGAATCAGCTCACGATCCCAGCATAGTGGGCACCTAGAAAACCATAATCTTCCAGTCTACTGAGGGCTCTTGTTTTGCTTTTAAAAAGGGGGTGGGCTAGGGAGGAGGGAGGGGGTGTTAGGCATGCGACTGGAGTAAAAACAGCCTGTTTCCTGTAACTGTGTGTGGACTGGAGTGGTAAGTTCCTCCCACTCTGCCTGTGAAATTCGACTTGTTTACTGTGTGAACTCTGGCAGCACCACCTGCTTTTTTAGAAGCAGAAATCTTTTTTTTTTTTTTTCCTTCCCGTATCACCGGGAGCAGACACCAGCCCTCCTAACTGAGAACTGGCGGAGGACCAAGTTGCTGGCCTCTGCCCAGCTGTTGCACGGTGGTGGAGTTGTGTGTCACTCACTTGTCTGCATTAGGCCACGGTGGTCTAACTCAGGGCTCTCGGCCCACTGATTCTGCTCGAGTAGCTACAGGATTCTCTCCATCTTTGTCTTTGTGGGGAGCCAGCCTTCCCGCCTTGCTGATCAAGGGCAAGCTCAACAGCTCACAGATGCACTTGGCCAAAAGCTGCTGGAGCCAGAGGCAGTTGAGTCATCTCCTCCTGCTCAGCCTGCCAAAGAGATGTGTGCACTGCCGAAGTGCTTTCTGAACTACTTATGCTCCAAGATCATAGCCTGAAAGCCTCAGTTATGCTGCTGCTTTTATAAAGCCTCACAGGTAGTGGAGACTGTCTCTTCCCCTCCTAGTTTTCCAGGGTTTACCAAGGTATTGACTGTTGGGATAAAGAACCGATATGCTGCAAGATGTGGGGTTTTGAAAGCCACTGCGAACCTCACCCTGTAAAACTCACGCTAGCCCAAAAAGGCCACGAATGAGCAGGGCAGGAGAGGATCCCGAGGTGGAGGCATGGTGTGAAGCAGTAAATGCTTCAGCCATTTTCAGTGATGGTGTTTTCAAGCCAGGGGTGACAGAAGGTGCTGGTGCTACTGACTGGAGAAGGGAGGAAGCTAGAGAAGCACCTGGGGTCTCCATCTCCCCTGGCAGAAGGATGTCAAGAAGCCGAGGTGGTGGTGGGCCAGTCCTACATGCCACAGCTGTGCAGAGCTCCACACTGCATATGTTAGTCTGTGCAGCCTTGGCTCTTGGGGAGCCCGACCTGGGGCAGAGGTTTGTTTGTGAGAAACCTTAAAGGTTAACACAAAATACTGTCTCTAAACTTTAAAGGGTTCCCTCCCCTTTGCCATCTGTTCGTCTTTACTTCAGTCTTGTAGTGGAGAGCAGCAGAAGTGGCTGTTGCTGTCCTGAGGAAGTTCAAGCTATGAGGTTGTGAAACTTCCAGAGTATTGTTTGTTCACTGCACAGCTGTTCAAAACGTTTAATAAAGCTTTATAAACTTTGGTCTATGGCCTGCTGCCCAGCATGATGCATTGGCTGCTCATTGCGGATGCCTTAGCCCAGCAATCGTGTCTGTATTGTTCTGTTCCCAGCACAGTAACTCCAGAGAGTCTCCAGCAAGAGCCAGAGCCTGTTTGCCCTGGTGCTCCCAGTACTGACTCTTCTCGTTAACTGTTTAACCTGACCGTGAGCAGACTGAGAACCATACTGGTGATTTCCTAAACCGACTCATCTTACACACAACACAGGAGATCGCTTCTGGTTGTATCTCTGCACTTACATGACAGATTCCCTCTTACGAAATTAAACCACAGAGACACATCCTGAAAGCTGCTAATCCCCAGCACCGGCAGTCAAAGTGTTATCTGTCAGGCGCCTATGCGGTGTGAGCCCATCTCATGACGCCACATCTTCCCAACCTGTCCCCTTGCTGTGGGCAGAGCCCAGGCTGACACCCAACTGCCACGAGCCCTCCAGGGGGAGATTTCAGTGGTGTCGGTCCTTCCCCAGCTTTGGCCATGACCCCTGTAGTACTCGGGGAAAAGGGGGACACCCACTGCCGGCAGACACAGCGCTATGGGATCCCATGGCACCCAGGAGAACCTCGGAGAGTTAAAGGGTGTAGGAGTTGTGCTGCTGGAGCTGAAACTGGCTTCTAGCCCTGCTCCAAAGCCCTAAAACCCAAGTGCAGGTTGGAAAGGGTTCAGTGCATATCAGTGTTTACTTGTTTAAAAAAAAACCATGTGCCACATCACCAGGAATAGATATGACAGCTCTGTCACCTGTCAGGCCGAGGGAAATCCCAGTAGCTGTCATACCAGCTACAGCGTAAACAACAAATAGGAGAGGGGAGAGCATTTCATTTGCAAGCTATGGCAAGATTGTTGTCTGCGCTCTAAGCAACTTCTAAGTTAAATTTATTTAAGCTAATGCAGTCCTTTTAAGAGTACATTTTTGTTGCAAACTAGCCGGGTTGCACTCTACAGAAATTTAAATAAATCCTAGCCACGAAACCAGACAGTCCTTTGGATGAGAGCAAGCCCTTTGTATGCGGGGTTCAAGACAAGACGCAGCTGCAGGCTTTCCCTTCTGCGAGACCCAACTTGGAGGAAAAAAAAGCACTTCAAAAGAGGGAGGCTGCCAGTGTAGCGACAGGAGAGATCTCGTCAGACTGATGGGTAAGAAACCTACTTTTTGCAGCCCTCCCACCCCAAATGTAGATAAAGAGCACTCTTTGATATGCGCGCAGCCCTCACCAGCGCACTGTCTTTAGGGCACTGAGATACCATCTTCATTTTAAAGATAGAAAATTAAAGTAACTTCATCATGGTCAGACAGAAAGCCTCAGGCAAGAGTGGGGAACCCAACCAGGTCTCACATCCCATGCTAATGCCCTGCTTGTCCTTCTCTATAAAGAGACCGTGAAAAACCAGCCTGCATCTGCAGAACAGGTCAAACCTGATGGTTTTTGAAAAGCATCATCACAGCTTCCCTGCCTGTGCACTGCAAGTGGGACTGAGCCCGTACTGACACAGCACCTGTGCTCTCGGGCAGGCGTTTGCTGGCTACACGGAAGAAAGCTCAGAGGAGGTGTTTTGCCCTGGTCTTGAGGAGTTTCTCTGCTGGAATGGCAGTGGGGTGGCTCTGTCCCCTGGTATCCTGGAGGCACCAAGGGGTGTCTGCATGGGGACTGCACCGGTGGGCAGTCACTCCAGGGGGACAGCTGCACTAGTGACTCAAAGCAGTGGGGCTTCAAACACAACTGCTGTGTTGTGCCAGGTGCCGTTGAGCCTGGACACTGCCCGCAAGGGCTTTGGCGCGGAGCGAGTCTCATCACCTTGCTGCATGATAAACCGTCCATCTGCCTGGTGCTCCCTAGATACAGGAGCGGGGGCCTTAAGCTGTTCCTTTGTCTTTGCATTTGAAGGAGGGATCATTTTCTTTTCTAGGTCACACAACAGATCAGTGACACAGCAGGGTCAGGAAAGAAAAAAAAAACAACAAACCAAACCCAGGCTCAGATCCCTAGAAACAGAGATGCAGCTTAGCTCTGGCAGTCCTCGGGCTCCTCACCGCAGCCTCAGGGGACGGGGACTTCTCCGTCCCCTCCTCACCACTCACCAGGCAGAGGCATCTCCAAGATGTGCAACTGGGACACCACAAGGCTTCCCACGGAGAAGGTCTGGCCATGACTGCCAGGCTGGTGCGGCTTTTTGAACCCTAGATCTGCCAGACATCCGTGTTGGTGCATCTCATCTCAGGGGCTGAGATCTGTCAGTCGAGCTCCCTGGCACGGCTTGGGGTGCAGGTAGGGAAGCAGCTGTCTGGGGCCACCATGGCCACCAGCCCACTCTCCCAGCATCTGCCTGTCCGTTCCTGGATCTTCCTGGGGCAATTAGTGTCTCCTGCCTGGATGCTCTCCCAGCTTACCCTGACACAAGCCCACAGTGTGGCCTTACTAGCTTAGTAGCAGATGGAGGAGAGAAGTTGATACCACTGAGGAGCTGTTTGGGCTGGAAGCACCCACCGCCTGGCTCAGAGAGGCAGCTAAGTCCAGAGGTGCAGTCCCGCTGCTGATAGCACTGGGCTCACACAGCAGCCAACCTCGTCCCCTCGTGCCGTTACGCCGGTGGTTGGTCCAGCCAAACCCCCCGAGCCAGGGAAGCCACAAACATCACAGAGATGTCATCCAAGTGCCCTTTGGTCTTGCCTGTCTCTTGCTCCTTGCACGGCAGCAGTTTCCTAGCCCTCAGCAACCCAGGGCTACACATCAGGTAAGGACTTTAGCCCTCCCCTCGGGAGCCTGGAGATTAACCCTTGGCAAGAGGGTTTTACCACTCCTCTGAGCAAAGGCAAATCCTCTGGGCAGGGGAGGACAGGTGGCTCAGGTGTCGCCCAGACCTGCTGCTGGCGATGCGAGTGACAGAGCCCAGAGAGCTCTGTCTTCCGAGTCGGTGCCGGCAGCCCCCCCGTTCACCCCTCGCTACCAGCGGGCACAGCAGCGTCACAGCCGGGGACCCGAGCGCCTGACACTGGGGCACAGCCCCGCTGTGAGCCAGCCCGTTGATGGACACTGCCCTGCTCCTGCCCCAAGAGCCCCTCTCTGCTGGGTCTGGGCTGTGGGGGAGACCCCAGACCCACGGTGCAACCCAGGGTTTGCTCCGGGGGTTCCTCAGCACACGGAGCCGCTCAGGGCTGTCCCCACACACTCACAGGCATTTTGTCCTCTGGGAGCCTGCGTCAAGAGACAGGACTTGCTGCGCTTTGGGGGAAGTGAAGGGGATGTTCAGGCCAAGCAACTCATCTTCACCGTTTTAGAAACCCGCTGCCAGCACAAACTGCCCAGCCCAGGAGCCCTACCGCCTCGCCAGACCTGCTGCGGGGGCAGCCACAGCCCCCACCCTAACACCCAAATCCTCTCCCGGGCTTACAAGGCGCAACATGAGCGTGAAGCAAACCGCAAGTTTAAGTCCATTAAAGGAGGCACGTGGTGTAATCCCCAGGAGCATCTGCCCAGCTCAAGCTGGCGAGAGTGGATACCGGCAGCGGTTCCCATCTCACACCTCCTGGCCCAGCAAGCCTCTGCCCCCCTCCAGGCTAACATCCCCCCTTTCCCAGGGCTGGTCTCTACAGAGAGCTTGGGAGTCAAGAGGGGTGTCACCGAGGAGGGGGACTCCATGGCAAAGCAGCCACCGAACACAGGCAGCGTGGGCTGCAGGTCCTGCTGACTGCTCCAACCGTCTTTTTAAGATGCTTCAACTGCCACTGGGGCTGAGGACCAGACACAGAGCAAAGGGGACAGAGAGAAGGAAGCAAGCGGTGCCATAGGAAGGGCTTGGATGTACTAAACTGGCCCCCTCATCCCCTGGACACGACCCACCACAGACACCCACACTGCCCCAGGGCTTGGGCTGGACTGCAGCACCCTGCCTCCCCCGCGGCCACCCCGCTCCCAGCGGCAATGCCGAAGGGACAAAGCCAAGGGCTGGAGGAGCCTCGGCCCCAGCTCCCCTCCCCGGGGTGACCTCGCCAACCCACTCCCAGCCCACACATCGCACACGGACCACGGGACTTGCCAATGAGAGGTAATCCCTCAATCACTTAATTGCTTTAAAGAGAAGCAAAACATAACGCATTAAACATTTAAGGTGATAAGGCTGAGTCACTTACCGGCCTGAGGAGGAGGGACCGGCCACACGCCAGCGCTGAGCAGCCAGACCCAGGGGCTCAGGGCTCTAAAGCCACCCCAGACTGCGGTGGCGGCGAAGGAACATCAGCACCAGCAGCCACCACGCTGCTTTCAGGGGGTCTGCTCCCCCCCAGCACTGTGCTATATATCAATTACTTAATCACCAAGTGAGGGATCCTAATCAGCACCCACTAATTATCCTAATGAAGCAGGCCTGCTTCTTGTAGTTGCTGATGAAGCAGATTCTGCTGAAGGGAGGGCTGCCCCCCCGTCCCATCCTGTCCCCCCCAGCCCAGCCCACCCCATGGGGGGTTGGCAGTCAGGTCTCCTGCCTGCTGGGCTTGGGGCAGCTCCGCTGGCCCTGGCTTTGCCCAGATCGATGGGCACACCAGGGCCATCGTGTCACTCACAGCCCCGCGGGGGCCTGTGCTCCCTGCACGTGGGCAGGGATGTGTGTGTCCCAGCATGCAGAGGTTGGGAAGCAGTGACGGACGCAGCAGAGGAGCCCATGGGGTCCCTCACGGCTAACGCCGTGTGCCGGTGGTGCGTGCCACAGCCCTCTGCTCCGCATCGGCGGCTGCAGCTGGGATCCCACCGGCGATGCAGGCTGCAGCCCAGCTCAGCCCAGAGCACGCCGGCCTGATTCTGCGCCCACCATGGCAATGCTTCCCCGCCGCAGTGGTCCAGGCGTGGGGAGCTCACCCACCACCACCATCCGGCCCTTGGAGCAGGAGGGAAACCATGGAAGAGGCTCCTCTTGCAAGAGCAGGCGCTGGGGCTGCACTGGACCATGAGCCCACACAGGGACACAAGAATGGCTCCAGCAGGACAGAATTGGCACCAGATCCCAGAAGCATCAGCCAAGTGCCTCTAAAGCACAAGGAGCCACACGTGAGCATTGCATGTGCTCCAGGAACCACCAGCTCCTGTAACAGGGATGCTACGAAATCCTCTCACACACCAGCTACGCTTTTTTCTTTTTGTGAGGTCTGTTTGTATTTAATTATCAAATTGCAAAGTATTTACATCAACATTAGAGTTTCAAAGCATCTCCACCCACCACCACCCAGAAAGCTGGACCTTTTCAGGGTTTTTTTTCCCCAAAGTTTTATTATTATCCAAAAAAAAAAAAAAAAAAAAAGCTAAATATTTTACTTTGACACTGAAAAAGGCAGGTGAGGGGAGAGGGAAGCTGGGGAGAGAGACACAGACCCACATGTTCTCTGCATAGTCGGTTGGAGATCTTACAAAACACTATTTTAAAAAAAACATAACAGCAGAGGAGAATAACTTGCAGGGCGTTATTGACCCCAGGAAGCCAAAGAGCATCCTTAGGTGGGGGCTCCCCTCTGGAGTTTATTGGCTTAAAAAAAGAAATTGGCAGACAACAATGGTGATGGAGGAGAGGGGTCTCGGTCCCCGGGGCCTCCAGGTCGTGCCGGCTACAGTGGCAAGTCTGGAGATGCTGGGTCCCACCGAAACCGCTGCATGGACACACAGACACGCAGACACACAGCCCCAGCCCCATGCAGGGAGGTTCCTTCAGGATCACTTTACTGTCTTCTGCCCTGAAATGTCCCCAGCACGTCTCCTTCGTCAGAGTTTGGCAAAAGCCACGGGGAAATTAAGCCAGCCCGGGGTGTTACTTGCGCCGAGGCTCCATTCCTGTTCTGCCGCTTGCCGGAAAGAGCCAGAAAATGAAACCGCCGGGTTAAGCCCGTTCCTGTCCCGCTGTGCTCGTGCAAGACCCTGTATGTGCTGCAGACAACCAAAGGCCAAACCTTAACACGTGCTCTTGCCTTCTCTCTCCCCAGCTTTCAGATCAAATCTGGCTTCTGCACGTTACAGTTTTAAGAGGTTTCTCCTGGGGATGGGGATTTTGTATAATTTAGGCAGAGCTATGGCACAGGACACCCCTCGGACCGGCTGCTGCGGGATGGGGCTTCTCTGGCAGCGCCAACGGGGATGCGGCAGCCACCCATCCCAGGGATGCAAACATGGAAAGACCCAGAACATTGAGGTTTGGAGAGTCCCTGTCCAAACGCAGAAATGCAGGCACAGCAAATCTGCCAGGAAGGTGTCAGGGGGGAGAAAAGGCTCCGAGTCCCAAAATGATTTAAAAAAAATCCATTAAACCAGTCACTGTTCTCCAACCAGCAAAGGCAAGATCTCTCCATATCACTGAAGAGCCCATTCAAGCTGATTTTGAAGGTTTTACTCATTAAAAAGCAGCCACCCAGCAACCAAGAGAGCACTTGGTTCATAAATAAGCGGCCGGGGAGCTGTGGGAGCGAGCGGGAGGCAGCGGTGTGCCTGAGCTCTGCTCTGATGGGGGTTTGGGTTTGGGGAGGGAAGGGGGTTTTGGCCGCCCCCCTGCCCACATATGGCTCCCACCCAGCTTTCATGGGACACCGGCACCATGGTGGGTGCTGGCGAGAGGCGGTTTGGGTCTGCTGCCTGCAAGGAGGCTGTGCCAGAGGGAAACCCCATCCCGCAAGCCATGGGGAGGGAAAGAAAACCCACGGCCTGAGGACCGAGAGGTGGGCAAAGCCACTGGCTCCCCTTCTCCATGTCCTTCCTGATGGCACCCTTGCCCCGCAGCATCCCTGCCCCGCAGCACCCCCTCCAGCCCCCGTCCCACCCCTGGTCCAGGAGAGCATCCAAAGAGCCCCCCAAGTCTTTCTGAGCAAGGGTGCCTGGGACCAGAGAGGTGAGGGAGCAAAGCCTCGCGAGCCACCATGGCAAAGGGTTTCCAGCTGGGTACAGCCACAGGAGGGGGGGGGGAACCAACACATGCAACTAAGTCAACATTTGGGAGGTTGCGGGGGCAGCTCCAGGGCTATGTTACAAGGCAGGCGCCAGGCGGGAGAGCACAGGGGCTGTGCACAGGTAACCACCCACCGCCGAAATGCGGCTGAGGGCTTTGGGAGCGATCAGGGGGAGATGAGAATGCAACTGTCAGCCGTGTGGCACAGTGCTTCCCAGGACTCTCCTTTGGGATGACAGCCTATGGCTGGGGATGCTCCCACCACACGGGCAACGTAGCCTGGCAGCCGAGACACGAGGAGTCGGGGGGGGGAGCTAAAGGCAGCTAAAAACGTACCTGGTGGACAAAAGCATCCATGAAAGATGAGTATTTCCCTCAAAACACTCCCACGCCCTGAACAACCACCCATGCCATGCACTTGAGCCCTGTGGTGACACCAGATTGGTGACACCAGATTGGTGGCAGGGCCAGCCAGGGGGACTCTGCTGGTGGGAAAGCTGGCGGCGGAGCCGGGGAGGGCAGCTGGGGGGGGGGGCTGCGGTGCACTTCCCAGGGGGGCGGCTGGAAGACCAGGAGTGCTCGGTGGGAGAATGCCCAGCGGGCGGCAGGACTGGCCCCAGGCAGGGCGAGGGCTCTGTGGCACTCCTTGGTGCCACTCCCAGGACAGATGAGACTGGTCCCTTGGCGGGGACAGATGAGACTGGTCCCTTGGGGCGGACAGACGCAGCTGGAAGACTCGAACATGTACCCACGGGACAGTGATGGTCACCAGAGCCACGAGCAGCCACATTTCATGCTCCTGGTGCCCGCTAGCACAGCTCAGCCGCAGAGCCCTGCCACGGCGAGGCTGGAGGGATGCTCGAGGAAGGGGGACTGCCAGCATCCCGCTGTCACCCCACGCTGGCACCACCGCCCCGGCACATCAACCCATCCGAACCAGCCAAGGCTCGTGCCTTCCCCATGGCAAAACATCTCTGCCAGCACCCTCGGGAGAACCGGAGCCAAGGGGGGATGGCAGGGAGGGCAAAGGGGCAGGGAAATTTGTGCTGTTTGAGAGAGGGGATGTAGGAGGCCAGGGCCACATGTCTGAGGTGAGGGGTGCTGCCCCCCAATTCCTCTGAGCTCACCCCAGAGCTGCCGGGGGGGGGGAAAAGGTCTCCCAAAAGGCAAGTCTCTCGGCGGGAGATGCTCCACTCGCCCTCCCGAGCCGGCTCTGCTGGTGCCTGCAGGCTCCTCTCGCCAGTGGGAAGGTGCCGCTTCGTTAAACACAGGCCAGAAGTCTTAATGAGTGACGGGGGGGGACACACAAAGCACCTCCCCTGGCCGCATCCGGAGGCGATGCCCCATCCTGCTCCGGGGCTGCTCTGCAAAAACCGGCCCCTCGGCGGGGAAGCCAGCCCTCGGCGCCCCGTGGCGAGGATGGCAGCGTCCCTGGTGCCAGGAGGAGCTCCGGGTCTATAGGTTCTCGCCGGGCTGGTACTGGGGCTCTGTCGAGGTGAAGTAGTCCTCCAGGAAAGCCTGCAGGTACTCGAAGGTGGGTCGCTCCTCCGGGTCCTTCCGCCAGCACTGGCACATGAGGTCGTGCAGGGACTCGGGGCACTCGGGCGGGCAGGGCATGCGGTACCCCCGCTCCACCTGGTCCAGTACCTCCCGGTTCACCATGCCTGTGTGTGGCCAGATACACAGCGCCGAGTGAGCGATGGGCCACATCCCGCACCACACCTTTCCCAGAGGGGAGACTGAGGGCATCGTGCTGAGACGAGCCTTACGGGCAACCCCAGTGACCTGACCGAGGGAAAGAGGGACCCCCAGCCCAACAGTGCCTGTCCCCGCCAGCCTACCACCTTGCTCGGGGACCTGAGCATGACACGGCAGCTGTGACCCTGCGTCCCGGCCTGGCTCTGCTCGCCCTGCCCGAGCAGGTCAGCATCCAACCTGGGCAGGAGAAGTTTACCCCTGAGCCCACCCTCCCTGCCTGAATCGCAGGAGAAACTTTGCAGCAGTTTGCTCCTCTGCAGAGGTGACTCTGGGGGCCGTGGAGTGCCAGGGGCGAGCACCGGGCGAAGGCGGCTCGCATCAGGGCACTGCGATGGGGACAGGGTTTCTGCCGGCGGGTGCCAGCCCTCACCTGGGTACGGCACTCTGCCCTTGGTGGTCAGCTCGGTCAAGAGGATGCCGAAGGACCAGACATCTGACTTGATGGTAAACCTGCCGTACAGAGCAGCTTCGGGGGCCGTCCACTTGATGGGGAACTTCGCGCCTGGATGGAGAGGCAGGGTGAGGGGCTGCTCCTGGTCCCACGGCGCCCGAGGGCACACGGGCTGCGAGTGCCTCCAGGACCCCCACGCAGCCAGGGCCGTGGGCTGGCTCGAGATGCAACGTGCACACCTGAGGACCGGGGACCACAGAGTGGCCATTGCTCCGATGCCACCTGCCTGGGCATGCTGCCGGCAGCCCCGGGCACGCACCTTGCCGAGCGGTGTACTCGTTGTCCTCGATGAGCCGTGCCAAGCCAAAGTCAGCTACTTTGCACACCAGGTTCTCGCCCACGAGGATGTTGGCTGCCCGGAGGTCCCGGTGGACGTAGTTCATCCTCTCCACATAAGCCATGCCAGATGCAATCTGTGGGGACCAGGACATGGGGCATTGAGGTAGGCGGGGTGACACGAGGGTCCCCAGGGAGCGCCTGGCATCGTTGAGGGGAACGGCTCCACAGCGGGACCCAAGCCGGGGTGCGGGAGCAGCCGGTTGCTCAAGAAAACCCACGGAGACACAGGTTTGCTGGCCAGGGAGAGCTGGCAGCAACGGGAACAGGCAAAATGCTGCTCCCTGACCAACCCAGCTCCGGGCTGAGCACCCAGCGGGGACAGCAGCACCCAACCCAAGCCAAGCAAGGCTGCAGAGCACCCCACCACCTGACAGGCGACAGCCACGACAGCCCAGTGAGGTGCTCGGGCAGCCTGTGTCCTCGGAGGAGGATGTGGGAGGTCCGGGGATGCGCAAACCCACCTGAGCCGCCATATCCACGAGCTGGGGCAGCCGCAGGTACTTGCCCATCTCACCCTTCAGGAAGTCCAGGAGGCTCCCTGCGAGGAAAACCACGGTCATGGCAATCTGGAGGAGGAGAGCCCCTCGGCCGCCCTCCCCCGGCATCCCTCCTGCACTCACCCTTGCTCATGTACTCGGTGACGATGTAAATGGGCTCCTCTGAAACCACGGCGTAGAGCTGAACCAGCTTCTCGTGCCGGAGCTTCTTCATGACCTGGGCTTCCTGCAGGAAGGCCTCCGGCGACATGGTGCCGGGCTTCAGTGTCTTGATCGCCACCCGGGTGGTCCCGTTCCAGGTCCCTATGGCACAGGACACCCCACTCAGGACACATTTATGGAGCACACAGGGTTGTGTCCCTCACCTGCTCCCCCACCCCACTGCAGGCTCTGGGCACCTGCGGACGGCTGGGGAGAGGATGCAGGTGGTGACACCAGGGGGACAGCGGAGTGGGAGCAGTCCTTACCCATCCACACCTCTCCGAAGCAGCCCTGTCCCAGCTTGACCTCCAGCCGCAGCGATTCCCGGGGGATCTCCCAGGCATCCTTGGCGAGGCCTTGGGTCTGGGGCTTGGATGTGGGGCAGACGTTGGTGAGACGGTGGCACAAGCCATCAGCATGTTCTAGCACATGAGGGGACAGCACCAGGGTGACACTTGGGAATTTAGGCACGTGGTGTCTTTACCCCACATCTTCCCCACAAAACGCCTCGGGGACCCATACCCAAACCCTCACCCTCTTCCCTAAAACCCAAGCAGCTTTTCACCAGGGTCCCCCCCAACTGGTTTGGAGCTCCCCAGCAGCACCCGCCCTGCAGTGAGGGCAAGCACACAGCCAGGGCGTCACCCAGACCCCAAGGGGACCCCAAGTGACTACCCACTGGAGTAATAGGCCACCAGCTGCTGCAGGCTGTTGAACTGAGTGCGGGAGGTGATGTAGAAGCCGCCACTGTCCAGCTTGCGGATCTTGTAGTGCTTCACGTTGAGCCCCTTGGCGTTGTCGAAGTCAGAGACGGAGAGGCAGTAGGCACCTGCGGGCAGGACCGAGGGGTTGGGGGAAAGATGCGCCGCAGACAGGTGCTCCCCACAGGGTCCCCACGGACCGTGCGCCCCAGGCTGGCACCGAGGAAGAGACCCCGCTGGGTTTGGAGGGGTGAGGAGCCCCCAGGTCACAGGGATGAACGTGGCAAAGAGGGGATGCTGAAGCAGGGGAGAGGACCAGCTGGGAGGCAGGCTGGGGGGAGCTGCTGACCCACAACCCCAACACCGTGGCATCTCAGAAGGGAGCCAAGGGGCTGGTGGGCTCAACTCCCCGCTCCACAAATCCCACCGTGGGCATCACTTCGGGCGCACGTCTCTGCTCTGCACACACGAGAGCAACACCGCACCGCTGGGGCCCCAAATAACAGAAAGGAAGATTTATACCACTGCTTGAATGAGCTATTTCCACCACGGTAAAATAAATAGTGGCAAGTTCAAAGCATCAAAACAGAAAGAAACATCACAGAGCTTTTCCCAAAGGCGCATTTGGAGCCAAACTAAACCATGTTTCCAGGTAAGAAACAGCATCCTCAGGCAGCCGAACCATGAAGATCATAACTTACACTTACGGGAGGCACAAAATAAATGTAAAGTCATTAGACTTGAAAGAAGGACCTAAAGATTCATCACTGCCTCTGCCCAGATGCCCAGGAAGCACACGTTCAAGATTTTGCCTCTATATAGGCACCAGGAAAAAACAAAATCATCTAATTGAGGGGGTAAAAAAAAAAAGACTCCAGGAAAATAAGAGCATCCTGCCTGGTGGTCCCGCTGGAGCTGGAGCGGCAGCCGGCTCCCGCCCTGCCGTGAGCTGAACCGTCTCTTTGAAGGGGCGGCAGCACGGGAGAGAAGCGGCCGCGGCCCTCCATGGCGGGGGAGGCTTGCTGGTGTAACGGTGCATTCAGCACAGAGATGTTACCCGTGATTTTACGGCTGCGTCAGCTCCTGCTCCCTGCGGAGCTCCCTGCTTTCCTCCCAGCCCCAGCAGGGAAGACCCCGGGATGCTCCCCGTGCCCAGGGGCATTGCTCAGCGACCCTGAACATTGGCTCCTGTCTACAAGGTACGACTCTTTTCTCCTTCTCCCCCACCGTGTGCCTATGCTGGGGGAACTGGGACCATGCAGAGCGATCGAGGGGACCGGGGTCCCTGTGCGGATGCCCCCACGCCCCCCAGGCAGGGGCTCCCCCCAGGCTGCCGCCCCCCCCCCCAGCCCCACTCACCTTTTGTGGTCTCACTCTCCCGAACCAGGAAGGTCCCTCGGGGGTTTTCGGGGTTGAGCAGCAGCCGCTCGGACTCCCGGCGAGTGATCTTCCCAAAATACCACCTGCAAGAGCAAGGCAGCGGCTTAGCACCCGGCACTCGCCTGTCCCCTCCATCGCCTGTCCAAGCAGCGGGCTCAGCCCCGTCCCCTCCCACTGCAGGTTTTGGAAACCATGGGCTGCGTCTCTGGGCTCGGGAACCCCGGGGCGCGCTGTGTCCCCGTACATCCCGGGCTGGGCATTGCCCGAGGAGCAACCACGGACCACAAAATGCTTTCACTCCAAAAGCCTCCTGAAATGAGGGCGTCTGGGGACCCCTGAAGCCCCCCAAGCTCTTGCTGGGGGGGGATGCCGTGCTGCTGGCTGGGGACAGGCTACGGGGATGTGGCTGGCACCTCCTGCTCTTGGACTTATGGCCAGCTTTGCCCCTGCCTGCTCTCCCTGCGTGACGGTTGCCTCTGCGCTCAGCCTGATCCGCGCAGGCGGAGCTGGCAGCATCCTCAGGCACGGATGCGCATCTGTGTCAAGAGGAAAAACCAGACCAAAAGCATCAGGTCCACCACGGCCCCCGCTACGCCACCGCTCATCCCTCCACCGCGCAAGCGTGCCACACCGCCGCACTTTGTGGGCCGTAGAGAAAGGCTGGAAAACTTATAAGGGGTTTGCAAATTCAAAAGGGAAAAATAAAAAGGAAAAAACCCAGCGGCCTTGCAGGCTTTGCCCAGGAGAGGCGCAGGGGGAGGGAGGAGCGCTCAGGGGGCATTTGCTATCGCTCGTCTTTAAACTGTCTCAAAGATGGCAATTACTCTTCAGCCTGGATGGAGTCTGAGGGCGCGACATAGTTACTGGGGATGTAGCCCGTCTGTCCTGTAGTGAGGGAATGAGCCAGCCACCAGTCACCTTCCCTGCAAGAGAACCAAAACACACTCAGTGTGAAGCCAGGAGCCCCCCCGCCAGCCCCTCTCCTGCCCGCAGGCACCGGGGGAGCGTGAGCCAGCGCAGAGCCCCGCCAGGAAGGGGTGCAGCCCCCGCAGCCCCCAGCCCCACAGCCAGGAGGGCTCCTGCTGCCAGCCCCTGCCCGTGGCTCCCTCTGGGCAAGCTCTCGGTATTGGGGCCACCCATCCGCGTACGGGATGCTTTAAACTTAAATCGGGCAGGGCAGCCAGCGAGCCAAAACACCTTCGGAGCCACCTGAATGCGAGCGGGGTCTGGCTGGAGGGTGAGGGGCATTGGGGGATCCAAGGCAGCGGGGAGCGACAGGCGAGGGGGAGGGAGGGGAAACGGGGAAAAGCGACAGCATGACGGCAGCGATTAAAAAAAGCACCAGGAAAACCCAAGAGAGTTTGTTAAACACAGGCTGCCGAAAAGCAACAGGACAAGGCTGAGATTTGGGCAGGGGGAGGGCGATGCCCAGCCTGGATGCAGCGGGCTCCGTCCAGCCCGGGCACATCACCTGCAGCCCTGGGATGGGCACCCCGCATGGCCGCAGCCCCTGACCGCCAGGCTCCCCGCAGCCGCAGCAAGGGCTGCGCCGGCACCATTGCGCGCGCGGAGCCACGCACACCCACTGTGCCGGCACCACGGCCCCGAGCACGGCTCTGCCCTGTGGGAACCCCCCGTGCTGTCCCCAAAAACCCAGGGATGATCCACTGTCCCTCCTTCCCCGGGCACGGTGGCCCCAAACACGTCCCCAGGAGCTGGCAGGGCGCGGGAGCCTTCTCACTGCTCTGCCCTCCTCCCCGCAGGCTGCTGCACGGGACGGGGCAGGAAAGGACAATAAATAGAGAAGAACAACGGGACGGCGGGGGGCAGCTTCCCCTTCCCCACAGACAGCGGGGCTTCCTCCCACCACCTGCATCTTCTCGCCCATCAAAGACAGAGTCACCTAATTTATCCTGACCACGAGGGAGATGAGGCTACGGGAAAACTGCAGATCCGTGGGAACAGCACTGCAAGGATGCGAGAACTTGGCAGGATGACCTCCACAAACGCTTTACAGAAAAACCTTAATAACCTCAATCACCACTGCAAGACCCATCAGACCACATCCAGACCCCTGGAGACGTGTAAACCTCCATCCTCGCTCCAGGCACACCAGCAGCTTGTGACTTTTGCCTGTCCCAGCTAAACCAGCAGTGCTTCAAAGCGGCTGGGAGAAGCTGGACATGGCCCCTGGCTCCCCGTGCTGGTGCCACCAGGGTCAGAGAAAGCGGGGACCCTGCGGGCGTCTCCTCCCAACCACACAGCCAGGCTCTGCTGCTCGACCAGAACCTGTCCTCAGCTTCGCAGCAGCCCCAGCCAGTATTTTAATTTCTCCAGTCCTGGCGCATCTTGTGGCAGGTAGCTTGGGCTCCCCAGCCAAAGCTGCTGCCCCAGTCACCTTTACCAGGGTGGCTCTGAAGGGGACAGGAGGCTGGTTGGGCTCCTTTCCCACGGGACCGGAGTAAACATCTGCTTGAGAAATGCCCAGCTTTTGACTTGTGGCTTTATTCCAGCTCGGGCTGCAAGGCTGCAAGCTGGGAATTCGGCAAAAACAAACTATTCCAAAAATGTCTCAGCGGGGAAAAAAATAATAATAATCATCATCATCAAAACAAAGCATTTCAACAATTCCCTGCACAATCTTAACCCAAAATACCCCACCACATCCCTACTGGCTGCCAGCTGGCTGGGAGGAGACCTCCTCCTGCTGGAAATGGTACCATGAGAGCCCTTCTGCACTGGGGTGGATGGATTTGGCCCCCTCTGGGAGGCTGAGGGTCACTGCAGACAGCCTGGGCTTTACCGGGATGCAGAAGCAGGGAGGTGAGCGACGTGGAGGCTTCTCTTCTCACCCTGCGTGACCCCAGCCCCGTTAGAGCAGCCAAAACCCGCAGCCACCATGCAAAGCTGCTGGTGGCTGGTCGTCCCCGTGGCCGTGGGCTCCTGCTGTGCCCAGGACCCGCCAGCCCTTCCTGGGCTGACCGCAAGCACCCGCCCCACAGCCCCAGGGCACCGACTGTGCCCCCCCAGGCAGCCCAGGGGAAAGGGACATCGCTGCCTGCATTTTGCTGTCCCCAAAGTGCGGCAGCCTGAGCTGCTCCCGGACCATCTGAGCATCTCTGGGCATTCAGCGAGAAGAGAGATTTACAGCACCCTGAGCACTACACAAACGGCACAGATTTCTCCACCCGCTCTCTCCCGGTGGACATCCCACCCACGCAGCCGCAGCAGACACTGGGAAGGGTGGCAGTTAGACCCTGCACCCTCCACCGACGGGCTGCATCGCCAAAAAAAGCCCTTTTGCTCCTCAGGGTGCTGCAGAGCCCACCACAGCCCAAGCCTTCCCTCTGACCAAGCCTTTGACAAACAACAGCAGAAGAGGAAAAGTATGGAAACCCCAGAAGTGATTTAAAGCATAAAGAAACAAACCCTCGTACATGGGCCCAGTCTGGACCCCCAACGGGCAGAGCTCACTTTGTACCAGCCCAAACCAGAACCGAAGCTAGTGTGCTGCTGAGGCTGTGAAGGCAAGAAGCACCAAACCCCGCAAATTCAAGCTTTTCCTGCAGTGTTTAAGCCCTGCACGTCCTGGACTTCATCGATTAAATCAATCGCCATTAACGAACAGTGTTGGAACAAGAACAAGGATCAGATTGAAAACAGGTTTGTGCAACAGTGCCTGACCGTTGCAGGAGAAATACCAGCCCCGGGATGTTCCCTCATCTTTCCACCCTTTGACTTTGCAAAGCTGTTTTGGGTGCCCAGGTTGGAAGGCAGCAGCAGAGGGGCCAGCGGGAGCTGCGCATCCCAGGGACCTCAGGGCAGCGCTGGGGACAGCGGCTCTGCCAGCCATCCCTCCAGCAGCGCAGCCGAAGGATGCTGCGGAGCGTGCACGCCAGGACAGACCACACGTGGGTTTAACACAGGATCATGTTTCGGAGCATCTTCCAGCTGCTCATACTGCCCTGCTCTACGCAGCAAGCAATGGGTGTGCTGCTATGACCAGGATGGAGAGCAAACAAGCGGGAGCCAGACCCCTAAGGAAGCCCTCGAGTCCCCGGAGCCACTCACAAAAAATAAAATTAAAAATTAAAAAGGCAAAAATAAATGCAAAAAAAGGCCAGGAGGGAGCAGAGAGCCAACTGTAAAGGGACTGCAGAGGGGTGCCAGGCGCAGACAAGGCAAGCGGGCCATGTTCAGAACTCCTTGGTGCAGACACAGCTCTGGATGGAGCCGTTCCCTGGCACAGGAGGGGGCTCCCTGCGCTGCCCCGGTCACTCAGGGAGGACAAACCCAACCGACCACAAAACCATCGAGTAACTGTCTCCTCCCAGACCCACTCCACCCAACCTCGCTCTAACGTGGGCAGCAGGTGGGCTTTTATCATTTAAGATCGTTAACAATAATAATAGTAATAATCTGCCATACACACCTGACATCCACTTTTCTCCTAAAGGACAGCATGGCACAGAGGAGAGAAAAAAGAGTCAAGAGAGAAGCTGAGATCAGAGACACCATGCAAGCACAGGGGAAAGCACCCGTGAAGTTCAGGAGATGTGTCCAGGCAAACGAGAGGGAGCTGAGCACTGATGGGGGCAGGGGACCAGCGGGGACGCAGCCCCGTGCTGGAGGGCACGGACTGGCCAGCAAGCAGAGGTGGCTTGGTGACAAGGGTGCAAGGCAACGGTGATGAGAAACAGGGCTGGGAGGACATGGGAGCAGGCAAATGATCGCCTCCAGAGCTGATGTCCTCGGACAAGTCACTGCGTCCGTGTGAGTTTTGGCACACCCCTCTTTGAGCACCCATCCCTGGGGAGAGCTGGCCCTGCCGCGGCTGGGCTTGGGGGCTCCGCAGGAGGGACGAAGGTGGCAGCTGACCCATGTAGGCTTGGCTGCAGGGACAGGGACACTCACGTGTTGTTCACAATTTGCAGGCGCTCTCCTTTCTTGAAGGACAAGTCTGTTTCGGTCCGAGACTCATAGTCGTAGAGGGCCACGAAGGTGGTGACTCCACCTGCAACAGAGACCACTCAGGACGGGCACAGCCGCTGGTGCTGCCGCGGCATGGCACTGGGTGCCCCTCACCAGCGACCCTCCCCTCCCACCATCCTCCCACTGGCTGATAAGATACAGACCTGCTCCCCCTCCTGCTGAAACACGGAGTCCCTCAAAAGCAGGAGACCCCATCATCACAAGAAGAAGCTGGAACCAAACCCACCA
The DNA here is from genome assembly GCA_017639485.1 of Pluvialis apricaria. Lineage (NCBI taxonomy): Eukaryota > Metazoa > Chordata > Aves > Charadriiformes > Charadriidae > Pluvialis > Pluvialis apricaria. Next base: position 6,131,177 of record CM030021.1, on the reverse strand, counting down.
CGACCCAACCGATAAACCCCCCCCAGCCCCACCGAGCCCCAGCCCACACCAACCAGCCAGCGCCCCGGCACGCTGCGGTGAGGTGACCGTGTCGGAGGTGTTGAAGCCTCCGAAGAGCTTGGATTCGGCAGCCATGGTTCCGAAGGAGCGGCTGGGGGTGCGATGGGCATCAGGAGCGGCCGCCTTGCTGGGCGTCTGCGAGGCCGGGTAGCCCCCGTGGTGGGTGTTGTCGGCGGGCTCCAGGCTGCGCCGGCGCTGGCTGGGGTCTTTGGGCTTGCTCTTGCTGCTCCCCATGGTCCCGGGCTGCAGGAGACAGACACACGTGCATAGGGCTTCTTTTATTATTATTATCATCATCATTATTATTATTAAGCTGCCTTCCAGGGCTTGCGCGACAGACGCCTGCCCACTAGGAAACGAAACAACTTCTGGAGTCTGTTCAAGCTTCAGCTGCTGGCAAGTCTGGCCATCCTGCCCTTGCCCTGGGACACCATCGCCCCTCATTAACGCCGAGCCGCCTCCCGCGTGGCCGCAGCAGCCAGCGAGACGCCGGGAGCGGAGCTGCCGGGGCGCGCTTTGGGAGCGGAGGGAAGCACGCTCAGCCGTGGGAGCGCGGAGTGAGGATGCTGAGCACGGAGCCTGGACCGGTGCTCAGGAGCACGGCTGCTCCGGCGCCAGGCACCCACCGCGGGGTGTAGCTCAGCATCCCATACAGCCACATTTCCTCCTACATGAGGGGTTCCACCAGGGCATGGACAGGAGAAGACAACACCCAGACAAATATTCACAAGTTTGGATAACTCTGACGGCAGAAGTTTTGGAGAACCCATAGCTGCATCCTCTGCTCGCTTGCTCAGGATGGGGATTTACATGCTCAGAATGTTCCTGTGAAGTCCAAAACGTGCAGCAAATGTGATAAAAGTTCAAATCAGGAGCAGTTTCAGGCAGTTAGCAGCTAAGGACCAAGGGATCTCAGCTTTATATATAGTCATGCCTTCCTTTCCACTCAAGATTATGCTCTATAAATACCTTCAAGGTAATGATATAAACGAAGTAAGGGAATTATTTGCAGTCTCCAAAGATGGCAGGATACCCAGCAGTGTCCTGAAGCGATGGAAGGAAATATGCTATATCACGCATGGCAGGAGGGAACAGGGAGGTGGAGACAACCAGGGAGGAGAATCTCTCTGATAAGAAAAAACAAGCAGGGAAGGAGGAGAGGAGGCAGCCGCTGCCCGCGGGGTGCGGACCTGGATGCAGCTGCCTGCGAGGCTTTGCCGAGGGCTCAGCCTCACCCAACAGATGTGTTTTCTAAACCGGCTTTTGAGAGAAGCTCGGGCCGAGCCCCCACGAGCTGGGCCAGAGCCACGGGGCAGCTCCAGCAGCCTGCACAGCCCCGGCGTCGGTGGGGCAGAGCCCACCGGCTCCTGCCACGGGGAAGTTTAGGGGTGCCTGGCACAAGCTCTGCTCTCCTCCCAGCTCCCCTCCCCATGGTGAGGGCTCTGCCTGACCATCGGGGCTTATTTTCCAAAAGACCCAACTTTCACCTATTGTTTTCCAGCTCCCAAATCGCACAGATGACTGGTGGCATCCCCTGTCCCGCTTCCACGCTGGTTTGCTTCAGCTGCAATCATACTGGTGGGATCAGACCTTGCCAGGGTTTGGGAACTGGAATAAACTGATTTTTTGGGCTGGGCATAGCTATGGCAGCTGCTCCGGCAGGCAGTGGAGTCGTCCTTCCTCCTACGTGCGCAGGAGGGACCAATGCGTCTATCTGCCCCGGGACTCAGCCCACGCATATCTGTGCCGGACTTTGGGGGCCTCGCAGCAAAGGAAGGTCAAATATAACTTTGCTTGTGCAAATCACCACCAACAGCAACCTGGAGGCAGAGCCCATGGCGAAAGGGAGGGGGTCTGTCCCCTAAATAAACGTACTTTTAAAACCCTGGTGCAGAAGATGCTAAAGCAGAACTGTGGGGAAAAGCAGAACCTTAGAAATGATGAGAAAAAGCCCCCACCGCTAAGGAAAACAAACCTCCCCGTCCCCCGGCCAGCCCTTCGCTCACCTCCGCCCGGGGCTCCGGCACCCGCTGGTGCTCCCAGGATGGCAGCGGCAGCGCAGGGAGGAAAGTGGGGGCACGGCGGGGCTGTGACCGCGCGGCTTGTGACTGCCCACGCGACCGTGAGCAAGGAGCGCCGCCGCTCAGAGTTTCCCCTGGAAGCGGCACTTCCCCTGGCAGGAAAACACCCCGGCCAGGGCAGCCGATTTAGCGGCACTTTGGGGACACAAGCATCCCCCGAGCACACCCCGCGGGGCGGCCAGCCTGGCCAACCTGGGTCAGCAACTGATTTATCAGCACGCTGAGAAAAATCAGAGTATAAAGTAGTCAATATACCTAGAGATTAGCCTGGAGCAGAGCACAGAAAGGGGAGGTTGTGTCTCCCTGGCACTTCGCCGATGTCCCCAAAGCAGGGGTGGTCCTCGCCTTCACACCCGTTAGCCTGCAGGCGCAGGACATGCATCCTCCAGGCGTGTCCCGCCATGGACCACGAGTTCATCCCTCCTTGCGCAGTGGTTTTGGGGAAGGAGAGCTCTCCAACACACCCCACAAGCTCCCAGCTTGTGCCTGGGTGCTGCCCCTCCTTGGCAAGGGCTTTACTGGGTCTGTGCTGCTCAGCGCAACGCGCTGCTCGGACGGGGCCCCATCCAGCCGTCAGGGCTTTGGCTGCAGGAGCCGAAAATGGGAGAGGAGGAGGAAGAGGCACAGGCCGTGGTCCTTTGCGGAAGAGGCTGCAGAGCAGTGAGCCCCCATCTGAGCTCTACTGTTGCAAACAGCTTTGCACCTAAACACCTGCACATACTGGTTTTGATTGGGCTCGTGCAAAACGTAGGCTGGCAACCCCAAAATGTGCCCAGAGGTACTGGCAGCTTTGCACCGTCCCCAGAGTCCCGTGTAACTGAGCCAACGTGACCGTGTGGCTTTGTCCCTGCGGCCACCCCGGGGGGTACGTTCCCCACCTGCCCCCAGGGAGGAGAGGGGGGCCCCAAGAAATCCCCCGCAGCCCCCACAAGGCTGCCCTGGCAGCTGGTGAGGAAAGGGTGCAAATTCCCCCGGGAGGGCGCAGAGGGTTGTGCAAGAGCCCATCAGAGGAGTTATTAATGAGGGCAGGAATGTGCTGTGCACTCAGGTCCCCGAGGGGGGGGGGGGAAGGGGAGGGGGAAGAGGGGCCACACACCATGGGGAGAGACCCCCTGCCTCTGGCAGAGCTGGCGATGAAACCCCCCCAGAGGCGAGGGGCAGAGAAGGAAGGGGGTGAACCCACATTGCCTGGCTCCCAGCACACCCCAGCACCACCACTGGGAACTGTGGGACAGCACCACAGCAGCCAGATTGCAAAAAAATACCCACTGCCAGCAGCTATACTATATTTATGTCTAACGTACGGTGTTTCTACGTGTAACGGGCTGCAGGCACGCTCAGAGCCACCAACACCCAGCCAGGGCAGCCTGGCTGATGCTCGGCAGCGTATTTCCCTGCTCCCATCCTTTCCGCAGCGCTGGGATGGGGGGGCTCAGCACCGCTCCCCATCCCGGCTGGTGCCTCGGCTTTCGGCAGGGCTTCCCCTCCCAAGGTTTGCACGGCGGTGGCGGCGGGCTGGAGCGTGGCCAGCATTCCCGGTGCTCGCCTCCGACTGATGCGAGGCGGCGTACGGAGGCAGCTTTCCTGCGGCGGGGATTAGCACCCCGGGCACGTCGCAGCCTGCAGGAACTCCCCTGCTTTCCGCGCTGGGGCTGGGGGGGGCAGGGGGGTGTCAGTGCCGGCGGCGTCTCGCAAACCACCACCGTGCCGAGTTGCGAGGCCCTCAGCTCTGCCCGCACGAGCCGGCCACGCCGCGGGGAGCAGCAGGGGCTGGGAAGGACGAAGCGAGGGCTCTGCCGTTTGCTCTTGCACCCAGCGCCCTGCCCACCCACGGATGCTCAGGGGCCAAATCCGGCTGTTGCACAGCACCCGGTACCCCAGATCTGAGCTCCCCGAGAGGGCTGTGAGGTTTTGCCTTCTCCCAGGCGGGTTCATTCAGCGAAGCAGCCTGGTCCCCCCTCCCCGGGCTGTCAGAGATGCCTTACCAGCGCTTTCCAGCTACAGCCGCCGGCGAAGTCAGCTCAGCTCCTGCCGCAGCCTGTGAGACAGAGGGGACAGCAGCCTGCAAGACAGAGGGGATGTCAGCACCCGCCGCCATCCCCACAGCCCGCCGCCCTCTCCCCCTCATGCCACAGTCCAGCGCCCAGGGCTGCCGCTGCCTTCCTCTTCCTCCTCCTCCTCCTCCTCGCCACCCCTCCAGCGCGGGGCTGGCAGCTCACACCCGCTCACTCTGATCTCTCATGTGTGAAGAGGGGACAATTCTCTGCTCCACTTCATCAAACCCACCCGGGGGACGGGAGAGGAGGCGGCTGGAGCCGCCCCGAGCAATGTCCTGGGGTGAGAGGGGAGTGCGGGCACCCCCAGCCCGCCGAGAGATTTTTCAGGGGAGAAGTGGAGCCGGTTCCTCCGGACACACCAGCGTTCCCAGCCCTATCACTCTGTCCCCAGACAGCCAGGACCGGTGGCAGGGAAGGTCGGCCACCAACCAGGGACCTTGACCCCAGGGACACGAGTTGCCGACACCTTCCCCAACAGCACAGATGCGCCACAGCATGAACGATGCACAGGGCCTGGGAGCACCTCGAGCTCCCCAAGCCCTGACTCAGCCAGAAAAGCAGATTTTAGCCAAATCTTTCAAAAGGGACAGTTTCCTGCTACAAGCGTGCGTGACGGGGGGGTCACTTCTCAGCAGCAGTGGCTCAGGGCAGAGCTTTGGGTTGGAAGCAGAGCAGGGCAGGGTCCCGCAGAGCCGGGGTAGGCACTCACCCGGCTCTGCCGCCCCCTCCCAGCCCCCAGATCCTGCAGGAACTGCCCCTTCTTCCCCATCTCCTACCAAAAGCAAAATCTCTCTCCAGCCAGCCCTGCTCACCCAGTGCTGGGCAGAGGCTTCAGCTGCCCCCGAGGGGCTCCTGCTCTCCTGGCACGGGGGAGATTCAGCCCCCGCAGCATCCCCAGCTCCACGGCCCTGAGCAGCATCCCAACAGGCTCCTGCCCCGGCTGGAGCCCAGGTTTCACATCTCACCCGGGGGGAACATCCCAGAGGGATGGGGACACGGTGGGCAGGTTTTTGCTGCCCTGCCATCTAACCCAGCTGGGAGCAAGCCTGCAAGCGAGACCAGCCACAGCCTCTCGCCTTTACGCCCTCGGCCACCAAGGCGCAGCGAGGGGAGGGCTGGCACAGAGACAGCAGCAAAGGAGAAAGAGCTGCTGCTCCCCCAGCACCGCCGGCTGCCATCACACCCTCCCCTGCCCCAGCTGCCCCGACCCACTCAGCCTCACACGACCCGGAGCGTGGCACGCTGCCCCACGGCGCGTACGCCGGGCTCGTTACGTTGCAAACACCACGGCGTGAGGGTGGGAGCCACCCAGCGCACCTCAGCGGGGTCGGTGTACCCCCAGGCAGCCGCCCCGCGTCCCTCTCGCTGGGTGGGCACCCGCGGCGGTGGCTGCCAGGCAGAGGATGTGCCACACCGCGGGTTCGTTTTGGTGGCCTGCCCCTTCCCCCTGCTAATAAGTTTTGTCACTATTTTTAGTGCATTTGATTAGGATAATAAGCAGCCGCTGATTGACAGCTCTTTAAGACTTTGAATGGTTTGTAATTTGTACTTGACTAATATTCGCTGGCAATAATTGCACAGCGGGATGGAAGGTGGGGGAAGCTGCAGTCTCAACTCCAGGCTGCAGCACATACAAATAAGGCTGCGCTGCGTACGCACGTGGTCCCCGTGTCCCCGCCGCCCGTGCACGCTGTGCCGCTTGGGGTCCCGGGCGCACGCTGCTGAGGCCATGGCCATATTTAGACAAAATAGCACCAAAAATGCCACCAGGGAAACCCAAATATGCCTCAGCCTGGGGTCAGCCACACACCGGGGCAGCGAGGTGCAAGGTCCTCTGAAGGGGAAGGGACAGGTCCCCCCCCAGCACGGCTGCCAGGCGGATGGATGATGCACTTGCATCCCTCGCGCTCCCAGATTTGGGTATTTGGTGGCTGAAAGTGGCAGCTCCGGCAGCAGCCTGGCACAGCCCTGCTGTCCGCTCTGTCGCAGGGCTGCGATCCCAGCCGGCACATCGCCGGCACGGCTGCGGCTGGGCTCGGGCACCCTCCAGCACTGCCATCCCCATGTGCTGCTGGGTTCTGCATTTGGGGTCTTCCTGGCCCCCCAGACCCCCCCCAGGCCACGGCCGGGCTGAGCCGCCGGCGGCGGGGAGGGTGCCAGGGCTGAGCCCATGCGCGCACCCTGCCCGGGGCAGAGGTTGCAGCAAGGAGAGAGCCGCAGCAAGAGGCCACCCCCTCCCTCCCCTCTCCAAAAGCAATTAAAAATGAAGCACACTCAGCTGCACAACTCAGCTCGGATCAGATCACGGCACGCGAGACAGCGGCGTCCCCGTCCTCCCCCGCCGGCGCTGGAAATGCCGCCTGACCTGCCCAGCATCCCCGCTCCTCTGACACCCACGTCCCCAGGCATTCTTCCCCCCCCCCCCAAAAAAAATTAACTGGCAAGTTGGGATGCGGGAAAAGGCTCGATCCTCTGCCCTACCTCCCCACGGCAGAGATGCTCTCGGGAAGACCACAGCGAGGGGAACTGCTGCTCCCTGGCAAGTCCCGCTCTGGCTGTTTTCCGCTGCGCCCGGATCGCTCAAGGATGGAATGGCCGTGGTAGCGCCAGGCTGATAGCGGGGCTGGCGGCGGAGGGGGAAGCGATCTTATCTTCTTTTCAAAGACACTAACAAAAGACACTGATTGGGAGCAGACAAAACACAGCAGCGCGGCTTCTGCGAGGCAGAAGCAGAAACCTTGGGAAACGCCGCGACAGGCTGGGGCCCAACGCCAGACACGGAGCCTTGGGGAGGGAGACATCGCCGGCAAAACAGGCTTCGTCCTTGGGGCTGCTGAGGAGCCGGGTGGGTGCCGGTGCCGAGCGGCACCTCCGGCAGACGGGCTGGGGCGGGGGCCGGGGGGAGAGGAGGGCGAGGGGCCGGGGGTACCGGCACCCACCCGCTGCCGGAGCGAGCGCAGCCGCCTCCCCGGCTCGCAAAGCCCCGCCGAGATCAATAACGGCACCTGTCTCACGCCAGACTGAAAAATGAAGCGTGCGGGATGGCGGGCGAGACAAAGCAGCCTGGCGGCGCCCAGCCCACCGCAGCAGGCACCGGGGACGGGAAGGGGCAGAGAGCGGCGATCCCAAACCCACCCCGATCTGCACACAACCCACCCCCTCCCAGCGGGAGCGGGGTCCAGCCGGGGCAGATCCACGCAGGACAAACAGAAACCACCTACGAGGCGTGCCATTAAAGACAGAGGGTGTTTTTGACGGGGGTGATGAATTGCTGCTGGGTCAGCGCTGCCGTAACCGCTGCGAAGGTGGTACCCGAGCAGCCAGCACCCCATCACCCCGTCCCCCTCTCTGCATCGTCCCCCTGCTCCCTCCCTGGATTTTGGTAGGAAACACAGCCCCAGACACGCACGCACAGCAGTTTGCCCCCTCGGTCCCAGGGGATGCTACTGAAGTTTTGCCTTTCCCATGGCAAGCCTCGCGGCTGGGGGCCAGCGAACGGCAGCACAGCCCTCGGTGCTCTGGGCAAAGCCTCGCTGCCCCAGCTCAGCCCACCATCCCCTCCTGCCACCTGAATACCCCAGGTCACCGTGTCCCCCATGGAAAAAGCAATTCCCGTCCCCTGTCCTGCGCCATCGGGCTTTGCTCGGTACAAGGCGGGGAACACAGAGGCACGTCTATGCCAGGCTGGGACCAGCCCCGCTGCGATGAGTCCCAGCTGCTGGTGAAGAAGGGGGAGCTGGTGCCCCAGCCCCGCAAACCAGGGTTTGACGCTGCAGATCCTCTCCCTGCTTGGCTGACGCCGCCAAGGCACGCCGGGGTCGCGCCTACTCCTCTGCAAGGACGCTCGTTTCTCACCTGCACTGATTCCTAAAACAAGGAGAGATGCGGAGATGCTCACTTCATCTCTCAGCTCCAGTTCGGGGACCAGGAAAGCCATGGGCAGGTGCCCCCGAGGCCCACCCCGGCTTCGCCCAGCAACTGCATGTCAAAGGCACCTGAGTTAAGGCACCCCAGCCCTCCCCTGGGTCCCCCCGGCTGATGGAAAACTCTCCCAGATGAAAGGAATCACCGGCGGAGGAGAGGAGAGGAGAGGGGAGGGCAGCACGGCCGCTGCGTGGGGGCCCAGCTACACGCTCCCCACATATGTAAGTCCCAGCCCCTCCCATCCGACCCTGTCAACTCCCGTTAAATTTAAAACCATCTTAATTAAAGCTCCACAGCCCAAGCGAGCAGGGGCCAGTGGGTCACGGAAGGGGAAAGGATAATTAAACCAACCATCCAAATTCATCCCCCCAAGCATGGGGGAGAGTCACGGTCGGGAGCGATGCAAAATGCCTCTGAAAAGACGTGTCAAAACAGGGAGTTTAAAAGACCGAAACAAACCCCTGAGAAGCGCAAAAGCAGGTTCTGGATGTTCATCTGGCCAAGAAACTGGGAAACACCAAACACACACACACACACAGAGCCATGCAGGGAGCTCGAGCTCTCCCCACCGTCACGGGGCCAGCCCCTCGACAGGCAGTTTTGGGCTGGCCAGGGCGATGGGCAGCAGCTCCGCCAACACCAGCGGCTGCACACAGCTGCAGGCAGTGCCCCCCGCCACCCCTGCAGCACCCCGAAGCCGGGCGAGGGCAGGGGAAGCCCGACAGCGGGCGCCCCACCAGCACCGTCTCACTTAAGGCTGGGGAGAAAAAGCTGCAAGCCTGATATCCCCAAAATAAGGCAACCCAGTGCCTGGAGCGAGTAGGATGTGTGGCAAGTTGTGCTTGCTGGTGCCAAGCCGCCGAGCGCTCGGTTTTAAGCCTTTTTCTCCCCCAAGGGATGGGAGAAGGGAAGGTGGCTGTTGCCATGCCGTGGCACATCCCCGTCACCCAACTGCAGCAGACCTGGGTACTGCTGGGGCCAAGGTCTTCAGATCCCCCCGGGCTGACCCACCACGATGCCGGCCCACAGCTCCACGCACCAGGTCCCTGGGAGCTGGCACAGCTTCGCACGCTCAGTGCTTCCTCCGAGGCAGCGTGTTTTTCATGTACGCTGGCGAGCGGCGTGGAGGGCTCCGGAGGGAGCCGGCAGCCGCCTTTCCGGACCGGCACACCACCGAGCAAAGCTCGCGGGAGCCCTGGCACACAGAGCCGTGCTGTGCGGTGGGTGCCGGGAGCTGCAGCCCCTTCCAAACGGCTGCATGGGGAGCTGCTGCCACAACAAGGGAGTGTGGGCAGCCAGCGGTGCCCCATCGCCCCTTTCCACCCCAGTACAGCAACAAAGCCACCCCAAAAATCAGGGCTCCCGCAGCTCCGTCAGCCCCCTGCCCTGTCCAAAGGAGACCCCCCAGGTTCAGGGCACTGCTGGGAAGTGTTTGGGGTCAGGGAGGAAACAAAAGTTGATTGAAGGCTCCTGAAGCCCCCACCGTCTCCCAGTATCCGTGTACGAGAGCATTGGGAGAGCCCTGGGACAGGTGGAGAGCAAACACACAGGTCCTGCAGACCCAGCCCGAGCCTGTGGCTCGCACACACAGAGGAACGGGGAGCCCCGGGGAGAGGGGAGCACCTCGCTTCCCGGCCAGCACGCATCTCTCGTCCCTTTCTGCACTGCAAGGGCATCCTGGCAATCAGAGGTGGAAAAATCAGCTTTCTCACCATGAGGGTGGTCCAGCATAGGAACAGGGGTTGGAGAGGTGGTGGGATCTCCAGCAGGAGATGCTCAGAGCCGGCCGGGCGCCGTGCAGCCTGACCTTGCTGGGGCTGCTCCGGGTCAGAGCAGGGATGCCTACCGGTGCCTCTCAGCCTGACTCAGCCTGCGCTTCCAGCATTCCCACCAGGACACCAGCCAAAGGCAGGAATTGCCCAACCAGCTCCAGCAAACACGTTCCAAAGGCACACAAAGCCTTTGGCCTGCGTTCACCTGAAGCCAGCTTCTCTCAGACAGGTGATGAGGGCACTGCTCTCCTCCTGCCAAGATGCGGAGAATGAAACACACAGGAACTGCTTCCAAGGGCAGGAGTGCCCGCGGGGCCGGGAAGGAGCAATGTTGGGCAAGGAGGCACCAATGTCAAGCCAGACCAGCACTAGGAACTGGAGCTCCTGGCCACCAGGACTGCCTGGAGCCATGGGGCGATGCTTCCCCAAACCAGCCCTCTAGCTCAGCACTGAGGGTTCAGTGCCCCTCAAAATGTGCGTTTTTATCACCAGCCCCTGGGCATGCTGGCATCCATCAGCTCCCACCACCTGCCACCTAATTCTCCAGTTTCCCACGGCCCCATCACCTCAACGCTGTTCCCGTCCTCCTCCAGGCGAAGCACCAGGACAAGGGACTGGCCCCGCTAGACGGAGGTGATGGAGACGCGGTGACATGAGCTGGCTTCTCGACGAGGTTGGGAGGATTTCTGTTCCCTATTTCTGCGGCGCCTCTCCCAGCGCGGCCAGCCTCGGGCTCCAGGAAACGGGAGTTCGCTTCTGCTTTCCGGCAGGGCACATCTGCCGCGGCCGCTCCCCGGGGATGGCCGTGGCGCAGCACCCAGCCTGCCCCGTGCCCGCCTCCTGGGGAAGGGGCAGGATGGCAGCGAGAGGCTGATGTGACTCACGGGTGGCTCAGATCTGGCCAAAACGGTGCTGCCACCTGCGCGCGCCCCGGCTCGAGGGCTGCCGCACCCGACAGCGCCCGACAGCACCGCAGCAATTTCAGCCCCGGGCCAGGACGGCAGCGCAGGCAGGCGGCAAATCTCCGGGGCAGGGGGAGGAAGGGGGCAAGGAACACGCAGGAGGCAGAAAAGCTCCGGATCTGAGCAAGTTACAAGTTTTCTGGCCACGCTGGCGTCACTGCTAAAACATTTCCACGGTCAGAGAAACCAGCCCATCCAGTCCAGCGAGGAGAGGAGCTCCCCGGGGCTCCACCAGCCCTGCGGGGCTGGAGCTGTAGCCCCACCGGCCCTGCAGAGGGGTCCCGCAGGACCCCCATGGCAGGAAACCCCCCGGCAACCCTCCTGACGCGGAACAGGAACTGAAACGCTCGCTGGTAAAAAAGGGAAAACGCAGGGAGGGTATTTGCAGCCTCAACACAAAGCCCGTGGGGCCGGGCATCGCCCTGGTCCCGGCCGGGAGCCGCGGGGACTTGGCAGGACACATGGAGGGGTTCACTGCAATGGGAGGGCATGAAGGAGAAGCCAAGCACAGGCCAAGGGTCTTCCATCACCGATTTCCAACACTTTGCACTTTGCAGACCCCTGAACAGTTTCAAACGAATAAGCAGGATCCCGCGCAGTAGATTTATGCTGATTATCAGCTTATTTTGCTGGGTTACTTTGGGGCTCTGGGGCTTCTGCCCGACACAAGCCACACGTTCTGGGTAACTGTGGGGCCACCAGCCCTAGCGCACACATGCTACAGGGGCTGTGGGTGGCTGCGGGTCAGGGTTGGGTGATCAGGATCAGCCTCCAGCAGCGCACACTCGGCTCCCGCTTCCACCTCCACAGGCGTGGATGGGACCGGGATCAGCTCCCACAGCGGTGGGCACAGCCCGGGACCGTGGCTTTGGCCTCGGCACTGTCAGACCCCTGTCAAGGCATGCCTGGGGAGCCTGGACATTGCTGGTGGCAGAGCCCCGAGAGATGCTGGTCCCCCACAGCCACTCCCATCTGCACCACCAAAACAAAGCAACTGGCGCAGGATGCATCAGATGAAGCAGCCAGGGAGGGTCTTGAGGGGCCAAACGGAGAAGATCAGGCAGCCCTGGACAGCATTTCCATACCCAAAACGCTGTGTCGGATTCCCCAGCCATTCCTGGGGTGAGCGGGATGCTCAGCAGCTCCGACGGAGCTGCCGGGAGAGTCGCTGGCCGGGAGGTGCAGCCCCAGACAGTGCTCGCTATAAACAGCCCAAGCAGATGAAAAACAAAGAAAAACGCTGAGCTGGTGTCTTTTATCCCTGCCGCTCCTGGAGAGGAGAGCCGGGCTCCGCACACCTCCCGGCCCCGCACCGCGCGCTGCAGCAGTGGTGGGGAGCGGAGACGGGCTATGGGAGAGGCGGCTGGGACCTGCCCCGAGCCGCCGACGCCAGCCAGCGCCGTGGGACGAGCTTCATGTGGACCTTGCACCCTCCCGTGGCATCTCTCCAGCCCTTGCTCGTGTGGCTTTTCCTACCCAAAATAACCACCCCAAGCTGGAGCTCCCAGAGCCTGTAGGAGCAGGATGAAGGGACGAAGGGATGAAGAGCATCTCCTCTGCTTTCCATCACCTGTGGCTCACGTCAGCTTCAGCACAACCCACCCAGACTGCGGCACGAGAGCTATCCCCGTCCCCAAAGCACCAAGAAGGGCTCAGATTAGTGTATGTACACACACGTGCGTGCGCATCCACACACGGGTGTGCAGGCAGCCAGGGGGAGCGCCGCTCTCCTTGCCCAATCCCAACCGCACACACCGGTCCTGGCACCCACACCTTTCCAAACTCAACCATCCGTTATATTGGAGCATGAAGCTCATCCCGGTCGTGGTGACTTTTGCAGCCGCACACGCGCCCTTCCTCCTCCCAGGTCCTGCGACGCCCTCCCTGCCCGGCGCAGCGGGGTGCTCACCGGCAGCTCCCCCCCAGCCCTGCCGAGGCTTCCCCATCCCTCCCAAAGGGCCCCGCCAAAGCTGTCCCGATGGGCCGGGGAAGGAACGGGCCTGGCCGAGCAGGGAGCGACTCCAACAGCCTTCTCATGTTGATTTTTTTGTGCCCATGGTGCGTGCACCGGGCAGGGCAGTGCAGCTGGGGCTGGTGAAGGAGGGGTGGGAGAGGGGGAAACTGAGGCACGCACCGTGTAAAGCCTCGCCAACCTCCGACGGCGGTGGGGACACCCTCCCTGTCCAGGCACTGCCAGGGGAAACTGAGGCACACGATGCTCCTTTCCAGTCAGGCGAGCAAGGTGGGGAGCAGCGAAACCCAGACACAGTGCTGCACCTCCGTTCCCAAATTCCTGCTAAAGGGTGCCCCGTGGTGAGACGTTTTTAGGATGGATTTAGCACCGACCCAACCCCATCACGCTGCCCCCAAACTGGGGCACGGCGTGGGAAGGGGGACGCTGCGTGGGAAGGGGGCATGTGGCTTGGGACAGGCTGGGCTTGTTTAGCTCACCCATGGTGGAGGGGGGCAATGCAGCAGTGAGCTTTTGCCCTCATTTCCCAGGTTTTTGGTGGCCAAGACAGATTGCCAAACGCAGTCGGGAAGGATGGGAGCAGCCAGGCCGGGTGGAAGCTGTTGTCGCAGCACACAGTCAGGTTTTCCTCTGTCCACCCAGCCCTAACAGAGCGGGCTCGGGGCCAGCCGAAACCTCACGGTCACAGGAGCGAGACCGCAAACAGGTCAAGCATGGGACGGGGCTGGGAAACTCAGGGGCTGCTCTCCGAGACTTGCAGCGCAGGGAAGGAAGCGCAAGCACAGCCCGAGTCACGAGTGTCCCCGTGTCACGCGTGGGCAGAAGCGCTGACCCAGCAAAGCCCCCTGGCCCTGCGCTGCGGACCCCAAAGCCACCCCAGTGCCCTCCCAGCGCGGGCGCCCAGGCACGCCGGGCTGCACGCCTTGCCCAAACCTCCGCCGGTTCCGCGGCTGCGAGGCGAGGACAGGCTCGCTACGCACGCACCCCATTTCTTATATTTTTGCCTTAAGCTGCCCAGGCAGTGCCGTTCCCCAAATCCCTCCAGACGAGCCCACCGATCCCGCACGCCAGCCTATGGATATTTTGGCCGCTGCATCTCCACCAAGACCACGTGGAGCCACAGTCTGAATTAAAATCCACCACCGCCCCCCCCAACTCCTTGCCCTTCGGCAGCGCTGCCAGCCCCCAGCCCTCCCGAACACCTCCCCGCTCCGCAGCGAGGGCAGCCGGGAGATCCGTAGCCCGAAGGGAAGTCAGTGCAAGACGCAGATTTGCAGGTCCTGGTTCCTGGCCCAGGTTCAAACCACATTTGTTCCTGAAATCTGTTTCAGGGCTTTATTTTCAAAGCGTGCATGTGCAGAGGCATGTGCAAAGCAGCACCGGTTCCCGCTGCAGCCTCGCGCCGAGGTCGCCTGCGCCAACACGGGGCCAAGTCGGGGGCCTGGGTGCACCCGAGCTCCGACCGCAGCCCACGCTGATGTAGCCGTGCTCACCCAATTAATCATATTGGTTTTTCTCCCTCCCAAGCACACAATATACTGGACGAGCACACAATATACTGGACGCTCTCACAGCCTGCCACCCATTTAAAAGACGAAGGACCAAAGGCGTTACTATTTTTCTGAGGACCGCTTTAAAATAGCCCCACGACACACTGCACATTTTTGGCTGATGGGCGGAAACTTCGGCAAAGACACGAGCCCCAGGGGAGTTAGTCCACATCACCCACAGCCACAGGCGGCTGAAAAGAGGAGGGTGGACTGGAAACAGTGACAATCCGCACTCCCAGCCCAGGAACAGAGGTGTAAGGATGGTTATTTCCACCCAGAGGTCCGAGCTGCTCTCCGGACACGGGATTAAAGGCACTTCTCCCCCACGGAGCCCCGCGGGGACACGCTGCCGTCTGCCGAGGCCGTTTCCCACAGCCGATGGGATGCGTGCCGGACGCATCTCCAGGCGGGCTCTGGGGTGAGATGCGGAGCACTGCGGAAGTGACCTCAGATGGGAAATTGTTCCGAGAGATAAAAGAACAAGTTGGAAACCGAGCTGCAAAATAGACAGTACAGGAAACAATAGCGCTTCAGATAGGCTTTCAAATTTCCCCCAGTGATGCCAGGAGCACGGTGCTTTGTCCCAGTGATGCTCAGGACGTCCCCCCGTTACACATGCTGGGAGGAGGCGCAGACTGCTTGCTCCTACCTTTCAAGATGTTTGCTGGTCATTAAAACAAGACGTTATGGGACAAGGCCTTCAGGTCTCGTTAGGTAAGAGTTTTATCTCTGTGATGGTCCTGGCACCAGCAGCAGTGAGAGGTGGACGGGATTTCAGAGGCACCGGACCCCCACAGTCCGTCCCCTCCTTGCCCCGGTGAGCCCGGGGAAATGACACTGCTTCCTGGGAGCTGCCCGTGCTGCTAAAGGCCATTCCCGCCTCGGGACCGCTGATGTCCCCTCCATGCCACCGAGGCAGCAAAGGAGCCGCTTGCCTCCGCAGCAGAGCTTCCGCGCAGGTCGGTCACCACGAACCACAGCTCTTTTCCTCATCTCGTCCCCCAGCTCCCCGGCCGGGGGCTTGGATGGCCCTTTCTGCCTCCCCGCGGTACCTCCATGATTTTCCATCACTCTGGCACAAAGTCATTAAAGGGCAGAGCTATCGTTAGGGCATCTCCATCACACAGGGAGCACTGCAAGGCCAGTAACGATCCAGACAGGGAACATTGGACTTCCCTTAGCTGCTGCTGCGCCACCCCATAAATAACCCCATCTCCCAAAACAAAAACAAAAACCAAAAAAGACCCCAAAAAAAAAAATAAAATAAAAAAAAAAAAATCATCGGGCTGTGTTTTGGCAGAGCCACCGAGGCAAAGCGTGTGGAGGAGCCTCTGCCCGGCTGCTCCCGGGTCAAAGCTTGGAACCGGGAACCGACCCTCGATCTTTCAAGCAAAGGTGCCCTTCTCTGACAAACGAGCACTAACTGGCTAATGATTACAGAGCCGCGGCTCCCCGGGGAGCCAGCGCACCAGCCTCATCTCAGAGACACCCAACGGCCAAGGCTTCGCTACGGGCCAGATCCTGAGCCAGCACGAAGCGGTGCAGAACAGCTGGCTGAGCACCGGGCAGCTCAGGATCAGTCCCTCCAGCTGCAAAAAATGTCGGGAGCAGCCCCACAGTGGAAATAACAAAAAGGAGGTTGCTTTAAAGTGCAAGATTGCTGATGTCCCCCTGCACGTCCCCAACCTCCCCGGAGAGCCCTGCCAGCCCCCTGCCCTTGTTTGACCAACATGTCCTACACGGGGGGTCCGGATACGTATTGAGTCGCCGGATGCTGAGAGGGGTCTCCGAGCCTGGCAGGGACAAATGCCTTCCCACCATTAACGGCCGGACCTTGGGAGGGTTTGTCACGACTCGGTTCTCCCACCCGTGCCCTGGTCACTGCTGGCAGTGCGTATCTCCTCGGCTGAAAGTGCCAGAGCCCTTCAGCTCCCTCCTGCCATACACCTCCTCCTCTGGGGAGCCCCAGCCGGGCAGGAGGAAGGAAAATCAAGTCTTTTGTTGCCACCTTCCCGCAGCTCAGTTTGCATACGGCACTGCTGGGTATGTGCTGTCCTGTGCCGGCCGCAGGCAGGAGCTCGCCCCAGGAGCCGCCCCAGGCGCTGCACCCTCCGCTGCCCCCAGCTCCCAATGCCACGGGGCGGTGGGACCTGTCTCAGGGGCACTGAGCAGCCACATCGTGTCCCTTCCTTTGCATCACTCCTGGGGAGCCAGGAGGACGGACGAGCCAATGGCATGCACAGGGTAGCGCAACCCACTCCCTGCCACCTACGACCTTTACTGACCCACTGCTCGACAGCATTGGGACCAGGAGCAGGACCGGGACCAAGACCGCAGTCACCTCCCGGCCCCACGTCCAGGGGGCTGAGCCCTGGCACACCACAGCGGTGGTGGCCGGGGTGGGAAAGGGCCGAGGGAGGAGTGCGCTGTGCAGGGCCAACAAAACGCGGGGAGAGCGGCAGATCCCCCCTAATTTCCAGCGGGTCTCGCAGGAGGCTGCGCGGCTCCCCGAGACAATGCTCAGCACCAGACAGGACCGCGCCGGGGTCAGCGTCGCAAAATGCCACCCCACCTCCAGCCCCTGTCCCTAGCACACACAGCCCTGTGCGGTGGGCACCATCCCCGCAGGCTGCCCCCCGTGCCTGTCCCAAACGGCACCGGGAGGCAGCACAGCCTGCCCCAGCTCCTGCACGCCCACCCGGGCAGCAAGCAGGGATAAAAGCCCACCCTGACCCCAGCGCGGCTGAGGGCAAAACCCACAATGCTCTTCCACACAACCGGGGGCTGTGACATGCCAATGCCACCGCTCGCAGCCACACATGGGGGTTGGATCACCCAGGCTGTGATGGGGGAATGTCCCAGCTGGATAAAGCCTTTAATCGGGCAACCCGGGGTGCTGCAGCCCCCCAGCAGGCTGGAGCCAGCCAGCCCCGGCGAGGGGCACGGCGAGGGTACGGCTGGACACAGCTCTCTGGGCCCACCCAGGGCTGGACACAAGCCCCAGAATTACCGGTGAGCAAACACGACAAGGGAAGCGGATCAGGAGACATCAAAGCAGGGGGGCGATGAATATTTCATGTCCTGGCCTACATACAGCCCGGCTCTCCCCGCCCTGCGCTCCCGGGGGGTCCCCCGCAGCCCCCGATCACAACAAAGGGGAGTTGCAGGCAGGCGGTGCCGCCCCGCCGGACCCTCACCATCCCCGGCTGGGCCCATAGCTGCCCCGCTAGACCAGTGACAACCCCAGCCAGACCCACCGTTGACCCACCAGACCATGTGCATCCGCTGCTGGACCCATAGCCGCCCCACCGAAACCCATAGCCAGATCACCAGCATCCCTGTCGGGACCCATAACCAGCTCACTGGACTGCGGGCATCCCCCGCTGCCGGACCTAAAAGCTGCCCCACCGGAGCCTGGGCATCCTCAGCTGGACCCATAGCCTCCTTGCCAAACCGCCAGCATCCCCGGTCGGACCCATAACCAGCTCACCCCACCGTGGGCATCCCCCCGCCGCCCTGCCGGACCCCACGGGCGGAACCCGGGCATCCCTCGCCGGACCCCATAGCGAGGTATCCCCCGCCGGCCCCCACGGGCTGACCCCCGCCATCCCCCGCTGGACCCATACCGGGGCACCCCCCCCCCCGCGGGCAGACCCCCGGCACCCCGCGCCGGCCCCCGACGGGCGGACCCCGAGCATCCACCGCCGCCGTTCCCCGCTCACCTCCCGCCTGTGTGCGCAGCGGGTCCGGCCCCGCCGCTCGCCTCCAGCGCTCGGCCCCGGCTTTGACTCCGCGCCGGGGGCGCGGCCGCCCCCCGCCGCCGCCGCCGCCGCCGCGCCGGGTGCCCGCACCGGGCCGGGCTGGGCCGAACCGAGCGCTCAGGGCTGCGCCGCCGGCAGCAGCATCGCGCAGTGCCGCGGATCCGGCGCGCTGCTGCCGCCTCGCCCGCCCCCGCTCACCCCTTCTCCAGGGCGGGAGGGGGGGGGGGGGGGGGGGGGGGAACCCACGGGGAGGGGAAGGAGGAGGGGGGGGGGGGGGGGGAAGGGGAAAAAAAAAAAGAAAAAAAAAAGAAGAATATGGCAGCAAACCGGAAACGGCGGATGGGGGAAAAAAAGCAGCAGCCCCTCCCCTCCGTGGGTTCTTTTTTTTTTTTTTTTTTTTAAGGGAGAAGGCTCCGGGCAGCCGGGCTCCGCGGGGCGCGCAGCGGGCTCCGGGCCGCCCCCGCCGGCGGCTGTGCCGGCGCGCCCCGGCCCGCGGCGGGGGGAACCGCCTGGTCGCGGCGGGGACACGCGTGGGAGCGGCGGGCTCCGTCCTCGCCCTGCGCGGTGGAGGGGCCGCGGGGCGGGGAGGGGAGGGGGGGGGTGTCTGCCCGCGGCGGTGGGGTTCTGCCGCCCGAGCCCCGGCGGGCTGCGGCGGTGTGCTTACCGGGAAGCCGGAGCTGGTCACAGAAAAGAGAAGTGATTTCCAGGAGGTTAAAACCCGGCTGGTTTGGGGTTTGCTTTATTAGACAGTTCTAATGCACGGCGCGTAGCAGGGAGAAACGCTCTTTTGACAGATTCTGCCCTTGAATCTGTGCATCCCCATCTCCAGGGGGGACACCTGGCCGTCCCGGGGGGCGGCAATCCACCTTCCCCCGTCTCTGAAGTCAGGAGGAGGCAAAACTTACGCAAAGAGGAAAAGCGGTGAAAGATGCACCGCATCCTGGGCCGCCCTGGGGAAGCCGGGGAAGCTGTGAGGCCCTTTGGAGGCAGCGCTGGTGGGCAGCAGTGGCTGTGCCCCATTGGGGCACCTGCCCCATCTGTACTGTGTCACTTACCTGCGCTGTGACAAACGCCTGGGGGGATTAATACACCCCCAGGTTACCCCTGCAGCCGGCACCAGCCTCCAAAACGATGCGGAACGGAGCTGTGGCTGTTCCTGGGGTGCCCGGTCCTCGGCTGGCAGCATCACGCCATCCGTGCAGGACTGGGTGAGGTGTTGGTCCCCCTGAGTCCTGCGTGGGCAGGTGGGCACACGGGGAGAGTTCCAGCCGTCCCTCCCCTCATTCCTCAGCACTTTCCCCTTCCAGCGCCAGGAAGAGGTGGAAAATGCCCAGCTTTCCCTGGCGCAGAGCAGTACCAGGGCACACACACGGGCTCGGGGCTCAGCCGGGCGCCCCGACGCCTGCACCGAGCCTGTCGGGGCTGCCCGACCAGCTCAGCGGCGCTGGCAGCCCTCCCACCTCCCCCATTAGCGATCCACTACGGTGTTCCCTGTCACTTTATCCTCCAGGGAGAAATGGGGTGAAGCAGTCCGCTCCTTAAGCCCCCATTTAGCTGGTTTATGAGGCGCGCTCGGCTGCTGGCCGGCTCCGGTGACCCATGGGCTGTATTTCCACAGCCAGCACCGCCTCCATGGTCCCCTGCCCACCCCTCCGTCCAACCCTTACAGCCACTCAGCAGGGATTTCTGACAACCCCACTAGTCCGAGCCTGACGCTTCAGAAACAATTTGGGAAGTTAAAAAGTTTCAGAGGACTGTGTGGCAGAGTTTTTCTTTCTGCTTCCTACCCCCTCTTGCCTCCTTCTTTTGAGTTATTGAAAAAATATTTCCCATGACACCGGCGAAGGCCAGCGAATCCATGAGTCACCAGGAACAAGGAGTCACGCACACACGCATCCATCACCCCTGGCCAGCACATCGCGGAGGGGCCCTTCCCTGGGAGGAGCCGCCCGCTGATAAGGTCCCTACAGCCAGGCAGGGCCGAGGCTTTCCCTCCTGCCTCTCGGCTCCCTCCCGGGGCTGGGAGAAGGCAGCCGGGCTCCCCGCACACCCGTGGGGCAGCGGGTGGGGAGTAGCAGCCCTGCTTTGGTCCTTGCCGGAGCATCAAACCGCAGCCCGGTTTGTGCTGAGGCTTTTTGGGGGTGTTAATTCATAGCCACCCCCTCCACTATCCGGCTGGCGTGGGGATGTGTAGGGAGTGATTCCTTGACCAAATGTCTGACGCTGGACTAAAGAATTAACTGTGCGGCGTGGGGCAGCCCCGGGGTACTGCTCTGCTTGCTCATACGTTAATACTTCGGACATACCATAGGGCAAAGAGGGGCATGGCAATGCCCGGGGTCCCCCCATGCCTTCTCCCCGCCGCCCCTGCACAGGGACACGGGGACGGGACATGGGGACGGTCCCCTCTCCCTCCCAACCCCAGGAACACCCACAGTCCCAGAGCAGGCGTGGAGCCGCTGCCGGAGGGGAGAGCGCCCCGGGGGAGCGTGGAGCCGGCCCCAGCCCCGGGGGAGCCGGTTAGGATGACTCAGCCTCGACTGGATCCAGACCCAAATCTAAGATGCAATTATGACTTATAAATATGTGAATTTTGTTTTCCTCTTTTGCAATCAGCTCCTTTTCTATAGGCTCTCCTACAATCGTAGTTTTCATCTCCGGCGGTGCTGGCCTGTTGCTGGAAGGCAAACAGCAAATGCACTGTGCCTTCTAACACGCCAGACCAAGTCCACGACATAATCTCTTCTTCGAAGAAGATGCCAACGTGCAAATTTAAAATGGCAAATAGATACTCTCTAAAACCAGCCTCTTATCTTTCGGGCTCGGATTCAGGAATGTGCCCTCACAGGACTCTGACATTAAACATGCAGCACTGGCGATAATGCGATTTAAGAACATTTCAGTTTAAGCAATGCAGCACACCTCAGTGCGTTCCCGACTCAGCCGTGCAGCTCTGAGCCTGGCGGACACCCCCAGCCGCCTGCTTTCCCCTCTCTCCTGCTCCACTCCAAGTATTTATCTTTATAAACAGTCTAATCCACTATTATTTGTTTTTTTTAACCAACTAGGGATTTCAGTTTCTTCCCTGAAACTTATTTTCTTGTGATAATTATTTCTCTTCACTTTTAAACAGCACCGATAAAACCCACCCCCGGGGGAGAGGAAGAGGAGCACAGAAACTGAAAACCAGGTATTTTCCAATTAGAAAAAGAGTAGCACTGAGTATTTCTGGTGCCTCAGTAATTACAGCACATCTTGAAATGATATTCTAACAAAAAACGAACACATGCTCAGGTATTTCTGTGCTTTCTTGCTGACCTTTATGCATGTTTCATCAGGAAAGAGAAGAATGAGAGTTACTATGGGCAGAGCGCTGTCACACTCATGAGTAAGTACGTATGTACGTGGCTCCTTTCCCCTCCAGGCATGCAGATCAAACTGCTCCACGGGGCTCCTGAGATCTTCCTGCGAAGTAAGAGGGTGCTTTTTGGATCCAGTAATTGATCTGAGTCCTGACCTCTCCACCATAGCTGTGGATTTACAACAAAACATGTATTCATCTCCAGCCAGATTTATTTTTAAGCATCCCCTTGGCAAGCGCGAATAAGTTTTATCTAATGGATTCTGTTCCTGAGGCTAGCTGCATTTGATTCACTGCAAATTCCAAATATATTTGCACAAATGATTACTATTAATAATGTAATGGTTGTGTTTGAGATGCTGGACAGATGCAGAAGCAGCCCCGGCTCTTGCCCTGAGATTTTACGAGCATTGAGCTTTACAGCCCTGCAAATAGCGAGTGCGCGACGGCAAAGGATCGGCACCGCCAGCCCCGTTAGGGAAGCCGCAGTTACGAGCTGATTTACTAAGGGGGATTGACCAGAATAACTCCTGCAGTACGAGCCATTTGGCAATATTTCATGGTAGGAACGCTAATTCTGGCCATTCTCTCCCACACTGCGCATGAGGGCTGCAGGAGCCGAGCGGCAAACGCCAGCGTCCCACGGGTTGTAGGATAAAAAGGGGCGGCTGAGAAGAAGTCACCAGGAGGGCTCAGGACAGCTCAGGACCCGTCGTGTCCCTCAGTGTGGTGACAATGTGCTGGGCAAAAGGGGCCCTTAACCCCAGCACGGAGGCGGCCCCAGCCAGGAAGTGTCACTGCAAAATTCCCCGGGGGGGAAAGGACCGTGGGGAAACCACTGACACAGGGTGACACATGAATGTTTGATAAGGAGGCACCGAGTCCGACGGCTGTGGGGGGAAATTATCCGCACGTTCAATAGAGGCACAGCACTTCCCATCAGGTTTCTGACTGATAAAATACGACGTTTTGATACGATCTGAATTAGGTATCTTGGAATAGGTCATTTGGGCAAAAATCCGACACTTTCTGCTTCCCGCCTCAGCTCAGCAGAAAAGCCACACGCAAAATGTTAGCATTTTTGGCCAGTCTTAGTGTCAATAGAAAAGAGTGGTTCAGAAAAGCGCACGGAAACTCGTCCAGATGAGATTTATAGCCCTCGCTGCGGCTTGCTTTGCTAACAGAGCAGCAGAGGGATGGCTGGCTAGCGCAGAGCTCTGGTAGCCACATCCAGGTGCCCCTGCCCTGGGGACTGTGGCGTTCCCTCGGTGGCAGAGCCGTCCCAGGCAGCCTCCGTGCCAGTACCCGGCCGTGCACTGACCCGCAAGTGGCTGCAGCCTGCGCCAAGCAGAGCCGGAGCAGACACAAGGGTGTTTCCCCTTAATCATCCAGTCTTGGTCCTTCGAGCGAGGGATGGGCTAAGGACGCCAAAGTCTGAATCTGAAAAATTTAAACCATATGACGTTTGGCCCCGTGCTCAGTTTATGTGAGCTAAGTCAGGGGGGAGGCAGGGAGCAGAAATGGTTGCAGCTTCTCCCCTGCACTCAAAAACTGCTCCCCCTGCGATTCCCTTCACCGCAGAGGCCTGATGCTTGGGGACATCTGCTTCAGCCACCCAAAGGAGCCACTGCAACATGACAAGTAGCTGCTCCGTAGGGACCACAGCCATGAGTGCCCTCTCCCGCGCAGACCCCAGCAGCTCTGGTTGCCATTTGACTACAGCGTGGGTCCACCCCGCATGTGCCGATGAGCAAGAGCTGTCCTCGGGGAGCTGGAGGGACACGACACCACGAACTCCATCACGGTGCTGCCGGAGCGGAGGCACAAAGAACAGCAGGAAGCGTCTGGAGCTGGTTCCGTGAGTGGAAGGAGCGGCTCTGCCCTGTGAGAGCTCGCCGGTGTCTGTCGTACTCCGGACTTTGGCTTTTGGCGGGGTGAATTCGCAAACTTGGGATGGCTTTTGCAGAAGCGGCGGCCAAAGGGAAGGCAGCGGGAACCGCCTATGAGACGTCTCAGGCCGGTGCTGATGCCTTCTGCGGTCCATGAACTGGGACTGGCTGAGCTTGACACTTGCAGGGGCGGCACATGAGAGGCTCGGACAGCCTTCTGGCAAGAAACAAGGGGACAGTCCAGAGCGCAGGTTTCACAAATCAGGAATGCTGCATTTAGCATGTAAATAGGAATTCCAGTAGAGCACGGTACTAGGGACACAGCTCCTGCCTAGAAATGAAGATAGGAAGAAACCCAGAGCCCTTCGACCCCCTCCACCCACAGCATCCCCCATTTCAGAGCCGAGGTCTTCAAGTCCGACAAGGGACATCAGCCAGGCAACAGATGTTTTTAAAAAGCAAAGCAGATGTGATCCAAAGCAGGTTTACCTTGTACCTACCAGCCAGGAAGGCTGGACTCGAGCCCTGGAGGAACCTGTCAGCCTCTCTGCCCCAGCCACCCGCTCTGCATCGCTGCGGTCCTCGGCGGGACTGCGGTTTCCCGCTGCGTGGCTGCTCACGCCTCCAGCAAAGCAGGGTGCAAGGAGCATCAGAGCCGCACCGGAGCCTCCAGGCACTAAATAAACCAGGGAAGCTGGGAGGAGGGAAGCGAGCGCTGCGAGAGGTTTGGGATTGCACAAGAGAAATCTGCGTGTGCTGGCGAGGAGCAGGATCGGAACGGGTGGTGTGAAGCACGCTCACTTATCGCAAGAGCTTGGAAGTGTAATATTTAAGCATTTTAACTCCTCATGACTCAGGTATGGGCTGATGTGCGTGGCACAGCTTCCTGGGTATAGCTGGGGCTCCCAAGGTGGAGAGCTGTCCTTCCCCAGCAATTACATCCGCTGGTCGAAAAAATCACCAGGGAAGAGAAAGATGCTGATGGGGCTGATTACAAGGGGACACCTTTCTCCATCCTGGATGCTTCTCCACGTGTTCTTCCTTTGTATCAGTCCCTGTAACGGCAGGTGATATCCACTGTCTGTCACTGGCAGGTAAAATTTGGCTGCAAGGACAGCAAAATCGCAATGGACATGAGTCTACAGGGTGGAAGCAACAAGAGGGGGCATGAGGGTGAATTCTGGTGACAGAAAAGCCACAAATTGGGAAGAATCAATATGAAATGGGAAAATCAACTGCATTTCAAGGGAGAGGCAGGAAGCCGAGTTCATTGCCCTACAATTGCCAGCCCCAACCAAGAGACATTTAGACCAGGTACTGCACACTGACCCGGGTACCAAAAGCCAGAAAACACCCCCACAAACAACCGCTCAAAAGCCACAAACTACCAGAGGAGAAGAGCAGGACCTTGGACCTGCAGTCACTGCCAATTTAAGAAGAAATACAAACATTGATTACAGCCCATGTCTTTTGCCAGAGAGAAAGGGAATGCTCCCCAACCAAATCATCCCTTCTGGTTGGATGAGGATGAGGAGGAGGTTCGGATCCCTTCCCAGTGCCAAAGCTGGCAATCAACCTAATCACCAAACAAGCAGCCATGCTCTGTACTCTGTCGCTCTCCATTCATCATCCCATTTTCTCGCTGCAGTCAGTCTCTGATGCCTCATGAGATTAATAAACAAACAACGAAATCAATACAGTCATCTCGATCCCTGCAGGCCACAGGCTGTGCACAACATAACTTCTGCCTGAAAGAAGTATCAGTGTGTGAGAGAGGCTCCCAAGAGAGAAGTCCAGCACCCCAGCTCTTGGCTGTCCAAAAATTAACACCCGCACACAGGGGAACAGTCCAGCAGTGCCCTGGGAAACAGAGGTACTGAGCAGGTCCTCCCCTCCTACAGCTTCCTTATCGTCTCCTGGAGCATCATCAGATCCAGCCTCGACCCTCCCTGAAATCCAGGCACTGAAGGAGTATTTTCACATTCTTCGTGACAGGCTGGGAAACAATCTTAGCTTATTGACTCGACAAGGGGGCCGCTCTGCAAACATCAGTCCTCTTCAAAGATGGCCTCGGGCCCCTCAGTTCCTGTCAGTAGGGAACCTCACCAGAATCTCTCTGAAGCAGAGAGAAGCGTGTGTATGAGAATGAAAGTAAATTAGGTCTGAACAAGATTAACAGGGATTTAATTGAACTATGTGAACTGGAACTCCAGTCACGAGCTACTTATTAGCGGGTCTCAAGGGATTGTGCTGCTTGCACTGGAGGAGCACAAGGATGCATTGTGAGTGTGGGACAGCTCAAGGGGATAGCGATGGCCACAGCTCTCCAGATGAGCGTGGCCAAGAGAGGCAGAACTGTTCGAACATGATCAAAAATGAAGCACGGAATTCTCAACTCCCAGCCATGTTTCTTCAGAGCTGCGTCTCGGCCTGTTGAGGGAAAGGAACTTCGTAACAAATATTAGCAGAGGAAACCCAGCTCTCAGCCGAGCTGCCTACTGGCTGGTATCTGGAGGCAGACCTTTGAAAACCTCCCCTTCAATAAAAGTGACTTAATGAGGTCTTCAGCTCCCTTTGGGATGTTAATTACAAAACAGCCTGGAGAAAAGTGCTTGGGAATTAAAGCAGTCACCACACTAGTCCTTTCGTTTTGGTTTTCTCCTGAGGGAACCAACAGACGCTTGCCAGAGCTTGGCTACCACTCCGGTCTTCGCGCAGCCAAGAAGTGCCACCAGACAGCTCCATGCTCCATCCATGTAAACCTGAGCTACAATCACACACCGAGGGGCTACTGAAGATCTCTATTATCAGCCTACTGAACCCCCACCTAATCCCCCGCTCGTATTATTAACAACTGATGCCTTTATTATTGCTACCTTCATGGGGGCTCTTGGCGCCAAAATCTCTCATGAGAGGCAAATTAATTTAGTCATCGCACCATTTCCTCCTTCCTTCCAGGAAGGTGAAGCTGCACTGGGAGATAGTTTGCTACTTCCAAGTCAAACACAGATACACACATGCCTGACAGTATTAACTAACCAATTTCTCACAGATTAAAGGATGTGAAAGGCTTTCCCTTAATGGATCATTTTTATGAATAGGTTATTTATGTCCTTGTGTTCCTATGGTCTGAGAGTTCTGGCAGCTTTCACAATGAATGCATGGACAGAGGCAGCACAACTTTAAAGACAGACTTATTTTTATACAAAGAGATTCTGATTATATTTATTACACATTTCAAGAAAAACTAAAATACATGCGATATTCGTAATCTTTAAAAACATACTGCAAGTTCAGCTAACAAGAGCATTCAAATAGGTAACAAGCTGTTATGAACAGACTGGGAAATTTATCTTAATCCCTCTTCCCCCCAGCAAAACCAACCCCAATAGCCAGGATTTCTACTCAGCAATGAGTAAGCCAGCCTGCAAACAGCTATGTGTAGATGTTGATGTGGTAGCCTGCTGTTTCAGGTAACAACCACACAGTGCTCATTCCTAACTGTTTCTCAGCTGTAGAAGCACTTCTATATTTCGGGTAATGTCTGTGCTACTCTTTCAACAGTTGCAATTCCGTTAAAGCATCATCACCGCCACCCCCCGCTTTAGGTAACCTGCAGAAAGCTAGCTGTTAGCTAAAACAACCACCATCCTCATTTATTAAAATGGAAGATGTGCTCTGCAGTACCTGTCCAGGGCAGTAGCAACGCTTTTTTTTCCCCTGCAGATCACATACAGGAACACAGGTCCGTAATGGAAACTCATAGCACAATATTGTTCTTTGTTATTTGCGTGGGAAATTTTTGTAATGTTTCTTTGTACTGAGAACTCAAAGCAACTTTAGAGTGCTTGTGTCTCCCATGCTTTGTTCTGTCCTCCTCGTGTTGCCTTTATGTAGCTCAAAAAAAAAAGAAGAAAAAGAAAATGCTGAATTCAAAGCAGAACTCTAAGCTGGATCTTAAGCAGTGCAACTCGGTGTCAGCATTCTGGTTAAGAGAAGCAGAGAGCCTGGAGCAGGGAAGCAGTGAGAGGTTAGAATCAAACTGGTACTGGGATCCAGCTAACACCCACCAAAAGCCAGAGTGAGCTGAGAATGCGGCCGTTCTCAACACTGATGGTTCCTGTAAATATGCTGTTGAACTCCTGCTGGAGAACACGCAGCACAACACTGCTACCGTACCTGGGCTCACAAGGTGTTTGTGAATTGAATACAGGACTCTATATATGCAAAAAGGATCGCAGACTTGCAGCCCTGCCAGAGAACCCTTTCCTTCAAAGCCGCTCTGAACCCTGGGTGCGCCTAAAAGAGCAGGTTCTCCTCCCATTGACTCATTCGTGATCAAACAAACCAAGATGTGAGCTGGCATCAGGAAGCTCGAGCTGCCCTACAGAGACTCCATGGCTACGTCACCGCCTATCTCTTTCCAGTCCTGTCTAGCCATATTTAAATCTAATACTAGATTGTCCCTGGGCCTGGAGAACCAGAGCCTGAAGGAATATAGTGTAGATGTCTCTTGCCATATAGTCATGCTACACAGCCAGCTTACCATCCCTTGGATCTTAAAATACCACATCTCCTCAGGCTGAGATCGTATTTCACTTCAGGAAGAATTCAGCAAGAGGAGACTGCAGCAGGTAAGGCTGGGAGGCAGTCTGCAAGCGCAACAAACCCCAGCCGTGTTGAAATGGAGCACACAGTTAGGACTCAGCCAGCTGACAGGAGGGTTTCTCACCAGTACAGCTAGGCAGTGCTGTGTGATACACGACCAACGCAGCACTGCGAGACTCCCACCCCGGAGCAGCTTTTCTCCAACATGCAGTACCTGGTCTTCCCAAGTTTTCAAGAACATCCTATAAGCACAGGCATTAAATTCTGCACTTTCCAGAACCAAACTGTTCCCCGATCCCGGCAGTCACTGCAGTCCCCACCACAGCCCCAATGCCCTGAAATGTACCTGCTTTCAAGGGTGGGAATAGAAAGGAAAAGTGCATGGGTGGGGAACAAGAAAGAGGCAGCGACGCTGGGGAAATGAAAGCTTTCATCTACAGCAGTCTGGAATCCGATGAGTTATTACCTAAAGAATTAAAGAATATGACAAAGACATTATTATTAGGCCATAAAATGCAGCTATGTATTTCAGACTAGATGACAACAGAGATGAATACAAAGCTGTGTAGTGTGGTGTCCTTGATCCATTTGATCCCTCTACCTTCAAAAAATACAGTACAAACCGGTATCCAAAGTAGCAAACCCATGCTCCACCTTCCACAGGGACTTTACTACAAATCCTAGCCAGCATGGAGGAGCCAGAACAGGCCTCTGTACCCACGAGAAACGACAGAAGTCACTTTAATGCTGACTGACACATTAATCATGTCGAAGAAAGTCCTGGATATGTGAAGTCCTCTTTGCTTGTATGAAATATATGGCAGAGCCCTGCCCCTTCCACTCTTCTAAGTACCTTCTCCCTTGTCCCTGAAAGGTAAAGCATGGCAATGCCAGAAAACCATTGAATGTAGTTAGTTGCCTTTGATGTCATCTCCGAGGAAGCATGATTATAGTTGATTACTTTGTCTTTTGAGGCTCATCGGTCATGGCTTTATCGTTTCTTTTTTGTTTCCTTCTTGGGTTTCTTGCTGATCTGTGGAGCAGTTGCCTTTGGCTTCTTCACGGTCTCTGAATTCTTAGGCTCAAAACTGTCCGAGTCCTACAAGAATCAATTAAGAAAGAGTAACTTTTTTTTACAATTTGCCAACAGCTCACTTTGGGAATCTGCGTATAAGCCAAAGGAAGCAAATGCTGGGTATGTCTTTTGGAACACATCTATATCAAACTGAGACCACATTTAATGAGACTTGAGCAGCACCATCTCTGCTTCTTCTGCATGTGCTTTTTGATGAGTGTGAGTTTATGCAGAGAAACAGCTTGTTACCAGAAAAGCCGTTAGAAGCTTAAGTGTCTAAAACAGGCTTTGGAGAAGAAAAACAAAACCAACTTTAAAGGCAAGAAGAAAATCAACACTAAATGAAAACTTCAAATTAGGAAAAGGAGAAGATACCATATAATCACCAGTGTGCATGGAAACATTCAGCAGGTATTTCTGCCAAATGTTAATCATTATCATGTGAAAGACAAAAAATATTCCCCAAAACAGTAGTAAGAATGCAAAGTTCAGAGCCTCTAAACCAAGCCCAAAATCCAGGGAGGGAATTGCAAGCAAAGTTTTCTTCACCTGGACTAACAAGGAATGCTTAGATATCCTGCTTGTTTCCTGCAGGGGAGATGACAGATAGTATTTCAGCCATGGGAAATAAAGCCTAGTTATCTTGTAAAAACACAAGGGAACAGCGCCAGTCTCATCTGAGAAAGCACACACATGCAGATTGCCTCCTTTCATTAAATGCATTTGAGTATAAATATTGCTTTAGCATCTTGGTTTCTATCAGTCAGAGCGTGCCAACTGGAAAAGGACACACAAAAAATGGCTGAGCAAGACGTGCTAGTTTCAAGCTTCCAAGACAGCGTTCCAGATAATGGAGGGGGAGGCAAGCATCTGACAGTATCCTTTTAATCAAGGAGCTTGGTTCAAACATCTCTCAAGTTACTGGGCTATTACAGTTCACATCTATGTGGCTTTCCAAGGAAGGAGACTTGGCTGGCTTTCCAAAGGCTGTGATGAGCGCATGGGGAGCTGGCAGGCTCTGGAGAAATGGAGCAACGTGCAGTTATTACTCAGGGATGCAGTGTGCTGCTGCCGTAAAGTGAACACTGCTGCCTTCTAATGTTCAAACCAAGGTAGACTTCAAAGCCTGAAGCCTCCAAGACAGAGAAGCTCCTCAATATCCTACCCAGACTCAAGCATCATTCCCAAGATCTGGAGGGGTAGCCTCTGGTGTTTACGGTCTTGTAAACTAGTCATATGGACGGTAAATCAAGAGGACAGTATACATATGGAGAAAATAAAAACTAGGGCATGCAAACATCAAAGCATGCTTGCAAACTTAAACAGCAACAGGTCCTTGAGTTTTATCATTTTAATTGGGGGCCTGGTCTTCAGTTTCCCACTTCAAACTAAAGCTCTCACTCTTTTCAGCTTTCAAGAATCAGGCTACTCAAAAATTTATCAGGGTAAACCACGGACTCTGACAGACGGGTGCTGGTGGCTGCAGAATAACAGTGCAAGACTTGCAATGCCACTGCATCGTGACTAGCAGCCACTTGCTTCATCTACCTGCTGGGAGCTGCAGATCCTGTGGCAGGACCAGCAGGAGGGAGCACGCACCCATGCCAGGACAGTGTCACTAATCCAGTACATCAACACAACTTCACATCACACCAACAGTTAAAGGTGAAAGAACTGGGTCATGTATCCTTCACGCTGTACCTCACCCTCAGGCACTCCCTTCCCCAGATACTCTGAAAATTTCCATGCTTCCTCTGCACAAGATGGAGAAAACATGGCAATAAAGATAGCCTGAAAAGAAAACTTCCCACGCTGAGTTGTAACTGAAAATATACCATACACATTTAGACAGAATCTGTACCAAACCACCAGACTGGCAGCCTGATCACCAACACTGAAATATGGCCCCAGCGCCACAGAAGTTACCAAGCACATGGAGCTCTTTTCTTATTAAGAAGAGCCAGGTAGATGCAGGTCATCCCACTGTGGCCCAGTCTAGAGGAATCAGTCGTGTAGCTCACCTCAATCTTTCACTTTAACCTTCTCCTGTACTAACTGCATCAAAGGACCCTCCACTTGCCAGTGCAGGATTGAGTATCAGGACTGAAAACTGCCTTCCTTGCGTTAGAATATACTAGAAATGTCACCTATATCTTGTTGCCAAAAGTCCCACACAAACTAGAGCCCAGAGTCATTCCCTGAAAGGCAGGTCCTGCAAGGGGGACACCCTGCCTGGCAATTCATAAAGCAAATCAGCAGAAGGATCACAATACAGGATTGGGACTAAAGCCTTCTCGTGTGCAGTCAGGAACAGCACATATATTTAGCACACCTTGCCAGTGCTTCAGGTCACTTTTTTTCACTGACATTCAGAGAGACCCTGGCTCAGGTATTTGCTTCTGACTTTCTAATCTGGGGGTAAATCAAAAGACAAAAGCTGGAGGTTGGAAAGCTAGAAGGAAGGGAAGAGAATGAACAATGAAACTGTCATCAATCCCAGGGGCAGACCACTGTGTGTGCATTAGCTACTTGAAGTTCCCTGCCACCCTGTTTTCTCTGACTCTGCCCATCTATGTCAATATCAAAGAGCACTACTCACTGTCTTATGAGACTTTGAAACTGGCAGAATTATGGCTAGCACACAGATGAGCTGGAAAATGGCTCCAAAGAAGAGTCCGTAGCGCAACACATTCTCCATGAATGTGGGCTCAGGGATTTCAGGCGGGGAGAAATCCAACTCAGCAGCCATCGTGAGTGCACCCTCCTTCTCCTCTAATGCTCTCAAGAAGACTGGTTACTACAAGGAGGGGAAAAAATAGCACAATTATTTGCATCATGCTTTCTGGTATTCACTTTACATTATCAAAAAATTACAGATTATCTCATGCAGGTTTTTTTTAAGACACCCTTGACTGACAGACCCAGTAACAAAGAGGGAAATGAAACTTGCTTTTTATTTGGATGCTTGCCTAAGAAAATAGTCCTCAAATACTAGTATTAGTCCATTTGCAGGTGAGGGCAAGACAAACAAAATATGAACAATATACATGAAACAATAAGGGAAAAGCTTAATAAGCAAGAGTATACTTCTCCCTGAAGTAGATCATGCATGCAAGGTGACTATTACTCATTTTTACTTACATCGTATATGTGGTTACAGCCTTGCTGTTTCGGATGGTGTAGAAAACCAACTATTACTTAAATAAACCACACAGAAGGCAGATCTGTTGAAGACAGAGGAATTAGTTATGTGTTTAAAGTTAAGCATGGCTTTAGTGGCCTGTTACACTAAGCCCTATATACCTTGTGACAGTCACACAGGTAGTTTGTGGCAGAGTTGAATATTGATCTCCTGGGTCCCAAGCTAGTTTCTCAGCCACGAGACCATCCTTTCTTCCTTCCTTTATCTTTTGCTAATGGAGTTGTCAATTCATTCTATGAATGACTAATGGCTTTCTACAATAACGGAGAACTCTCCTGCCAGAATTGCTGGAGTATGCCACAGGAACTCCCAAAAGGGAAATTCAATTAGTCTGAGATGCCATCAGAACTCAGTTGTGATTACTGCCTTACTCAGTTATCCTGACCTGTATGATCTCAGTACGTACTTATTGAATCAGCATTACTTATTGATACTTACAGTTCTCTATATTACTAAAGCTTGGGTATGAGATTGAGCTGCATGTGCATTTCAGCTGAATGGTAGTAATCCGCTTCCTAGAAATTACCTCCAAAGCTGGCTCTGTATTTCTCAGGCTAGGAAGAGATTTCTACAACCTGCAGATGTGACCCAGTTCAGAAAGATGGTAAACTCAGAGTATAATTTGAGTATAGTTATAGTTGATAAATTTGAGAATCAATCAACAACTCAATGCTTTTGCATAAGAGGCAAATATCATTTGAGGGCATACTAAAAGGAGTGGTATATAAATTATAAGAAATAATTATTTTGTTTTAATTTAGCTGAAGTACGAGATCTTATTTTGAATTTTAAAAGAAAGGAAAAAATTCCCAACTGCACAGACCGCCAGCCACTGGAATAGAGAGACTGTGGAATCCCCGTTACTGGTGATTCAGAAGAGCAGATCAGATAAGCATTTGCCTGGGATGGAGTGTGACTATGTATAATCCTGCCTTTGAATCAGGAGATGTGATTAGATGACCTCTCGTGGTCCCTTCCAGGTCTGTACTTCAGTGAAAGAAAATTTTTCAAATTCTGATTAAAATTCAATAAACAAGGGCTGCATGGGACCTGTACACGAAGCTGGAATACATTCTGGGCCACTCAGGCTCACCCCTAACTGCTTTTAACTTTTAAAATACCCTCTCCCCCAATCCACTAAGGCAGCAGTTCCTGAGCAAGAAACAGAATCATGGGAAACATTACCCCTGAGTTGCATTTTATCTCGACTTTATTTATTGGGATATCTTTTGAAAACGTTATTCTTGCCCACCCCCTTCCTCAAACACAGCAGGAAGTGATGTTGCTTCATTACTCACCCAGAGTTTTCTCAGGACAAACTCCTACTGATAATCCTGATTCATACACCTGAAACACAACACACAAAAATAAGCCAGAAAAGGAAACGGATACAATGAAAACAAAAAAAAATCTCCAGACTCATCTTTCACAAGTCTCCCCTCCTTTCCCCTTTTCTGTTTCACCTCCCTTGAGGGTATTAGTAATTTTCTAACAAATCCCAGATGACATGACCAGCATCAACAGCTCTCACACAGGCTGGTAGCAGCTGCCACTACCATTTTAAGCACTACCCCATGAAATATGCTTAGAGAAGACCTGACAGCATGCTCCAACTAGTCATAGCAGCGTGTCCTTGCTTGCACAGTAGCCACAGCAGGCAACCCACATTCGGACTATTAGTTTTCCCGATATCAACTGGAGCTGAACCAATATTAGCAAAATACTTCCCTCTTTTTAAAAAAAAAACACCTCCCGTGTTTAACACAAGGCCCAAACCTGCGTACACACAGAGGCTAAACCTTAAGCAAATAATCAGGCCAAAGTTGAACGCTGGTGAACATGAGCTCAGTGTCATGCCTGTTGCCTTCTGCACTGAAAGCAAAACTTGCAAAGTGAGTTTTCTCACTGAGAGCACTATGTCCTTACGCTTCACCTTGCAGCTAATCCAGCAGGTCCCTGTATGACAATGGAGTCTTCCCCACTGTTCCCAAGAAGCTAACAGCTTCACCACATCTTCCTTGGCTAACATCTCTTCTTCTCCACAGGTTATCAACCACCTTTTTCCTCAGACTGCCTCACCTATTAACATGGCTATGCTTGAAGTAATTGTTCTTAAATTGCATTTAAAGACCAGCACTCCTATTTCAGACCCTGAGAGGAAGCTTCCTTCCTCCAGCTTATTCATTTGGTCTAATAGCAGCTACCACCTCTCTTACAAACCCCGGCCATCTCACTGGAACATAGCAGCAGAAATAGGTCACAAACACTTGCACTGCACTACAGAAACTGATTTTGACTATCTGTTTAAAAATAGTCAGTCTTTACTAGGGTTTTACAGCAAGCTAGCTACCCCCACACAAAAGCACCTGGCCCTGTAGCAAAGCCAGAGCTGTACCACAGAACCAGCAAGGGGCTACTTGGGGCTGCAGGCTCACGCTTTTGCTCAGTGCCACCACTGGAAGATAACGTGGCTGTTCTCCTGGGCCCAGGATCAGGCCCTGTGATCAATAACCATGTGTTTTCAGGATCAGGGCCATAAACTAGCCATCTCAATGGAGCTAGGACAGACTCAAACCTTTCTTTTTGCTGTCCTGTGTTTCCCAGCTGGCATCAAGACCCAGCACTATATAATTAGCATAGGATAAAGCCACAGGAACACTTCAAGTAATATATATTAGTTTCCTCTTGGGGTAGAAATAGAAAGCAACAGTATTGGTGCAGAACACGAAAGCTTCTGACAAAGGATGAGGCAAAAAAAGCTGGCGCTGGATTTCTGAAATGACTTAGTAGGTGCTGGGATGGCGACTGGCCAATTCGCGTTGGCTTCAGGGGGGTTTGCGTGTGCTTGGCACCGCTGAAAACATGACCGTCAGTGAGGCCGAGGAGCCCGTCTGTAGGCTGCCGGGCCCGGTGCCAGGCAGCCGGGGTTGCCAGCCGTGCCCGGGGGCTGCAAGGAGAAGCAGCTGTGCAGCCTCAGAGCAGAGGACACCCAGAGCTCCTCCTCCCTTCTCGAGAGCACGGCTCTGTGCCGCTCCTTGCTGCGAGCAGCGCCGGCCAGCCCTGGCTGCAGCAGGAGGAGCAGGCCGTCACGGCGCCAGCCAGGCTCCCCTGCACCCGGGGCTCTCCCGCCCGCTTCCCGGGGGGGGCCGGTGCGATGCTGAAGCCACCGCTCCGTCCCTCCCAACAGGGACCCTTCCAGCAGCCCCCTCCTGCAGCCCCCGACCCCCCTGGGAGCCCCCCGCGCTGCCCCCCAACCTCCCCCGCCCTGCCCGCTCACCGCCCCTCTCGGCCAGGCCTCGCCGCCCCGGAAGTGATTCCCGCCCGGCAGGAAGTGCACCCCTCCCCGCCCCTAGCAACCGCCCGGAGCGCCGCGTTGCTAAGGGCGGCCTGCGGGCGGCCAGGGGGCCTGCGGGGCCCGGTTCCTCCCGGAGGGCTCCCCCGGTCGCTCGGTTTCACGCTGCCGCGGGCTCCGCCCCGGCTGTGGCCGCCTGTGGGTGCCGACCCCGCGGTGGGTCCCCATGGCCAGGCCGGGGTTGGCCCCTCTGGTGGCGAAGCACCCCGGGCCTTTACACCTCAGGATTAATGTACTCGCCCCCTAGATCAGTATGAGCGCTTTAATCTCTGCCATCAATGGCGTGGCCTTTCAGTCCTGGCGGGTTTCTCTTTATCCGCAAGGATTTGATCTGCTCCCTTGAAGTGCTCTAGCAGCAGCAATTAAGACGCGCAGTTCTGGCTTTGCTCTTGCCGGGGATATTTTTTTTAAAGTTTTAATGTCCCGGTTCAGTTTCCAGCTCTGAAATGGAGATGTCTTCATAAGATGACCTACAAAGGGAAAAATGGCTGTGCTCTGTTTTGCTCCTTTGTGGTATTTAAAAAATCCGATTTGTTTTGCCCTTTCCCTAACCCTAAAATATCAGTAGTGCCAGGTTAGTTTTGCTGCAGAGCTTTATTATCAGAGCACCTAAATACTTTGGGGCAAACCTAATCGGTTGCTTGTCTACTGAGGGAGTAAGGCATGGCATTTGTAATAAAAGGATTTTCTAGGCTGTTACCAAGCATCTGAATTAAATGGGTATTAATAAAAACAGTTTCAAAGGTTTTGAGCAATTGGATTAAAAACCTTTCATCTTTTTTACTGCAGAAGACTTTACAGACAACTGGAGAATGTGTATGGCTGTGACTTGCAGAGGCCAGAGACACTTGTACAAAGAAACTCTTCTAGCATAAAAATCCTAAGAAAAAAAGGACTCTCTAAATAATTACCAGAGCTTCCACTGCCCCTGGTGAGTGGCTGTACGGGCTAAGGGATAAACCCAGAGCTCAGGAAAGAGAGTAAATTCTGCCCTTTCAGCTCCCAAACACTATTTAGGACATAAAAACACTGAGGAGGGAGAAATAATTCCGTGAAAGCGAATGTCAGGGGAGATCCTATCAGTATGGATTAAAAGGCCAGATTAAATGCTTCCCAGTACAGCCAGTACACTGAATTTGGTGGAGCTGTGGTCCACACACACAGCCATCCCACAGGCTGTGGTCCTCGCAGCCTGATGTTTGCAGATGAAAGGGGAAATACACACTTAGATTGCACCAATACTGTACGATTTCTTCCTTTCTCCTTCGCTCCCCCAAAAGAAATGGCACTACTTATTCTAAGCAGAAATAGACAGGTGGGGGCCTGCCAGTCCGCCCCCCTGGCTCCGAGACTTTCAAACACTTTGACAGCAAAGCCAAGCTCTGCAGAGGAGACACTCCGCCTTTGAACCACAAGCAGGTGGTGCCATTAGCCTGCGTTGGCTGCATGCCTTTCACCAGCACCACACTGACCCATTCGTTTCAGCTGTGAAATGATAAAAAGGGAAGCTATTTATTAAAAAAGGGAAGATTTTTCGAAAGCCTATGAGATGTGAGTGGGTTTCAAAGCTAAAATAGATTCAACAAGCGGAAATGGCAATTTTGTCAGCACCCAATTCCAAGTAGAGACAGAGCTCAGGCATGAAGTGTTTCTCCAAATCCAAATCATCCTTAGCTTTTTTGAGTTCTTTCTACATTTCTTCTTTGGTTTGCATTGCAGTATTTCTTGCAAGTCTTTCAGTGAGATCTATTTATTGTCATTCACTGCACGTGTACCATATCCTTGTGCACCAAGGTGTTCTCATCCTCAGGTTGCATATTATTCTTCAGCCAGGAAAAAATTAGTAACAACTGCCTTCATTTTTCAGCCCTTACTGGAAATGTGACCTTCCTCACTCCCTCTCCATAAACTACATTTTACTTTCTTGATACCAGTAATACATCTCACTCAAATTCTGTTGTTCATCAGAAGCTTTCAAAGCACTTTTCCAAGGTGAGCAGCAATAGCAGCGTTTGGATTCTGATGGGAAACCAAGTCGCAGAAAATCCTTAGACCAACACTCAGCCTGCCCTGATGGGAAGGGGGGGTCATTGGGGTAGTCACTAGAACTCTCTGTGCAGAGGGTGGGCGTTCACAGACCCTTTTTCTACACTGCCTCTCCATCCCAGAGTATGAAGGTCTCAATGCTTCCAAAAATCAGGAGTAGGGTCCTTGAGTGGGGCACCGGCACCCAAGAACTGGCAGCCGAAGGACCTTTGTGAGCCTGTTCTCCACGAGTCAGTGACAGGGTTAGGACTAAAGCCTTGTTCAATGATTCTGTAACGTGCTGTGTAACTTTCCAGCCAAGGCTGCTTTCCAAACTGAAATAAGAGCAGTAAGACCAAAGACAAACCCCTTAATTACTGAGATTCACTGCTGGCATCCGAGCGCTGTCTGCTGTGGCTGGAAGAGGAAGGAGATGGTATTTAGAGAGCCAGAAATTCAGGAACCAGTAACTCTCAAGCCTACAGCTGAGTGTAACATGCTGACATCTGGCTGAAACTCTTGGCAGTTCACTTGCGCGATGCTGAAACGCTCCAGCAGCTCTGCTAGGAAATAAACAGACCCAGACAGGTACAGGCTCTATAAGTGGATCTCACCCGCAGAGCTCATCAGGCCTCCTGACAGATACACATCTCGCAGGCTGGTGCCATTTGTTCTATTGTAGTCTCAGTGATACGTTAATGTTTGAAGATTAAGTAGGCTTTTCAAGCAGGCTTTTAACACTGTGAGACAGTCCTTTCTGATAGCACTTCTTGCACATTTTGAATTACTGATTTATTTTGTCTATTTTTAATCTGATCCCTTGTTTCAGACTCATTCTCATAGTGCAAACTGTGCTCTCATCCAGAGGAACGACTTCCTTGAGATTATTTTGATAAAAGTTTGTATTCAGCTTCCTACCAATCTGAATTCCTCAAGGGAAAATTCTCCCCGGGAAATCTACTGATGTTCAAAGGATTAAGTCTGGGGGATCTGAAGATCCAAATGCCAGCACTTTGTCCTTCCAAGATAGAGAAACCAAGTCTCATATAATTTTCTAATGGCAAGTCGCACCACACCTGCTGGGTTTAAGTTTTGGGTCCTCTGCTTCTTCCTTAGAAGAAACTGGCAGCATGGGCCAAGTCTTGTCTTTCTCATCTCATTTTTGTTTGCTTGCCTTCCACAAAAATGACTGCATTTTTGCAAAGAACATACGAATGAAAATTACTGTGTACACACCAGTAACGGACAATGTAATTAAACGATTGATGATCAATTTATTTATAATATGCCTTAGTTCTGCCACTTGGGATAAGACATTTGAACCAAAATGTGCCCCATCACACCTCTAAGATGGCAAACCTAGGCAAAAAAAAAAACTTCTAACTTAGGCAGTTCTGTTTAATTTACCGTTAGGGCATTTGTGATAAGTTAGTCACCATCACATCTCACAAGGAAAAGAAAACCAGAGAGAACAGTTGTGTGGGGCTCTCTCAGGAGTGGTGGGGATTGGAAAAACT
Source organism: Pluvialis apricaria (assembly GCA_017639485.1). Lineage (NCBI taxonomy): Eukaryota > Metazoa > Chordata > Aves > Charadriiformes > Charadriidae > Pluvialis > Pluvialis apricaria. Next base: position 6,092,009 of record CM030021.1, on the reverse strand, counting down.
GGGGACCAGCAGCCACTGTCTTGCGCCATTCTGGAGAAGTGCAGAAAAGCTTTTGATAGTTGAGAATATGGAATGGTTTGTTTTTGGCATTTTATGAGTTACTTCTTACTGTCATTAGTTTCAACCTCACAAGGTGAGTGGGACCATTTCACATGCCGTTCAGCCTATCTGAAGCTGTATGTTGCTCACCTGGAATAGACAGGGGCAATTTTTTAAAGCATGGCATGGAGACTGGAGGAGGTAAAGCTAAGAGGAAATCAATATCTGGGAAATTGCTGCAGTATCCTAACACTGTGTCCTTTGTCAGTGAAGGACTGGCACCGAAATAAAACTAGCTGGCATGTGCTTCACCCAAGTACCCTAGGGAGCTCAGGTCGGCATGGATGTGACTCCGAAACCCAGCAGTTCCAGCTGCAGAAGGTACCTGTGGCAGCTCGTACCTGGCCATAGGCTCCATCGGGCTTACAGTGGTGTGGTCTTGGGTTTAGAGCGCAAATCGAGTTACCCACTGTGCACTGCTAACCTGAAGAGATGATCTGTAGGAGGTACTTTGAGCGTTACATACCTGTTTTGGGAGCCAGCGGATGCTGACAACACTAAGTGCGGTAGGGACGAGAGGTGGGGAGAAACTGGGACGGTTCTAGGGACAAATCAAGAGATATTCTAAAGAGAAAAAGCTGTTCATTTTGCAAAACAAGTTTGTCATCTGTTGTGAAAAATTATTACTGATATTACCCCTAAAATGAAGTTCCCACGAGGAATGCTGTCACACAACTAGTACATTTAGACTTTGGACACCACTGATACGCACAGAGCAGCTCTCAGGCTGTGAGGGGTGCAGAACTGCAGCCAGAGCCACCCTCCTGCGTGTGCAGGGGTACCAGCTTTACCTGCGTGACTACCCTACTGAAAAAATGACCCCGAGAACAGCTCAAATATACAGTGCAGTATGGATGGATGCAAAACTGGCTCCAAACAGCACTGGATCCTATCACATGTAGCATCTTCATCCAGAGCCGTTAGCAGGCAGAGCACCTATTGTGGGACTCAAGCCGCGGCTGAACTGCTGGCAGCAGCGGGGATCAGAGCCGTTTCTGCTGCAGCAGAAGTAGCCTCACTGGCCGGAGGGAGAGCTCAAGGAGTCTGGCAGAGGAGCTCCACAAATGACCCTTCTGGGTCCTGGGAAGATACGAAGGTTTTGACTACAGCTAGGACAGGAGATCCCGGGGACAGAAAAGCAGCTCTATTTACGCTATTTCAGAACTCCTAGGCTGTATACACCCAACAGAGCCTGGAGGGTTTTTAGAAATTTCTGCTGCCTCCCGCAATTAATCTGAAGTCATAAAGAGAGCTTGTTGTTGTGTGAGTCTTGCTGGGTCCAGCTGTGCATGACAGGAACCCAACCCAGGCAGCACAAGGAAACCCCTAGGACGATGGAGCTTTATATAGCCTTCTTTGAACGCAGTTCACTTGAGATATGAACGCGGATCACAGCCTCCTGATCCAAGCTGGGCAGCAGGCAGCTATAAACAAGTCAATTATAGACTGATTCCCCTTGATCTGAGAGATATTGCCCAGTACCTTACAGCAGCTCTGTGTAAGGCGATGGGCCAGGCGGATAGAGAATTAGCTCAAAACCATGCTATAGGATAATACCTTGAAATAGCATAGGCTCTCGACTGGTTTAACAACATGGTCTGATTCATCTGTTCAGCCAGCGTAGCACTAAGAAAGTGGAAGAAAAATAATTCATGCTGAAAAATTGGTGCAACCAGCCTCACACATGAGAGAACACGAACAGATTGTTTCAAAAAAGCAAACAAAAATCCCTTTCCAGTTTGCAGAGACAGCACGCGGCTGTGTGCACCAACAGAGGGATTTTGGAAAACCTCTGTTCTACCCAGAAATCCCCTTCTCCAGTGTTTATGAGTAGATGATACAAGTGATACACCTGCCTAATTTGCACAGCAGCTCCTCTCCCTGTGAACAGGCTGGTGCCATTTTTGTTTTTAACTGGAGGAAGGCAGTAGTTCTTGCTTCTCTTCACGTTGCTGTTCGGTTTCTCGATTCCACTAGAAGGGCCCTGGTCAGCTGCTCATTTCAGGGTCAGCTCAAGCTCCTGCTTTGGTCCGTTCAAACCTTTTTCATGATTTCTCTGCGAAGTGGCCTGGTCCTGATTTGATACCAAAGGGAACATGAGCCCTTGGAGCACTCAAAGCAGGGAGAGCCCAAAGGTGTTGGTGCACATCTGTGTAGGTATAAAGCGACTGTTATTTAACACCACGGAGTCATTTGGCACACTGAGCTCACTCAAGCCTTTCCAAATGGTTGGTTACTGCTTACTGAGAGCTCACAGTTTGGAAGGCTCACTAAGTGAGCCATAATCACAGTGCTGATTTCTCACCTCAGCAAGAAGCAAAGAGGCAGTGGCAGAGAGTTACACCAGCGCTGAATGCTTTTGACCCCCTGCACACACATGCACCCATGTGCACACCGGATGCATCGTCCTTCCCTACAATCCACCTCTGCCACCGATAGCTGCGATGAGTGCTCTGGTGCAAGGGAAAGGTATTCAGCAGCAGGCAGATATGAGTCATCTCACCTGCTGAAACTTCTTCGCAGCATCGAGTCATGCAAGCTCTGAGACAGGAAGGTCTGGGTCCCCATCAATTCTGGGCATTATAAAGTCAATACTAAAAATCTGGCAGGTGGAACTCATGCCGGCACTTCATTTTTAACTCCTCTGAACTGTCCTGGTCTTCATTGCACCAAGGCTATGTGTTCTTTTTAATGGGGCTTTCATAAACCTTGTTCCAGGAATGAAAACAGCTGCCAGCGCATGCAGCACCCCAGGGAAGACCCTCGCCTTTTTCCTGAGCACATGAACGGAGCAGGGCTCCCCAGCTGCTTTGTGTGCTTAATATGAAGCTGTGATGTTTGCAAGGGACTGAAGCATGAACTGCCCCGCTAACGCTGGCAGGTGTGAGTAACAAAGGAGAAGAAAGAAAAGGCTGATAATCAAAGAAAAAGAAAATAGCAAAAAGATAAACCCTCCTGAGCAGGCAGTGCAAGAAAGTATTAATGGTTAACTCTCTCTCATTGTGGAGTAGGAGGAAAAAATGCAATTGCAAAGGGAAAGAGAAGTTTACCTTGCAAAGCAAATTTGTCATTCACTTTGCCAGATTATCATTGTTGTTATTTGCTCTTCACTCTTTGAACGATAAAGAGAAAGTGTGCAAATGACCCTCGACTACAGGCATAACCCTCTGCCCACAACCTCCCTGCCTGCGTCCTTGCACGCACAAAAAGGAGGATGCTAAACACAGGCTTTGAAATTCAGGAGGATAATTGATTCTCTGACGCGTAGAAGCCCACAGGACTCGTGAGGGAGCACAGGTATAAAAAGAGGAGATGCACCTCCCTGGCAGCCAGAGGACAGCTGGGGGGAGATCCGAGAGTGTCTTCCCCACTCAGCACGCATCCCGCATCGTGCCCAGGCACCGCACGGAGGGGACGGACCCAGCAGGGCTCACAGAAGCAGCTCTAGAGAATAAGAAGTTGTATTTGCAACAGGCAAAGAAGACACCTGAGCAGGAGTCGATCTAGGAAGCGCTTGTTTTCTAAGGGAACGGTAAGTGCAAGTCTCTGTATATGCATTTAACAAGATAACGTTTATCTGGAAATTTGAGACAATGAAGTTACACTGAAATGCAATCAAAGCTGGCATCAGTAATTAGCTTTGCCAAGTACAATATCCTTTGTACCATATGGTATCAAGTTATAGAATGAAATAATAATTGAACTATAGGACAAATGCAAATCAATAGAATTATAATACGGATGAGCCTTGTAAAAACACGTTAGACATTTACTAGCTGCAGCACAGTTTTCCTCTTTTGCTATACTGATGCAAGTCCCTTTTACCCTGGAAAATGAATGCCGTTTTACTTACCCATCAATAAAACTGTGTTTGAGCCAAACCAAAGTGTGAGGAGAAACGCAACGGTGTGTTACAGCTAACGCAAAGCCAGCTACAATGAGGCAGAGTAAGGGACTTAAAAGGATTTCTGCTTTTCTAATGTAGTATTTCATAGTATAAAAGTCTGAACTTTATAAAACCACAGGCACAGTAAAAGCTTCATTTCATCTACATAGTGGTATTTTTAAGACTGATCGGGTTAAGGTTTCAGAAACAGTAAGAGATAGTTACCCCATCTCTCCAACATCATTGTCACAATGCTGCTGTTAGCGTTGCACAGGATGGAACGAAGCTATTACGCTTTATCTGCTGGAATGGCGCTAAAAGCTTTTCATCTTAAGGGGAATTTATTTATTAATAATTTTTTCACATGCTGCCAGAATGGAAAGTAAGATGTCCCTCACCTCGGGAGAATTTCGAAGGTGACAAGGTTTTGCAGAGCTGTCAAGCTGCCTGTATGCAGGGTGAGACTTCAATTCCCCAGCTTCTCCTCCAAAATAGCAGACACTTCTGGGAAGGGGTTAGGACTTTCATTTCAGACTCCTTCCCAAGGGAAAAGGGAGGCAGAAACGCCCAAAAAGCTGGGATGAGAACCAGACTGTAGTTAAGGGACAGAAGACAAAGCAAGATAGGGGAAGAAAGGTAAAGCCAGAAACAAACAAACAAAAACATTGCAAAGAAACTAATAGTCGAGAAAGGAAAACAAATCTCAAAGGGACAAAAAGTGATTCTGGAGAAAACCCCAGCATTCAATGAAGAGAAACCAGATACAGAAAGTGGTAATCAGGGCTGTATCCCAGGAAGAAAAAAGGGAAGCACACAACATTCGGCTAGGTTCTCTTTTACATTGGTATTTCACTTCTCAGCTCACATAGCAGCTTTCCTGGTACCGACTGAATCTCCTGGTTGGCAATTCCTATAGATGCTGGTGCCAGAGTCTCCTGGTACCCCCCGACAGATGCTTTAGATTATTTCCTCTATCTAGAAAGATCTGATTTGGGATTTGTCTTGGAGATATTTAGGGGAGAGGCACAAAGAGGGAATGCTTTTTCAAGTTTAAATCAAAAAGGTGGGAAAAAAAAAAAAAAGCAGGAAAATTGCTCTAAAACCAGAAGCCCTGTAAGTCTTTCTCAAAGTAACTTTTTTGCTTCTTCTGAGCATTCCTCGGTTTTCTGAGGGGCCCGAGCGATTCCGTAAGAGACCAGGTATCGGAGGCAGGGGATGCCACCCATGAATTCACAAGAAGCTCTGCTGGAGCCAGGAGCATCAGCACTGCTCCCAGGGAAACAGCTGGGGAAGCTGCTGGTCCCCTGGCTGGGAACATGAGCAGCTGGAAACAGGGACTGGGCCGAGAGTGAGCTGAGAATGAATGTGTGATAAGAAACCCCATTTGTTAGCGCACTGCCTTTTCCCATGTCCGTCTGTGCACTTCTGACGCTGCCACTAATTCTGTTATTAGCTTCCACGGTATCAAGATTGGACGCACTTGCATGAGCATCAGTTCTTAATTAGCCTTCCCCCCAGTATCTTGATCTACTTTCAGGACAGTGGGCAGCTATGTCCGAGCAGAAAACCAGAGCTCACTGCTGATGTTTCCCATTAGAATGGGCCCCCTCCTGCCACGATCATCTGTAAAACCCACTGCTCAGAAAGTTCTCTTGGGAAATTAGAAGCCCAACCTTTCCATTTGCAAACTGCTCTTTGCAACAAAGTATTATTATACATTTGAAACTTTTTTTTTCTTTTAAAATGTAGAGAGGTTTTTTTTTTTTCCTTTTCCAGAGATCAAACATCTTTCTGCTCTTTTCTTCTGTAAAATAAGACAGGGAACGGTGAAACTTGATATTATAAAGATTTCTATCCACATTCTTAAAGAATCTTTTTTGAGCAAAAGATTAATCGCTTTCAACCAAAACTTAGGAAGAGCCTTCACTGAAATACCTTCCTACTGTCCCTCGCTTCCAATGACAAAAACATTGCATTCAGCTCCCGAGGGTGTGCGACCTCAGACGACTCAGTCCTGAGTCATTCGCAGCACTTCAGCCAGCAAAGCTCTACAGCAGTCTGTCGGAGGGCAGACACACACGGCTCAAGTCCATCTCACCTTCAGCCCAAGCTGGTGCTCAGAGCTGCGCAGGGGCTCCTTTTGACACAGCGGCAGTGCAGCTCTCCCAAAGGGATGTATTTCGGTTCAGCCCCTTCTCTCCCCAAGCACAACAACTGAAGGAACAGTTTGTGTTTTGTTCGGCTAACCAAGCCCAGCACTGTTGCCTTCGATAAATGGGTTTGCCAGGGTTACCTCCGGGCCGGTATTACTGCTCTGCCCAGGAATTTTATTTGGCTTTCCTTCTTTCTCCCCAATCTCTGGACAGCCAGCAAGGCAGCCCAGTCACCTGTTATGCACAGCCCTGTGCCGTACAGCCCTGTGAGCAGACACGCGTCCCCGGGAGAGCAGAGGGCAGGAGAGGTCCCAGGGGCCGGTCACAGATGGTCCTGTGCAGGCAGAGGCTGCTTTTGGCAGCCCCTGCTGACTGCTGCCCTCCCGCATCCAGGTGTCCCGACACCGGTATTTACAGCCCGTGCAGCGGCCCCCAGGGCTATCCCAGCCCGGGAGCTCTCCTTCAACCACCGCAGGGGCACAGGTCAATAAGGGGGTCCCACAACGTCAGACCCTACTGCTGAGCCCTGCCTGCCGACCCAAGGGACACACCAGCTCCCTGAAGGGTCACACACAGCCACTGCACACCCTAGCAAAGACTTTGCCACGTCAAGACATCTCTGCATTGGGAAGCAACATAACCATAAAGGCAGAGGCACGCTTCCAGTCCCTTTGTGCCAATGACCGAGCAGGGGGACCGGGAACATGAAGGTGGCACTTGGCCTCCCCTCCCGGCCCTGAGCATCTCGCTGCCGCTGACTCGGACTGCTCTGCATTTCAGGTGACCCCAAAGGGAGGAAGATGCTGGATAAGGCCACCCTGTTCCTGTTCCTGCATTTAGTCTCATGCTCCATCTCCTCTCCTCTCTACCCAGCTCTCAGGTAAGCTGCTGAGTGTTTTATCCACGCTGTCACTCCCTGCCTCATCTCTGACCTTATGCAAAATAAGCACGTGCCAAATTAAGCTTGCCAGCACTTCTAAAAGCCAGACGGACTGTTCATGAGTTGGTAAGCTTATTTCTTTACCCATTTTTTGGGTACACTGCTAGCCTAGGGGCGGTTTCCAAAGAAGGCAGGCACCTGACATGGAATATTTCAGCCCAAGCAGTTGGGTTTAGAATTGAATGCGTGGTCCTATAAAGGGAAATCTGGCAATCTCCAGAGCAGGCAGCACCTCCAGCTCCATCACTGATTAAAATTTGTGCCTGCAGGCTACCTGCATTGAAATCAGAACTGCAGGTATTTTAGTACATGAACTTAACAGCTGCCTATTAATATTTCCAAGTATTTCCTTGCTGACTGTTTTAAATTGTAATATTACTTCCTACCTCTACAAATCGATGGAAGCACAAAATTGAGCACTGGGTTCTATAATCTGGATTTGCAATGTCCCACAGAAAATGCTTTAGACTCGTGCCAAAGCCATGGCATACCTATCAGAATTACTGGAATTTTGCTCAAGGATGCTGGGAGCTCAGGGAGGGGAACGTGTATTGGAGGCAGCTCTATCAACCATCTTTCCACTGCTGAAATAGCTTCAGGGCAGTCTCTAGCTGGGGAGAATGATGGCCAACACTTGTGTTACTGATGAGATGGGCATGGCAAAAGGAGAAAGAAAAAGCAGAACAGGGAGTAGTGATCAAGAAGACTGATCCCTGACTTGCAACTGAGCACGTCTCGCAGTATGCCTTGGGTTTGTCTTGCAGGTACAGCCCAGGGCCAGTTGCTGGCAAGGCCATGAACTTCCAGCTACAGCACAGCAGCCCATTGCAGAGCCATAACCCCTCAGCGGAAGATCAAGAGGAGGAGGGTTTGTTAACAGACGCCACTGAGAAAAGGTTTGTACCTCACCTCTCAGCCCTACTGCAGCAAGAATACACCGGTTACGATCTTCCTCCAGCCCAGGAACAGACCAGCAGGTCACTCAGTCCCACCAGACCATGAAGTCCAGGCTCCAGGCAGAGAACTCAGCTGAGCCCTGCAACCCCAGCAGAAGGGTGGGTCTGTGCCAGCTCTCACCATCACCCACGGCCAGAGCTGTCCCCCAGCAGCAGGGACGTACTGACAGGTCCAGGGTCACACACCTAGCACTCCAGCAGGGAACATAGTTTTCCACCGAGCTCTGGGAATCCATCTGTACGGTTGTTAGAGCCTCTCCTTTCCACCCCTGCCAGGAGACGAAGGATGTTTTTTTCTGTCTGAAGCAGAGGATTCATCCTTACAACAGTGGGACCACCCAAGCATCTTGTGCTTCCCTTACCTGTGGATTTTTGGGAGCCTGGGTCTAACCACAGGCTAGAGACCTGCTGGAGGCTCCTGCCACCCCATCCCAGACACAGCCCTCCCAGGAGGTGACGGTGCTGCTGCAGAGCACAGGAATGTCACAGCTCCAGCTCTGCCCTCTCCCAGCCTGTGGTTCTCCTCCTCCTTTCCGCTGGTTCTCTGACCCATTTGGTCTGCAGGCAGTTCTCCTTATTTGTTTTAGTGTGGGTACTGATTAACAGACATGTTATTTTGCATGCTGCCTCCACATCAGCACCAAGCTCCCTCAAATCCTTTTACCCTCCAACACTAACGCAGTCCAATACCAAAAGGCGTTTGCTGTGGTTACCTGCCCTCGATCTCAGCAGTGCTACATCTGGTGTATTCTGTCATCTGAAACACCCATTTCTCTCCTGGAACGTTCACTGCTAGCTCAGAGAGCACACCTTGTTCTTGTCTTTCACCCCTAGGATGCAGCGCCATGCTGATGCCATATTCACCGACAACTACCGGAAATTCCTGGGGCAAATTTCCGCCCGCAAATTCTTACAGACCATCATTGGCAAGCGGCTTGGGTAAGCCCCGGTGCTTTCCTGTCCTAGGGCTAATGTTTTGCTTATTACACTGGTCACTTTCTTTCATGCATGCAGCAGAAATAGCTGCCTTCCACTGCGACAGAAACAATCTCTCCTGCTGTTCCACATCCCTAAGGCCATCCTGCATCCCTATGTCTTGGATTCCCCTAATCACAACTATCATTAAGCAGCCTAATTAATCCTTTCCTCCCAGGCTATAGGCATCAGATCAGCTGAGAGCTCTACCATAATATCAACAAGCAATAAGATTTGCGAGTAATTAGTTGCAACGATCATTCGCTGGTAGGAAAGAGTTATCCCTGGCATGGTTTGAACACAGAAAACAGCCCCTCCACTACCACTCAGGTAGCTTTGGCTAGACAGATCACTGACTGCCACTAAATAAGACCAACTAGTCAGATGCAAGCCAGCTCGAATCCCTCCTCTAAGACAGGAGCAAATACAGCCGACCAATTTCGTACTGAAATTAAGCAGAATGGCCCCAGGCTCAGACCCAGCAGATTCCCTTGCTGTGCCACTCAGCCTGAGCCAAACTGAGTGAGGGACTAAAAAGCATCTCTGAAACAAAGACGTTTCTCATCTTTGCATAATAGAAGTGGTGAGAGCAGCCCAGGAGAAGGCGTGCATGAATTTCTGACAAGGCGCCAGTCTGACAGCATCCTGATGGACAGCCGCTACCACCAACAGATGGTACTAAGGGACTTCCTGGGAGCCATGCTGCAAAATCAAAGGTAGGTGGGAATCAGTTCATTATCTGCTCACCACAGGAATAAGACAAGGTCCTTATTGCTGTCTGGCTTCCAGATGTGAAGCTACTGGATTAAGTATCATCTTTCAGGCACACTCAGGAAAAGAATGAATCTCTTACCTGACCTCATAACCCAGCCCTTCCCTCACATAGGCAAGTACGGCACAGATAAGGAACAGCCTGTCCTGAACCAGCCCACACCACACACAGTACCATATCATTGTGCTGTCTTCTCAACCCCATAATTCAGTAAAATAGCCGTGGAAAAAAAGAATTTCTCTCTCAATCCCCGTTATGCCATCACTGCCCTATTCTCTTCTTTCACAGGCCTCAGGACATCAACAGCAGTCGGTTAGAAGGTTTTCCCAGCACCTTGGCTAAGCTCATGTAAATACTTCTCCTTTTTTCATCTCCCCATGCTCTGGTGAGTACCATTCCCCGCTCAATTCTCTACATAACACACTGCTGCTGCACTGCTTAAGCAGTTTGAAGGCTCTCCTTCAGCCAAGTCAACTCCCACTGCTGGCCATGAAAAAGGGTGCTTGCTGTGATTTAAGGGGCAAAAACTCCCAATCAATATTGTCAAGTACCTAAAGTCCTGTTAGTCTGAACAGATAGACCATGAGTGTCGTGAAGCTGCATGTGGATGTCTGGGAACAGGCTTGCAGCAACCAAAAGCAGCCTTGTAAAGCTATCTGAGATGGTGTGCCTGAGTGTCTAAGCTAGGCTAAAGGCAGACAAAGTCTTCCCTCAGGAGCAGAACCTACCTCTAGATCCCTGGGACATTTCAGGTTTTCCCTGCACTGAACAGGAGAGGAGGTGTTACTGTTTTCTGTACCCCTCGCTCCCAAAAGTGGTCACCTGGAACTTGAATTATGCTTTAAATCTTGCCAGTCCTGGGGGACTGAGAGCCAGCACGGTCCCTCCTTGGAAACACCTTCACTCATACAAATGTCAGTTGCCCTGTTTGAAGCAACCTCATCTTACTCCTCCGTCCCATAGAAATCAAGCCTGTCCAGCCCTAGCCAACACCATATAAAGGGGTGTGGAGAGACCTGTGTGCATACTAAACAAAAAGGGGGCTGGGGAGCAGGGGGGAAGATCAGAACTACATAAATCATGCCTCTGGATTCAGCTGGGAGAGCATGGCATTTCAGTGTCTCTCTTGCCACGTTTGACCTGGTTACCTTTCCACAAATAAAGTCAGCCAGGAAAAACCTCCAAAGAATCAAAAAACTTCTGTGTGCCCTCACAGAGTTTTCTTATGTTTTGCTTTTCTTCCTGCTTCTGTCTAGAATAATTCAGAGCTCATGGGTCTAACTGTACAGTAAGCCCTTCACAGCAATGAAGACGTTCCCGGATGTGACCAGCTGGAAACTGATGCATACACTCCTCAGACCTATTCAAAGGAATGCAGTTCTGATGCACCACTTAATTGACTTCAGTCTTTACAATTTAACTCCCCTCTCTAAATACTGGTCTGTGTACTGAATCAGGAAAAAAAAAACACCTCCGTGGTTTAACCTCAGGCTGCTTTACATACAAAGATAAAACAACCAGTACGCTTGTAATCCTGGGGTCATATTGCCTACTAATTAAAGCTTTCAAATCACGAAGCGTAGCAAAATTTCTGCCAAGTCATCATTCTACTTGAGGGCCTGATTAATAAACATGAGGCCACCAAAAGGCACCTTTAGGCAACTTAGTAAATTGATTACAGCCTCTTCTAAATAGATGCTGATGGCACAACCACACACACAGCTCAGATGCGGGCGAGGTAAGACATGAATCCACACGTCTACCACCCATTAGAAACACCACCGTAGGATGCTGCTGTCTAGTTCCTCAATACACAGCCCTGGCAGCAAAAGTGAATGCTAAAAAGCTCAGCTACAGTTACTGCTCAGCCTTGAGGTGTTCAAACTGAAGCTACAGCTCTGCTCTGCAAGAGTTAAAGGAGATCCCTGTGCATCAGATCGGGCTGTCACTATGTTTTAATTCAACATGCCTCCAGTGGCTCTGAACTCCACCGTGGCTAGAGTTACAACTGGAAATGTTTTCAGAGGAGTTAAGCCAGTGATCTCATGCAGCTACTTCCTTCCCTGTCACCCTGATTCTCCTATTGTTTGTGTAATAATTATGTCTTCAGAAATGTAAATAACATCAGGATGGGGTCTGCTTTCCCATCGTCAGCGGGGAAATAAAAGTTGTTCTAAATAAACCTGTCCAACAGCAGGTCAAGATGGCTCTTTGTCTGTTGAGATGTTAGTTTCTTGATTCTGGGCCCAGAATGGAATATGTCACTCAAAGACAGCGGTCAAGTGCACAGAGGATGACTCAGAGCTGTGCTAACAAAGGCAGCAGGTCCAGCACCAATAACTCAAGACCAGGCTGGAAACACAGTGGCAAGCAAATACACATTAAGGGCTCAGGATGATTGAAATCATCCCTCCTCGCACCCAAACAATTCCTTGATAGTCTGCAGTAGATACCATCTCATTTTTCTACAGGTGACCATGTTTTAGGACAGCAGGCTCCAGCATGCATGGAAATGAGTTCATACTTGCAGCAAATCCCTATACATTCCGTTCTTTCTGTTTATGTTTTACAATTCTAGCACTACGAAAATGTTACTAACTGCCCAGCAGGATGGGAAGCAACGCGGGGATGTTGAGGGAGATCAGTGAAGCTGTGACAGCAGCGAGTGCACTAATGGGTAATGTGTTACCCTTCCACAGGCAGGCAGCTGTCACAGCCAGACATAAGCCATCCTTCTGCTTCACAGTACAGCTGGACAGAGAACGCACAAAAGAAAAAACAACCTGAGTGGACCTGGTTAAAAATATGTTTGCACACCTGTCCTGTAACAACTAAGACACTTGAAGCCATTAAGACTTACTTGCTCCAAGGAACGGAATTACCAAAACCAAAGCAGCTTCCTAAAGTAGTAAGTAAACGTGGTAGCAAAAAAAAAAATATTAAAATTCTGTTAAGTGGCATAAAAGCTATATGCAAATACTAGATTGGATACTCCCAATAAAATCAAAAGACCTATCAAAAACACTTTAGAAAGACCTAAGTCTGCACGATTAAACAGCTGGCTGAATGCAGCTATTTGGAATAAAAGGGACTCCTTTGAAAGTTCAGTATGCGTCAAAATGAGGAAACAAATGCTCAAAGTCTGGGAGATTAAATATAAAACCAAATAAAGCAAACCAGAAAATGTCTGAGGAATAAAAGGCCAAAAGAATAAACACCATCTTTCCTAATGCATAGCCAAGGAGGTAGAAAATCAATAACAGCGCACACAGCTTAGAGACGATACATCACAGTAGCACTCCATGGTTTTCTTTTTGCATCTGTGCTCTCCTTGGATAATGTGCTAGGGCTCTCCAGGCACAGGGAAAGTACTGTCCTAGCATAAGGCATCAGTAAAAAAAAATAATTATAAAACAAAGCTCGTAAGCGAGCAGTAACAAAATATGAAGCACAAAAAGAACTCACCAGGTGGAAAGGACTTCCAGGGTAAAATACTACAAATAGTAGTTTAACTATTTCTTGCTTAAAACTCCCTTTAGTCCCAGAGGACTTGAATGCAGCATCAGGTTTTTCAAGGAGTGCAGAGGAGGTCAAAGTAGTAGTTCATTAAACCTCTATGGCGTCCAGTATAATGTTCACAATGAACAAAGGGGTGGGAACTATTACAAAGAACAGAAACAGTGAGCTAAGTGTGAACAACTGCAGTGGGGAAGAGGCAAGATGGCTTTTATAAAGTGGAGTCATGTCTCACACATGTGAGGTTCTTTGGAGGATTTGGCTCCACACCCTTTATCCACATGCTTGCTGGTTGATATAATTTTCTTGGATCTCCAAAAGACATTGGATAAAGTTCCTTTGCCAAAAGGCTTTTAAAGAAACGAGCCTGATGCGGGACAAACAGGAGCCAACACATAGATGCATGGGAGGGAGCAACTGTTAAGTTTCCCGTATGGAAGTTGCTCATCAGGAGATTTTGGCCTATGGTTATTACTATCAGAGTGTCCATCAATAAAGCCCAAGTCTGCTGCCCCAACACTGCTTAGTAGTCTTGAAGGTGGTAATTAATTGAGAAGTTAGAGGTCAAATAACTCAAATGCAGCCACATGGCAACGAGCAGACCCCTGGCATTCTGTTTCATAGAAGAACAGAGACAATAACCTCAATCAAACTCGTATTTGGAGTGAAAAGGTTACTTCCAGAGGCTGGAAAGAAAGCAAACCCACTCAAGGGACCCACCAAACCCGCCAGGGTCAGCCACAGCCAGGCACACCAGCACCGCAGCTGGCTCCCGGCAAGGGCCAGGCCCCCAGCACTCCTCCTGCCTGGGCCCCAGGGGCCGCAGCAGCTCCGCACAGCCCAGCCAGGCGCCATCCCAAAGTCAGAGAGAACAGCCATTAACGGAGAAATGGAGATGACAGCGTCACACAAGGGACAGGCAGGAGTGGGAAGTCCCCCCCAATAAACATGTCCCTCTGGGAAAGGACATGAAAGAACAGGAAGCTTCACACAGCAATGACTCATACACAAAATTACCCACCAGAAAAAGCTTTTTTCATTCTCATGTGAGCCCAACTTCCAATCAGAGCCTCTGAGACAGCCAAAAAAACAAAATTCAGGACCATTCTTTCCTCTTTATTCACAAATCATTTAGGATGAGGAGAGGGCACCTGGGGAAAGGCAGAATTATATTTTCTTTTTCCTCTTTTTCTAAAGGAAATTCAAATGTCCTGGGAAAAAAAAGGGGGGAGAATCCAGGGAAGAAAGGATTTTCTGGATTCATATGAAAAGCACAAGTAGCATGAACACAACGATGAAAATCAGATTTTTAAAAAAGTATAACTGGCACCCTTTTGACTTAATATAAAAAAAAGTGTCTGCTTCTGCCGTCCTTCTTCAGGTCTCAGTTATTTATTCACTTCTGTTCTGAAGGCATTTGCTTTGTTTTTCCCCATTTCTTCTGTTCTTCTGGTACTAGTGTGTCCTGGAAAGAAAAACCCAAATATTAACTCTTCTAGCCAACAACGCACTTCCTTGCCCAGTAAAAGTGTCCCCAGGCCCCTAATTCTCTCTCAAAGGAAGCTTGTCAGAGTCACAAAACCAGTACGGCAATGGAACAGAGGACTGAATTCAAGGAGGATGGGAATGGTCAAACAAAATGAAAGTTAATTTCTGGTGCAAAAGGGATGAATGAGCCTTGTAAAATACAGAACTGAACAAAAAAGCAGGGCTGAATGCAAAGCCTGCAGGTACCTTAACCGCTCTTCTACTTTAAAAAAGGCCAGTCTATCCACTTGGAATCAGTTGGTCCATGTAAACACAAAGAAAAGATCTTCACATCCCCAAGAAGATGAAGTAGTCTAATGTGGGCACAGCAGACCCATCTTTTTGGGGTCCTTTTCCCTTCCAAGATGCCAGACACAGGCATAGCTATGGATGCCGAGCACTTGACAGTCCAGCCCTAGAAGCTGGTAACAATTACAGTCTTGGCTGACATACCTGGGGCATCAGAAAACCCAGCCGTAAGGAAAAATGCTTGTAACTGCACACGGCTGCAAAACCTAACGTGGTTTGTGGATATTAAGTTATTTGCAAGATCTTCCAGGATTACTCCCAGCCCATGGGGAATTAAGGAGTTAAAATACCAGGCTGAGAAACAGAAAACACACAAGCTGTTGAGAACACACTCGTGAAGCATTTGGTTACAGGCCACTAAAAAGCTGAAAACAACTGGCCCAAAGCTATGGTAAAGCTAAGTGTCCAGGGACCAGAACAGCACCAGCAAACACAGCTGGGACGCAGCCAGCATTCATCTACCAGAACAAGCGACAGCCATCTCCAGTTCCTCTCCAGTTACTTGTCACAGCTTGTTCCGTGCTCAAATACCTCAAAACACTCCAGGGAAAGTAGAGATAGTAACAGGGTGTTTTTCTATGGGACATGATGCCAAATTCTCCATAGGTAATCTTCATGAAACCATCTTCCATACTATCTGATCTGCAGACAGGAGCTTATACACAGCGCACATGGTTTCTGTGACATGGCCACCCACGCTGGTTCTGTTTTCCACCACAAGGACTGAGCTCTGTTCAACACACTCTGCGTGTGTGCCTGGAGCGCTGACTATGAACATGACAGAAAGCAGACACTCATGAGATGTACCAGTGCAGCACGTTGTACAGTGATTTCAGTCTCATCACAGGACTTGTCCCAGATGCTTTCTCCTTTCCCCAAAAATCAAACAGTGCACTGAAGGAGAAATGAAGCCACACACGCACATTCAGAATTGGGCAGGATGCAGAGCAGCAGGCAGTCCTGCCTCCTACGCCACTGTGGCCATAGCAAACTGGGACCGTACCTGCTCAGAATGCAAGGAAGTGAAGGACTTTGCACCAGTAAATGACAATGGAGACCTATCAGACGACTGTATTGAATGGAGGGGGCTGGCTGCTGCTGCTGACTGAGCCATCATGACCAGTTCAGTCTAATAGGAGGGTGAACCCTGAACTGGGTCGTGTTCTCAGCTGAATGAGGTGGTGCTGACCTGGCTCTGCTGCATACAAAGCTTTCGCCACCCCAAGCGAGGATGTAATTCAGCAATGAGAGTGCCTGGCAGCTGAAACAGTGCAGGTATCAGCCGTCTTCCTCATGTTCTCCTCCAGCTGACATTACTAGTAATTTATTTACAGGAACAATACTGCTCAAACTAGGTTTATTTCATCACTTGATAGCTGCTTGGTGCTCAAGACAGCGTATTCACATGTGTACATATTACCATGCAGACTTCAGATGATTAAGGAAATCACACAAAGGCAATTTAGTCTCAGAGGACATGTACTGCTAACATGCAAACCCAGCTTTAGCCAAGGACACCCAAGGACTGACTTAAGGCCCAAAAACCGATGTTGGAAGTAAGCAGCTTCAGCTCAGGTATCTTTTTGTACAAGGGGCGAGTGATGATGTGCAATGAAACAGGCAGCATGCCCGGGAAATGCAAATTCCAAAAAGGCCCTTACTTCTAGAAGAGCTGGTCACTAGCAAAACCCCCTTTTACCGCAGCGTTCTATACTTTGCCAACCTACTGCTCTGCTCTGCAGCGATCCTGCCAAAAGGAGAAAGGAAGAAAGGTTCAGAGAAGATAAGAAAGAGGAAAGCAGCCCTGCTCCAGGAACAAGAGCCGGTGACAGCAATGCAAAAAGCAAAACCAGGCCTTCTGGTAACTTCTGTAAAAAGATGGTTTATACAGTCCCCTTCCCACGCCCGCCAGCTGCCTCCATAGTGGAACAGCAGCTTTGCCTCAAAGTGCAATCTAGTTAATTATCACTGCACTTCAACATCTGAGACAGGCTAGCAGCGTGTTAACAAAAAGATGTCTTTTTGAACTTTAAAGTCAGGTACAAAGGGTTTAACTTTAGCCTAAGGTAGAAGTTTTACTTTCAAATTTGCCATTGTAGTTGTAGCTTCATGTCATTTACAGTGAAAAAGCATACAGACACCCCCTGCAGTGTTTTGAAGTAGGAACCAACCACCTGCATTTATCTGCTAACAGAAGCCCTGGTTGAGCGAAGACACTTAGAAGTAAGCTTCATTGTATTCTTTTTTCCCCAAATCTGTATCCTAGGCAATCTGTAATTAATAATGATTTTATCACTACTCTTTAAATTAAAAAGGAAATATTATTAAATGACACAACATAGCCCCGTTGGTAACAAAATCTCAGTAGGAACTGTTATGCTAACAAGAGAAAGTGCCACAGTGGAGAGGGCTGGTCATCCAAGGGAGCAAGGCTGAGAGAGCTGGGAGGACAGTATGGAAAGGGTTAATTACAATAACCATCTCCCCTGCTACAGCCATGCAAGTAGAGTTGTTTTAAAGACAACAAATCAATGCAAAAGCCCTGAAAATGATATTTTTGTGGTTTTTGACAGCTCTTGTCTTGGTTTTAATACAGTGTAATCAAAAAAGTGAGAACCCAGGGATATCTATGCAAATAGGTATGCAAGGATAAACAACTCCTTGTGGCTCAAAAAGGGGAAAGTAAGAAAAGCACAGGTTTGACGGCAAAGCAGGTCAATAAGATAATCTTCAAAGCCAAATTCTACATTAGCACAGAAGAGCTAAAACTTAAGTCTCACATGGAAACCCCAAGTGACAGCAGTGAAGGAGAGGGAACAATTCAACCTCTAATTAATGCACTGCATCGGAAGCTTGGGTCAGCAAACTGCCTGCAGGCTGCCTAAGCCATGGCACATTCACGACACCACGTGACAGAAGACACAAGATTGAAGAATCAGTCCAATGCCAGTACAGAAATGAATGTTGTATCCCTAACATTTACCAGACTTTTCCCACTTTTTGCTTGCCTGTGTTGCACTTTGTCTGTTGCTGCACACCTCTCCTAAGTATCTGCTTCCCCTTTCTCTATAATCCCCCTTTAGGTAGGGGAAGACAGCAGTAAGATACCTCCACCTCATGTTCCTCCTCTTAAAACTTATCTCACAAGCACAGCTAAAGAAGAGTTGGGCTTTTTCTACATTTATAGCGGCTTTCATGATCTAACAATATTGTAAGAGCTTGATCTATCATGCAGTAAAACATATTTGTCAGTGAATGCACCTCGCCAAATGCAGATTTCCTCATGCCAAAGTGCACATACCCTTTGCTTTCTCTGTGGGCCTGACCGCTTCAGCAAGCGGCCACGTGGACCGTTCTCTCTGAAGGAGCAGTTAGCTGTGTCTCAGTGAGAGCAGCTCATTGCCTGAGTCAGTTCAAGCCCTTATTGTGAGAACCGGCATGAAAGAGGGACCCAGCAGCCCATCCCCACAGATGAGATCCAAGAACCAAAAGCAGCGTTCATTACCGTATCAGTTAGTGACATGACAGCATCAATGTGCTCTCCTCCCCACTGATTTTAAAAGCAGCTCCCACCAACGCATCCGTCCCTGGCTTACCGTTTTACTGCTTTCTGAGCCAGCATCCTGTTGCCTGCCAGGAATGTGACGCCACCCAAAATGGCCAAGTACTTCAGTGTCTGGAACATGTTGAGCTGAGTCCAGTAGACATACATGAGTCCCAACATTGCTGTGAAAATGAGACAGAGCCCATGGCTGAAACTGCATTTCAAAGACCAACCATTAGTTATCCTCAGAACAATTGTTATGTTGTAACTGCCAGGCCTAAGCATTGGGTTTCTATCTCAGCTCTGAAGTGGCAGATCTAAAGATTATACATTACTGCCAGGGAAAGAAGGCGTCTTGGTCTCCATACTGGAGAAAAACGTGGCGCAGCTGGAAGCAACCCTCTTGTGGCAAAATTATGGACATATTATAGACATTAAGGGCCATTAAAAGGAGGAGGATACTCTGGATTTCAACAGAGGTTATTAACCTTTGCATATTTGTAGGAGCTCACAGCTTTACAAAGTTTCGAAGGAAACTGGCTTGGCTTAAGCAAGACACTGTCATTTGGGAAACAGCAGATCCAATGTTCTCCCAACCTATGTTTCTGAAATTCTGTCAAGACAGTAAATAACTGTGCAACTAAGGGTGCAATAAAACTGATGAAAAAAAAAAATTGGTCCAGCCAAAGAACAAGAGCAGCTTTCACAGGAAGAGCTTTAAAGAAAAGATGTAGACCACAGTCCTGCAGGTTTCAATCCCCACAGAAATCCCCTGCTTACAAAGGATAAACATGCAATAAAGAAAGTGTGACCTCTGGAAATAAGAAGTTCTATTAAGTACAGATAAACGGTGTGTGAGAGGAGCCCGGATAATGACCACTGTTATAAGCTGATGGCCAGAAAAGGTTTATCACCATATTAACAATCATGAAAAGCAGGAAGGCAGATGAAAACAAGAGAACAAATGTTATGCTATTATGTCATTATAGTTAATAGACCGCAAGCCCATTAACTGCCAGGGCTCTCATCTGTAACTCCCAGGTGAGGAGGTCAAACAAAGCAGAAAGCCTCTGACACTTACCAGCATGTCCCATGTGAAAAACAATGGTGCTGGGAGCAAAGCTGAAGTTGGAGATATTGGCACCTATCTTTATCCACTAAAAGGAAAAGAAACAAAGCCTGAGTTACAAGAGCCTTGCAAACACAAGCTTTTATTTTAAACTTCAGTATCTTTCAAGCCTGTTTGCTTTAAGTTCTTCAACAAATACAGTATATTCTTTACAGAAGCACGTGTTTCTTACTACAAGGGGACAGAGTAGTAATTTTGCAAAATGCAGCACCGTTGAGCTCCTTTAGTGAAAATTTCTCCTGCTGCTTCTGACTGGGCAAGTGCAGTTACTCAATTATCTTTGTTAAACCAATGAGAGGTTATTGCTCCAAATCTACATTTCCAGAAAAATAAACATTGCTATTTCTATCCAGCTGAATTAATTTCAATTAAAAAGACAAAAAAAGGTAAGATTCTAGTTCTGGACTCAGCAAAAGAACAGCTAAAGATACAAGATATGCGCTCATAAAAACAATTTCACTTTTCAGAGCACAAAAGAGAAAGGCATGAAGGATGGAAAACAGGAGCAGCAGCAACGAGATTTTTCATTAAAGTGTCATCAACATGTATATTGTGAACTCCAGATACCAGTGGACACTACTACCCGAATGCCAGCTTTCAGTGGGACTAGCTAATGGGAAATTACTGCCAAGCAAGGGATCAGTTTCATCCTCCAAATAAGGAGTAATTTAACTTGAGTAGATGAGATTTTTGTATTGCATCAAGTTCAAAACACTGATCTGATGATACAGTAAGTAGCAGTAGATGTTTCAACTACAGACACACAAATATCAATTATGTCCATAAATGGGAATCTGACAGGATCAGGTAACACAGATGTGATGAATTTATTAAGCACGAGACAGAATCACTACTTTTTTACCTGTGGAAGTCTAAGTTATAACTTAATCTGCCCACTGCTATTCAACAGCCCTAGCAGAAGCACACTGAAAAAACTCACCCCACCTACTTCTTTCTGCTTGACAGCAGCGTTTGGTTGTTTTGACTATAAGCTCAAAAAACCCCAACAGTTTAGGAAAGAAACAATACCAGACCAATGCCCTGCACTGACATTTGCTAGCTACGACTGGAGCACTGCTGTGCTAGTCATGATTAACCAAGAGTTTTAATACCAAGTTTAGCTGGCCAACCTCCTGACGGACCTTGGACTGGATGGGAAAAGTTTTTCTTCTGTGGCCCAGTTCACTCACCAGAATGAGCAGCAAAAGCAGGGGGGAGAGAATCAGTGCTGTGAAAGTGTTAGACACCACAGTGGGAGGCCTCTTCTCAGGTTCCCTGAAGAGGTGCTGCAAACAAACAAGACCAACTCGTAAGTAGGAGTATTCCAACAGAGCAGCTAGTCAGCTCCCCAGAGGACCAGCTGCAGCCCTGGTGCTGTTCCCAGATGTTCCTTTGGATGATAAGCATTCCTCTTAAGGCAAAGACTGACTCTTTAAAGTAGTATCTATTCCAGTCTCTGCACATTTGATCTCTTACATAGTTAACTTTTCCTTGCACTCACAGAAGCACTTGTTAGCTTGTCATCAGCAGAGATGGCTGGAATAAAGCAAGAAAAATCTTCAGAACAGAGAGCTTTCTGTGGCGCTTATCTAGTCAAACTTACATGTTTGAATCTTCTCAGTGACACCAGTTGCTTTCTCACAGGTAGGATGCAGCTTATTTATTTGTATTCCAGAGGACTGCAACACATTTCTTTCCATTAAGCAGTAACTCTGGTCTTCCTTTAGAATCATAGAATCACTGAGGTTGGAAGGGACCTTTAGATCATCAAGTCCAACCATTAACCTAACCTGAAAAACACACTTCTAAACCATGTCCCCAATTACAGGTCACTTTAATTACATTACTTACACAGTATTATTTTTTTTTTAAATGAGAGATGATTTTTCAACAATAAATTACAGTAAGAACAAATAATACTAGTAGGACTAGCACCCCATCTCCACGCATAATTTTTGGTTTTGACTCTACCTGGATTTCAGGTTTGGGAACAAAAAGATTCTTGGACTGGACTGTGGATGGTGCGTCCTCTTCCGGGAATTTGATCACAACATCAGCCTGAAATGAAATCATGGAGCTTCATGAAGTTTGATCTTAATGTATTAAAAGTTTTATAAAACCTACTCCATTACTGTGGCCTATTTCCTTATTTATCAATCTACGATTGAAATGATTTTTTAAAGGTAATTAAGAAAAAGCCGCCAGACTCTTTAAGAAGCAATTTCTCCTAAACAGAGGCAGTAATGCCATTCACCCATCACTAAGAGTTGGACTTATTTCCATCATAGCAAGCACAGAAAGACTAAACCTTGAAGAGCTTGCTGTGAAATTACAATCAAACCCATAACCTTCTGAAGTTTCTGTTCCACCACATGATGAAATGAATGTTCATTTCAGTCTTGCTTTGATGCTTACTTAAAAACTTAAAATGAACAGCAAACCTTAGAGTCCATAAATCATAGAACCATAGAATGGTTTAGGTTGGAAGGGACCTTGAAGATCATCGAGTTCCAACCCCCCTGCCACAGGCCAACGGCCAAAAGGACTCTGGTTCACTACAAAGAACAAAGACACTTGAGCCTTTTTCTTCCAGGCCTGTACCATGCCCTCCTGTTAGATTGCCAGTAATCTCAAACCACACCACTACACTTCCAGCTACATACCACGTTCCACAGGATTGGATTTTCCAGAGTGGCATCTCCAATTATTAAGTAAAGAGTGTAGGTACCAGAGGCAGAGTCAAATTCAGTCTTTCTTTCAGAGGTATCCAGTTCAAACTTGTATACGTTCTTGCTATCTGGTTCCGCAACAAACACTACTTCCTGACCAGTCTTTTGGTTGTGAAGTCGGACAAAAGTCTGAAAGGAAAGATTGTAATATTTCTGGAACATCTCACAGCACATTTACAAATGCCAGCAAAATGAGAGATTTACCCCCAAATCAAAAAGCACAACATTAACAGAAGTTGTGAGTATAAACTGAGAGCCCAGGTGTTTATATCCCAGCAAAGTTCTATGTCTCTGAGTAACTACATTAATACAGGACTGAGACTGTGCAGTGGCCCACCGGGTACAGGGCAATATACTGAATGTTACTCAACAGAGTATACGCAACAGCACACAACAGCGATGTATGCATCTATGGTTTTTGTTGTTCCC
Organism: Pluvialis apricaria; assembly: GCA_017639485.1. Taxonomy (NCBI): domain Eukaryota; kingdom Metazoa; phylum Chordata; class Aves; order Charadriiformes; family Charadriidae; genus Pluvialis; species Pluvialis apricaria. The sequence continues at coordinate 6,069,045 of CM030021.1, read as the reverse complement.
CTCCCCACCCCCCCCCCCTTTTTCTATTTTACACAGGAAAAAAAATTAAAGAAAGTCTACATTCAAGGACTTTATCAGCAAACAATCTATATTAAAAAAAATCACAAGTGTGCTTTCACAGTGCAGACTACCTGCACTCACTTTGTTGAGTTAAATAAGGCACAGAACTAGAGCCAGAAGAGGCACCATTTAACATACAGCCCAAACAAATGAAGTGAATTCACTTTCCGTTTACCAAGATCAGTGATGTTTCACGCTCGGTCAGAAACATAAGGCTTCTCAAAACCTATCAAATCTTTTCAAGAGCAACTGTCACCTCAGATGCTTCAAGATGGAACATCTCAGCGACACAGCAATGACAAAAATTTGTCCTAACCTGGTGAGGGATGAGTTCAGCTCCACTGTTCACATCTATCAGCTGGAAGGATAAAGCAAAATTCTGATGGCTGTCAGCAGTGAACGAGCCCTTGGCTTTGGCTGGGTAAGCTACCCTAGGAGGAAAAAAATCAAACAGAACTGAGGTGATCTTCCAAAAGAAGGCCTGGCGTTCAAAGAAGCTGAGGCATGCAAGCCTGTCTAGCAGTACTGCAGTCCATCCAGCACAGAAGAGCTATCTTATCAAAAAGTCAGGTGAACTAACATGTCTTTCTCTTCCTCTATAAATCTAATGAAAAGAGATGAATGGAATTTTTAGAAGGATTTTTGTGAGCTACATACCTGGCCCATTTTCAAGTAAAACAGTAGTTTGTTGTAAGGTTCAAAGGAACAGCAGAAGGAGGTTTTGCTAATACTATGCCCCACATTCCATTTAGCCAAGGCTATGCTACAACCAAAGGTGTGATGGCAGCAGAACAGAAAAAACAGACACTCAAACTTCAGCACAGGAAGGCTGTGTCAACACACACAGAGGGGCCTCAGTGAGGCTGTGCAAGCTAAGTCAAATTCTATACATTACATTATAACCGATGTCAGTGAAATAACTCATTACAGTAAGTTCAAGTACACCGAGCAATGGTACAGCACACCCCCCAAATAGAGCATATAGGTTGCTTTAAAGCATCTCTACCAAACCCAAATAATACCAGAATTAACACAATTCTTTTAACTTGCTTTTGCTGTGGAGAGGTGCCAACAAAAGACAAGCCAGGCAACCTGAGTTCTGTTGGTACTTACTTCAGTATAAAGGAAACCACCTACAAAAATAATCAGCGTTCTCCCAATGAACTCACAGGTTTAAGACAAACAGCATAGGTATAACTCCGTAGTTATTCCAATACAAGACTCCGTTGCTTTAGCTGAAGTAGGTAAAGCTCAGAAGACCTCCAGTCTAGAGCCAGAGTTGCCCAATAAAAGATCACACAGCCCGAGTTATTTTACCTGGTTGTTTTTGGTGCAATACTCTGATCCTTATCCACAGTAGAAAGATCTACATTGGTAATCCCAACTTCTGTGGAAACTTTTACTTTCAGCTGCAACAAAGCACAACAGAAAATTACTCAGAGCACTCTACATATACTAATTATGGTAGAATTCACCACAGAAGCTTTTGCTCTTCTGTCCCCTTCTCCAAAGAGGGTCTTACACTAAGCCAAAGACAGAATCTAACCTGAACAGAAGGATCTACAGCAATTTACCTTACGGCAAAGCTCCTGCATCAGTCTCAAACCCTAGCCCATCCCCTTCCTCCCTGCACAAGCAGCCAGCTCTGAAGACACCAGCTTCTCGGTCACATTGGAGTTAGCTGGACTGTTTCATTAAACACAGTTCTCCAAAGGGCAGCTATCCAGATCCAACTAGTTTTCCTTTTAAACTAGCAGAAACTAGCTATTAAAGATTACATCACATATAATACAACTTAAAACTGCACATGCATATGTACTTCTGCTTACGGGATAGCAATTTGAGACGAGAGAGGTCTCCGGACAGCAACCAGTTATGCCTTTGTTGGCTCCTAAAGCCTAAGAGGTTTCTGCTGATTTTATTACTGGCAGGCAAAAGCCAAAGCATTCCTGCAGACCTGCACTTTGTTCAGCAAGCCTTCCTTCAGAGTCACAGCATTTATCACTTGGCACAGGGCGGCCAATAAGGCCCTGCCATTTATCACACTCCTTTGTGCTAAGCGCTGGATAAACCCTGAGCAGAGAAATGACTCCCTGCCCTCTCCCCCGTTCCAAACCACAGACCATCTATGCAGCGAACCGTGGCGAGTTTGACTGATTTCGGTCCTTCTCTCAAACATAAGCAGTTACTGCAGTCTGTAGTTTTTAATTAGCACATTTGTTCTCACAGCTTACAAACGCTCCCCTGGAGAATTAAAGTTTCATTGCCAAGATATTTTTCAACATATACTATAATTTGTTATTACAGGTGTGTTCATGTGAACCAGCCCCACACCCTCACCCTGAAAAGTAATTCACAGGGAACCAGTGGGAAAAATATGTAAAAACTATAAACCAAACTATTCAGGTCAGACTTCAAACACAACAATCTTGGCAGTTCCTTTACAACAAAAAGTGTAATTTAAGATAGAGGTTACCCCCGAAAGTGGATCCATTAACATGTAGACTATTCAGGCTAACTTTAGTAAAGACTTAGTTTGTTTCAAGATGGGAGCAAAGAAAGATGGACTAATGAAATATTCATTTAAAAAAAGTTACGTGAAGGCAACTCAGAGCTGCTGCACACAGCCCCTCCAACTGAACAGTACACAAACATCTCTCAAATATTTTAATGCCAGGAAATGCAGTCTCTGCCTGGAGTAATAACCCACTGGTTTAGCTCATTACTGTCAAAACGATGGTGCATTAAGGACAATTAATGCTAATAACAGTAAGGAAAAAAAGCAGCTCCCTCAGCAGTCCTCCCCCATAACAATGTGTCTTATTAGAAGCGGTTCACACAAAGCCGCTCCAGCGTTAATGCATTCCTACCGGTACCTCTGTGTGCCAGCAGCGAGCTTAAGCAGGACCAATCAATCCCCTTTTGACACTCCTAAGTGCCATTACTAATACAATGACAACATCAATTTGATACACAGAGTAAAGGTCAGCAGTTGTAAATAAGTGTCTTCCTCCACTCCAAGCCGACTATGCTGGAAGACCTTAAAAGCTAATCTTTTCCTTAAATAGGCAACTGAGAGCAAAAACTAACCCTGAGAATAGACATCACTGGAGAAGAGCATTCTCAGCTGTTGATGCTGAGGTGACTATATAGTGACTAATAGTCACAGAGATCGCATTCTTCTCACTGTAACAAACTTGAGGAAAATAAAACTCTGCATGTTTTATATAAACTCTTCTTCAGAAAGATGGGGTATAATAGATCTTGCCACCAAAAAGGGGGTATGTATACATGAAACGCAGACTTCACTTGCGTTTGCTTTTGTTGCTGTTTCTCCACTACAAAAGCATCACCATATACACAGTCAGGAGATGCCGCAAGACCCCCTTGACTTCTTTAGGGCTCTAGAGCTTTTATACACAGGCAATAACAAATGGTCAGCTTCCATACATCAGGCAACTGCCAGATGTATGCCAGACTGCCCACCAACTGCCAGACAACTGCCCACCAACCTTTGAGATTTACAGACTCAAATCTTGAATGCTCTGAAGAACTAACATTCTTAGTAACCATTTATGCACGGCTACTTTGGGCTGCTACATAAACACTTCCACTGTTAGCCTTTGTTCGTATGCTGTCAGATCAGCATCTAAGCGACATCAGTTTTGAAATTTGCACAAATCTTTTGATCATATATTAATCTGGTTACTGGTCATAATCCTGAGTCAAAATCCAATGCATTACAGAAAAACATGGGATAAAAATGCCATAGAACTGGCAGCATCCTTAACAGGTACAAACAAAAAGCTGTTTCAGTGAATAGGCACAGAATTAAAATGCCATCAAAAAGCATACCCACCTCAACTTTGTTAGCAATAAATCGCTTATCTCCATCAACACTGATAGAGAAATCGTAATATCCACTCGCAGGTTTCACATTCATGAAGTTCAGCTCAAAGACATCTCTGTAACAAAAGCAAGGCGTTAGTATCCTCTAGGACACTAACAGCAACCTACAAATAGGTAACATCTTACTACCGAGATGTCTCTAAATATGCTAGACTAAGCAAGGAAACCAACAAATGCAGCACAAAGCTAACATGGCTAAGTGCAGCAGAAAAGGAATTCTTAAGTGTCTACAAAGTCAGAAGAATGCTGCAATTCCCCACTCCCAATCAAAAGAAAAAGCAACAGAAATTCACCATCACTACCAAACGTGCTAAGTCACCCGCTACCAACCAAATGCAACTACAGCATTTTGAGTTTTCCATCATGCAAACATTCCTCTGGTGGAAGAAAACATACGGAAAATAAGTCCAACACTGTTTAAATAACACCTGTTTGTCTTACAAACTGTAAAAATAAGATTATTTTCTTACCCTGACACAGCAAATGCTGTCTGTTGAAGGACAGTGGCTTTGCTAGATGCAGATTTGGCATAGTCGAGCTTTACAGAAGCTTGCGTCAGTGGCTGGGACATAACATCAGTCACTTGTAGCTACAACAGAAAAAACAAAGAATTTCTGTGAAACCTATTGTCCCAGAAGGAATGCAGGAGCACAGGTGACTCACTACCCCTCTGCATTATACACCCAGAATTCTCACCTAACAGCATCTGATTCACCTAGTTCTTTCTAACATAACCAGGAAAGCCAAAGTTTGTAACCAGCAAAGCTGACTACCACACAGTGCCTTTTCAAGGTAGTGCCTGGTAAGCAGAGGTTCCTAAGAATCACTTCATAAGAGCACCAAAACCCCAGATCCACTGGAACCTGAGTCCTGGAGCTAAAAATGAAAGACATCACCTTACACATTCAGCCCAAATCTACAGTACTAAAGACTAAGCCAAGAGATGAGTTAAGATTTGAGGCAAAGGACTCACCCTGAGTACAGGCTGATGGTGAGACACAGCTGCAGGCCCATCGGGGACAATAATGACAGGCAAGTGGTAGCGGTTCCGGGATAAAGACCCTGCAGCGCAAGCAACACTGAAGGCCTCTGAGAGCGTCTCAAAGTTTTTCTTGCTAAAAATTGCATTCATCAACTGGATAATTTGATCCTGAAAGAGAAAAAGCAAATCACATTTAAGCACCAGCAGCTTACCACAACATTGCAAACTGGCTCAGTATAATGTTATTAATAAAAACACCATTCATAGACTGTATAATTTCCCATTTGCTTTATAAATAACTCGAGTTATGAGGTAACCCCAAATTAGCTACGTTTTGAATATCACATTAGCGTTCTTATTCTTGGCTGGGAGGTTCCAGCCACAGTCACTGTAATTGCACTGAAAACTTGCAAAAACAGAATTGGGATCTACCTCTTCAAACTATGTATTTTAGAATGGAAGATGCCATCAGCTCGGCTATCCAGACTGCGTGCAGCTGCAAAAAGACAATTTGGCTCCAGGCGCCGTACAACTGTCTTCATACAGCAGAGAAAGACTAGGCTAGATGCCCTGGCTACCTGCCAAGCTGGGAAGGCTACCGAGAGGTGATGCAAAGCATCCTAATGGCTCTGGAAGGCGCCAGTCTAGGCCCATGCAGGCTTATCCCCTTAGGCTCAGCAGTGTCCTCAAGCTAAGAGGATTAGCTTTAAAGCAGTACCACCAGGAGCAGAGAGCCAGCTCTGGCTCTGGGATGTGCCAAAGCTAATTTGTTCTCTCCGAAGTAGGAGTGGGACTGCGTCCCCCAGCTGGTTTTGCAGTCTGACTTTGTAGGGTCAGTGTATCTGAGCCCCACTCCGCAGGGCATGCCATATTATTCAGATTCTTCTATTACTCCCTGCTAATCTGGAAAACAGAGGGTTTGGTTACCTGTACTTTGATCCAAGCACGGGATTATGGGATAAATTCTAATCAGAAATTAGAACAATCAAAGACAATCCCAAATAAAGCAATAGGCATACAATTTAGTAACCTACAGACAAAGAACACTTTTAGATTAAATCCACTGCATCTCAAATTTTCACCCTCCTACTTGTATTAATGAGCACCAAGGTACATGACATAACTAGAGAAAGCATCCAGACAGATGCTACAAAACCCGTGCATAGTGCAAATCCTGCAGTGTTTTTCGTTTATATGGAGGGCATGGCATAGCTCCAGACCTTAATCAGCAACTGACACACTCATTTAAACTGGGGAGGGGGGAAAGAGGAGCTATTTTTGCAAATACTACATGCTAATTTTTAAAGAGAGTTTGTGGCATTCTGGAGGCACTCTCACCATTCACAAGAGAGAAAGCTTTAAGCCCCAACAATAGCACATCTGACAGCACAATTCTGAAACAAAACTAAATGATTTTCCTTAATTGGTCTTTTTTTTAAACATCATTTGGACGCTGACAGTTTGAATTGTGTGTAGCAGAATCATCACCTCAAAAATGACATCAAAATTACTTTGCATTAGTCTATTTGGCAGCAGCATGGAAGAGAGCCAGGAATGAACTCAGATGTCTTACACTGGCTTCGGTCTCAACCCTGCCACTTTGGCTTGTGCTTTAGGGAGCTGCCATTCTCAATCAAAAGTACATCTAACTCAGTTAACTTGTTGTGGAAAAAAAAAATACTAAGTGGATAGCTCGCACTAATGACTTCTAGCTTAACCAAGCTCAAAAGGAATTTCCAGCAGTCTTTCATTTCAGACAACAAATTTTTGCATCTGAGTTCCTGCAGATGTACAAGGTGCCCAAAAGGGAGACAACATTAGTACCAAACTAGGGTGCCTGCACTTCCTTACAGGTAAGTAACATTTGCAAAACACTCTGAAATGCTGGGAAGTACTAGACAAGTGCCAAATACCAGAACAAACTCTGAGACAAGAGGGTTTTATTTCAACAGCTTGTCTCAATAAACAAAGAAAAACTAGGCCTCACTTGCAATTTCCTTCTGTACATTTGAGAAAGTAAAAAAACAAACCAAATTCAGCCTGCAATCTTGAAGGTGAAATTTCCTCCTACATTCTGTTACTTAGCTTTCCCCCCCCGAGACGTCCTTTTTCAATGAGTGTGCTCACTATTTTTTTCCAGCAGAAACTCTACCCAGCTATACCGGCCTCTTGCCCTGCACAACAGGGACCAGGCAGGTCCTTTTTGTGAGCTACAGTGTGCAACGGAGGAAGAAGCAGACACAGACCTCCTTCATTGCTGGCTCCGTACCCACGTGGTCCGACAGCTTATAGGCAGCAGCAACAAACAGTGCAGTAGTCTCAATTCCTTCTTCAAACTGCAGATAAACTCCACCCAAGTCATCCAGGCGAGCAACAAGATCCTGACGGAAAGAGTTATTAAAATTTAAATTGCATTCTAGTAGATCCACAGAAATTAACTCTACTGTTAGGCCTGTAACCAAGAGTATCTGTATGGGATCACTGAGGTATTTTGTAATAGTAATTTAGAAACAGAAAAAAAAGAAACCTTCAGCCTTTAGTGGATTTAATTATATTTAAAAGTCAAAACTTTGTGTGTCTCAGTCCGCTGTGAAACAGTTAAAAGTCCAGAAGAAATATCTGCTTGAAAGGAAGAGCCAAGCCAACTCACATCATACATGCAAGGAATTAACCAGGTTGGTTTTTCATTTTGTGTTTCACTTTAATACATCTTTTAGTACTACAGAGGTCTAACAAATTCCTGAATAATTAGAGAGCATAGCATGTTCCTACCTCTATCTCTTCAACAATGCCACTTAGATCTGCCTGCTGGGACAAGTAAGATGCCGTCTCCAAAGCCTGGATGGTTCTTAAACAACAACAAGCAAAACCAAACAATTGTATGATTTTCCTTCCTTAAAAGCCAAGCATCATTCAAATCAAAGCAACTACAGTTTCTATTCTGACTGAAGCATAAACCAGCTGTTACTGCATTCAGTTGACTCAATGCAATGAATTTGAAGTGATTTAGTGGAAACTTAGAATTCCCACTTAAAAGTGGGAATGCCACTTTAGCTGTATCAGCACTGCAATAAACTCACAGATTCAAAGGCAGAGAAGAAACCAAACTTTGATCCCTGCATAGCACACATCCCCAGACTTGCTACTGAGGCTTCCAGGAATCCATTTGTTTGGTCAACAAAGCAAGTTTTGAAGTTTCCCTTTCTTCCCTAGCTTTTAAGGAAAGCTCTATTCCCTCCTTTCACAGTAAAATTACTTAATACTTTGGTGATAAATGCCAAGATTCCTTCTGCTTACTGGCTTACTGTGTTTTTTCCACCTCACAGTACAGGCAACCCAACCTACAAACAACAGGGCTGAGGAGGAGCATTAAGCCTATTGCAACCAAAAATGACACAGAACCATGGCTGTGTATTAAGTCAAAAATTTGTTGTGAATCTTTTTAAAAGAGGAGGCTTCTTTGGGATGCGTCCTCTTTACTGACCATTATTCCTGAACTAAACTGAATACATACACTCGTTTGCAAAATCACACAAAAAAATAACCCCAAACCACATTTTTCATTCTGCCAGAGGGACAACAATGAACTGGACAAATACATCAAATGAAAACACAGCACCTACTCTACTACATCTATATTACAAAAATTAAGTGTTAAAATAACCTTTACTCAAAAATCCAACTGTCTAGAGGACAGACATGCAACAATGAATAATTTCCATGTGAAAAACTTACGCCAGCACATTTTCTTCTTTGCTAAGACGAGCAGTAAGAGCACTAAGTGCTTCCTGAGATGCTAAAGGAAGGCCAAAGCCACTCAGGGCCCCAACAGCATGGAAGATCTGGGTGATTGAGGAATCCTCACTGACAGCTGCAAGCAGCAGCTCCCTGGTCTCGTTTGAAATGGTAACCTGAGGAAGAACACAGGGGAAACATTGATTCATACTTGAAAAAAACCAAGTCTGCCTAGCCACCACCGATTTCTTCCTGGAGCTACACACCTGACTGGTGAACTACTACAAGTTTTTGGGAGAAAGCCCTTTATCATTCATTACCTTTTAGTTTAATTAATTAAATCCGTAAGTTTTGCTGCCAACTACCAATTAGGGAAGATAATCCATGCTTCAGATTTATCCTGGTAACCTGCTACTGCTTTCCATCTGGCGTCACATCACTGTGCAGCAGCCGGCGGTACTGATGAAGAATGGCACTTGGATAACCCACCCACCGTTCAGCAAGGGTGGGCTGCATTTGTATCGTTGCAGTGTTTCAACACAAGGTTTACATCCAAACAGTTTATCATCCACCCAAAGAGTTTTTAATTGACACAGCTGCTGGGAATTCTATTAAATGTGCTGGCTCCTTTTTTGCTTCACCACCCATGTTTAATCAAGAAACATCCCCTCAGAATTACTCTGGATCAAATACTTGCTTTGCATCTTTACACTTTGCCTTGTACAGAGCATTCCTAGACACTTCATAAGTTATTTACCTAAGAGACAACAGAATACAACCCACTAAAACAAAGTAAATTAGAAGTTATACATAAAATAAAACCAAGAAAAAGATAAAGGTAAATACTTTCTTGGTAACATCTGTCTTCAGGGCTCAGCGCTCCAAACTCACCTCACAGCCAGACAGGACCCGGATGGATTGTGCAGCGTAGAAGAGGGAATCGACACTGCTGGAGTCCACATGAGATTTGATGAAATTGCACGCAGCCTGTGAAGAAACAGAAGTTAACTTACAGCAACAGTCTTGACTTAAGCCACCAACAGATTTAAATGATACTCTAAGACAATTTCATGTACACTGCTGTGCACTTTGATACCAAAAAAAGGCAAACAAAATCCCTAGTAACGCTTGCGATGCAGCAGAGCCTAGAACCCCCCCCCAGATCCTACTCTGTTAAGTGCTGCACAGAAACAAGGGTGGTTCCTGCTAAAAGTAGTAAGTGATTTTCATATAACTCTACTGCAACCAGAACTGAAATTTAAATTGAATATAATTATAAAACCTATCAAAATAAAAGTCCCATGGGTATATTTAGTAAGGAAAATCTCCCAGGACAGAGAACAGACGAACAGAAATTCTGTGGGCGAGCTTCCTTCCCAGCTGTATATCACACACTATCATTAATGGATGTAGAATATAGAATTTCAAAGCATACAGAAAGAAAAGTCGGGTAAGCAGCTTCAGTATGAAGGCAAGCAATGCGACTGCTCATTAATCTGAAGTCAGCTTACTATTAACTGACACCTAGACAGACGGATCATTAAGAATCCATTTTACCCAGAAAATAACCAAGAATTTAACTGCTCATACTCAAGAGACCAGTGATTTATGTATGTGGAGAACAGGTCTTTACAAGTAGGACAGGATTTTCACGTGCAGTTACCTAGGAATCATAGAATGGTTAGAGTTGGAAGGTACCTTAAAAATCATCTAGCCCAACCCCCCTGCCATGGGCAGGGACACCTCCCACCAGCCCAGGGTGCTCCAAGCCCCGTCCAACCTGGCCTTAACACCTCCAGGGATGGGGCAGCCACAGCTTCTCTGGGCAACCTGTCCTGGTGTCTCACCCCCCTTAGAGTAAAGAATTTCTTTCTAATATCTAATGTAAACCTACCCTCTTTCAGTTTAAAACCATCACCCCTCATCCTATCTCTACACTCCCTGATATATGTTCAAGTGTTATGCTTCGCTATTACTTTTACTACCTCTACCTTTTAAATATTGTCACCTTGTGAAGAGGTACGCTGTCCAGAGAAAAAAATCTCACCACAAATCTCAAGTAACAAATAAGTAATTACTGTTTACCTGCATAAGCAAAGGCTGTATTACCATTACCAAAACTAGGAACTATTAAAAACCCAGCCATACCAACACAAACGAAAGCAGCAGTTCTCAGCCCAGCCCACAGATGACCAGTAACCGGCCACAGTGAGGTGTGTGGTGTGGTGAACTGCAGCATCTTCAGGAGCCTCAGAGTTTGTGGTGTAAATGCACAACACTCAAAGAGAAACCAAGTCCAAGTGGTTTAGAACCACTGAACTAGCGGAATTTATGAGGAAAGAACAAACTTATGTTTACAGCTCAGGTGCACAGGTAAGCATGCCAGTGCACGTAAACAGGCATGCCTACGTAAGCAGGTTGTTGCAAAGACAACCTGCAGCATTTAAACTAGAAATGCTTAAAGGCATGAAAGGGCGGTAAGCATCATGCTGATACCACAACCCTTTGTTTCTAGACTGCATACAAGGAAACATATTTCATATACAAAAATAGCAAGATCAAGTGACCTGGCTGAATCCGGCACTGGAACTGAAATGAAACAACGAGAGCTCTATTTAACGGGGCAGTGAAGCAAACATGCCACAGGCAGAGAGCTTCTCCACGAAACAGTGAAGCAAATGGATAGCTGCAGTAATATCACAACAGGCTGAGGAGCAGCAAGCCCTGAAACCACCATTTAGAGGCAGTCAGTGTAAGAGAGCCCATGGCACGTTATTGCCCAGATAAAGACGCAATTCATTCAAACAGCGCCCCTGAAACATTGCCAGTAATTACCAGTGATTTGCCCTGACACTTGCTAAGAACACAACGCGGGTATGCTTTACATTTTCCTGACAGTACTGGGAAAGCAGAGCTCGCTGGATGAACCCCTTGTGCCTCATCGTTTGCTGCTGTGCTGCGCCCACCGCTCCGCAGCGCAGCGAGGGCTGGGGGTGTGTGTGGGGGTGTGGGGGGACGGGACACGGCAGCCCCGGCAGCTCCGCCGAGCCCGCCCACCGCTCACCTTTTCATCCGCCACCCGCACCCCCAGGCTGCCGAGGCCCACGATGGAGTAGAAGGCGGCCTGCACGTCGGTGAAAGGTCGCTCCAGCGCCGCCCTCAGCCGCGCCAGGTCGCGGGCGGTGAGGCGGTGGCTGGGGGCCAGGGCCCGGGCACCGACGAGGAGGAGTAGGAGGCTGAGGGCCGCCGCCAGGCGCAGCCGCGGGCCTGTGGAGAGACAAGCGAGTTACCCCGCGGCCATTCCCCGCCGCGCCGCGCCGCCGCCGCCCCCCCACAGCCCCCTCCACCGCCGCCGCCCGCGCCTCACCCGGCGCCGCCATGATGCCGCCGTCCGCCTGCGCCACGGCGCCGCTTCCGCCCCGCGCCCCGCCCCGGACCGCACCATCGCTTCCGCGACACGGGGGAGGCAGGAGGGACGGCGTCTGCTGCGAGGGGGACTCAGCCCCACGAGCGCCGGTTACAGACACCACGAAACTGTGTAAACCAGCAGAGCGCAGGGGAAGGGCGGGATGCGGACGGGGAACGGAGGGGCCGGCCGAGAAGCGGCAGCGGCGGCTCCCCTGGGCGGCGGGAGTGGTACGGTCCCCCGCAGCGGCGGGCGGAGGCGGCCCCTGGCGAGGATGTGGGCTGCGCTGATTGGCTGAGCCGCCCGCGGCTCTCAGCGCGTCATGGCGCCTTAAAGGGGAAGTGGCGGGAAGGCGCGGCGCGTGTTGTGTCCGTGTCATGGTATGGAGCCATAGAATGGTTCAGGCTGGAAGGGACCGCAAAAACCACCCAGTGCCACCCCCTGCCCTGGGCAGGGACACCCCCCACCAGCCCAGGGTGCCCCAAGCCCCGTCCAACCCGGCCTTGGACACCTCCAGGGATGGGGCAGCCACAGCTTCTCGGGGCAGCCTGCGCCAGGGGCTCACCGCCCTCACAGGGGAAAAATTTCTTGCTAATATCTAATCTAAATCTCACCTCTTTCAGTTTAAAACCGTTCCTCCTCATCCCATCGCTCCCCTCCCTGACCCAGAGTCCCTCCCCAGCTCTCCTGGAGCCCCTTTAGGCACTGGAAGGGGCTCTGAGGTCACCGTGGAGCCTTCTCTTCTCCAGGCTGAACACCCCCACCTCTCCCAGCCTGTCCTCCCCGCAGAGGTGCTTCAGCCCTTGGATCACCTTTGTGGCCTCCTCTGGCCCCACTCCAACAGCTCCGTGTCCTTCCTCTGTTGGGTGCCCCCGAGCTGGAGGCAGCGCTGCAGGGGGGTCTCACCAGAGTGGAGCGGAGGGGCAGAATCACACATCACGCGTGCCGTGCTGTGCCGTGCTGTGCTGTGCCAGCCCGTGCCTTTGGGAGAAGCCCACGCTGCTGGTCTCAGAGGCCCAGTGCACCATTTCCCTGCTGGCCTACCAGCTCCATTTTCCCTGCAGCCATGGTGGGAAAGCGCTTACACCCCCGAGGGCAGGGCAGTGGTCTGCTGGGGCATCAGCAAGACCCCAAACACCCCTGGACTCAACACAACAGCCACCAAGCAACGCTGGGCTGCTAATCCACTTGGGATGCAGTGACCTCTGCCACCCCCGAGTGACCGGCAGCGGGTTTCAGCCTCTTCCATCACCCTCTGCAATAACCTCCTGCTTTTAATTACAGCTGACCGCCACAGCCACCGCAAAGCCACCGGCTCCTCCTCTGCTGCTTGCCAAAGAGCTTTCTCCTCCCAGCGAAGTGGAGGCAGAAAGGGCCGTGCCCCACTGCACGCTTCCCCGGGGAGTGGGCGACCCCCGGCAGCCTGGCGTGGGCATTTCTCGTGAGCTTCATCGGCGAGACCCCGGGAGTGATGCCCTCGCTCCCGGCACGGGGTTCATGGTGAGGAGGGAGCTCCCCGGGGCAGCAGCGAGGCTTCGGGAAGGGCGTTTGCAAGTGAACAAGTGAATCTGTGCAAGGCTGCTTGCTCAGATTCCTCGATGGGGGCGTGCGAGGTTCAAGGGATCGTTTCAGCGATCCCTGCTTTAGGGGAGCCTTATTTTCCACCTCTTCATTTTTCCCCTTGTTTTTCCCTAAGTACCAAATAAAAAAAAAGAAAAGGCAAGTGTAAGGTTAAGCTCCGACTCTGCTGTGCAAAACCCAAACCTCTCAGTTAACCAAGTTATTCCCTTGGGAATAAATAGCACCATCTGCCTGCCCTGTGTTGATTATTTCAGATGACTCTTGGGAATGGCCACGGCCATGCTATTGGGGACCCCAAGTTCCTGCAGTGAAGCAACGCATACATCCATGTGCAAAATGGCCCCTGGGGACAGGCAGGTGGGCCTCCGGGTCCCTGTCCCACGGGGGACACAGCAAGCCATGTGTGACAGATGCCCGTCCCACCGCTCACGGCCCTCCTGGAAGGCCCCAAAATTTGGGGAAAAGGGCTGTGCTTCCTCCTGCAGAGGGCACTGGGAACTTGTGCTTTTTGCTTTCCTGGGAAGATCCCCTGGAGCCGGAGAAGCTCCCACTCGTCCCTTCGCCTCCGCTCACCCTGGGTTTCGGGGCTTTCAGTGTAACGTGGACAAGGCTCTTGGCCTTGCTGGGGGAAAGGAAGGAGCCACGGAGCTGCTTAACGTGGAAAGCCACCACCGAGAAGGCAGCCTGCTCCCCACTCTGCCTGGCCGCCCTTGCTTCTCCCTCTGCATCGGAGCCATGATGTGACATCGGCTCCTCTTTGGGCGACAACGAGGTGGGGTTGGGACAGCTTCGCTGGTGGTTTACAAAGCCCAGCTGAGACTTGCTGCCCATCAGCTCTGTTTCAACAGCGCCGTACCACCAATCTTACTTAATCCCTCAATTATTGATCTTGAATGTGTTTGACCGCCTTAACGCAGGAGATGCTCACAGCATGAATGGGTACCTGGATGAGGATACAGGCACCCATCTGCCAAAGATGGGCGTGATGGGATGAGGATACAGGCACCCATCTGAGCTGTGAGCATCTCCCATGCTGAGGATGCCCCCTTGCATTGGGTTACTCCTCTCCCCTTTTCCCTTGGGAGATGTAGCTCCTCTGAAGTGTGTTGCAAAATACTGTTGCTGTAGCTTTCCAGGGGGAAGGAAAAAATGTTCTGCATCAGAGCGTCTGATTTTGATATTCTGTCCCAGGAAGGGCTTTTGTTTTGCTGAGTTGGGTTTGCATCACCTTATGGCTTGCAGTAACTGAAAGACACATTTTGGCCATGGCATTTCTCATCCTATTGCCCTTCCTGGAGAGAAACTGAGCTGGGGGGAAGATTTTTTGCCCAGGACTGGAGCGAAGCCAAACTAAAATGATCTCAAAATCCCTTGTGAGATGGCATTTCTCTTCTGTTGAAGCTATCAGAAGAGTTTGCTCTAGCCCTGCTCTAGTCCATATCAGGAGACGGCCATGCAATCCCCAGGGATACTGGGGACACCTCCAAGACACTGCAGGGTGGCTGACCCCACCACCACTCTGGGAGAAGCCTCTGGAGCCTTGGCGACCCTTCAGCCTTGGGGACCATGAGGAGTCTGGATGGCTCTGGTGCCTTCCCCTGGGGCTGAAACACCCCCCACACACACCCCCTCGAGAGGAGGCTGGAGACCCACAGCCAAGGACTTCTGCTGTGACAGATGGAAATGGAAAGGCTTTTTTTTTTTTTATTAGATGAGAGAGAAAAAGCTAAAGGCCACTTGTGCAATTAAGTGCCTTAAATGTGGATTTTATTTCGATGTAATGGGATGGTTATTGCATATAAAAGAAGTGCCAGATGGTTGTTAAAACCACATTTACTAAGTTCTAATAACTGTGCATTTGACCTGTAGCCCATCAGGAACTGCAATCCCTCATTATAAAATAGCTCGGGAGCCCTCGCCCCAGGCAGAGCCTCTGGCTGGTCCTCGCTGGGACCTTTGCACGGCAGCAGCACTCTGTTCAGGGCAGGACTCAGCCTCGCGGCGCGGCTCTCCAGCTACAGGGTGCTTAGCCTGTCTCTATTTGAACTTCAGCTGGTTGGTGATGGTGACGAGGACAGAGGGATAGGGAAACGTGAAATAAATCTCCCAGCTTAGGGAGAGGGGCCAGGACCCCTCCACGGGGTGCAGGGCAGTGGAAGGTCTCTGCACACCCCAGGGCAGAGCTCTCCTCTGCTGCCCTACCTGTGCCAAGGGGCTTGGAGGAGGGAGCATGGAGGATGGAGGTGGAAGGTGGAGGACAGATGATGGAGGAGGGAGTGTGGATGATGGAGGGTGGAAGGTGGAGGGTGGAAGTTGGAGAGTGGAAGGTGGAGGGTGAAGGAGGGAGGGTGGCGGAAGGCCCTGGGAGGAGCAAGAAGCTGGGGTATGGCTCCTTCTCCTCCCCCCGTGGGAGCCTTGCTTAAACACGTGCAGGTGCAGGCAGGGGAGGAATGGGGTGAATTTACAGAGGGGACTGCAGATCTCGTCTCCCGCTGCCTCCCCACACCCGCTGCACGGGATGCATGGGATCCGGGCAGCTCAGCCCTGTGGCAGCCCCGAAGATGACAGTGCACAGCACCAGCCCCCGCAGCACCTCTGGGCTGGATCTGGCCCCGTGCGTTCAAGGGGAGCCCAGGACAAGCAGGAGAGTGAGCCCCCAAACCTGTGGGCTGTGCCACAACATCCCCCCCTCCGTCTCTGCCTGCAGGCAGCACAGCCAGCCTTCCTTCTTCGGTAAAGACTCCAACAATTCCCTTTTTAGGCTTAATACCACCAGTCATGGGAAGGAACAGGAGCCTGTTCCCCAGCCCCACTGGGGCGGCTCTGAGCGGAGGGGCTGCCCGCAGGGCTGCAGCCCATGCTCCAGCTGCCTGCAAATGGCTTTCCAAGACAGCCCTTCTTCAGGGCACTCGCTGCCCCCGCAGCTCCTGCCTCGCCGGAGGGGCACCACTCATCCCCGCTCTGCGGGAGCTCGGCTGCTCAACCTGCTTTCCCAAGTGCACACCTCGCCCCGGCCAGCACGAAGGCATTACTGCACTGGCCAGGGTCTGCTTTCCTTATTATTACTCCTGGAAAGCTCTCCCTGATGAATCCCAGCTGGGAGACTTTTTTTTTTTTTTTTGCGTCTTATTAAATTGTTGATATGTATTTTTTTTGCAGCGCTGTTCGTCCTCCCCTCCCCATCCCGCCCTGTGCCCCACCGGCCCCCCTTGGCAGGAGGGGATGAAGGGCTGCCAGGCTGCCTGGACCCAAACCTGTCCCTTCCCCCTGGGTGTCACACCTGTGGGCTCCCTGCACACCCTGTCCCTGGGAGCACTGCCTGCTGCGGGGCTCTCCCAGTTAGCCCAGTCCCTACACTGGCAGGGACTGGCAGTACCTCCAGCATCCCACACCCTCCTGACAGCATCCCCAGGGCACAGCCCCCATGCGAGACCCCACAGCATCACCTCCCATTAGGAAGGTGATTTATTGAGCCCTCCCCGCTCCATGCTGCCCCAGCGATGTAACCCACATCCCGGCACTGCTCAGCCCCGAGTGAGAGGATGGACTGGCAGCTGGGAGCAGGATGGAAACTCATTGAAAGGCTCCAACAGATGGGTTGCGTTTGCGCCATTCCCATCGTACATGTTGAAACTCTCCTGTTTTCGCAGGATGATGTCAGATCTGGGCTCCTCGGCCAGATTCCCTCCACCGCAGGGAGGGAGACTGAAGTGGAGGAGGTGGGAGTGGGAGCGGAGGCCATGGGGAAAGGGAGGGATCCGGCCAGGACACTCAGAAGAGACGTACACCTCCCTCTCCATCGCATGAGAAATGGGATGAGGCAGACAGGTGAAACGCTGCTGCTCGACTCACTGCTTTTCCTGGCTCCCGTTGGCTCTGGCATGCCAAGACCAGGCATTTCCTGGCAGCTTCACAGCCCTGCAGACCCCACCGGGGCGGGGGGGCTCATAAAAACCCAGCAGAAGGAGCCGGCAGTAAAACCCACCTAACTGAGGTCTGGAGTCATCGAAGGGAAAACGTGTCCCAACCCATCCGGAGGCACCGGGTGGGTGGAGGTGGCTGGGAGGTGCGGCAGGGGACCCTGCCCACCTGGGAGATGCCTCCCCCCAGGTTTCCCCCTGCGTTTGCCCAGCCTTAGCCTGAGCCCAGCCCCACTGACAGCACAGCGGCCGCTCAGACTGGGGTGTTTCACCCCTTAACATCACCTGGGCTTTGAGCTGTGCTGGAGGGGGGTGAGCCACCCCAGGGACCTGGCAGAGCCCCCTCCTCACCTCCTGCCCCGCGGCACTTCAGCCTGTTGCAGCCTTGGGGGGCTCTGCACAAGTTCCAGCTCCTGTGGGGAGCAGCTCAGGGACCCCAGTACAGCCAGGCTTTGCCTTGGAGGTTGGGGGGTGCACAGGCTTTGAGGGGGGATGGAGGGGTGCACGTAGATATGGAGAGGCCCTCAGCACACACCAGCATGGCATCTCCCTCGGGTTACATTGGAGCCCTGCCTTTCAGAGGTCCCCAGTGATTACTGGGTTGGGGGCAACCCTAACCCATGAAGGGTGCCACATGGGGTGGCACAGGTCCCTCCACCGCCTCAGTCCAGGGCACTGTGTCTGCAAACCGCTCCCGGTTATCCAGGGTTCATCTATCCTGGTGGCTCCGGAGGCGTTCCCGTCTGCGGGGCTGGGGCTTGGGGTAGCCCTGGCCCCTAGGAAGGGGGGGGGACGTGTTTCTCTCACATCGCCCACGTGGGACTGGCCCCACGCAGAGGCGGCTGCTCAACGCTTGACAGCTTGTTTAGATAGAAAGCAGGGGGAAAGGGAATGGCAAGTCCTGCCTCTGCAAGCCCATGGGAGAAAAAGCTGCTGGGAGCTGCTCGCCCCAAAAGCAGCACCCCCAGCTCAGCCGCCCCAGGGAAGCCCCTGCCACAGGCAGCCCCCGGGGATGTATCCCACCCCGCAGGCCTGAAGATGCTTCCCACACGTTTGGTATGATGAACCACACAAAACTCTTGGTATCGCCTCCTTTGCAGATGGTGCAAGCAGCCCAAAGCCATGCCCGCAGCATGAGGAAACAGGGGAGATTTGCCCGTCTTCCCCCCACATCCCCTGGGACCAGCAGCTGCGCAGGCTCACGGCCACTGTTGGAAACTCGTCCCAGCAAACCGCTCCACAGATGGGCTGGAAATCCTGAGGCTTTGGAGCCAGAAAGCCCACCAAGAGGTAATGCTGGGGTTTGTACCGGATCCACTGAAACTCTGGGAGTGGCGGCTGCTGAGCTGTGGCATCCCAGCCAAGCCTGGTGCCCAGCTCTTGCCAGGGCCATGGGTACCACTGCTGAGCCGCTCCAGGCTTCCCTCTGTCCTCCACACTGCCAGAGACATGGAGCATTAATAGGTATTCCCTGCTGCTACAGCACTGTTCAGTAAGGAAATCCCCAAGGGTGAGACTCCCTGGCACATCCCTAAGTGGCTCCGATAGCATTTAGGAGAGCCCCGCTCGGCAAGCAGGGGAGATGAACCAGTAGCCTTGGGGGACAGCAATGGTTTAGTGCAGGCTCCGTGTCCGAAGGTAACAGCGATCACTGGGGGTGAGGCTAGTCAGCCTTGGGGATAGCAAGGCATTAGCAGGACGGGTCCAAAATCATCAGCATGGAGAAGCCTGGAGCACACCGCAGCACCAGGAAATACGGGATATTTGAGCTTAAGGTCCTCTTTCTGTTGTAGAAAAGAATAAAGTCAGCACTACCCACTGCACTGGGTGGGCAGGTCCTTACTGGTATCCTCTTGGTGGCCCCAGAAAAGTCACCAGCAAAGTTTTGGTGGACAGGCAGAGGTAGCAGCTGGGCCAGGGAAAGGACGGGCTGCTGTGCTCCCCAGCGCTGAGTGACTGGAGAAAACCCTCCTCTTGGCTTTGGCAGCGTATGTGTGTGGGCGGAGGGTGGTGACGGGCACAGGGGAGGACCTGCCACAAAACTCCTGCATGTGGTAGAAATCCCAGCTTGGCTGATAATATTTCCCTTCTGCTCCAGCTTTCCTTGAGTCCCTAAATTAGAAAAAAGGCCCCAGGGAGCACTTAGAGAAACTATTAAAAATAATTAAAATAGAACAAAATAAATAAATGCAGAGAGATTGAAGAAATAAACCCCGGCTGCACAAGCCCCGGCCTCCTGCGCTGCCTGTGCCGATGGTGCTGGCGAGGCAGCCGCCGGCTGGGGCACGGAGCTCCCAGCATTTCTGAAACACTGAGCCCATTTGGGAACAGTCGCCCAGAGGTTTTCTACTTTCCCGGCTGGATCGGGACCACAGGGATTTACCTACACCCCTGGCAGCAGGGGCTGCAGCTCTTCCCAAGCCCCAGCCACCTGCAGGCAGAGGAGCAACAGCCATTTCTTTGCATGAGACCCATGCACGGACAGCATTGAATTTTCCAAAAAGACCTTAGGAGCTAGATCCTGCTGAAGGAGATTAATATTTTGGGGCTGGAACAGCAGCAGGGGCGTAAATCAGCATGGCTGCTGTGCAGTTGCTCCAGGTTCCACCAGCCCGGCTGGGATGGAGCTGGCCGATGGGTTTGTCTGCTGCCTCCCACCCTGCTGTCCCTGCGGGACACGCTGCTCCTGCCCTGCAGCCAGCGGGAAGAAACCGGTTCCTGACTCTTTTAGCAACTGCAAGTATCAGGTTCGGTTTCCTTTGATTCCCGGCATTTGGTTTGCTCTCCTACTTCATAAATATTCAACCGCCAGATGCTTGAAAGAGCGCCTGCAAACCCTCCCCGGCCCCCTGCGTGTCGGTGGGAGCAGTGCCCGCGGCCCCTGGCCCCATCCCGCGGGGATGTGGCCCCATGGCTAACACACAGGAGAGAGCACACGGCCAAAGCCAACAGCTCATAAACAAGCCCCGCGCCGAAATGCACTCCCCTGGCGTGCAGGTACCAGGCGCGTGATGCAAAACAGCTTGCGAGGCTGTGGGTTGGGAGATGATGCCCTACACCCCTGCAGTGGCTCCGGAGGAACAGCCTGGGCAGTGATGGGGATGCAGCTGCTCCCTGGGAATTTGGGATTCGTGTGTGCTCGCTCCCCTGAGTGTGCCAGGACGCGATGCGCTGCCTGCTCCCTCCCCATCTGCTGTCCAAGGGGGAAACCCAAAGGACTCCCCAGAGCCCAGGGGGTGATGGGGTTAGAGGGAGGCTTTTTGCAGGGGCGCCTGACCTTTCCCTGCTCCCTTTCCCCCACAGACAGAGCAGAGTTACCCATCCCACATGCCCACTCGACCTGTCGCAAGCTGGGGACGCACACCTGCGCCACTGGGATGCACAAAATCCACAATGCTCCCGGCTGCTGGACACCCCCTCGCTGATGGCTTAGCCAGGGATGGAGGGGCAGGGGAGAGAAAGAGGGGGGAAAAAAAAGAAACCCCAAAACCCCTGCATTACAGAGAGTTCTATTTTGAGCAGAGCAGTGCCCCAGCGAGGTCAGTGCTGAGGATGGGCAGCAGCTCTGGGGTGACAGGAGAGTGGGGGCCAGGGACCGCAGCAGCCCCCCCCCCCAGCCCCCCGGGTGCCTGCGCAATCCTGCAGAAACCCCAGCTCCTGCTTAGCTTTCCCGTTTCTTGCCAAAATCACTCCGGAGCATGTCAGCACGCTGTCATGTAAGGAATCTCATTTCGGAGAGGCTTTTTCTTTCTCTCCCTCGCTTTTCCCCCCTTTAGATACAAACCAGACACAGCTACGTTTTATTGGGTGCGAGGGCAGGGCTACCCGCATCCGGCCTTCCTCTGCTCCCCCCAAAACAATGCCGGAGTGGATTTGGAGGGCTTAGGCTGTTTGTTTAGGATACTTTTCGGTGTGTACGCAGGGACCATCCACACACAGGTACTCGTGGGCAGCCCCCTGCCCCGGGCTGTGGCAGTCTCACATGGAAACCAGAGGAGAAAGAGCAAATTTCTCTGTGAGGTGGCTTTGGGGCCGGTCAGGGGCTGCTCGCTGAGCCCCATGGCCAGGCAAGCCTCAGAGGAAGGGGATGCTGCTTCTTCCCTCCGCTGCATTGTTATTTTGAGGAGCAACACCCCATTCCCAGAGGAGCACTGCTGCCTATAAAGCCCCCGGGAGGTACTCACACCCTCCTCTCTCAACCCCCATCACCCCAAACCCCCTCAGCGAGGCCGCAGTCCCTGCACATTCCTCCTCCTCTTATTCCAGGTGACCGAGCCCTTTACCTGCCTCACCCCGGGGCTCAGCTCCCATGCTCTGGGGATGCATAGTGACAGACAAGTCCTGGCCTGGCTTCCCATTGCCCCCGTCAGTCCCTCTGCACCCCAGCCCCACAGCAGAACAGGGATTTCCCTTCTCCGAATGACTCCCTGCCTTTCTGGATGCCAGGAGCAGATCCCCTTGGCCCCACACATGCAGAGCAGTGGTGATCAGAGGGATTCATAATTCATTTGGGTGGTATTTATGGGCATGGGGCAGGCTGCCACCAGTGCCATTTGCTGAGACCAGGTGGCATCAGGGCTCCCAGCTTAGTCCTGCACCTTCGCGCCATGATGGAAAACCCCTGGGTGGTGCTGGTGGCTCAAACACAGGGGAGGTCAGGCCCCCGCCATGCCAGCGATCCTCCCTGGGGCTTTTCACATGCTGTCACATCTGTGGTGGGGCAGAGGCTCCTCAGCGGTGCCAACACCTCCACAGAGACCCGTGTTCTCCAGGAATGCTCTGCACACCTTGCCCTATCCCACCACCACCTCAGGAGCAGCAGTCTCCAGCCCCCCAAAAAAATAACTGGGCTGAGTGAGAGTTGCTGGGATGGAAAGTATTCAGGATGTCCAGTGAATCAGGGAATAGGAAGTCAGAGCATCTCCCCAACACCTTCCCCACCACTGCCTTCAGCGTGCCAGGTAAGGTGGGGAATGGCCAGGGCTGGACCCATGCAGACATCAGGAAAATTTAAAGAGGTTTTCCTGCTTTGCTGTTGTTCTCTCACTCCTCACCTCCGGCTCCTCTTGCTGCTGAGGAGTCACCATCCATCTGTGTGCTGTGAGCCCTGCAGCCTGCTTTGCACACCTGATGTCATCCTCCCTTTCCGAGATGCTTGGCCTGGGAAGCACGAATAATCTGGTTAGGTCAATGAAGGATTAAAACCCTCTCTTGGTTTTTTGAGCTGTCCCCCTGCAGATCCACAGAGGGGTTTTGGAGCCCAGGGCTCCAGCCAGACATGCAAAGTTTGCCTAAAAAGGGCTGTGAGAGCTGGTGAGCCATGATGCCCCTGCAATGGAGGCATCTGCACAGCACCCAGCACCTCTGCTCCCTCCTGTGCTCCTGCATCAGCCCAGCCATCCCTGACCTCACCTCTCCCCATCTGCAGCACTGACCAAAGGTGTCCTGAGGAGGTTCTGCATCCCCAGGGAAGGAACAACCCCCTCTCCAGGGAGCCCTGGCCCATATGGAGCCCAACTTTTGCAAATGCACAAGGATTTGTTCAAGAGTTCACCGAAGTTTAAAGTGAGAGCTTGTCTCAGACGCACCCTCTGTGATGCTTTTCCATCCTAACTCGCATCAAATCATCACTGGACATTTATTGTTTCTGGGCATGCTCCAGTTCCTCCAGGAGACAGCAATCAGAGGGCCCCTCGCCTCCTTTTTCTCCTGCCATCCCCATGCTCAGCCCCATCCCCCCTAGTTTCCACCCCTCAAAGCCTCCAAACTCAACACCCCCAAAGCCCCTGCCAGGAGCTGGGCTGGACCAAGCCCCAGAAGGGCGAGGGCTCTGCATGCGCCTGGGGCAGCCAGTCCAGACCATGGAGCTCACTGTGGATGGTGGTAACAAAAGGGTAAGCAGTATGGGAAGGGCTGGTTGTGAGCAGAGCACTGCTATCTGGAGAGACAGAGGAGGTGAGGAGATGCTGGAGGATGCCAGGATCCCTGCCGACCAGTGGTTGATGCTCCCTGCTGCAATTTGAAAGCTGCTGCAGCCTCAGGATAAGGTTTCCAGTACAAACACTTAGAGGTTTTCACTCCAAGTTTACGTTCCAAGACTAATTTCTCAATATTCATTTAGGGAGCCTGCCTTTCTGTGGGTGTAAATTGGTGTACCTCCACTGCCTTGGAGAGGCCTGCACTGATTTATATCAGCTGAGATGCTGACCCCAAATTTGCAGTTTGCACAAATGTTCCTGCCAATAAAACTGTTATTTAAAGTATTCACAGAAAGTGAACCCAGGAGGCATGTGAACATGGTCCAAACAAATCTAATTAAAGCTTTCATCCAGAAAATTCTTCCTTGCTATAGAACAAGAATCCATACATTAATACTTGTCCTCACTTCACTGGGGCTAAAAAACTCAGTTGGGAGGCCCAGGGTAACTGATATTTGTGCCGGGCTGAGCACTCACAAACTCTGCCATCTCTAGGACACCTCAGAGCATCTCTGCATCCTCATCCTTTACAGTCTCTCTGGATGGCACTTAGCTTCGTAAAGAACCACATTGCATAATTCAGACCAGTCCAGCCAGGCTGCAGCAGAGCAGAGCCACATGCTGCTGACTGTGCTGGGGACACAGCTAAAGAAAACACCCTGGCAGGGGCTGACGGGAGCCAGGGAGGACTGAGGCGCCAGCATCAGATGAACTTGGGTGCCACCAGCTTGCAGAAACATGGTAGAGCTGATCCAGCTGCTGCATCCCAGCTGGCCCAGTGGCTGAGCTGCTGGCTTGGCAATGTGAATTCAAGCCCTTTCTTTGGGCAGATCCTGATTTTAATCACTGACCACTTGATCTGCACAAACTACCACAGTGAACCTACCCAGGAGGAGCTAATCCAGCCCTCGCAGCAGCATTTCAGAAGGCTCTGTGTTACTCCCCAGGAAACTGGCTGCATAAATCTAGAAACATCGCGGCCAGCGCAGACTCAGCATCCATGACAAGCATCACTGTGTTACTGCCTCAGTATCTAAACTATTAATGGTGCCGGTACATGAACCCTCCTGCCTTTCAGCACCTGCACAGCCACCCTCACCTGCCACTCCAGCCCATGCTGCTAAGAGACAAAAGCCCACCAGCAGCCTTGCTGACAGATGAAATATTTCTCCCCTGGCTTGGAAAACAGATGGGTAGAGACTCCCTTCCCCTCTTCCAGTGCTACCATGGAGGGGCTAAAACAAGCTGTGAGCTCAGCAAGGGACAAGACATCGCAGGGATTGCATTTGCATCAAACTCAGCAGGACCAGGGCACACGGCAAGGGCAGGGAGAACCTGCTGCAGCTGCTGGGTATCCCACGGGGTATGGGCATGCGTTGGCCTGGGGTTCCAGGCTTGGCTCTTTTCTAAGATCATCACCCCAGATCAAGTCTTACATCACAGCGATAGGGCAGCCTACAGGGATGCTGTATGGTGCATCTCACAGTCACAAGCAGGAGCCAAGGACCAGGTCTGCAGGAAGCATCTCTGACCCACTGAAGTCCAAGGATTGGGGGCACATAATCCCTTGCTGGTCTGGTCTAGTCACATTTTCTCTACTCCTTCTTCCTGCCTTTTTCTCCTTTTTAGCCGACGTTAAGTGGGAATCACCCCATCACTCACCTTTTTCTTCCTCGCTGCCTCTCCAAGAAGCTAAACAAACAAATCCAAATCCCCTGAACCACCTTCATTTCATCTGCCCTCCCAAAGGCCCATGTTTTTCTGCAGGATTCCAGCAAGATGGCCCTGCAGGCGTTTTCCAAGACAGGAGAAACTTCAGACAGCAACAAAAATGTGTAGAATTTGGCCTATTCTGTTCCCTTACCTTTCAGTGACCTCCAGGGAGCTTTAAACAGGCAGCATCTTCCCTCGCTCCCTGGCGTGCCCCAGAAGAGCTCCTGCCAGCCCAGGCTGCCTGCTGGGGAACAAGCCACAGAAATGGAAAAAGAGAAAGAATGAGAAAGGTGGGGAGAAAAAGATGAGTTGACTGCTAATGTAAGAACTATTTCCATGCACATTCCTTGTGCAACCAAATAGCTGGAGCAAGACCTTTCAGTGCAAGGTGTGCTCCTCATCCCTGCTCCCACCCCACCTGGCCCAGGGCTCTGCAGAGATGCACCAACATGGGCATTACTGACAAGTCTGTCGTGGGAGCCAGGAGTTCCACGTTCTCCAGGGCCACAAGTTGTTGCTCTTTGGGCACACACAGGACAGCTCAAGGAGACTCCAGAGTTTTAGGTTTGCATCCATTGTATTCACCTAGGTGGTTTTGGCCACTGTACAGCTGGAGAAATCCAACATAAGGTCTGAAACAGAAAGCTTGACCTCATTATCCCATCCCTTTCCTCCACATCATTGCCAAGGAATTGCCCAAGGGCACAGACGTCTTTCTCCTCTGCAGGAAACCAGGCCTGGGTATCACAGGACAAAGAACTTGTCTCCTGTCACTGAGCCAGAGAGCAGTGCTGCACAAAGGGGACTGCTCCTTCTGCAGCACCAGGGCTGATAGCCAAACCTGCTACTGCTGCATATCTCCAGGAAAATCCAGTATTTGGAGCAAGGTATTTTAAAAAAAGTCAGGGGATATCTTGTGTGTGGCATTGCAGAAGGAGGCTAGGGCAACAGAAACTTCCCAGACATGGAGGATGCTCTTCCTCCAGCTCTGTAGCCAGGGAAGCAGCCAGCTTTTGCCCAGACACCATGGGTTTCATGATGTGTCTGAGAGGAGCAACAAGCATCCCTCAGGATGGTCCACTGAGCCACAGCTGGCCTGTCTGGGGATGAGGTCTCTGAGGAGTGCAAAGCCCAGGGCAGGACCATCTGAGGGACAGATGCTCCCAGAGCAGATTTTATTGCATTCACACCCTGGCCATGACTTTAACCTTGACCTGGAGGGCTCGTACAGCAGGAGTCAATTAATTCCCTGTGCTCATCCTGAGGGACAGGGTCACTCAGAGCCACTCAAGGGGCTGTGGGGGACACCTGCATTGCCCCCACATGCCACAGCTGCCCAGCACTACCAAGCATCCCACTGGGCTCCCCCAGACAAGCAGGACACACACCCTGCCATCTCCTCTGTGAGTGTTCCACAAGCAAGGCAGATGAAATGAAAGAACAGGAGAGCTGTAAACAAGCTAATCTGAGTGTCTCCCTGGGGCCTTGTCAAGTCAGCTTCAGCTCCAGTCAACACCTCTCACATCAGCCGGAGCCCAGCCAGGCAGCCCCGAGGGACCACTGTGTTAATGGCTTTCAGGTGTTCCAGCAAGGCATGGAGGAAGAGCACAGGTAAGGTTCTCCTTCCTTCCCACCCTTGTCCCTCATGAAGTCCCCACAGCTGCCTCCTGGCTCTGCTCTCAAGCATACATTTCACTGCATGATGCTGATTTCCAGGCTACCCAGCATGCATTTCTAAAGAGTGGTTCTTACCACAGTGGAAAAATATTCTTTCACCTCAAAATTAAAGTTAGATCAGGGCCAAAAGCAAACAAAAGAGCATGAGAAGAGAGCCTGTCAAAATCAACCGAGCTTTTTAATAGACTTCCAAAAATCTTTTCCTGCCCAGGTCTCTTCTCCCCTTGTTTCCCTCCCCTTTCCCACTAGAGCCACAGTCTCCCTCTGAGCCAGCATCCCACCTGTTTCTAACCCCAAAGCTCCCGTGCCACATTTCCCAGCAGAAGTGATGAGGAATTCAATGGAAAAAGTAAAAGGTCAGGATGGAGCCATGCCAGGGCTGCATAACACAGCTACAGCTGGGAATGGACTTCCAGAAAACGTCCATCCTTCCTGGTGACAATTCTCAGATGTCCTAGAGATGAATGAGACTTGCCAAGGAGGAGGAGTCCTCACTGCAGCTCAGAAGCCCAAGCACCATGGAAGAGGCAACGGCAATCAGGGAAAGCGAGAACCTGGTTTGCAAGTGCAAAGGAGCAGGAAATTAGGTAGGCAATTAGGTAGGCAAGCATCCGATCTATGACAAACTGGGCCACCGACACATCAAGCAGGCAATGAAACAAAGAGCCAGTGATGAACCCAGCAAGCCACCATACAGCCAGCAGCAGATGTGTTCAATTAGCCCAAGAGCCAATATCCAACCAAACACCAACCTAGCCAGCAAAAAATAGACAATAGACTACTTGTTCCATCAAACAGCTGAGTTAATAGCAAAAACGTGCAGGGAGTGAGTGAGCAGCCAAAAACCCACGCCAGCCACTCAATAAGTCAATTAACCAAAGACCCACATAATCAACCACTTAAGTAGAGCCGAGCAAATAACTCACAATGAGTTATTTATCCATTGAATTTAGCCTCTAGTTTTGCTTGGGCCATCTCTGTGAGCACATGTCAAGTCCCTTCAATTGATTTTCAATTAATCTCATTTTGGCTTGTTTACTCTGTGCATGGCTGGCCAAAAGTTAACATTTGAACTGCACTCATTAGCTCTGATTGCCCAGGAAGATTACATGTTGCTCTCTACTCTCAGATTAGATAAGCATAGTTTTGCCAGTGAATCTCAGTCCCCAAAACGCTCAAACAAGACTGCTGTTAAGCAGCCAGGACACGGTGATCACATTATTCAAAGAGCGAGCTCAACAAGCTGTTATTGAGCACTTATCCAGCCATCCAAGAAGTTCAACTAAACAGTCCCACAGGAAGAAGGCTAGTGATGCTGCTCAGACAAGATCAGGGAAGTGGAGGGTTTGGGTTTAGTGCCCTACAGTTGGGTCCCATTTCTGGGGATCGTCTCCATCACTGCAAGACAGTTGCTGAGGACATAGCTCCATCAGCAGGCAAGGATTGCCCAGCTTTGCAACCACAGCCCCTTGTCTGGGGGTCCTCAAACTCTGCCTGGGATATGCAGTACCTTCTGCAGGGCCTCCCAGCAGACCTCAGCTTCTGATTTATTGTCAGTTTGAGAAGTGCCTCCACAGTGGCAAGCTCAGGACACAGCCAGGCCAGCTCTTTCTGGCAAGGGCTGGGACATACAAGGCTCTAATTACATCTGGATGCTCCAGGCATCACCAGATCATTAAAATGACAGCAACATCACACTGACAACCACCTGACTAGGAGCTTCTCAAAGGAGACACTGCGTTCCCCATCCCACAAGCCTTTGAGGAAAGGGCTGCATGGTGGCATGGAGTCCAGGGCTGCTGTTGCCCTCCTCCTGGCACAGAAATGCCTCCCTCCCCTGCTCCACACCAGGCTTTCTCATTCGCTGCCAAAACATCACAAGTCTTCTCATGCAGATGATCAAACACAAGCCCAGGCAAAGCTCTTGCTCCTGTGGAGCCATGCCACAGCAGGATGTGGCCCATGCCATGGGTCATGGAGCCAGATACTAGCAAGCCATGGCCATTTCTACATCAACGCTATGGACGATGGGGAAGGTACCATTCCTGGCCTTCTTCACCCCAAATTGGCCACGAAAAGAGACAAGCCAGGCAGAGTGGGCTAGCTCCAAGCACGGCCCCGCACAGCTAAGAGAGCTTTACATCCCTGTCCTCCCCGAGGCTGCCGTGAGTGCTTCACATTCAGCGCTGGCCAGGGAGGAGGGATATGCTGCCGGCTCAGCACTGCCAAACCACACTGTCAACTGCTTCACTGCTGCCTGTGAATCTTAATCCCGCAGGCAATATATAACCAGCGGGAACTACACCATCTTTGAAGTGCGAAGTGGAGTATCAGAGGAACACTATCTCCTGCCTCTCCAAGAGGCGACTGCAGGCAGTGTCAGAGATTAGGACTAATAGTACTTAGCTCACTTCAGCAGGCAGCTGAATCAAATGATCCTGACATGCCCTTATGTCCTAATGAATCGTGTCTGATTTTTCACCCAACTCCGAGCACGGAGCAGCAGTGAAGCTCAGACCTTGTTGCTCTCATACTCAGAGCGCTGTGCAAGAAATCACTGCCCTCATTACCCTTGCAAATCTAGCCTGTGTTTTTAATCTAGACAGCATCTCCTACAGCTCCCACTGCAGATTTGGGTTGGATCTTGACTTTCAAAGAGAATTGACCTCTCGAAAGCCAAGCTTGGCTGCAAGCATCAAGCTTCAGCTTCGAGACCAAACAAAACCCACTGATTTCACATTATTTCCATGCAAAGCTATAAATCAGCTCAGGCTTGGCTTGACTGTAGGCCAAGACTTGACTGAAAGGTTCATGAACCTTAAGGAATCTTTTGACAAGCTCAGTCCGAGATTCAGATTCGTAATGAAACCCCAAAACAGTGAAGTTCTGCTAGTTCCACATAATTTCAGGTTCTGTTGTGAACATTTCATGCAGCTCTGGGGACATGGTTACACCAGCATAAACCCAGTTACTCCTTAAAAATCAATAGAGCTGGCCTGGATTTATGCCGGTGTAAGAGCAATCAACCCAGCCCAGAAAGAGAGTTATTTTTATTCCTTGCCTTCTGTTTTGCTAGAATCCACCCAATAAAAGTTCCCAGCCTGAGTCCAGACTTTAGAAATGCAAATGCCAGTAGAGCATAAACCCCAGTGTGTGTCTGGAGGAATTCATGTAAATCAACAGGGTTACTCCAGCTGCACAAGGCTGCTTGGCTCATGTGCGAGTTGATCAAGCTCAATGAAAACCAACAAGAACCCAAGGACCAACCTCCCTCCCCATCCCAATCTGCTAGTGCCCCCAGGGGCTTCTCTGAAAATAGACATTTACTGGGTTGTTGCTGTAAGTGGTGACTGTTTCTGAAGGGCAGAAAAATCACCATGCCCCATCAGACTGACCTCAGGACAGAGGTTCCTGCAGTGCCGAGAAGGCTCCCCTGGTGCTGTGCTGGGCTCTCAGCAGGTCCATCAGGCTTATTCCCACCGATTTTTCACAGAGCCCCAGCTCTAACAAGGCAAACTGAGTTTGTGCTCTGGAAGGAAAATGCTGTAAGGCTCAGGGGACGCTGCCCTCTACCCTCACTCTAGTTTTATAGCATCTCTGCAGTGGTGGATCAACACCAAATTGCTCCAAATGGGAGAATTGATGCGAGGTGCTGGGCAAAAGTCCATTTAGCTCTTTTCTGTCCCAGCACAGGACCCCATCTCTGCAAGTCCAGCTGGATGGCTGCTGGGGTAAGGTACTCCTGCTCCTCTACTCCCGGGCCTCATACTTGTACAACAGAGAAATCCTGGGCTCTAAAGCCTTGCGCAGAAGCAAAGCAGAGCATGGCAGCCAGGTGGTGAGCTCCATCGCCCTGCAGTAACACCAGCCCTTTCAACAGAGCCGCTCCGGAGGCGTGCTGCAGCAGCGCTTGGCCTGGCACCAGTTACTGCTCCTTCCTACACCAGGCATTTCCTGCTGTAAGACAGCATGCAGCAGGATTTCCCTGTATTTGCTTATTTAAAAAAAACCTTCTTGTTGCAAAGGTTTAAGACCTGGCAGGAGGCTGGAGCTGTTTATTTCCCCGGGAGGGCTCGCAGCAGCCTCAGAGGTATAACGCAAGGAAGCACTCTTGCCTGCCTGCTCCCCACGTGCACCCCAGCCCTCCCCAAAGGCTGGCAGGCAGCTCTCCTTTCACAGCTCATGTTAGTACCCAGAAAGCCACTGGCTTTCCTAGACTAATCTCAGTCTGCCAGATCCTCCTGCCCTTGTTTTAATCCCACACCCGCTCCCAAGGGCTAAGGTGCTTTGATGCATGCGCCCTTCCATGCTTTGGGAAAGGAGGTCCTCTAAGGCAGCCGGGCCATTGCTTTGGCAGTCATTATCATCCTGCCAGTACTGCTGAGAAGCTGGCTTGGCCCTCTGCCTTCCTTGCTAGGCTCTTCAGGGGTGTTACGACACAACTCCTCACTCCCTGGCAGCATCTTGTTGATCCTTCAGTGCAGGTGCACCAACATTTAAGTGATTGTCCATATAAGAAAATCCACCATTGATATATGCTGCCCCTTGATCTGAACAAGTAATGGTGCACACCTCAGAGGGGCTTGAGGTGGGATCAGTTGGACTTCAGGTGCTGGTTGTGCCGGGCTGACCCCCTCCCACATGCCCTGGGCAGCTTGGAGCAGGGTTTTGGAAGGGCTTCCTGCAGTGACCCTCTGTGTTGGGTGTGGGGCTCATTCCCACAAACACTATGTTGTACCGCAACCGCATTTCCTAAGATGTAGCCTTTAGATTCCTGGGGATGCTGCTGGGGTGAAGGGGTCGATGCTGCTGAGGGTCTGGTGTTCCCAGCCATCTTGGCCACGTGCTGAAGGCACCACACAGCAAGTGAGACACCTCCTGAGAGCACAAGATTAAGTCTTCTCTGGCCTCCCAACACCTGCCCGGCAAGTCCAGCATATGCCTCAGTATCTTACTCCTCATGTCAGTGGTATCACGCCAACACACAATCCCAACCAGTGCGGTACCTGCCTGCTGTCTGTTTTGGAGTATTCCTTTGAAACGCAGGAGAAGACCCACTGCGCTAACAAAGATAGGATTCCAAACCTCAGATGCCAACATGAGTTTTAAAGGAGCTTGGTCATACATCTGAACCCATGCACAAGCAGACAGAAACCTTAATGCTTAAGGTTTAACTTAATGCTTAACCCCCTTGAAGAGGGGTACCCCCTTATTTATCATTAACACTGCTACCCATTTGTACTTACAGTTTACAGCAAAAAATATTACAGTAAAGAATATGCTCTTATCCTACCAGGAGTGAAGTCCAGTAGCAAGACAAGCAATCAGGGAAGAAACCACACCATTGCCAGGGAACACCAAGAGCAGAATTAGGGTGGAGGATGAGCCAAGGGTGATGGCAGCACAGGAGGTACCTGCAACAATGGGTATAACCCCACATGCACTGGACACAACAGGTAGAGCTGGGTGCTGGTAACAGGGCACATTGAGAGCCCCAGAGGGTGATGACCCACATCCAAGGTCCATCCAGAGAGCGCAATCAGGAGCAAAAGCAGCCAGAAAGAGGACTGGAGGCACCTTTCAGCATATGGCCAAGGTCCATCCAGAAATCAGAGCAAGAGACATACCCTCAGGCCAAGCAGGGAAGAAAGGCTCTGACACTGAGCTTAAATAGAGCCCCAGGTCCATGGGCAGGGGTGTGGGTGAGGTCCCAGGTGAGGCTGGTCAGGGCAATTGATGTGCATTGAGGTGCACCTGAAGGTGCTTCAGGGCACCTGGCAGATGTGGGTGCGATACTGCAGTACTGAGGGGAGGCTAGCCCAGATGTTTAGAGGTGCCAGGTGTTTGAAGGTCCCTCTCCCCTTCCCTGTCAACAGAACAGAAGAAAATCCGTTTCCAGCATTCACCCACCTTTTTCTCAGCTGTGAACTGGTGTTGGAAAGGCAGTTTCATGGCTCTGCTGTCAGCAGGGAGCAGGGCCAAGCTCCGTCCCCGGCAGCAACGCTGAGCATCTGCCGCAGTAGACCAGGGTTCCCCCAGCAGCCATTCTGGCAGGGATCTGGACCAACGATCCCCAAATTCAAGGGAAGGACCGCGGGGTGAATGCCTTGCAGCAGGCACCAGGATTTGGCTCCTGAGCACTACGCACGAGGGGAGAGAGTCCGTTGAGGAATACAGACTTATTCAAATTGGATGCAAGCTACATTTTATCTTATTGGAGTGGGTTCGGAGGTGATGTAATCACTCAGTGTGCTTGTACGTTTGGGATCGGGATGAGATGCTGTTTATCATGAGCTGACAAGTCAAGGAAGGATGCGAGAAAATGATCTGGGACTTCCCATGCAGGACTTGCTGGAGCTGCGAACCGGGGGAGACGTGACTGGAAGCCGTAAGGATTAATGGCCCCTCTGCTGCTGTACAAGGCGCGAATGAATGAATTCTGTTCCCCTTACAAAGGAATGCCATTAATTCAAGGGGAGATAGTCCAGATTTTTCTCCAGTGTGATGAAAGCAGAATTTGGCCCTTGATCTTGCACAGAAAACGCCTGTCTAGCAAGTTTTGAGGCACTTCTTTCCATTTCTCTTTTGATTTGATTGCATTTTCTTCTGTGGAAATATTTTTTTCCAGTAAATGCAGAGAGAAAGGAAAAGGAGATAGGCAGGCAGGCGAGTAGATAGCCCGGTGGTCGGGAGGGAAGGAAAAATGACTGAGGGGAGCTGTGCCCGGGACACGGGGGGCTGCTCCCCCCCGGGCAGCGGGGGAAGATGCTGGGGTGTGAGGGGGGAAAGGCCCGGGGGGGGTGGGAGGTCTCCGGCACCTTTGTCGTCTCGTTGGCTGGAATTCATAAGTAAACACGGAGTTGAGTGAAACTGCTTCTGCTCGCCAGCAGCCCCTCTTCGGCACTCGGTGGAATTTGGGGCGGGAGAGGGCCAGGTGGGGTCCGTGTTTGCTCACATTCCTCTTCACGCGCCAGTTTCGGGATGCTGCCGGAAAGCAGGGGACAGCAGCAGGGTGGTGTGTGTGGCCGGGAGGGGTGATGGGCTCCCTTGGCTTGTGGTGGCTTCGTGCCTCGGTAGCTGGGCCGGGAAGGGGAGGCGATGCTGTGGGGGTGATGGGGAATAGAGCGCTGGGGTAGGGTTTTGTAGTGCAGAGGACCAGGCGGGTGAGCTGGGAGGGCTGGGGCTGGCACTGGAAGCTGGGCAGGGATGGGAGCCCCAGCAGATGAGGCTGTGCCATCTCCTGGCAGGGCACCAGGTCCTCGGGGAGCATGAGGCAGCTGAAATCCTGCGGGCACACTAACGCAATGGGTCCTCTGCCCCACATGTGCCCGGTTCCAAGCAGATGAGCATCCAGGAGGGAGAGCCCGGCACACGGCCACCCGCCAGCCCGGCTGTGCCCAGACCCTCTCCTCTGTGCTGGGGTCCCACCAACTTTCCCACCATGGGGTGCTCTGGGAACCCGCCAGAATACACATCATGAGCAGTTTCTGTGTAAGCTCTCTAACCTGCAGCTTTGCTACCCATCACAGCAGGGAGCTTCACCTAATTCCCTAATGAAGCCAGTGGTGCCTTTTCTTACGGAGCAGCTGAGATGGATCCGCTTTGCTGTGTGTCACCCAGAACAGTGGCAGGCTGAGCTCGCTGCCAAGCTGCGCTGCCTGCCATGTAGCATCACGTTTGCCACCCACGTCCTGCTTGGAGCTTCTCTCCACTGGCAGGATGCAGTGGTATGACAATCTACGAGCAGAAGCAGCAGATGTTTGTTAAAAAAAAAAAAAAAAGAAAAAAAAAAAGAGGCAATAATCCAGAATTTTGCTGATATAAACACAATACCAGCACTAAATACAACTGAAGGAAGACAA
Organism: Pluvialis apricaria; assembly: GCA_017639485.1. NCBI lineage: Eukaryota > Metazoa > Chordata > Aves > Charadriiformes > Charadriidae > Pluvialis > Pluvialis apricaria. Next base: position 6,034,222 of record CM030021.1, on the reverse strand, counting down.
AAACATCCCAAAGACATAAAACATCAGGCCCCTTGGAGAACCGCCAGGCTACATGCACCGAACTTGGTCAGCCTTGGAGAAATGAGTGCTTAACCCCTTTTCGATCTCTTTGGCAGTCCAGCCCACGAAGATTTATAGCGGACTCTGTTCGAAAGAGGCATCTTCCTCAGCACGTCATGCTCCTTTAATTATGGGTGAGAAAACTAACAGCCGCCCTCCAGACACCCGTCTGACCGTCCCGTTCCCCTCCCCGTGGGATGCACAGCCCCTTCCTTGCCGTCCATCCCCACCGCCTTCGCAGCCCCACCGACACCTCAGGGCCCTGCTGCGGTGCTGGGGATGCCTGTCTGCCAAACACCCGGCGCTCAGGTACCCTCTGGTACCCGCGAGCCATGCCGGCAGCCGGTGCATCCCTGGGATGCTCTTTCAGGAGAAAGGTGCCCTGCTGCCATACTCCCCTGCCTGCACCGGTGCCGCACCGCTGGGTGCAGTAGTCAGTGCAAGCCGGTGAGGGCAGGGCAGGCAACACGAACACGCCGCGTTGCAAATTCCTCTCTGCCGGCGCCGTTCGTTCCCAAGCCCTAATTACGGCGGTGCTGCAGGGGCCAGCCTGGCGCGGCTGGATCCCGGGGTCAGGCCAGGCTCCGAGGGCCAGCCGTGCTCCAAAGACAGCGCTGATGTATTTTGACAGGACTTAAGGACACCTGCTACTTTCAGAGATTTTTCTCTTTTGCTAGTGAGTTTTTGAACGAGCGTGTGTGTGTTGACAGGGGCAGATATCACTGGAGGGTGTTGAGGAGGGAGCAGGAGGGAAATCTCCAGAGAATGTGTCAGGAAGGATTTTTCTCGGCTGCTCACCCTACAGTGAGCGATGGGCACCAAGGAACCAGCACCCGTTGGACCTAGCTTGCGTGTGCTAGCTTCAGTTGTGAGGCCTTACCATATTCTTTTTCACAGCACTTTAAAGCCAATTAGTAGCTTTAATTTATGGAGACCACACACGTGCCCAACCCTTGTATTTGTGCTGGATGGCTTCCCTCTTGGAAACTTTCTTGGCTTTCTGTCCATCCCCAGGACGTTTCCAGGACTCCACCTTCCCCTGCCCAGCCCCACCGCCACAGGGGAGCTGAGAGGATTCATGGCCAAAGCATTGAGAGGGAAACTGAGCTACCAACCTTTCCCATCCATCGGAAATGTCTCAAGCTGAGCAAAGCACGTGCTCCACGCACAGGAGGGGGACTGCCTTAAGTCATGAAATAAAGCGCGTGTTCTGCTCTGTGGCTGTAATACAGAGAGAGACAAACTTCCTTCATGCCAGTGTCAGGCCTCGTGGACTGCAGCTGAGATGCTGCACTCCAATAGATCTAGCGGTCTTGACGGATTTCTTCCAAACAGACATGGGAAAGCAAAACTGGCTCTGTATAGTCGTTTCACCAGCTCCATTAGAATGACAGAATCATAGAACAGTTTGGGTTGGAAGGGACCTTTAAAGGTCATCCAGTCCAACCCCCCCTACAATAAGCAGGGACATCTTCAACTACAACAGGTTGCTCAGAGCCTTGTCCCACCTGACCTTGAATGTTTCCAGATGGGGCATCTACCACCTCTCTGGGCAACCTCTGCCAGTGTTCCACCATTCTCATTGCAAAAAATGTCTTCCTTGAAAATCACTCCCCATCCTCACCCCACCTTCTGTTCTGGTTTCCCTAGTCTCCCCACCTAAGGGACTGCCAGCCCAGTAACCATCAAATCCAGGCTTGACTCTCGCAGCCGTTGTAGTTCTGCTGGGGACACCATTGGGGGGACACCATGCAGTGTCCCTGCTGCACAGCGGGCAGGGAGAGCAGGTCTGAGCTTCACCTGCCTGTGCAGGAGCTGGGCATGGGAGATCAGCTGCCTGCTTTGGCGTGGGCAGGTCCTTGGTGGGAGTCACTGGGAGCCCAGAGAGGGCCGAAAGGTGTTTTTCAGCCTGGGAGCACCATCCCATCCCACACGGTGTTGCAGTGCAGAGCTCCCTCCATAAAGTGCCTGTTGGAGTGATGTAGAGCCACGTTGGCCAGATCTCCCTGTGAGTTTTCAGACATGTTATATATATATATGTATCTATCTATCTATATCTCTACCTATCTGCTGTTTTGCAGCCGGTGGGAAATGAAGGCTGTTCTCAGCCTTGTTCCATTTCTGTGCATTACCCGCAGTCCCCCTTGCTGGCATTCACTGGACCTGTTCTTAGTGTGTATCAGAGGAGAAGCCAGGAATTCAGTAGGCAGTGAAGGTGCTTGATGTCTTCCCAAAGTGCTCCCCTGCCTCTCCAGGAGTTTTTCTCTGGGTTGGAGTTGGTGGGATTATGTGAGGAGGGCTAGAACCATTACTGCACATTTCCCCTGGTGTCGGAGTGTCACCATCTAGCTGCTTTCATGTGCAAAAGGCAAAACAGAAAGACAGCCGACCTCTGAACTTTGGACAGGCCCTTTCACCACCTCAAAGCAGTTGACATTATCTCTGTTTTACCTCCTTTTTGCTCCAAAGCCTGGACACTTACGCCAAGTCCAGTTCTCATCACATCTGCTCTTTCAAAGAGTTGGGAGGTCCCAAGACCAGTCAGTCCCTGAGTCAGGACTCCGACATCTGGTTCAGCCTTGCCTATGAGTCCCTTGGGGAGCTTGGGAAAGTCACGTAACTATTCCTAGCCAGTGCAGCTGACTGCTGGGCCGGCGCGAGTCCCACCCCGGCAGGTCCCAGTTGGCCGCCCTTCTCCAAGGCTTCACCTCTGAGCACATGCCAAGTGCCTTGAGCTCTTCCGATGGAAAGAGCCTTGCAAATGTCCCATGGTCTGATGTCCCATGATGGGAATATAGGTGTCCTATGCCAGTGGTCCTCTGCCAGCCCAATTCCAGAAGAGGAAGGTGCAGGGATGCTCTGTGCAGTCTTGCATCTGCTGTCAAGACTTCAACAGGCACTTTCGTGTAATACCATTCTGTGGGATTTACCAGCTGCTCCCCTCTGCCCTGTGGTCCCCTCCATCCCACTATTTTAGAGAGATTTCAACTATTTTATTGCATTTGCTACTCAAGACCAAAGCCTGCTCACAGCCTCCCTGGCATGGAGCTGGAGAAACACTGCCAGTCCCAGCTTTATGCCAATATTAACTGAGCAGAGCCTGGCCCCGTGTGTGTTAATTGTTCACAGACTCATTATTGCCCTTCCCTGGTCTTTATTGTTTCCTTGAAGGGGCTGGGAGCCACAGCCCTCATGTGTGCAGGGTCCCAAGCAGAAGAGCGCTGCAGGAATGGGAGCTGGCAGCTCCCGGCCAGGGGTTGTTGCAGCGGATTTTGTTTCACCGCCTCTGCTGGGGCTTTGTTTATCCATCTCCATCCAATGAAATAAACACTTTCACATATCGTGAAGTCCTGCGGATGGAGCTTGGGAGCTTTGCTTTTGCTTTCCACATCCTTGTGGAGCGGTTGGCCCCACCGGTCTCCCCAGCAACCCGACTCACTTGAGTGCCACCTCCAACCCCCTTAGCTGAGCGGGACCTTGGTTCTCTCCTCCCAGGGACTCTGGTGGCACTTTTCCCCAAGGACACGATTTCCCCAGATGGACAAAACCTGGTGGCTGTGGGACGTGGTGCAGGACCATCCCTGCTGCACATGGCTGGGAGTGGAGGTGAGCCTGATGTCCTGGAGCAGTCAGGGGAGACAAGGAGCCCAAGTGTGGCAGGAGGAGGGGACCCTTGTAGAGACACTCCCGTGAATCCTCGCTCCTCTCACCGTGAGACCCCAACCATCCACCCCAGCTCCTCGGCTGAGTTCAAGGTTTTGTGCCCCTGGGGTTCATCCAGACCTTTCCCCAAGACCCCCCTGCGACCCTGGGAGCCATATGGGGAAGGAGAAGAGGGGGGCAAAAGGGAGGGAGAATATTTAGGCTCCTTGTTTCTGCTCACAGACGTGGCAGTCCCTGCGCTCGCTGCAGCTCCAGAACTGGCGAGCACAGCCCAGCCTGCTTTTATGTTTCCTGACTCTGCTCCCAGGCAGCGCCGGGACAGCCCAGCACCGAGGCACCGTGCTGGCCGGGACCCCTGCTGAGCTGGTCGTGCTGGGGGGGATCCGATCCCTGGGGGTACTGCGAGCCCCTCTGAGCACCACGGGATGCGGGCAGTGCAGAGGAAGGGCAAGCCAGCCCCAGGAAGAGGAAAATCTGATGCGCTCTCATGGCGTCCCCTCTTCTGGTGTGGGTCAGGAGATGCTCAGCAGCCAGGGTGATGCCATCACCTGCCTTAACCCCTTCCACGGGGAGAGCCCAGGAGGGGGCCGGGGCTTGCGTTGGCCTCCCTGGCCCCTCTGCCACAATGATTTACATCATCAGCACAGCCCAGATCCAGCCCTGATCCCATGGGGAAGGTCCTGCCCCCCCTGCCTTCCCCACTTGTGCTCGGGGGAGGCACAGGTCCCTGGGGGAGGCTGCAGACCCCAGCAGAGATGCAGGACCTGTGACCAAGGCTGTGTGGGGCTTCGCGCTCATGGGAGCATCCCACTGATCCCCAATGCAATTAGCGGTCCTCTAGGGCAGGCCGAGGGTTTGGCTCTGCTGGGGCATCCAAATTAGTGTCACCATCTGCAGTGGGTCGCAAATCAGGCAGCCCTCTCTGCCCTCCACCATTGTCACCACAGAGGTCAAGGTCTAACCCACACCAGAGCAAAGAGGGTCAAATTCTCCTAAAAGTCGTGTCTGTCATGACCTGGCTCTTTCTGGGTCCTTTGCTGCATCCCAGGCAGAACAGCTGCACTTGTGTTTTGGGGGGATTCCTACAGAATTGGGGTCTTCCCAGAAATGGGATCTGCGTGTCACATAGGACACCTGGAGCAGGGACAAAGCATCCCCCCAGCAAAGAAAAGTCTGGGCTGGGAAACCATGGAGCAGGTGGCAAAGCGAATAAGTAGCCCAATGTCACCAGTCAGAGGCAGGCTGGTCCTTTTTTGGGTGCTCAGTCTTGGAGCATAGTTTCTTGCAAACCCGGTTTTCACAGCATCCCCGCCAGGCAGTGGGGAACCAGGCTGTGGCCCAGGTGGAAGCCTGCCGGCTCCTCTCCTTCCCTCCGCATCCCCGAATCTGGCAAGTGCCACCGGCAGGATACAAAGAACAGACATTTCGTGGCAGAGAGACACTCACGTCCCCACCGTGTTTGCAGCCTGGCTGCTTTTGCTCCCCCAAACAGGCGAGCCCAAACCTTCTTCTCTGCCTCTGCTGTGCTTCGGCTCCGCTTCTCCGATGCCATAAATAAAAGGCAGGACATAAATAAATAATAACAATAACAATAATAATAATAATAATAAATCCCTGCACAAACATGTAACAAATCAAAATGACCCTGTCTGTGAATGAAGGGAAAGAAAAGGCGGTTCCCTCCCTGGAAGTCTCGAGAGCTTCCAAAAATAGGCTGCGGCCCCGGCCAAGGCGAGCGCAGCCAGGGTTTGCTCGGTCAGCGCCAGCACGGGGAGGGAGCAGCGGTTTCCCAGACGCTCCTGCCCCGCTGCGGTGCCCGCGGCCGGCCGGACCATGTCCCCCTGGCAGGGGCAGAGCAGCCAAGGGCCCCTTGGGGCAGCGAATGGCAGTGTGGGTCGGGCGGCGTGAAATCCCTCCTAAACTCAGGGTGAAATTTTATTTTGCTGCTTACAGCTGAGCAACCCGCGGGCCACAAAACACGCGTGCCGAAAGTGGGCATGGTTGGTGCCATAGCCGGGATGGTAAAAAGTGTCCCACAAGAGCGCACGCCCAAAATTTCAGCACCTAGCTGCCTTCTAGCCCTCGTGTCAGCTGTGACACAGACCTAGAGGATTTTCCCCATTTTCCCAGGAGGCTCCAAGCTGTGCTTGGTACACGTGATCGGACGCTTTCCACCTCTGGACACCCCCAAGAGCGGCGGCTGCTATGGGGTAGGAGGGTGCTGGGGTGGCTGGGGGCGGCAGAGGGACCGTTCCATCCCCGCAGCGTGGGGCGATGCTGGCAGCAGCCCCGTCCCCACTGTGCATCTCCCTAGGCTTTGGGCTTCTCCCAAGCCTTGCTGCAGGAATGCTCCTCACGCCGGCTGCTGCCTCCCACATCTGGGACCGTGAGTGGAGCAATGGGGCCAGGGATGGAAATTTGGGCTCAGCCCCGCTGGCTCACCTGTCTCAGCCCTGCACCCGGCCTGGGGACTGCACAAAACCCTCAGCAGACCTTGGCACCCTTCCTCTTGTTGGAAGCATCCCAGGCCTCCCGTACCTGGGCAGGATCTGCCATCCCACCGAGCGCGGGCAGGAGACGGAGAGATGGAGCTGGAACTCCTGCTGAGCTGACGGCTGCCTGTGCACGGGCGGCACAGCCTCCCTGCTCCTCCGGCCGGAGTCACATTCCTCCCTTAACCCAGCGTGCCGCAGTTCAGCACGAGCGCACACGTCCTCCAAGAGCCCCAGCCGGTGGCCAAGAGACTCCAGATGTTGGAGGAGCTGTGCACAGCTGCCGGCCAGCAGCGGCAGAGGGGAAATAAAGAAATAAAGAATTGACACCCTTTCCTTTCCTTTCCTTTCCTTTCCTTTCCTTTCCTTTCCTTTCCTTTCCTTTCCTTTCCTTTCCTTTCCTTTCCTTTCCTTTCCTTTCCTTTCCTTCCTTTCCTTTCCTTTCCTTCCCTTCCCTTCCCTTCCCTTCCATTCCCCCCTTACTTTCCCTTCCCTTCCCTTCCCTTCAATTCCCTTCCTTCCCTTCCATTTTCCCTTCCCACTTCTTCCCTTCCCGTTCCCTGCCTTCCCTTACCTTCCCTTTCCTTACCTTCCGTCCCTTCCCATTCCACTTCCCTTCCCTTCCCTTCCCTTTCCCTTCCCTTCCCTTCCCTTCCACTTCACCTTCCCTCTTCCCTTCCCTACTTTCCTTCCCTTACCTTCCCTTCCCTTCCCTTCCCTTCTACTTCCTTCCCTTCCTTCCCTGCACCTTCCTTCCCTTCCATTCCTTCCCTTCCACTTACTTCCCTTCCCTTTCCTTCCCTTCCCTTCCCTTCTCCTTCCCTCCCTTCATTCCCTTCCCTTTTCCTTCCCATTCCCTTCCCTTCCCTTCCCTTCCCTTCCCTTCCCTTCCCCTTCCCTCCCCCTTCCTTTCTCCTTCCTTTCTCCTTTCCCCTTTCCAACCCAGGACAGAAAGGAAAAGCAGTGCCCAAGTCCAGGCTCCCCTTCCCGGCACCATCCCTCTCTCCCAGCTCTCTGTTCAGCAGCGGTGCCTGACCCCAGCACATCACCAGGACATTCCCGCATTCCCTCCAACCTCCTCGGTCCATCCTCCCTTTTCCCAAGGCTGGGCCGTGCCTGCGAGGTCAGCCCGGGCAGAGCCGCCTGCCTGGCTCAGCGAGAGGAACCAGCAGAGACCGTGGCCTTACTGGAAAGAGAAAACCTCCCTGAATAATCAAACAGGAGCCCAGTAAGCTCAGCTGTGCGGGGCCTGCCTGAGAAATGAGAGCATGGAGCAGGAATGTCAGGTATTTCCTTCTGCTCCCCAGTGCTAGAGCAGCCCCAGGTAACAGACAGGGGCAGAGGAAGGGACCGGCGCTGCTTCCCCGCATCCCTTTGCCGCTGGGGAGCTCTGGGGCAACCTCCGAATCGCGAGCAAAGCTGCAGGGGTGGAAGTGAGACCGTGTCTCACTGGCGAGATACGGATCTGATGCTGTCAGCTCAAATGGGAAAGGAAACGGAGAAAAAGCCTGCAAGAACTGCGGAGATTTTATTCGAAGATTAGATCAATAGAAACCTTTCTGCAGCGTGGGAGCCGGGAAGGAAGCTGCCTCCGAGGAGGCCAAACTCTGTGTTTGAAATGAAAGCATTTCCTGGGCCATCAGCCCAGCACGCCTGTGGGACCGGGATGGGGAGGGCTTCACACAGGCACCAAAACCACGGAGGCCCACAGACCCGTACCACCTCTCGGGCTTGGCTGAACACCCCACATGGGATGCTCGGCAGGGATGGAGAGGAATCACGCCTCGAAGGCAAAGAGGGGGGATGCAGGAACGGAGAGACACCAGCCCCGCAAAGTTGAATTCAGGTCAAAGTCCCACTGCCCTTTGGTTTTATTTCTTCCTTCGCATGGCTTGCGGTTGAAACTCTAAACCGGCTCATCTGGCCGGCCGGCCGACTGGGAGCGGGGCTGCAAAGCTGGATCTTGGCGCGAGCCTCGCGTCGGCTCCGCGTAACCCCCAGCCATTTGCGCACGATGGAAAAGCACAGTAAAGCTTTTGCTTCCTAGTTTGCATAAGCATCACTGCCATTTCCAGAGAGGATGGGGAGGATAAGAGGCAGCCGGCGGCAACTTTGAAGGCTGGGGCAGGATGGAGAGGGGCTGGCACGGAGTGGCCGGAGGGGTAACGGCAGCTACAGCGAAGGGCTGCGCACGCAACGGGGCAGTGGGTTTTCATGCTGCTGAGAGCCCGGACCGGTGTGTTTTGCACATGCAAGCACCACCGATGTGGAGCTCGGCTGAGGCAGTTTGAGCACCGGCAAAGACTCGAGCATTCCAGTCCCTGCGTAGGGTTCCCTGTTGTAAAACGCGGCTGGTCTGCAAATGCCCCCCAGGTCCCCCCAGTTTTCCTGACCCAGTGTTTCCAAGCGTTAGGTGTGCAAACACAGCGCTTCCCTGCAGCTGCACAGCAGATGAGCGCTTTGCTCACTTTTCTCTCTGCTCTGCCTGCAGACACTCCCGATTACACGTGGTCTTCCAAAATGCAATCAAGCAGCAAAAGAAATTAGCAGCTCTGTCCTTCCCTTTACTAAACTTAGAGGCTGAAACATCATCGCCTCTACGCTTATGTCCAGGGACGGGGGCAGGTCCCAGCTTCACCAGCTCCCAGGAGAAGGTTATGAAATGGAAATCAAACGGAACAGAGCAAAACAAGATGACGATCCCCAAACTTAAAATCTGTTATTTCGCTTTTACCTCCTTCTTCCTCCTTATGTTTGATCCTGAGCATCAGAAGGAGGGCTGCCCATGCCAGCTATCCCACATGTGAGGTTTGGCTTAAATCAAAAGAAATCCAGCTGCTTTCCATGAAGAATATTAAGTTTTTCTTAAGAAATTGTAGTTGAAGCTTTTGAGTTTGGGACGATCGCCAAATCCCTCCTGGTGGCTCTGTGGGCCAGGGCACCCTCACCTCTTCCTAGGAAGGTCTCATCGGATGAGTCCTGCCCTACCATCTCCTCCTGATTCACTTGGAAAGAGGGGGCTCCAGAAAAGTGGCTTTGTTGGGGTCATCGAGGAGCTGTGACATCTGCAGGTGCTCTGCACGTTGTAAAGCCCCACAGTGCCGGTGCCGGAGCTGTTTGCCTTTACTATTCTTCCCAGGACGCACCTCCTGGCTTCAGCTCGCTCTAACCTCATGCTTGACAACTCAACAATTCCCATTTTTTACCCTTTCCCAGACTTACTCCTCCCTGGGTGTCAATCCTGTCCGTGGCAGCATTGCGCCCGTGTCCTCTGTGCTTTTATCAAGCTCCTCAGCACGAGGCAGATGCCGGTGGGGCTGGTCCAACCTCCCACCTGCGGTCCCACTGCCTCCCCCTTCCCGGCCCCTCCTGCTCGGCTGATATCCAGTATTGCCATCTCTGCTCCTCGCAGGCCATTTTCTGCCACTTGTCTGTTCTAATTTGGGTCTTCAGGGGGACGCAGTCTGTCTCCTCGCCTGGTGCGGGTCCAGGCTGTGGCTGTGGTTTGGACCCGTCTGCCTGCGTGCGGACGGGCTGCCTGGCAGAGGCCCCGGCTGGCGATGCTCTCGGTCCTTCCCAGGGAGAGCCAGGCTGCTCAGCAGAGCTTCAAACCCCGCGGCAAGCACTGCAGTGGCAATTCAGCGCCCTTCGGCTGGGTCTGAGCTGGGGCATCATCATCCAGTTTGGCCCTTTGGGTCCCTGGGGGAGAGAGGGACCCTCCAGTGCACCCACCTTGCCCAGACCCCTGCTCTGGCATGCATAGGGCTGTTGGGGTGTCTGTGTTGCCCACCCGCCTTTTTGGCATGAAGACCCTTCCCCTCCTTGTGGCCAAAGAGCTGAGCAAAGACCGTCCCTTGTGAGCCGTCCCCCTGTGAGCAGGGCATCTCAGCAGGGACAGGATCAGGCCCCTCTTCCCCCAGCCTCCGCAGTCGAGCGCTGTGGGCATGTCTGGTAATTATACGGCCCACTGAAGTGTTGTAATTAGGGTATCGAATCATTTGGCAGCAGGAAAATGAAGACACAAAGCAGAGGAGGAGGCGCCGGTGCTGCAGGTGGACAGTAGGTCCCGGGCTGGGGGGAGCCATGGGACTGGTTCCCCCCTGGCTGTCGCCTTTGGGGGTCTCGGTGTCCCCCCACGGGGTTGTGAGGATTTTCGTCAGTGGGAGCACACGTTTTGCTCTCTCATTTTTTACCTGGCCGAAGGCATGCAGGAGTTTTATCCTCGTGAGAGCTCTGCCCCGCTCCCAAGCTGGGCTGGGACAGGGTGTCATGACACCGGCACCTCGGCTGCTCCCATCGGATAGACAGAATAAGATAAAATTAATTACCCAGCATGAGCTGCTCCTTAAAGAAGGGGGATAAAGGCAGTTGTTCTGGCTGGGAGCCCCCTCTCTCTCCCCACCAGGTCCTCCCACCTCCCTCAAGAAACAAGAAGCGCTCGCCTTCCCTCCTGCAGGCGCCAGCTCTCGCCCAGCCTTTGGCTCCTCGGAGGAGCCGTGCGGTGCCAAGACCACCACCGCCGGGGTAGGGAGACATCCCGGGATGAACATGGGAAGGACCAGGACCGCTGCTGCATTTCTGGAAGTAAGGAATGGTGTTTTGTTTTTTTTTCTTTAAAAAAAAACAAAACAACAATCCCTGAAAGAGGGTACCTGCCAGGAAAAAAAAAAAAAAAAAATCAAACATATTTTCCATCATGTCTTGGCTGTGGAAGTGGGGATGTGACAGCCACAGAAAATGGGAGGGATTAGGTAGTATGCCGGGATGTAAATAAATAAATAAATGTGGGAGTGGAGTGGGGAAAGACCCCAGAGCATCCCTCATCCCCCTGCCACCCTCTTCCAGACCCAGCACCCCTCCCACGCCCCGAAACCCCTGCGATGCCGTAGGGAAGAGGCTGCTCCGGGCGGCGTGCTGTCCCGAGCAGTGCCTTTTGAATGGCGGCGAGAGATTCTGGGAGCAATAAAAAACGGCTTCACTTTTTTTTTCCCCCTCCCTCCACTCCCCCTTCTTTTTTTTTTTCATGTGCTGCATTTCCTACAATCTGATTTTCTTCTCTCCAGCAAATACAGGTTTCAGGTTCCCGAGCATGGGGCTGTGGTTTGAGAGGAGCAATGGAAACTCCCTTGCGGTGGGAAGAGGCCAAAGGCACGGGGGTGCCGGAGGGGAAGGAAAACGGGGCTGTTCTAACTGGGGTGTGGAGGCTCACAGGGGCAAAGAGCTAAAACCCCTGCGCTCTGCTCCGCACCGGGCACGCTTTTCACTCAGTCCGTCCTCTCTGAAGCTGAGGGTCATGATGCATCTGGAGCTGCTGTCATCTCCCATGCTGGAAGAAGAGACCTCGGGAGGGTCCCATCACCCCAAGGCCATGCCAGACCCCACGGCTGACCCACAGGAGCGTCAGAGCTGGGTTTGCCGGTGACCCCTACCCACTGCTCCCTCCATCCCCGGCCCGTGCACCTCCCACGGGGCACTTCCCTGCCTGGCTGATGGCCAGCGTGTTCGCCTTTCCCAGACAGCTGGGGGAGAAGTGAAAGTGCTTTTCCCCATTCCCGAGTGAGATATTTATTTACAGGGACTTCAAATATTTATCTAAAGCGCAGGGCTACAGTGAGGATGATGGCTCGCGGCAGCCGCGTCCCCCTGCACAGCCCTCGCAGGGTCTCGCAGCTCCGTCGTCCCTCCTCACCCTTGGGCCATCTCCTGCTCTTTATTTATTTCCTTGAGGATCTTCCCTGTAGTAAATCACTGCCGGTGGGGTTGGTCTGGGGGTGACGGGACTCAGCTGCCCGCTGGGATTTTGGCTGCGATCTGCAGGAGCACCTCTGCTCCTTCCGGGGGCTGGGTTAATCCTCCAAACAAGGAAAAGCAATAGGATCTCCGGAGGCTGTTTCCCTGGGTCGAGGAGCTTTGAGGCAATTTGGACAAAACCTGGAAAGCAATCCTCTTTCCTCCGCCTCTCACTGCCCGGGCATTTAATCCATCGCCTGCCATGAAAGTACGATCGCGCTGGTTGGGGCAGCCCCTCCTTGCGCGGTATCGTCTCCAGGCTCCTTCGTGCTCCCCATCCTGGCTCCCGAGGAAGCCATTTCAGCCCGGGGCTTGCTTTCCAATTAGCAAAGTATTATTTCCAGCCCTTTGCAGTGCCAAAACAAGCAGAGCTTTTCCCATGGCTGCTCCCTTGGTGGCAGCTGCCAGGGCTGTGTTTTCCTGACAGCTTCAGCAAGGGATGAATTTGTAACCCGGGGTCCGGCTGCTGCGTCTGCGGCTGGAAACAGCATCCCTGGTCCCTCGCGTGAGAGAGTGCTGAGGCAAAGCGGGGGTTCATGGCTTCTCCCACCCCCTCACAGCCTCAGCACTCCCCCAGCCCACTCTCCATCCCGGCTCCTTGGCACTGTCACCCTCTGTCAGGACCTTTTCTCTTCACAACCACAAAGGCAATGGGCAGAAGTGCACAGGTAGCAGAGTGTGCCAGGATGGACATAACCCCAGAGAGGAACACTCCCTGCACCGCTGGGACTGGGGAGCAGAGGAGGCAAAGATGCTCCGTGCAAACAGGCTCTCCCACAGTGCTTACAACGCAGCTTTCAAAGGGTGGGTTTCAGGTCAGATCTGCGTGCAAGAGCAGTTTGCCAAAACCCTGTGGAAAAGACCCTGAGGAACCCTTATTTCTGATGACTCTCCAAGTTCCCTGGGTGCAGCTGTGACTCACACCCCAGCCCAGCCCCGAAAGTGGCACCTGGTCCAGGTGCTGCGGCCCCAGAGTGCAAAACCATCCGCCATGCCCCAGTAAAACACAGTGGGCTTCAGGGAAATGACCTTTGTGGAAGTCTCCAGAGGCACTGTGACCTCCATCTCTGTGAGGTTGCCCAGGGGACACCAGGCAGCATCTCCCGAGTGGCCCATTGCTGCTGCTGGGCATCAACTGGGAGATGCAGGGACAGGACCAGAAGGTGTCTGGAGGGTAAGTCCAGAGCTGGTCATGGGCTCGTTAGGAATTCATTCCCAAATGAGTTTCTGAATGTGTTCCCATTTCCATCACCCGTGCAGGCTCCTCCAGCGGGTAGGCTCTCCGAGAGCAGCTCAGCCCGGCGAAGACCAGGCTCTGCCTGTTCATCACAGCCCTTGCTCTCATCAGATAAAATATCCAACAAGAAAGAAAAATGAGTTTCTGGATCAGATTCTGGCATGAATAAACACTCGTGCTAGAATTTGCCAGTCTTTCAGGAACTGCAAGTATTTTCCCAATGTCAAATGTTCATGCAGATAATGTATAAATAATGACGTTGATTATGTCAGATATTACAATGAGCAGAGCTCCGGGCTTTGGTTCATAACAGTATCTATAAATCAGTGTCTTAACTTTCTGTTCTTCTTGGTAGATTCCTCATGCTCCAGCGCTTTGAGGTCAAACACCTGGGTTTCTGGACGCGACAGCACCTTCCTTGCGATGGGACCAAGCAGTAGGTCCCCATGGCATGGCAGAGGGGCCCGGGGCAGTTTCAGGAGAGGTGTGGGGTGTGTGACCTCCTGGGGCACATCTGGCCACCTAGCACGGGTCAGGCAGCCCTGTCCGAGGCACCTCCTGCAGCTCTCCAAGACGGAAAGCCCAGGCTGATCTGCAGCCTGAGACTCGCAGCAGAGGATGCGGCAACATCTGAGAGGGAGCTGCGATCGGTCCAGGAGCGTTTCCCTGTGGGGCTCAGCAGAGCAGAAGGAACGTGGCAGCCAGCGGCTGCATCTTCAGCGAGAGCAATGCGGCCCCTGGGGCTGGGGGACGTGGGCGTTCCTCCTGCCCGCCTGGTGCCTCCATGCCTCTTGGGGGATGGACCTGAGACAGGAGGGTGGAAGGTCCCTGGGGGAGCTGGGGACACTCCTGGGTGTGATGAGCAATTAATGAGCCCCTTGAAGCACATCTGGGGATCACCCTCTGCCCCTGAGCCCATCGCCCACGGGAGCGCCTGGCACTGCAGAAATAGCTCTTTTTCCCTCACCCTGGCCTCAGGAGCTGCTCCCCAGAGACACCCTCCTGGGTGACCAGGGAGGAACTGTCTGCCAGAAGCACAGAAAAGCACCAGATCCAGTAGCTTTGCTCCTTCTCCTGCTGGAAAAATGACATTCACGGGCTGCGGGTGAGGAGAGCACCAGTGGGAAATAGCAAGGCAAATGCAAACTGAAGCTAATCTGAGCCTCTGTTTTTGCTCCAGATTGCTCTATTTATTCGCAGTCTTTCTTTGATAAAATTGGTAGAGAATCAGAGGCAACATACACCGCCTTCCAAATGCAAAGGGAGGGATAGAAAGAGCGCCAGAGAGAGAAGGCAGCTCCAGCAAAGAGTGCGATGCAGAGGGGCCGTCTAAGAGGCATAAGCAGAGTAACTGCGCTCCGTTCGAGAGCCCCTCTCTCAGCAGCCTCCGTTTGCTGCTCCTTCCGTGCAGGACTTTCCCATTTGTGTCCAGTGTTTGAATCTGCGCATTAAAAGAAAGAAGAGATGGAAAATAAAGACCTTTTCTTTTCAAGGCTTGAAGCAGCTGGACAACATCTCCCAAGATGATGGCTGCAAAGGTGAAACCAAAAGCAGGCACCAGCTTCACGTCAGCCTGGAGCAGCGTTCTGGAGCCAGTGTCCTTGTCTCATCTCTCACTGTCTCTTCTTCTTCCTGCCCTCAACTTGTCGGAAGCTGGCTGTGTGTCGCCTGCTTGGGATGCTTACAGGGTACAGGAGGGACTTAATAGCAGGTGGGAAATGAGGATGATGTTAGGACTGCATTGATTTTAGCCAGAAACTGCAAAATGAGACAGAGTCTCCAAAAGAAAGAAAGAAAAAAGAAAAAGCACTCTTAAAAATTTCCAGCAGTTTTTATTGTAGGTGGAACTGGTAACCCCACCTGTAATGAAAGTAGTCTGCTATTTCCAGTTACAAAACTCTGATTTCATTTGCTTTTAACTGTGTCAAACTCTAACCACTTGGCCTGGACTTCTCTAGGCTGGCTGCACATTAGCCAAAATAGCACCACCATTTGCAAGGACGGGGTTAAGGAAAAAGGAAAGCATTTTCTGCGAGAGGTCTAGAGCTCTTGTGATCTGGCAGGGGGATGCGCTTCACCTAAAGATGCGTCTGCTGGCGGTGAGATGAAAAGCTGCCCATGTTATAACCTCTGGAAAACTGAAGTCTGGTTGGTACATATGGCAGAAAAAAAAGAGAGGCTGGGTTTAAATTCATGTCTTTTATAGCCCGGTGTGAAAGGAAAGGGTGCAGCCTTGCTCTAAGGCACTGAAGGCGTTAATGCCGAGCCCCAGCCCCTGTACAGAAAGCAGAGCTTCCACTGCGATGTGGCAACACAATCGCTAAAATCCACACAGAAATTTACCCTTCCAGTCCAAACAGGGGATCTGCTTTCTTTCTCCTCACTCTCCGCCTTTGGGGAATTACATGCCAGGAGTGAGCTCAGCCGACAGCACGGAGGGCAGCCGGGGCCCAGGGCCGCGCACCCGGGCTGTCCCCAGGGCAGCAATGTCCTCTCCTGCCAAAAGTTTTTAGGAAAGCGTTTGCAATAGTCAATCACTCTGCACTCTTATTATTTGCCAAAAGAGCTTTTATCATGTGGCCTTGTGCGGATTTGTGTTTCAGATGTGTCCAGGTATCGTTTAAAGCCCTGCTCCTGTGCCTGGCTGCCTCGCCGTCCGTGTGGGCTGGGGGAGATGTGAAGACCCGGCCCCGGTCCAGGGCTCCCCACTCAGCTGCTCTCCAGGAGGGGGGAAGGAGGAGGTTTTTTTACTCGATTTTCTTGGGGCTGGCATGGAAAGCCCAAAGCTTTTCTTCCAGCAGGTGAGGACCTGCCAGGCAGCAGATGTGGCCGGGGCCAGGTACTAGCCAGGGAGCTGTGACCACGCTGAAGATGGAGATGGCTCTCAGCATCAAAAGGCAGCAGCAGGCATGGGGTTTGGGGTGAAGGTGGCTGAGCGGGGAGTGAAGGCCAAGGATCCCCCACTGGCCAAGAGTGGCTGGGCTGGCCCGGCTCTGCTCTCCAGCACATCCCAGCAGAGCTGCTTGTGGCACCAGTGACGTGGCCTCACTGGCTATGAGGAGCTGGACCTTGCTCTGATGGGGTCATAGGCTGCAGTGGGTGCACCCTGTGGGGTTTGCCCCAGCGCTGCTCTCTCCTGATGTCTCAGAGTATGGAAAGCAGCTGATGGTCTCTGTGCTGGTGTGCACCACCATGTGCCCAGGGCAGGAGGACAGGCAGTGCTGCACAGCCCCCCACCAGGCACCCCGTCCCCAAGAAGGATGGGGCAGAGGACGCATATGCAAGAAGTACAACCTCACTGGGGCTCAGGAGGGTGGGGAGCATTCGTCTGGGGCATCAAATGTCTCATTTCTCCTTGTGCCAGGGCTTGGCCAGCCATGCTCTGGAAAGAGGAGCACATAGCAAACCCCTGCACGTTCGCTGGGGGTCCTCAGGACTGGCATCTCGATGTAGGAACGAAATACCCTGTCTTATGTGGGTGTTCCGACTCCAGCAGCTGGAATCCATCCCAGTCCAGCTCCACCCATCATTTAAAAAACTCACTCACTTTCTTGCAGATGGATTAACAGCAAGGAAGGGAGTTTCCATTATTCCTGTGCTGGTCCAACTCCGACCTGTGGATGAGACTGGTTATTTGTGTCTGGGTAGCCAAACCCCTCCTTGCTGCTGCCGCTGCTGCCTGGGGTCCTCTAGCATCAGGCAAAACCTCCTCGGCTGCAGGGCCAGCGCTGGGCTGGGATCTGCAGGCGGTCAGCACGTGGCTTGGACCAGCTGAGGAGCTTCGGGGGAGCCAGGATCGCAGCTGTGACACTAGGGAAAATGGCACCGTTAAAAACCTATGGAAGGAACAACTGGTAGATGCTCAGACCGGATCTTGGCTGCGGCACCCGAATTAGCCCCTTGCCCTGGCCAGGAGCGCCAAGGTCTCCTTAGCAACCACACTTCAATATTTAGTACCAAATGCATGTGCCTAAACGACCTTCCAGGTCCTTTCCAGAGTGTTGTTGCTGAGCCGGCTCCAGGAGCAGAGGCAGCTACCAACTGAGTCACTGTCAACTCAAGATTTCCTCCGCTTCTCCCAGATGAGCACTTATTGGGCTTGCCACGACCTGGTCCACTCAGCACTGGTGAGCTCATGGCCAGGGTGGAGCTTCCAGGAGAAGCAAGGCGAGGTGGCCCACCAGGGAAGTTAGAGAAAGCCAAAGTCCAGAGGGCCCATGGATAGAGACCGTCCTGTTGTAGCCACCAGATGGAGAGGAAGGAGATGTTTTTGGAGATGCGGTCTGCAAAGGGGCGGAAGACAATGCCTGGCAGGAAAGCCTCAATCCTATCGTTGTTGTGACTTGGGGAAGGACAGCAGAGTTCATAGCTGATGAGCACCAGGAACACAGATGAGACCTGGGAAGGTCCATGAGCAGACTGCACCATGTCTGTGAGTCTGATTTGCAATAAGGAGCTAATGAGAGAGAAAGACACGGCCTGGAGACTGACTGCTTGGCCAGGACGATGGGCAGTAGCACCAGTGCTTGCAAGGGCTGGCACAGCAGAGATTTGAGAAAGTCAGCAAAACAGAGAGGTGGAGGTTGCAGAAGCTCAGCACTTAGACTGCTGAGGGGTAGAGTGAGTGGTGTCAGAAGAGGATGTCTAGGACATCTAGGGATGACGCAAAGTGATGACAAAAGCCCATTGGGGCTCTCAGACAAGCCTAGGCAAAAGGAGACAGGGTGACGTGCTGAGGAAATGTGTGGCCACGACGTACTTTTAGTCTAAGGACTTAGCTGAGAGAGGATGGTGTTTCTCGGTTGGTAAGTGAAATACTATGCAGTGAAAGCGAGAGCACCAGCATCCCTTTGGGCCCATTGCAGAGCATGTTAAAAAAGCTCCAGGCACAGAGATGGATCTTGCTGAAGCATTTCCAAAATTACCTGGACAAGAAATTTTGAGTTAACCAAAATCTGAGGAAGTTGAAATACAGATTCATTTATTCTGGTCACCAAAGACGGTAGGGGAAAGAACCTGAGGGCTTTCACCTGAGGCTTTGGGAACCCAGCACCAACTCGAGCCAATATTTGCTGCTAAATTCCTAAGCTCCCAGACCCACAGAGGTTACAGTCATTGCTACCTCTCCTTCACCCATTTTAGCTATTGCTGTTTTGACTTTTGATTGCTGCAGCTTCTCACTCCAGTTAGTGGCTGCTTATTCCATCTTTCATGAAAAGCAGGTCTGACACTACTGTTGGAAAACCATGGCTTTCCTTCCCTCCCTCCATCCACCTGCCCGTCCACCTGCCAATCCCTGTAGTACCTAAGCACTTCCAAAGCCAATTGTGTTACTCTCTATAGACTCACACAAGAAGCCCTCTCCTCCAAGCTCCTGGGAGCTAAGGGGAAAGCACTGGGGCACGTAGCCACTGGCGCCTAGCTTGGAGAGGTGAGCAAATCCCGCAGCTTGCTTCAGCACGCTACACCTTAATGACAAAAGCAACCACAGTTTCAGCTAGCCCTGGCCCTCTCTGGTCTCCAGCTTTTGGTGGGCTCTTCCTCACATGCAGAGTTACTGTATAGACATGCTGCTTTCCCCTCCCATGAGCTAATAGTCCCTCACAATAACAAAATGAGGTTTTGGATGCAGGCTGCCCAATTGTCTTGATCTCAGAGGCTGCATGAAGCCTATGCAGACCTCAGAGCTTGGGACCTGGTGAATCCTCCAGCCTTGCCCCTAGCACTGCACCTGCCTTCAGCCTGAACCCTTCCCCTCTGTGCCTCCGAGCATCAGCGTGGAGGCACGGCGTGTGCACCGAGAGGAAACAACCCTGCCCCGAGCAGGAGGTGGGGGATGTTTTATGAGAAGCAGCTACAGCCATTCTTGGAGGACTTTGGCTCCGAGCCCCTCTGCCACATTCTTAGGAGAGATCATATCAAAAAACTATTTTTACTAAAAATGTAGTGGTAACAGGCTCCAGATGTCTGTTGTTATGTAATAGGGTTTGTTTTAATGGATCCGACTTCCAGATGTGCAGCTTGGACTCAGGGCGTCTGCTTGGTCCTCTGCGGGGCAGGAGGGAGCAGCCGGCTCTCCATCCCGTGCAAGAGGGGGCAACTGCCTCCATCGTGGACAGGATCTTTCCTGGCTCCTGTGTGTTTCCTGAGCATCGCTTCCTTGTCCTACTTTCTGTCCAGTGCCAGTCATCCAGGGCAGCCGTCTCCAGTCCCCCATCTCATTTTTGGAGGTCAGCGAGGTTTCTCAGCTCTGTGTGAGAAAGAAGGGCGGCTTATGGGCAAGGCTGGGGTAAGGAGCTATTCCTGGAGGCACCGTGGTCTCCCACAGGACTCGCTAGGGCTTTCCGTAGGCACCACATCACCATCACATAGATCAGAAGTGTTATTTGCTTGGGGATTCAGAATAACTAGGGACTGAGGACTGGAAGCTAAAGGCAATTAGGAGACTGACCGTGTCTTGACTCCCCAGGGCCCATTTTGTGCTTTCCCAGCTGTGAGAAAAACCTGGGCAGGATGGCTGCTAGAAGGAAGGAACCAGACAGTGGTTTCCTCAGGCAGGAACATTTTGCACCTGGAGGTGAAGAGGCAAAATGGTCACAATGGCGGAAAGGGACTGCCACTGTCCTATTGAGCCTGTGGGAACAGCTCGACAAACACTAATGGGACCAGCCCATGGACCCTTCTGGACCAGTTTCTATGCTGCCATCAATGTTTACCAGCTGAGCTGTTGCCTTGCTTCCTCTTGCCTGGTAGAGGTCCACTTCTCTGCTGGAGATGGGAGAGAAGGTTTCTAAAGGCATTTTGGGGCATGGCGGTTTCTCCTTCCCTCAGAGCAGGTCTGGGTGCTGCAGGTTCCGTGTCCCCCTTCTCCAGCACGGCTGGACCCTGTCAAACGCATTGCTGTCATCAGCCCCCCATTAGCAGAAAACATTGGCTGCTCACCCCTTTGGTAGGAAGAGCTCCAAGTAGGGATGCAGGAGACGTCTGGATCCTAGCTGCTAGGTGGACAGGGGGATGAGTGGCGCAGGCTAAGCCAAGGAGGATTTGAATTCAAAGTATGTGGCTCTGTGCCATCGCTATTAGCATCTGCTAATAAAATGCTAAGACTTATTAAGTGCCCAGATCCAGAGGGAGATTTAAGGGGGATGCACTTGGACTGAAAGCACGAGGCTTAGGTGCTTTCCGGAGAGCACAGAAATGTGAGCGGCTGGGGGCCAGCTCTCCCGAGGAGCAAACGTAACCTCTACCTCATGACAGAAGGAAAGAGCTGGAGAGGCAATACCAACCCCGTAACACCCCACAGGACATGAACGTTCTCCTCCTGAGCCGCAGCTCCAAGGGGAAGGAGAGGTGAAGGGGCCAGCAACAGATCCGCACCCCGCGGAGGGGGACCTCATCCTGCAAGATCAGGTCCTGCCCCAACATCTGTGACCTCCCAGGCTGGGATTTCTGAAGCAGCTCAGGCAAAACTGCAGTGAGGGAAGATCCCTTTGGGTTTGCTGTGTCTCAGTTTGAACCTCCCTAGTGTCAAACAATAAACAAAGATGAGTGGGACAAAAATCACTGCTCAGCTGGAGCCTGAGAAGTCCAGAGGGGAAAAAAGCTGCTCTGGGCTCTCAGGGTCACATCCCGTCTTGTGCTTAATTTTATCTGCCACGAGACTTTCGTGGAGCTGGTTTTGCTTTGCATTGCAGCCACGTGTTTGTCTCAGCATCCTGATTTTCTTGCGCCTCTTTGTAGAGAGAGCAGCACAAGGCGGGCTGGGGGCTCTGCTGTGCACATGCAGGCTGCCTCGGCGGAGCCGATCGGAAAGCCATCTGCTCACACACGAATGAGGAGGTTTCCATGGTTTTGTGAAAGAAAGGGACTCTTTCCCCCCCCCCCCCCCCCCCCCTCTCTCTTTTCTTTCTTCCTATGATGAAACCATACGTGCGCACAGACAGCGGTGCCAGAAATGTGGTGTTTATCAAAGGTGTATTCCCCACGCTGGCACGGGACAAAGCCCCGGTGGAGGGATGAGAGGGGAGGGAAGGGAAGAGAGGATGCAAAGGTGTACCCAGCCCAGGAGACAACCGGTGGAAGGTGTGGAGATGAAGCTGGGCTGGGGAAACGAACGAACACTTCAGCCTGGGCCCTCCCCCCCAGCATGTCCATGTAAAATGTGGAGATTGGGTGGAAAATCCATATAGAGGGGAAATGTATGCCTTTAGCAGAGCGGGTCTCCAGACAGGCCAGCGGGCTGTTTTGAAAGGATGTCCTGGCACATAGAAAGTCCTCTCTTAGTTTCTTTTCCTGCTTTGGCCAGTGTTTCTGCTGTTAACCCTTCCTCTGTGGGTGGACAGCGGGTGGGACAGAGGGGACAGTCCCTATCCTGCTTAACCAGGGCAGCAACACCCGATCCCTCCAAAAGCTTCTGAAAGTTGCAAGGGGGGAAAACATTTCGAGATGAGATGCGAGGGGTAAACACACAGGGCTGACAACAAACAGCCAAGGGGAGAAGGAAAGCACTCTCGCTTGTTTTCTGGCTAGCTCCTGGACTGGCAGGGACGAGACACGGAGGAGACTGAATTAACTTCCAGGCTTAACCATCAGTCATTTTTACAGTGCAAATGGATTTCTCCAAATACCTTTAAATGTCAACACCCTTGGGGGAAAAAAGCCTCATGTGGCATTCAGAGGGGGTGAGTGAATGTGGAAAGATGAGCATGAAAGAGATGTCCAGGCACTTTGCAAACAGGAGATCCCCTCTGCAAGCCGTGTGTGCTGGGAGCACTGGTGCACGGCAGGGAGCAGATGCTATCCCCAAGGCTTTGCCTTGAGCCACTCCAGCCCCAGGTACGGCCTTCGCACACAATTCCTTGCACGGCAAGAGATGCACAAGGGGAAGAGAAGGGAGTGCTGTCAAACACGGCCTTAGACCAAGGTGGGGAAAGCTGGTGTCCTGGAGGATGTTCTCCTGGGTCACGTCAAACACCCAGCTCATCTGAGAGCCAGCTCATCTGGGGTCACCAGTATCTGGGGCTTGAGTTGCTCAAAGCAGCTTGGGAAGGGAGAAGGAAACATCTACATGATGGGATAGCGGAGAGCCAAAACAAGGGGCCCTCGGTGCCCTGCTGAGGCAGGCGGGGGCCCCAGCAAGGTCTCAGCGTCGCATCGTGTAGGCAGAGCAGGGTGCGTGGCAGAGCCCAGCTCTTGTCCAGATCTGAATGGATCCATCAGATTTCCCACCAGGGACCACGGAGAGTCCTTCCAGCCAGCCTTGGCGAGTGCTGGGGAGCAGGGTATGGGCAGGCAGGAGGGCACGGGGTAGGACCTTCAGTCCTGCTATGGCTCAGTGTCACGACCTCCCTGCAGCCTTTGGGGCAGGATTTCTTGCTGCAGTGCCAAGCTCCCAGCGAGGGTATCCCATGGCGTGGGAGACAATGATTACAGACAACTGCAGGCAGGCGGCAATGGTTGCGAGCTGGATCCTCCAGCCCAGGACCTCATCCTGTCCCCAGGTCTGCTCCTGGCCACCCAGCTAGGAACATCTCCACCCCGGTTCCCTCCAAACTGGGGGCTAGAGGGGTGAAGGAGCAGGCAAGCCCTTATCTCCTCTTTCGCCATAACCATGCTGAGCACTTCTGTGACAGGCACATTTTATAATCCCCCCACCCGCTCATATCCACAAACCGGGGGTCCCAGGAGGTGCAGTAGCGCGGGAGAGGAGGGCAGAGCACCGCGAAGGCTGCACACCACAGTGTGTTGAAAATACTACTGCTAATTACACAATGGGTTCCTTATGTTCCCTGGAAATGCAATATGCGCGAGGACTCCCAGCCAATTCATGTTTTAGGACAAATCAAGGCGATATATTACTCGACTCAGCTCCTAAATTTGGTCATACTTTAGCTGGTGTTTTCAGACATTTGTGAGTTAGGTTGGCCAATGCCACAGAGAAAAGTGATGGGGCAATTATCCTAATTAGGAACAAATGCATTACTTCTGCAAGTTATTTGGTGCTTGGAACAAGCCCTCCCCATTGCGTGACTACTTTGCGCAGAGTTAACCCCTGCCGAGACCGCCAGGAGGTCATTTTTCTGGAAGATGAGAAGGAATTTCAGTGCCTATCAGATTGCTGGGGTTAAAAGCCGCGCAACGCATGAAGCTTTCACAGCATCCAGCGACAGCCTCAGCAGCTTTACTGGCACTGGGCAGCTTTTCCCCTTCACAGGGGTTGAGAACAGGCTGTGTGCCCTGCAGAGGGGTGAGGGACCATCCCAGGGACCCTCAGCAGCCCTCGAGCCCGAAGCAGCACGGCAGCGATCACCCTGGGCAGCGTGTGTCGGATAAGGCAGCATCTTCACCATGTGGATGAGCACGGGTCCTCTTGCCTCATCCCTAAATCACAGCCTGCAGGTGCCGGTGATGCCATGTGTGTGTGACCCTGGTTTTGGGACCTCTGAGAAGAACAGGATGAGCTCAGCCAAAGACCTGCCCCTTCCCAACCAGCCACTGGCTTTGTGGATGTGGCCCAGAGCTGCAGCCCCCGGTACCCCAGCATCCAGGGGACTTCCTGCACCAGCAGGGGAGCAGAAACTCCTGGCCCTCTTCACCCTCACCTTTTGCCTTGTTTTCCCCCTTTTTAGCACCATCCCCAGGTGATTTTAGGTACAGTAAGGACCGTCCCACCTCTGTCCGTGGGCAGCCAGCACTGCTTGCACAGACCATGCAGGATTCGCACCCGCACCCGCTCGCAGCAGCTCTTCCCCCAGCCCCATGGGAGAGTCCACGGGCCAGCAGTCTAATGAGACATGTTCAAGGTCGTGTGTGCCATCAGTCAGTGAGGACACAGCGCCTCATCCATCCCCTGGCCCCACTCCGGTCCCCATTACACAGCTCCTAAAAAGGCTTCCAACCCTGACATCCCAGCATCGTTTTGGGGCTCCAGCATCTCAGCTGGGGCTGCCGTGGCTGGCTGCTGTCCCCACAGCTGGGCATCCCGCGGCGAGGTGGGCTCCAGCACCTTGCTGCACCTTTCTGGCAGGCAGCCTTGTCCAACGCCGGACACTCAATTTCTGCATATCTACCCCTGCTCCATGTGGGTCTGTGGCTCACACCGAGCCCCCGTTGCCTGCCCGAGCCCCACGGGGAAAGGGAGGGGGTGACAAGGGACACGGCGGGGCTTGCTGGGAGCAGGCACAGCCTGGCAAACCCCTCTTTCCGCAGGATTCCCTGGCCCTATCCACAGCGGGCTCAGGGGTACGGGCTGGAGGAGCTGCTTGTCTCCAAATCCTTTTTGCTTTTGTATTTTTTTCTTTCCTTCTTCTTTTCCTGCTTTCTGCAGAAGGGCCCAGATGCCTTTACTTTGGCTGGGCTCCCTTGGCCAGCAGCCCGCAGAGGCACCAGAAACGCCGTGTGTGAGTGCGTGAGCGTGTGTGTGCGCGCAATATTAATACACAGAAATGGAAGGCGACCAGCATATAAACATTCTTTACTGTTTGGGTCACAGCCCGGGGAGCTGTAAGAGCTTTTGTGCTGAGTTTTGAATGCACAGACTAAATAGAGAAGGAGTGAGAAGGGCAGAGAGGATGAGAGGCTGGGAGAGACAGGGTGGGAGGATGAGAGGGAAGGAGGAGCGAGAAGGACCCTCTCCAGACCACGGGGTCCAACAGGAGCGTGCGGGGAAGGTGTTGGTGCGGGGCTGGGAGCTCCCGAGGACACCCACATCTGCTCCCTGCAGAGGGCTGGGCTGGAGGTGGGGGAGAGGCCGGCTTGGGGCTGGTCATCACACGTGTATCTTTTTTTTTTTGCATTATTGCAAAAGATGAGTAATAATAACCGTAGAAAAGAAATAATAATAACAACAAGCGGCTGAAGGCTGAAGTAATCAGGATTCCTGTGCAAATCTCGTTAGAGGGGCTTAAACGTCTATTTGGGAATAAGGAGGAGGGGGCTATGCTGGAAGCATTTCTGCAGCCGCCAACGGGAAGGATGGTCTCTCTGGAGCTAACGAGACCCAGCTGGGTTCCGACTGCAGCCGAGAGTGTTAAATCAGAAACTATTCCGTCAACAGCCAGTTTGGCCAAATATGAAACATTTCCAGGGAATCAATGGCCGGTGCTGGTGACGCAGAAGCCAATAGTCCTGACTTCTTTTCCAGAGCCTCCAGAAATACACTCGTCATCTTGGACTTAAAGGGACAGACCACACTTTTTCCACTCATCTCGGCGGTGTTCGGCTGAGAAATCCACATCCCAGCAGCGAGAACCATGGCTGGGCTGGTTTAATCCACTGGTTAATGCTTGCGAAGGGCCCCAGGGGCTTTTGGACCTGCCAAGCTGCTCCACATGACGAATCCGAACTGGACGCATCCTCCCCAAATGTTTTCCGTCGAGATGAGCTCAGATGGAGGACTCAAGTTCTGCGCAGCTGAGCTCAGACCGCCGTTGCTTTCGTCCGCCGCCGCCGTCTGAGCCTTTGACCCTCACCTGTGCAGGGCACGATGGAAACCAAATGTTCAGGCTGTGCACATGGGGGCGGTCCAGGAGAGCAGGGGTCACCAAACCCCCTGGCATAGGCAGGGCTGACTGGTGTCCACCTTTGCGCTTGTTAACATTTCATCTCTTGGTCTGCAAGGGGGGAAAGCTCAGCAGCAGCGCTGGAGCCACCCAGCGCATCTCCAGCCACATTTAGCTCTTTTAGGAATAAAACACAGGAAACGGTGTAACTCTTTCTCGAGGTCCCCAGCCCCTCAGGTCTGCTCCCACTTTTCCAAGGCACCAGGGCATCCCCATGGCTTAGCCCAGCCCTCTGCCAGCCTGGCTCATGCTCATCCCATCCGAGAAGCAGCATCGGTGGCATGTACCAAGTCACAGCTAAGCAAGACAGATAAATCACTACAGTACAAAATGACAACCCCCAGAGATAACACAGAAGGGGAAAAATTGGCAAAAAACCTAGCAAATAAATACAAATTACTCAGACGATGGGAGAGTAAGGTCTGTGGAGCAGTATTTGCTTCAAATCAGCCTGTATTGCTATGCTGAGCAATGCAAAACCTGCCCAGCTCTGAGCTTCGCAGTGCACAGTGCATCCGTGTCCTTAGGCATCCTCCCCGTCTTGGAGAGATCCTTCCTCATTCCTGTCTCTGATGGGTCATGTCCTCCATCAGAGAAGATTCAGTTGTGTTCTCCTCCCCCCCCAGCATTTTAGTTGAGGGCATGCCCACATCTGCAGCTTTACACTGTAAAAAGCCCTGAAACCAATCCCTCGCCATGGATAACCACGATTTTTCTCCATGTAGCCAAAATGTGCTGACCAGGGCACACCGGAGCAAAGCTGCCCGGCTTCTGGGACAACAGTGATGTGGTCTCGCTTTGCCCGGGTGTGCTCAGACATACGTGGGTCTTCTTGCTCTGCATGGCTCATGGCTCCCAGCCCAGCAGGTGAAGGACACTCTGCATCCACAGCATCATTCGCTGAATGTGAATTCCCGGTTGTGCCTGGACTTTAAAGGCCTGGTTGGTGGTCTCCTCCGGTGAGTATGGCTTTTATCAGGGGCCAGGGAGCTGGAAAAAGGAGCCAAGCATCTTGTTTCTCTTTCCCCGCTGTAGGCAGCCCGCATTCCCACCAGCTGCTCCAGCCACAAAAATAAGCCTGGGAGTTCTCCTGTTGAGCAAATTTGGGGAAAAGGCAAAGTAGATGGAGCGGTTAACCCGGGGTGGGGAGGGGTACACCCAGAAGCTGGGCAAAGTTAGAAGCAGGAGAGGAGGCATCAGCAGCTCCCCTGAGAAAGGGGGCTCCGCCAGGCCATGGCAAGGGTTTCCCATCGCTTTGGGGCTGACGATGGAGCAACCTGCATCTGGAGGGCACTGGGGTGACACATGCCATCGAGATGGTGAGGAATTAGCATGGCTCCCAAGCCGCCTGGGGTGGCTCCGAGCGGGGCAAGAGCTTGGGATTCGGTCTCGCCCAGCAAGGACAGAGCATCAGCAGGGCGAGTCGAGCCAACGGCTGGAGAAGGAGCTCATGGCCATGCTGGGATGTAAAGGGAGGAGCCCTTCCATGGGCCATGTCCTGGTCCATCCCCCATCCCCCGCACCCCACTGTGCCTGCACCTATCACTCATGCTGCCGTCTCCCCCTCCACTGTGTTTCCAGAGGTACTTCCAGCATGGAAAGTTCTATTTAAAGGGCATTTTTCCTCTCTCTTTTTTTTTTCCTTTTGGATGAGAAGCCAAGGGGCCGTAAAATGCAGAGTTTCCCACCTAGCTGAACCAGAGGAAATGATGCTGACAAAAAGTTTAATTTACCCCATTGCAGCAGCAACAGGCATCAGTTTTTGGAGATGGACAGAAAAGCTGGAGTGGACAACGTGGACCTTGGCTTGGGAAAAGAGGGGCTTGGCTCCCTCAACCCTTTCCTAGGCTGCATGCAAGGCAGAGCTGGGAAGATCCAGGGGGGCCAGAGCAAAGCTGCCTCTGCAGCTCATCTACTTCTGGCAGCTCCCAGGGCCAAGAGGGCTGTGAAACACCTCGTGTCTGCAGGCACTGAGCAGGAGAACTTCCCCGTTCGAGCTGAGCATGCCTTGAGCCAGAGCATGCCGAAGCTGTTGCATCTCCCACGGCTTCGGGCCACCTCTCCCCCACCGGTTTCTCCTCCTGGGGATGTGGTCGCGGAAGGGTTTCCTGTGCAGGGCACTGCAGCCCGCAGAGCTGGTGTGGGCGTATGAGGGCTCCTCCATCCCGGAGGGCTCGCAGCGGGCTGGCTAACGAAGCAGCCCCCACGCACGCCCAATCAAACCCGGTTTGACTCGGCCCAGCGTTCAGCGGGGAGGTTAATCAGCTCCTGGGAAACCTCTGGAAAAGCAGGCAGGGGGCAGGTCTGTCAAAGGCACCGACGGGGAGGGAAAAAGCATCATTATTTTTTTTCTTTTCCTTCTCCCCTTGCTGTCTGGGAGTGAAGAGCTCATGCCAGAGGTCACCACTCCTGGGGGGCAACATCAGGCAGCCACTGGGGTCCCTTGGCCGGGGGCTGCCCAGGACCCACCACCCTGTCTGGGCTACAGCACAGCCGTGTGCCACATATTGGGGTAATTCCCTCTGGGGATTAGGCTTGATTAATGCTAATTCCTCTGCTCTGCAGCATTTTTTCCAGCCTTGCCAGCATGCTTGGTTTTAACACATGCCATGGGACCCTGCTGTAATGAGTGGGCAATTTTCTTGGTGAGGCTGATGAATGTCCCCCACTGTCCCTTGCCATCAGAACAGCCACATCGAGGAGGGCTTGGGTCCCAAAGTCACCCATCTGCCAGTGGGACATGACTGGGGACGAGAGAGGGACACTGAGAGCCCTGTGTCCATCTGCTGCTGCTCAGAGCAGACAGGGATCTCAGCACCAGGAGGGCCAGAAACACCCCCATGTACCTGAAGGCACTGAGAAAGTGATGTGCACGGATGCATTGTTAGGGGCACATCCCTGCTCCCAAGAGAATGGAGGCTGGATGACTGAGAGATTTCAGGGATTTTGGCTCTCCTGAAAGCACGACAGCTAAAGGCGATGCCAGGTCTCGAGAGAGCAAGAAGCCTGAGAGAGCTTCCTGGAGTGATGCCCCGTACCCCATGCTGCTCCTGAAGGTGAGCACAGGCCGCTGGGTGGAGCTGCCCAAACTGGGGGGATGTTCCTGAGCGTGAAGAGCCCTACTGTGAAGTGCTGAGCTGAGGAGTTTGCCAGCCCCCACTGCGATCTTGAATTTCTCCCTCCCCTGCAAGCAGAGCAGCATTAGTGAGGCAGTGATACCCCTCAGCAGTGGGTTGGGTTCTTCCCAAGCCCAGCCTGGCTGTGTGGCTTCTGGAGCCTTTTCCAGACTGTAGAGCACTGCCAGCATCAGGGTTGCAGTGAAAAGGAGCCCTGAGCCCATCCCGTGTAGCAGAAAGGGCAAGCCGAGCAGTGCCAATGCAAACGCTTGGGGCAAGAGGCCAAATCCAGCTCCAGCTGGAGGTTCAGTTACACTGGCACCACCAAGGAGCACACGTCCTGGCCCTCATCTGGCTGCATTAGCCAGCGGGGGAATAAGAGGCATCTCCTCCTCCCTGAGCCCTCACTGCTCTGCAGCATTTGGAGGCAATGGGGTCTGACCGAATGCTGGAGGTCAGGACCTCCTGGAGTCACTCATTCCCAATTAACAAGTCAGCTGCACACCAAGACCTGCCAGGTTTTGCAAGAAAGCAGCTGGGGACACAAGTGGGTTGGCTGTGCGAGCACTGCACACCTCCGCCGCGGGACCCTGCCTCCAGCCGCAGCCGGGGAGCTGTTCCTGGGCCACGGCCAGGTTCCCCGGGGATGTTCCAAAGAGCAGCTGAAGATCCTGGACTTGTTTGCACCCTCCGAGCCAAGCACGCCAGGATCTCCCTCCTGCGAGTGAGCAAATGGACATTTCCCTCTGCTTTGCTTTCATTTTCTGGCCTGGGTGGGTTTTGGGACGGCACTGTTTGTCTTCAGGGGTAGGGCAGAGCAGAGGAGTTCAGACTGGGATGGGTGCTTGGGTGTCATAGGTTGATGCTGGTCCAGCGGCTGGGATGCTTCCCCCCTGCGCACAGGAGCCTCAGTCTCTGAGACTGGTGAAACACAATGGTTCTTCAGGGCAGCCTCAGTTTTAGGGAAAATGCTGGCACTTGCTGCCTGTGTCACCCTTGTGCTGTGCTCTTCCAGTGCTGAGCTCAGCAATGGTCCTGCCACCCCCTCAGCTCCTCCTTTTATTCAGAACAAAGCAAAAGAATTATCATCTTCAGGTGTTTTCGTTAATGGTACAACCTATTTTGCCGTCCACTTGGGTATGAGGAGCTCTTCCTTGGCTCTGCACCATCCTCTCTGGACGATGCATTAGATGCACCTGCAACGGCAGTGGCAGCCAAAACAAGACCTCTCCTGGGGCAGTATCCCTCCTGCAGGCTGCAAACTGCCTTGGGGAAACTGCCATTGTTTTCACATTAGACCTCACTGAAGGAGACATTTGGATTCAGACTCTCCGTGGTGAAACCTTGAAATGCCGCAGCTCTGCCCCAGCAATGCCTCTAAATGCTGTGCCCTTCCAAACTGTTAAATATTTAGGATCTAATTATAAGGAGCCAATCTTCCCCCCACCGGCCCCCAGGTTCGGAAGCCACACTGGTCAGCCCAGCCGGCTTTGCACGCAGCAACACTGGGAGAAAACGGAGATAAAAACATCCTGTAGGGCATGAGCAGGATGGTGATTAATCCTTGGAAAAGGCTAACTGACATGACCATCAATAACTACAGTAACTTGTTATGGCTGCCTCATTCCAGGAGGATTACATGCCTGAACACTCCTTAAAACATCTAATGAATGTCATTTTGGTTTTACTCTCGGTGCTCATGCAAGTGAAGCACTCAACAGCACTGGCCAGAACCATGGGGAGAGCCGGCAGGGCTGCTCCCAGCTTCCCACACACCGATCCACCCCACACCACCCCGCTGACCCCAAATATCCCCACTGGGTGCTCCCACCACCCTGTAGCCAGGTCTGCCCCGCCAGGAACCTCATGGATGGCCACGTCCTGGTTCTCACTGGCTTCAGGAGGTTTTGGGTGACATCTTGCTGGAGGACACCTACCCCCTTGGCGTGGACACCGTGGCTCACGCCTTGCTCTTCACAGTGACCTGAAAGCAGTGCTTTAGTTAAGCAGAGCATGGGTCAGGTTTTCCTGTCTGGTCCCCATTTTGGGGGTTTCTTTGGCAATCCTCAAGGAAGAAGGTGACAAAGGCATGAGTGCTGGCACAAGATGTGTTTGTCTGCTCCACCTTCAGTCTTCTCCTCCTCGTCCTTACTGAGAGAACAAGCCAAAATGGACACGGACCTGCTGTTAAAGGGCAACATCCATGAGCCCTGCAGTAAGCCGAGGTGAGGTGGAGAGTGTCCAGAGAGGCTTTCCCAGTCACAGCTTGGTATGCCCTGCCCCAGGCATGCCCCTTATCTGGGTCTCTGAGATCCATCCTAACTACAATTCCTCTTAATTTTGCTGAGGAATATTATTTGGGAAGGAAGAATAGTGGAAGCAAAGCTGCAAAAGGCATTTTTTGCCCTGAAGGACCATGTGATTTTGCCTTTCCCGTACAGACCAGCCATGATGCACTGCGTCCTGCAGTGTACCTGTGGCAGGCTAGGGGCTGGGAATCACTGCGGAGGTGCTCACCCGACGTGTGTACAGCGTTTCAGGAGAGGGAGAGAGAGTGTTGGAAAGGATTATGTACAGCTCCAGATCCCGAGGGTTACCGCTCCGCCTCATTCATGCTGTACAGGCACATTATCAGTGAAATGCTGGGGCCAGTGTCTCTGCTGTGTCAGATCCTCCAAAACCCCACCATGAATCCACCAACGTCAGGGAGCACCCTGGTTAACGGTAGCTGACGATGCGGTCTCTTATTTCATGGAGTGGTGATTTTCAGCCACTGCAAGTCGCTGCCGGTAGCAGCTCTTGAACATGCCCATGTCTAGTGCTTCCCTCTCTCAGACATGGCTCCAGGGAAGGTGTTTTCATTTTCTACCGGCAACGCTCTCTGGGTTCATA
The DNA here is from genome assembly GCA_017639485.1 of Pluvialis apricaria. Taxonomy (NCBI): domain Eukaryota; kingdom Metazoa; phylum Chordata; class Aves; order Charadriiformes; family Charadriidae; genus Pluvialis; species Pluvialis apricaria. The sequence continues at coordinate 6,002,412 of CM030021.1, read as the reverse complement.
CCAGGCTCGCTGCTCACCCCCAGGCCAGGGGCAGCCGCCAGTCCTGCCTCACCCCCCTGCGGTTTCATTTTTTCAGGGCACGGGCAGCTTCTTGCCCACTGATGCCATGGGACACCTTTTGGGCCCTGAACAAAGGCTCTCCAAAAGGTCTGGAGGTGCTCTCTGGACTCACGCTGCCTGACCCCACCGACGGTCTGAAGCCACCTGAATAGAGACCTCAGCGCCGAAGGGGACATCAAAGTGGAGCCAGCCGCCAGGATCCCACCCTGCTCCTCCCCGCATCCTGCCAGTACCATTGTCCTCACCAGTTAGTCGCTGGATTTCCTTACACACGAGACTGCAGAGACACAGCCTGAGCCCAGCCCTGTGCGGCAGCTCACACCTGACCTTCCCCGATTTCCTCAGCCCCGGCCGGCTCGGCTTTTCCTATTAGCAGAAGACCTTTTTGCCGCTTCTTGTACTCTCAGCCTCATATTTCAAATTCCTTCGGAGCTGTATCTGGTTTTCATTTAAACATATTACATTTAGAGAGAGAGAGAGAGATATATAAAATACAATGAGAAAGGATTTTCAAGGTAATAAATGGAACATGCGAGCCTAATTATTCAGGATGACCCAATGCAATTCGGTAAGTCCGGCGAGTTGTTTATATTGGCAAGATGAGAACAAAATATCATTGGATATGGTCATTACTCTTATAAGATTTCAATATATATACATTGTCAGGAGTCCCTGAGTTATGAAGTCCTCCTTGCTGGAGGAATAAACACGCTGGGTAGTAATCCTGGAAGCAATCAAAATGCCTTCAGCTGGGTGCCTGCGGAGCCCCTCTCTCCCATGATGTCTGCAGTCAGACCCGAGCCTGCGGGCTCCAGTCACAACCCAGACTCGCACACAGACAGTTTATCTCACGCTGAGGCCATGGGCAGAGCTCGGCCAGTAAGCAGAGGCAGAAATAGGATTCTTGGCATTTCAGGTTGAATTACTGGAGCTGTCTATGACCGGCCCCGCTGGTCAAATAGGAAAATAACACCGGGGAGCTGATTTCACTCTCAATATGGCTGGAGGAGCCTAAAAGGCATCTGCTTCTGGCCGGGGAGTGTCACAGAATCACAGAATCACAGAATGGTTTGGGTTGGAAGGGACCTTGAATATCATCCTGTTCCCACCCCCCTGCCGTTGGCAGGGACACCTCCCACCTTCCCACCAGCCCAGGGTGCTCCAAGCCCCGTCCAACCTGGCCTTGAACACCTCCAGGGATGGAGATCTCCAGATCCTTCATCCTTCAGATGCTTTGGTTTTGCAGAGGCAGTACTGGCTGCTCTGCGGTTTGTTCAGGGCATCCCACCTGGGGCGCTGCTGCCCCCCATTCCCCACGCTGCTGAGCACGCCTGGGGGCAGCTCCTCTGGCTAGGGATGCAGGAGCGGGCTGCGGCAGCCTGCTGGGAAGGTGTCCTGGTTTCAGCTGGGATAGAGTTAATTTTCTTTCTGGTAGCTGCTGTGCTTTGGATTTAACATGAGAAGAATGTTGAAGAATGTTGATAACACATATTGGTTTAGTTGTTGCTAAGTAATGTCTATATTAGTCAAGGACTTTTTCAGCTTCCCATAGAAGCTGAGAGGGAGCATGGACGGGACAAGCTGGCCAAAGGAATATTCCATACCATAGACATCATGCTCAGTGTATAAATGGGGGTTGGCCGGGGGGGCAGGGATCTGCGACTGCTGCTCGGGATGCACTGGGCAACCAATCATTGGGTGGTGAGAGCAACTTCTGCTGTATCACTTTGTGTTGTATATTCTTTTACCATTATTATTATCATCATTATTATTATTATGCTCTTTCCTTACTGTTCTATTAAACTGACTTTATCTCAACCCACGAGTTTTTTTCCTTTCCCCTCCTTTTCTCCCTTTTCTCCCTCCCCTACTGGGGGGTTGCGGGGGGAGTGAGCGAGCGGCTGCGTGGTCCCAGTTGCTGGCTGGGATTAAACCAGGACAGAAGGATACGGGAGAAAGGACTGGCCTCCTTTCCCAGCTCTCGTGCACACCTTTCTGCCACTTGAGGAAAGCCCTCCGAGCATCCTTATTCCTAAAATCAGCTCGTGATCCAGGGAAGTGCGGCACTGCAGGGACGTCAGTCAGGGCAGCACCGGGACAGCAGGTGCTAGAAACGCCACAGCAGCCCTTCGGCTACCATGGGAGGCCTCCAACCAGACAGAAACCATTTTGTGGCGGCAACACACAAGCTCCCCCAAGAAACAGGGACCATGGCAGCCGAGCTGCACCCTCCCAGCTCCTGTGCACAGCCCTGGGTTTGCCTCTCCTGGGACCCTGGGGACCGTCACGGGGTGCGGGGGCTCTGGGACTGAAAGTGCTCAGCAAGTCAAAGCAGTGGCTAGTGTCTATGCAGTGACACACTGCCTGCCCCCCGCAGTTAAACCCCTGCTCGTTCCCAACGGGGCAGCCAGAAAAATCCTGGCAAGGCTCTCTGACGGGAAAAGGACCCACCCCTCAGCTGGTCCTGTGTCTGGGGGGTATAAATCAACCCAAAAGACAGCGCTGCTGTTTCGGGGAGAAGTTAACTTTCCACTGAATGCACTGAGCTGACAAGCGGTGAAGCCTTGGCTGTTTACCCCAGAGCCCAGGCGTCATGGTCCGCATGGCTGGAAGTCTCAGTGGGGCTCTATTCACTTTGATTTTACACCAGGGTTAACTAGACCCCGGTAATTATCCCCTTTTAACAAGGCAGTGTTTACACCTATGAGAAAGGGTCAGCTCCTGACTTGCTCACTGCGCCTGGAAGGAGAGTATTGCTCTTGGCAGCCGGAGAGATGAAGTGACCGTAGAGGGGAAAGAAAAGATGGGAAGAAAGAAAGACATGGAAATGGGAAAGGTGATCTTAAAGCTCAGATGAAAAATATCCCCCGTGATCCTTGACTCCACCGCTTGCTCCCTCCCCATCACTTCTTGCACCCACTGTGCTGCGATGCAGCCTCCGAGCGCACACAGAGAGATAGTTGGAAGCTGGGATAGGTTGATGGATTTCTCAGCTCCCGGGCTATTAAATGTCTGGACCAGCTGATTTTAAAGCAAACAAGCAAAGGCCAAATGACAAATTGTTTCAGAGGCCCTTCAGCAAGAGGATGGAGTTTTACGACCACCAAGGGCACTGTTGCTGCCATTAAATCTGTGGACATAGGGGAAAAATAAGATCTGATTTATTTGGTGATGGTGAAAAATATTATCCAAGCTATAATTTATTGATCATTGCATCCTCCCGGCTTCCAAAGCCTCTTTCTTGTGCACATGGAACATGTACATATTTTTCCTTGCATATGAGGCTGAACACATCGTTGCTGCTGCACTTGAGGAATTTCTGCCTGCTCTGCTGGCTGTGGCACAGGAGCCAGCAATGCCAGCAGCCCCCGCGGGGCAGGACTGGGGACAGCCTTCTGCAGCGAGGGACAGGTCACCTCGGTGCTGGGGCTGCTCTTCGGCGGCGGGGATGGCGAGGAACCGTGTGCTTATGGGGAATAACTCGAAACTGGCAGGAGCTGCCGGTCCTGTGGGGCTCATGCAGGTCCAACGTCTCTATCAGGATATAGAGCCCAAAGACTGTCCACCATGGAGATGGTTGGCTCTTCATCAGGATGTAGAACCCTCTGTCTACCTCCTCCTTCCTGCTGGACACTGATCACCAGATCATTGCCATGGTCTCCTTCCTCTCCCGTCCTGCTCCCCTCGTCCCTGTGCCTGCCCTCCCTCCTGGTCCCAGAGGCATCATGGAGACACATGGAGCAATATTGTCCCAGGGGAAGGACAAACTGACCCAAACCCCCTCGCACACCCATGGTGGGGAGAAAGCAGACCTCGAGGAGGTTTTGGATTTGCAAAGGAGAGCAGGGACAGGCTGCTGTCCCGCTACAGCACTGCCACGGGCACGTTGTACCCCCGCGCCATCGCCTTGCAGCAGCCCCAGCACTCACCCCAGACTGCCCGCAGCCACATTTCCCAACGGCTCCCAGCCACAGCCTGTACATGGTTTCCCTTTCCCAGAGCACACAAGGGCTCGGTGCTTCCGCAAGCGGGGGCCCGCGGAGCCCAGCTGCCTCCGTTACCTGGCTCAGGGAGCGGGATTGCTTCCCGCTGCAAGCCCGGGCGGTGGGAGCAAAATTCAACATGGCAAATGAAAAAAAGGGCAGCCTCGGGTCCCCGGGAGCCTCGTTGGAGCTGGAGGCTCTCTAAGCCAGTCCATCTGGTGAGGAGAGAGCCGGGCTCTGCAGGGATAGCCGGAAATAACAGCAAGTTATGCAGTTATGTTTCCAGATATTTTTTTCCCTAACCATCAAATAATACCATGAGAAAAAAAAAAAAAAAAAACCAAACAGAAAAAAAAAACAACAAAAAAGAGAAAGGAAATAGAAAAAGCAATATATGGACCAGAGTTTTTAATCCTCTCTGCGTTCCCAGAGAAATCCAGGGCCTCTTTCCACCCTTTAACTCACTCCTGCTCTCCGTTAGAGCCTCCTCCAGCCGACCTGTCGAGAGGAGCCCAACCGCTCTGCAGACAGCCCGGGCCACCTTTTGCCTGTGCAAAGCTGTCGAATGCAAAAACTGATCCCATCCCTGCAGCTTTCTGGAGGTGACCTCGGTGGCGTTCCCGTGGCAGGTGCCATTTGCAGAGCATCACACCCCCTCCAGCCTGGCAGCCCAGGGAGAGCGGGAGCCGGCGCCGAGCGAGCCCTGTGAGCCGAGGGATGCTCCCGGAGCAGCGCAGAGATCTTGGCCTCTCACCCCGCCAGGATGATGCTCGCTCCCAGTCAGATGCTGCATTTCCCCAGGGTGTCTCCAGGACTGGCTCGCTAGCAGTTATCACCGCGGCCCCCGTGTGCTGTTGATCCGACGGTAGCTGCAGCTCTACATCACTGGGGAATTACGAAAAAACAGTTTATAGAGGGAGGCAAAGCTTCCCAGCTTCTGCGCTGGAGCTGCTCTCCTCTGAGCCCTGCACAGCCTGTGAACGTTACAGTCCCTCCCAGAGCTCAGGACACGTTTCGGCTCGGAGCAGAGCCCTGCTCTCTCCGCAGTCACCCGTCACCCAGGGCGCTGGACCGAGAGGGGCAGTCCCAGTGCCAGACCCGATGGCACGGAGACGCTCCGAGCTCCTGGGCCAGCACCCCACTTTGAAGTAGAGCCAGGAGGTCAGCGAGGTGGAGAGCCCGGGGACCACAAAGCCCCTGTGGTTTGCAACGTGGCTGCCGCTCGTTTGTTTTCCTTGATTTGGGGAGCAAAGGCTGGGGGCAAAGGTGGTTCACCCAGACCACCCACAGCCCTGGGTGGTGACAGGGAGTGACGGGGTCAAGAGGGACACGCCATCCCCTTCACACCAGAGCCGCAGCCAGGCAGGGGGGTGCAAAACTGATGAGCAGGAGCTGTGGCACTGATGCCCGCAGCAGCACCCAGGTGCTCGGCTGCTGCTCCCAACAGCCCGAGGATGGGCGAGGGCCAGCGTTGCCCAAACAGCAGGGCTAAATCCAGCCAATATGCTGCACAGCCTGCTTTTCCTCTAGCATCTGGAAACGAGGTGAATAAAGCATTTTTGGGTGGACCGAGGGTTTCCATTGCACCTACCCAGTTGGGAAATAGGGGAGAAGATTGATAACTGCATCCTCCTGCTTATCAGGTAGAAAATGAACGATGCTCAGAGTGCTGCTGGGGCTCCTGCCTGCGACACAGATGGGCCACGGTACAGGTCCCCATGCCCAAATCTCCTCTTAGGAGACCAGCGAGGGAATTTGACTGAATGAACATCCCGATGAATGCCTCTTCCCAAGGCTTCTTTCTTGCTGGGGGAAGAGGATGTGGTACCCGACCAGGCTGTCCCCGATCAGCGGGGAGAGGGGGCCCTGGGAACGATGATTTCCTGCCTCAGCCCTGAATTAAAACAGCAAATATGTTCTCCTTTTTTTTTTTTTTTTTTTGGAACAAAGTGGGAAGAGGGTTGTGCTGCTTCCAGGAGAGAGCAGCGCCTTTCAGCGTGCTCACGCGTCGGTTGGACTCGATGCCCAAGGTGCGGCGCGGGGTTTCTCGTGTCGCCCAGGCCCGTTGGATGGGGGTCCCGGGGGACAGAGCAGGCTCAGGGTGAGCCAGCCCCCGTCAGCGCGGATCCCCCTTGACGGGAGCAGGCGGAGGACATGCAGCCCTTACACTGTGCAAACAGAAGAGGATCTCTCTTGGCACTGGAGCTGATTTCCCTTCCCAGAGTAAAATGCCCAAGTACTTGCTATATTTAGACACCGGGGTTTTTCAGGAAACAGAAAGAGGCTTGTACGAAACTCCGTTCACCTCCGGAGACGGCTCCTAGCCTCCTGACCAGGGGTGGCCCCCAAAGCCCATCACTGCATTGGTGCCAACCCCACGTGTCCTCCCTGCCCCGCCAGCCCTCATTGGGGGACCCCGAAATGCCCTTGGCCCGCGGCAGGCTCTGTGGGCCCCCGCCAGCCCCCCTTTCACGTGGGGAAAGGCTTAGAAAAGCTGGCAGAGGGCCAGCGCCGCAATGGGAAAGAGCCGTGGTGCCGGACGCTGGCTGTCACCGAGCCCTGGGAGCGAGGGCTGCTGGCGCTGGACGGCAGAGGGCACTGAAGATGGTGAAGCCATCCCATAATAAGAGCGTCTCCAGCTTTCCTGACATTTTTTCCTTGACAGCGAGAAAAAGAAAAAGGTTGCCTTTTTTACTAATTTATTGTTAAAGGCTTGCCACCGCTCCTCATGGTGCCCGGGCTGGGGTCCCCATTCCTGCCACCCGCCCGTGGCGGCGGGGCAGCCCTCCCTCCAGCGCTCCCCTTTTCCAACTGGATGGCTTCCCAGCAAGGAGCAGCAGGAGAAATCTTGGCTTCTGGTGGGGAAACGCAGCCAGCGCCGGGGAAGGGCGGGGAGGGAAAGCGATGCATTTCCAATGCTCGAGCACACCATCCTCGCAAGCATCCCCGTAATTGCAGCCACATGCTGGCTCTCACAGCCCTCGCCTCGCTCGAGCCCCACATCCCCTTCTCCACTCCTGGGGCTGCTGTACGGCTCCCCCCCCTCTGCCCCCCCAGCCCAGACATGCCTTTCATCTCCTGCTTTAGGACGAGAGAGAGCTGCACCCGTTCTGCATCACGGACCTGTAAACCCAGCGGGGCTGGCGGGGAATTTCCAACACACCCTTAAGCGGCAGAGAAAAATAATGGACCCTGGACTATACTGGTCCCCAGGCCCTTCTCTCTCTTTCTTTCCTCCCTCTCTCCTCCAGCATGAATATTTATCCCCTCGCCTGGGCTGAATATTTATCCCCTCGCCTGCGCTGCCTTCGCGCCGGCCGTTCCTGCAAGAATTCCTCCTTCTCCCGCCGGCGAGTGCAGCCCGGGGCCGGGGCGAGGGGGAGGCAGCCCTTTTCATTTCCAATCCCCCCATCCTCGATGGAGAGTAAACATTGTTCCTCTCACAAAGGCGGGTATTGTGGCAGGACGGGGTGGGGGGGAAGGCGAGCGGGAGGAGGCGCGGGGGAGATGAAGTGGGAGCGGGAGGGAGGGAGGGCACGGGGGAGCCCCCTGAGAAGAGGGTGAACGGGATGTGAATATAAATTCTGTAAATATTTTCTTTAAGGTGCTGCATGTAATCCCAGGAAATAGATCCAGTTTCACGGGAGAGCGGAGGCAGCGGGACTGACTTTGCCATGAGTTTATTCATGTTGATTAAAACCCTGATGGAGAGGCAGGGAGAGCATCCCAGGCAGCTGGGGAGAGCACCAGAACCACCCCCCACCACCACCTTCCTGCCTCCCCCCAGGTTCAGACATCAGCCAGGCAGCACCTTGCCACCCACTGTCCCCATTTGCAGTCCCCAGGCCCTTCTCCTCCTAGATAACGCATGGCTGGGCTGGTAAAGCAAAGAAAAACAGGGTTTGAATCCTGCAGCAAAGGGTTTACCACCCATCAGCCCCATCGCCCCGAGCAGGGACGGGATCCTGAGTTGAGGTGGGGACGTGTGGCCCCCAAGGGAGGGTGCAGGGGCACCTCAGCCTGGCCATGTCCTGATAAAAGTCAAGCACAATGCTTGAGATTTGTCTAAAGGGGACAACCCCAGTGATGGTGGCAAAGCCAGCAGCAGCAGCGGCCATGCGCCAGCCCCACCAGCCGCTGTCCTGCCCAGGAGCTGCTGCGTCCATCCTTTGCCTACCCCTGGACCAGCTCCCCTTTGCCCAGGGAGAAGACAGGAGGTGGGATGCCCTGGACCAGCGCTGGTGGCCATGCCGGCGGGGAGGGCAGTTGCCTGCCCCTGGCTCGACGGGGCAGGGGCTTTCCCAGCCCTCCCGCAGAGCACCCTGGGGTGGGTGAGCCGTTATCCCGTTCTGGTCGGACGAGCCATTGTGTCTTCTTCAGAAAAGGATTACCAAATCATCCAATTACGCTTTCGCTTCTGCCTGTCTCACCTCCTTTTGATGCTTTTTTGGCATAGTGTGAAACAACTTTGTCCAGGAGCCAGGATTTCCATGGACACTTGCTTTAATGGGGATTCTTCACTTGCCCAGCTCCATCCCAGGAGCCCCATTTACCCTCCTGCGAGCGCAGCCACTCTCCCCACCCCACAGCCCCCTTGTCTTCAGGCATCGAGCAAACCACCCACTACTGGGCAGGAGCCCGGCTCCTGGCATGGCTGGGGACCATGGCTGCATCCCATCGGTTGTGCGGGCGCTCAGCCCGCATCCCCGATTCAGGCCCATGGGGCACGGGACATCCCGCTGCCTTTGACACCCACAGCCATCCCACAGCATCCCCCGAGGAAGGGCAGAGGCTGGAAGGCCACCATGCCTCCACCTGCTCCCCGAGCCACGTGCAAGCACAGAAATTCCTCATTCTAAGGCACTTCTAGGAATTCAACAGTTACTCTCTGCGATTATTAATTTTTAGCCCCCCTTGCTCACAGGGGATCCCTGGACCGCCAGCCGGTCCCCCTGCGGTCCCAGGGGAACGGATGCTGCTGCCACGGTCCCCTTTCACCCGGGGCACCGTGAAATGTGACATTCGCTGGTCTGCTCGCTGGGGAGGTCAGAAGTATAACCGCATTGCAAAAGAGATTAGAGCCATTCAGGGAGGTCCCGGGGGTGTCTGCGCAGCGGGCTGACCTGGAGGTGTGCCTCACCCTTTCACTGCCAGCAGGATCACTGCACGCTTGCTTCATTCCTCCTTCCCCAAGTCCCCATCGCCGGCTAATATCTGACAGGGGACATGGGGCTCCACAGGACTTTGATCTGCTCCAGCACAGCTGTTCCCAGACCTTTACGCAAGGGACAAGAAATGTGACTGAAATAACCGACAGAGTGAACAGAAGCAAGTGTGAAAGACTATAAATAAATATGACATAATAACCGTGATCATTGCTAAATCAGTTTTAAATTGAATTGATGGTATAAATAGAGTCGAAAGCAAAGATGCCACTGGCAGGTGGCACGGTGGGGAGCGAACGGTGCGATGGAGGTGCAAACACGGCAAGGCCCCACATGTGTTCTAATTGCCCCACTCCATCCCTGCTGTCTGTCAGCCATGGAAGTGGTTATTTCATCCGTTCCTGCTTCGGAGGGGGAGATGAGCTACTGCCAGCATTTGGGAGTGAGTCCTCCCAACAGTGAGTGAGAGTGCCCATGAAAGGGGAGGTGGGCGCAGTGGGATGGGGAAAAGGCCGCAGGACCCAGAGGCTTCTCCATCCTTCCAGCTCCCAAGTGCTCTCCCATCCTTACCTCCCCTCAGCCTTGCTGGAGCCGGAGGAACCAGACAGGGTGGGTGTGCAAGCCCGTCCCTCAAGGCGCATGAAGAAGGTTGAGCCCCCACGGTGGCCTCTCACCACCCTCCCAGAGCCCAACTCGGCAGCCGGCAGCCTCGCGTGGGACCTCCAGGCAGCCATAAAATGGGGTTCAAATTTCACTTTCAGTGTTTGAAATCTTTTCTCCCTTTTCCTTTCCCTTCTTTCCCCTGTAAACATTTTAACCCTGGCTCCAGCAGATCTTGGGCCCTTCAGGGTGCTGTTTACCACCCTGTTTGCAGCAAGAGCTTGGCACGCGTTGACTCCCTTGCTGGTTGATGCTGAAGCTGCGTGAGCTCCTTAAGGCAGTCACTTTGCGCCTGTCCCACACATTACAGGTACCCAAATGCTCCGGACACCAAACCCACAGAAGTGTTGAAGCGCTGCATCTGGTATAAGCACTGCAGCTGCCATGTAACTGGGACAGCATCCCATCCCCTTGGCTCCAAAAGACACGGCAAGGAGCAGAGCCCAGGAACCCATCCCTCCCAGCATCCCAAATTTCTGCTGCAGCATCACCTTGGCTCACTTTGCTGTTCTGGGCACAGCGATCCAGCAACACCCCAGAGATGCTCGGCAAAACATTGAACACTGAGATGGGCCATGGGAGATCCCCGCAGGGACTGTGCCGGTGCTGCTTTCTGAGCTGTGCCACGGTGGGGCTCACACCACCGCCACCCTCGGTGCCAGCATGGGATGCTGCCAGCACCACGATGCTCAGCAGCACGTGGAAGAGGACATCCCACCCACTGCCAGTGGGGCAGAAGTCTCTTCCGACTTTATCCGCAGAGGATTTGCCCAGCTCAGAATCACAGCAGGGTGGAAAACTTCCCCAACCTCTCCTCCTATTTTCCACCTTCCTCACCACAGATCCAAACCCAATCAGCCTGCGGCGGTCTCCCTCTCGATTAATATTTGGGCAAACACTCCCTTGGTATGAGAGCATCCAGCCGGGTTCAGCCCAACGCAGAGGGCTGGAGCCGGGGGGGAGCAGGGGGGAGCACGTGTGGGAAGGGGCGAGGGGCTGCAGATCAGGGCTGATATGGCCTGGCATTTTGGCAGAATTTTCTAGGACAGTTTGTACAGTGTCCTCCCTATACAATGGTTATGTCTAGCCGCCGCGCTGCAGCTCTCATTTCCATGAGCAAGGAATTCAACCGAAAAGTAAACAGGAAAAAACGTTACATCTCACAGTTTATAAATATATACGGAATTATTTAGGCAGTCAGGCCAATTTGCACAGATGCCGCATATATGCTGTGACAGATCTCGATGTTGTTTTGGAGCCACCCCTTGTGAATGGGAAACAGGGCTGGTTTCTCGCCATGTCTGCATGAAATATCGGTATCTTCCTGCAAGTTGGCTACCAGCAGCGAGTGCTACGGCTCTTGGGAACAGCGCTATGAGCTGATGCGAGCTATTTGCACGTAGTGCTGAGAGACTCGAGCCCCCACATTTCCAGCTTGGGCTGCACGAGGCCTTTGGAAGAGGCAGGGGAGCTTTTCCTGGGGACCGCGTGGGGATTTCAGCCTGGGATCTGTCGGGGTGATGGGACAAACCGTGCTTTGAGGGGGTGGGGGGGCAGGACCTGCCCTGGCACACACACCTCTACGAGAGCGAGGTGGCATTTTGGAGCCCTGGTTCCCTGTGTCCAACAGGCTGAAGCTGCTGGTTCCCAGGGCTGGGGGGCAGAGCGGGGTGCAGGCAGGGCAGACCTGCCTCCGACTCCACGCAGGGCACCGAAAAATTGCTGCCTGCAGGAACAAGAGACCTGAGCCCCCATCCCATCAGCCTCCTCCGCAGCGAGCATCCCAAGGCGTCCCAAGCCTGGAGCCGCAATTCAGACTGAAACGATGGGACTGGGCTTTTCCCAACAACATCCCTTCCTCCCCCTCTCACACCCGGCCTGAGCCCGGAGGTTTATTCAACCTGACAGCCGAGTGACTTGATCGTTCGAAGCGACGTCTTAATTACAGGACATCCTCCATGGCATTTTCTGGCTACGGCCAGTAAAAGAAACTTCTCTTCCCCGTCTCCCTCTACCCCCCCAGCTCCGCCGAGCCACAAGAGCTGCTCAGACAGTGGGGATATTGTTTTGGCCATTGCCTGAATGGCCCGGCCTCCTCAGCTGTAAAATTACCTAGAGGATAACTAAACAAACCCCAGACAAACACTTCTTTAAAGGCACTGCTTACTTTGCGGCAGCCATTTCCCCCTGCCCGCCACATGTGCTCACACTGGGTTTTCTTTTCCTCCCTCTCAAGGGCGACACAGTTGCAATGCCCTCGCAAAGCACTGCCTGGGGAAGGGGGGATGCCACGGGCTCGTCTGGACTGGGCTCTGCTCAACCCCAGCCCTGGCTTTGGGCTGGAGACCTCACGATGCAGAGGCATCAGGAGCAAACAGGGAGGCAGAGACAGCGATTCTTTGGGCTGGTCCACGTCGGAGCTGGGAAGGGGACAGAGTTTCAAAGGGTTCAGCCCTGACCCATTGCCTGGGGGGACTGGGGTTTTCCCCAAAATAGCACTGCTGGCCCACAGGGAAACTGGTCCCACGTCCACCGAAGCCAGTGGAAAAACTGTCCCAGATTCCAGCATCGTGCACAACCCAACGAGACTGCCGAGCTCCTGGGGATGAAATCGAGCATTAAGGGCCAATAAAGCCCCTCTGGATGGAGCTGGATGAGCGGGGAGGTCAGGACAGGTCCCCTCTGAGCGGTTTTGCTGTTTCCAACTATCCCTCATAAATAGGAGAAACGTTCTGGCCAAATCCTCTTTCAGAGTCAATCTAAGCATTTCCTGACTTGGTGTTGATTTCACAGATTAAAGCCGGTCAAAAACAACCTGGTCGAAATCCAGCCAGCATTAATTTTTTGGAAAAAGACCTTGAGGAATTTCATTTGAGTTTGTTCTGAGGGGAGGGGCTGCGCTTTTCCCACCCAGAAGCTTGCTCGCTCTTCAAATACGTGCAATAAACACATGAACGCCGAGCCCCAGCTACAAGCAAAGAGGCTGCCTTCTGCTGCAAAGGCATTACCTTTTGTAAAAATACAGGATATTAATCAATAAGGTTATGCCTTTAATTCCAGGTCTGCCAGCAAACCACTAACCTAAAGTATTACAACTGCACCCAAGTTTCCATGTTCACGTGAGGGCTGCAGTAACAGCCTGGGGTTTGGCACAGGGAAGCAAGACAGAAGTTTAGGATCAAAAATCCCACTCATCCCAAAATAAAGGGGAGGAAGATGTTAAATAAATCCCTGCGTATTCCTGCAGCCGGTCGGAGGGAGGCTTTCCTTTCTGGTCTTGTTGACCCATTCAGATAGTGCGTGCCCTCTCAAAGACAGCGGTGGAAACCCAAAACACAACACTGCAGTGTGCGCTCTGAAAATATGTGCAGAACCGAGGCAGATCCCAAATTTTGGCACATTCCTAAGATCAGGAAATTCCTTGAGAGTTCGGGAAATTCTCCAAGACTGAACCCAGGCTATTTCACTTGCAGAAGATATCAAGTTCTCCTCCTCTTCTATTTTTTTCTTTTTTCGGTGATGGGTCAGTGGGACCTTGGCGAGCACACATTGCTGTACAGTGAGAAAGAGGATTAGCAAAACACTGCAGAACCCAAACGCAGATGCAGGGCCCGCAGGAACAGCTGCTTGCAAAGGGAAGCCGGCAAAGCCAAATATCAGCCACAAGGTCCCAGCTCCAAGCAGGTCTGGAAGGAACCCAAGCTGGTATCACTTACACTTTCTTCCCTGCTCCTTTGCCTGTGCATAAATAACCGCCCGTTATTTATGGCTGTTCCCCATCGCACACCCTCCACACGTGCCTGTGGGGTCACCTCAGAGGATGGGGCAGAGCTGGCTGCTGTGGGGGAGGCATGAGGTGCCCTTCTTTGGACCCCAAAATAACTCCCCCTCATCCCCTTGCCTCAAGCAGCACGGGTAACGGCAGGGTTTCAGCCCAGCTGTTGCCACATTGATCTCTCCAGAAGTCACCCGGTGCTCAGGGACATGTGGGACCCGTGCTGCCCGTGGCTTGCAACAAGCAGCCCCAAGGTGTGGGAAACCTCCTTTCTGCCCCAGGATCCCATCTCCAGGCAAAATGGCCACAGCTGGGCCAAAGCAGGCGCAAGAGAATCAAGTGCATAGGATAACTTGTCCCAGGAAGGCTCATAGGGCTGCTCTCCACCACCCACCCCAGAAACACAAATTTGCCCCCGAGTCCTCATCCGAGCAGGCTGTTGGAGTAGCTGGGAAAGCTCCGTGAGTCTCCTGCCTCCAAAACACAGGAGATGGAGGAGACAGAGGACCACTCTCAGGCTGCTTCTTCGCAGAGCCCTGCGGCAGCCTCCACACTTGGCCGGTACCTACTCAGGCCCACTGCGTGCAGGGAAACCTGTCTCCAAAGCCACCTCTCTTGCTAAAGTCACCCCAGCAGTCCCACCTCCCTGCCTGGGTTATTATCCTTCAAACGACTGCAGGAACCGGGCACCCAGGGACAGCCAGCCCTCGCAAGCATCCCAGCACCAGTACTTTGATGCCGAGCGACCCCTGTGCTTTGCAGGAGCATCAGAGGTTACAATTAGCTCAACCGTGCCTCATTGCTGGGTGAATTTAAAAACAAAAAATAAAAAAAAATCAGCAAAGAGGTCCATTTATCCTTCAATATTCCCCAGGTCCCAAAGGAAAAGTATTTTCTTTCCGCTCTTGTGGTATTTTTCTTCCACTGCGTGCAGCAATGAGGTCACCGAGCAGAGGTTTTGTGGCTAAATCACTGGGTTGCTGCCATCATCCTGTTCCCAGGAAAGGCCAAAGTTGGCCCAGCTGGACACGCAGCCAAGGAAGAACATGGATCTTCCTGAAAGCCCGAGGCACAGCTCTGCAAAGGGCCTGGCCAAGCCCGGGAGAAGTGATGAAACATAGGGGCATTTCTTTTAACCAAAATACCCAGCTGCTGTTCTTTCCACTTCCAGTCAAAGAGTTTCTCGCATCAGGGACAGTTCCTGCCTTCGTGCAGGAGATGGGAAGGACTACCTGAAGTGCAAGTGCTGAACTACTGCAACGGTGTGGAAATGACTGAATTATTTTGTTAGCACATGAGGACAACTTCTCCTGCTGAAGACCACCTCTCCTCAGCCTCGCAGCACGCACCAGCTGGGACACAGCACAGTGCTGCTTTGGGAGACCCTTCTCCAAGCACACCTGGCCACGGGTCAGGCCAGCAGAGAGCCCTGGAGCCATGCAGTTCCCCCAAAGCCAGGGCTCCTCAGGCACTGCTGACAACAGCGTTTGTAGGATAACCTGTCAGCGTTAGGAGATGGACTGGCACCAAACCCCTCTCCTGGAGCCATGGGATGGGCAGCTCAGGCACCTCATCTCATAGCTGACCCTGCTTCACAGAATGGTCAGGGTTGGAAGGGCCCTCTGGAGATCATCCAGTCCAGCCCCCTGCCACAGCAGGGACACCTACAGCAGTTGCACAGGACGGCGTCCAGGCGGGTTTTGAATGTCTCCAGTGTGGGAGACTCCCCCACCTCTCTGGGAAGCCTGTGCCAGTGCTCTGCCACCCTCAAAGGAAAGAAGTTCCTCCTCATGTTAAGATGGAACTTCCTATGCTCCAGTTTGTGCCCATTACCTCTAGTCCTATCACTGGGCACAACTGAAAAAAGACTGTTCTCATCTACCTGGCACCCTCCCCTTAAGTATTTATAAGTATTGATAAAAGCCCCCCTCAGTCTTCTTTTTTCTAGACTAAAAAGACCCAAGTCCCTCAGCCTTTCCTCATAAGAAAGATGTTCCAATCCCCTCGTCATCTTAGTAGCTTCAAGCAGGTTGGACCAGGGATCCCCTGTTGTCTCAGCCAGGCTGAACCAGCCCACAACCTACTGCCAGAGCTCTCTCCAGCAGAGCCAGGAGGGACACGTACCCCTCTGCAAAGGTTCATGCTGCAAGGACCCCTCCTCCAAAAGCTTCCCAGCTGCACCAATACGCTCCCTCACAGCACAGAGCTTGAGCCCTGCTCCTGCCAGCACCACTCCATGCCTGACTCAGCCTCAATCCCTCACCCTGAAGGCACTTTCCTCCCTTACCACCTTCCCTTGGCTTCAGAGGTATCCCCGCAGGTAGGCAGAAGATGACAAACTTCTTTCTTTTAATAGAGATCCCTCTGCTGACCCCAGATCTTTACCCGCCTGCAGAGCAGGCTCTTCTCTCATGCCCCAGTTGCAGACCCACACAACCCCCTACCCCAGACACCACTCACCTCTCCAGCCACAGGCACACAGCCTTTTATAGCCTCCCTAAGCTCCTGCTCAGCTGGGCACCAGCTGATGGGCACCAGCTGATGGGCACCAGCCGAGTTCAGGGCTGTTCCTCCCTGGGCCTTAGAGGGCCAGCCCACCCCAGCACAAAGCCTGGGTCTATCCAGGTCCCCAGTGCCCCACCATCAACCCACTGGGGTTTACCGGGAGGGTGTCAACTCCTCCCTTGCTCACTCTTCACCTCTTCACCCTGCATCCGTGTGCTGCTGAATCCAGCTGGGACTGCTCCTGCTCCATCTCCACGGCTATTGCTGTTAATGCTCTCTCATCCCCGGAGTCGTGGCACGGCTGGGAAAGGGTTTTTTTTAAGCACATCACACCCTGTCCCACACATAGGACCTCCTGCCTGTCCCTTGCCCTTGCTAAATCTCCCCCGCCAGCCTCCCTGCGCGTTTTCCTGGAGGAAGGATGCTAACGGATATATAAATAAAGCAACCTGTGTATTCTTCTCCCTGCTCAGAGCTCGTGTAACCTGCGGTTGACCCCTCCTAGTCCTCCCCAAACCACAGCCCCAGTATGTGCTGCCTGCCGCCGCCGCCGCTGCTGCTCTGGCATTTTTATGAATGGCCTTGAGCCCAGGGAAGAGATGTGAGCATGGATTTGGAACAGCTCCATCCCTTCTACCGCACGCGCTAATCTTGACAAATGATCAGCGTGTGGCTTTCGAAACCAGAGATAAGGCTGTCTGACCACTTCAAGTCACTACACTTTCCCACGAAGAAAGGGATTTTGTTCTCAGCCCCCGGCCGCAGCTTCCTCCGGAGCCTGGGCGAACCCAGGTGCCCCCTGCCCCATAGCTTGGGGGACACACACACTTAAATCACACCCCTTGGGAGCGGGGCCAAGGTCTGATTCAGAACAAAACCTCGGCAACCTCCAAACAAGGCAGATGTTGTGACATGGCCTGGGTTTCTGATGCTACCGGCTGGACCAGGGCTGCCTCCTGCCTGCATCTCCTTCCCGTTGAGGCCAGCAGGAGAAGTGGGCCATGCCCAGCATGGAGGTGGGATGTGACAGAAGCGTGTGCTGGGAGCCAGCAAGAACTTCCAGTGCTGCAGCTGAGCCATGACCATGGTGGGCTTCCTTGAGCTCAGTTTTAGCTGGGAACTGGAGCACCTGCAGAAGTCCTGGCCCTACTGGGCGCAGTGCTCTCCTTGGACTGGTATCCCACCGCACTACTACAGCATTTGGCACATGCATCTCGCCTGCTAATTTGGGCAACGCAGTGTCCCCGTTCCTCCCCGGGGCTGGGGAAGCAGCCGTGGGATAGCTGCGGTGTCTTCATGGGGACTCTGAAACGGCAGAGCGAGCCCTGGGTGGATCCTGTTGGACGTGCACCTGGGAAAGCCGGGCTTTCCAGAAGGCTCCCTCTCTCGCACAGACACAGACCCCGCTGCCAAGGGAAAAGGCCTCGGCGAGTGCCAATTCAAGGAATGCCTTTGATCCAGTGGGAATCGTTAGGGAGAAACTCTGCCTCTAAATTGAGCTGCTCTCTTGCCTTGCCACTTTGGGAAATGAATTTGTACTCGGAAAAACTCGGGCTGGGAAAGATCTTGGGAAGACATCCAATCCATTTCCCTACCCCAAATTGGTCCTGACAGATTATTTTTTTTATCTAACCTTTCCTTTAAAATCTCCAGATGGCTCAATAAAGTCTCCTCCAGGGCTATATTCATTTTACTACCAGATACCTTTTTATTATTAATACCCAACTTAAATTTCCCATGCTGCAATCTGCTCCTATCCCATGGCAACACAGAGGGCGACTCAACTGTCCTCTTACCATTGCGCCCGGCGCAGCCCACCCTGCCCAGCGTGGCAGGTGCCTTTCTGGCACCGGTACCTATTTAAAGCTCAGGATTAGGGTGGACAAGGCTGGTCCTGGCCAAGAGCATGCACAGTTGAAGAGCCCCTGGATTGTCCTATTACTTTTCCCATTGCTACGCTGGCCCGCGGGAGGGTTTGGTGGCGCAAGAGCGCACACCCGCTGTGCCCTGTCCCCAAGCATCGTACCCAGGTGGGAACGGGAGGTCAGAGGCTGCTGACTTGTTGACCCATGAAGGGAAGCAATTATCCAGCTGATGAGGCCATGCAGGTGTTAATTAAAAAGCATGTGAAGCAGAACAAGTCACTGTTTGGTGTCATCCGCTCATGAAATTAGCCTCACGGTGGTTCACCCAGCCCTCCCCGGGAGATGGAGCAGGGGAAGAGCTGCCCATAGTACCTCTGCTCTTACTCTCATCTCCTCCAGCTGAGCTCCTGTTTCTGGGTACCTCCTGAGTCCTGCACAATGTCCCTGCTTTTTGGCCAAATCTCTGCTGGAACCTTAGTAGGGAAAGACTTCTACCTGTTCATTCCTGGGCTGGCTCGGAGCATAGCTGTGCAGGGGTGGGAGGTGTAACCAAAAGAAATCAAGTCCTGGTAGTCCAAGTGGAGAAACAAGCTCTCTAGTCACGTCCAGGAGGTGCTCACACAGGGACACAGATGGACACAGCCTCCCAGGTCAGGCACCCCTGTGGCTGTCCCTTGGTAGGGTCTCAGGTTTGCCCAGCATCCAGATTTGATCATCACCAGCAGCTCTGATCCAATCCCCTTTACTCTTCAGCCAAGGCCAGGAGGGAAAGCAGAGCTTTCCTCTACGAAATACCAAGCACTGGTGCTCCCTGACCCAAAGGTTACCAGCGAGCAGGTCTGCAGAGCATTTCAGCAGCAGTTCAGGGTGGCAAAGCCCTTCCATTCTGCTGGAGAGCGTGGTGCTCAGCATGTGCTTCACAGCTCTGGGAGATGAGGCTTGGCATCTTCTCTGCTAACCCCTGGGACGTGCCCATGTCAGGAGGACGCCCTGGTAGGAAGGAGTCTGTTTCTTCTCCACAGGAGCACTTTTCCAAAGCCAGGATGCCGTGCCAGGCTCCACGCAGGCACCCTCCTGTGCCTGGCCAGAGCTCGCGGTGCGGTGGGGACCGGCAGCAGCGTGGCTGAGCATCAAAGAGGCAAACCCGAGCTGCTCCCTGAGAAGTGCAACTTAGTGAATCCCAGTTTCCTGCCGCTCTGTGTCTCATGGTTGGATTAGCTCAGGGCTAATAAGGCACATGAGAGTTTTTCCCATGGTTTGGGGCACTCATAATGGCTCTCTCCGTGTGGATTCTTTGATGTCCTATAATAGAGTTGATGATGAATCCATTTCCTCGGTGGGGACCCAAGTTTGGCACTCTCTCATCTACCCAGATGCCTTTTTTCATAAAACAATTAGACAATAGAACAACAAAATGGAATTCAGTTTCTGAGGGCGCAGCCTCGCTATAAAATCTGGCAGAAAGTGACCCGGAGCTTCAAAAGTGGGGTTGGACAGCAGGGACAGGCAGACAGAGACACACACGCACCCACACAAGTGCAATGGCTCCCACCTCCTTCCCCTTCACAGCCAGGCTAGCGAGAAAGAACGAGCGCTCTCAACTCTGCCCTGTCGTGCCCGTTCATCATCACAGCACAGGCCCGAAGGCCAGGACCAAGGGCTTTTTCTGAAACCGTGCAACACCAGATGTTTTTTTCCTGAGGCCTCAGACACACACGTGCAGCACGCTGTTATTAAAACTGGCTCATACTCCCTGCGCGCAGGGAAAAAAAATTAAGGCTGTGCGCAAGGTTAGTTCTCGACTTTGGCATCCAGCGTTAAACCATGCAGGCTCGGTCGACTTGTGTTTGTTTTTATAGAGTTGCTTATAGACCATCCCTCCTGCAGCATCCCAGCGGAGTGGAACAATTCGATGCACCAGCTGGACCAGAAATGCTTCATGTGCTGCCAAATATACCATGTAAAAACCATAATGCAGCCACCTCTGGGGTGCAGCCTGACAAGCGCATGGCGGCTCGCAGCAACACCCCGCAGCAGATTGAACTGAGAGGAGGGAGCCGCTTGAGAGGATGCACTGGTTCATTACACAGACTTCCTCCTCTTGGTTTTCCGCCTGGTCTTTCCAGCCTGCCTCCCCCGGCACAGCTCTCCTATGGATTTTTCTTCTCCTGCTAATGTTTTTGTATTCACCTCAGGCCGAGCCAAAGGCTCCTTTTAACTGAAAAAGGCTGTTTGTCTCAGTATCTTATCATCTCTGTCTCAGTGTCAGCCCAAGCCTCGATGCCTCCTTCCCCCCAGCAGCAGGTTTCACTCCTGCGTTTGGGATTCCACCCAGCCCACCCTTTCTCAGCCGCTTCTTGTTTTCCTCCGAGAGTTTTGGAGAAGCACTGCACGCCTCTCCGTGGTGCTTCCCGCGCTGACTTGGGGCCAGCCTCTGCCAGTTGAGGCAGGAACCTCATCAAACTCCTGGTGTGGTCTTGGTGGGATGCCCAAGGGTGCAAGTGTCCCGGGGATAGCGGGGGTGCTCAGCCCAGGCTCTGCCTGTGTGACAAAATCTCCTGCTCCCTGGCATGGCCTCACCTCTGCAGAGCTGCAAGCTGACCTCCACTGGGTAGCACCAGGGATGTTACCCCCCTCCCAAATTGTCCAGTGCTCTGGGTGGGGGTCATCTCCCCCTTGCCCAACAGCAAATGCTCCCTGTGGTGCTCACAAAGGGTTTTACACTGCTGTGGTTAATAGTGCAGTGCCTGGGAGGTGCTGCCAGGGCAGAGTAGAGTGCTTCGCACTCAGCACCCACTGCTATGGGTCACCTGCGGGTGGGGGCATCGGGGTGCAGGTTAGCAGGGCTCTCTGCAGCGTGCAAGGAGGGTTAGGAGCCCCCGAACCTGCCTTCCAAACCCACCTAGGAGGAAACACGCTTGACCGTGGGACATCCGCGGGTCTGCAGGGAAAGCCAAGGGATTCCCACGTCTCTCCTGGACCCCATTCTACTTGAAGGGGGGGAGGTTGTCAGCTCCGAAACTGTGCCGCCTCCCTCTTCTCCCTCTTGTAAAACCCAGGTGCTGGGTTCGCTGGGCCCTTGGTGATGCTGGATGCATGGAGAGGGGGGTGCCGGGGGGGGGAAAGGGGGTAGCCGCGCTCCTCCTCCCGCCCTCCCACAGCCGCCGACCCCCGGCCCCCACAGAGGGCGGGAGGAGGAGCGCGGTCCGCCCCCGCCCGCCGCGGTACAAAAGGGGTCTGTCGGGCGGCGGAGCAGCGTGTGCCGCCGGGCAGGGCAGGGCAGCGGGCGGTGTCCCCCCCCCCCCCTTCCCCCGGGTCCCCTCAGCAGCCGGGATCCGCGACCGCCCCGTCCAGTGCCGTCCCGTCCCGCTCCGTTCCGCCACCGCCGGGCTCAGGACCATGCGGCGGGGGCGGACGCCGCGCCGCCGCGGAGCTCTGCTCGCCTGCCTCTCCCTAGGGACGCTGCTGGTCCTCGCCGACGCCAAGGGGGGCTTCTACCCCCCCGCCGCCCCCCTCCCCTACGGCGGCAGGTACAGCCTCTACACGGCCGGCTCCAGCCCGCAGCTCGGCCCCGGCAAGCCCGTGGGCAAGCACAAGTAAGCGATTCTCTCCGCGCCCCCCTCCCCGTCCGCGCAACCCATCCGGCGGCCACCGGGAGCCGGCATCGCCCTCCGGCCACCGGGGCTTTGCGGGCATCCCCTCCCGTCGGGCATCCCTTAGCGGGCACGGAGCGCGGGTACCGGCCGCACGTCTGGGCTCGGCAGGCAGCATCCCCCGGGGGACCGGCTGCCCGCGGGTGGGCACCCAACACCTCCACCCCCGGTACCGATGATGGGTACCGTCTCCCAGGGCTCGGGCGCGGGCATCCCGTGCTGGGCAGCCGTCCCTGGGTACCGGCCACGGGCGACCCCTTGCCCCGCACCAGTGGCTGGCGGTTTGGTGGGGGGTGTGCGTGGCCGTGTTTCGGGGTGCACCCCCTCCGTGTAGAGCAAGGCTGGGGGGGGGGGGCTCCAGCGTGGGGAGGGTGCGGGGCTTGTGTTTCCAGGAGGGAGCAGGGGGGTGTGCGCTGCGGTCCCGAGTGGGACAGGGCTGGGGGGCGGTGGGGGAGGCGGGGGGGGGGCTGTGTGTGCGTGTGTGGGGTGGGTGCATGTACCTGTTCCGCATGACATGGGCGCGGGGGATGTGAAGTGCGGGAGGGGAGGATGGCAGCGCACAGAGCTGCGCGTGAAAACACGGATCGGTTTGGAGGGAATTTGCCCGTTTGCTTGTAAAGCGCAGACTTTAACTAGAGTTTTTAAATATGTTTTCAAGTAACCTGGAAAGCTCAGGCAGACGAGGAACGCGGGCTTTACATGTACTATAGACTTTTTCCATTCAGTTGCAAAAAGGCTGTTACGCTGGTGGGGGGGCTCGCTTCCCTCCCCGCTTGTTTGCTAGAACTGTTTCTGTTGGGCTTTGAAAAGGGGGGAATGTGGTGTTATGAACAAGCTGAAATGAATAAAGTAACATTCGAGACGAACAATACTGGCAGTGCCAGTGAGACCTTTCCAAAACCCGTAACATTTTCCAGCTGCTCACTCTTAAAACATCAGGCTGGAGCTATAAAACTGCAAGCCACAGGTGGGTGAGAAGGAAAGGGATTTCTGAGAAGGGGCAAGCCAGAACCACCCCGACCCAAGCAGTCACAGGCAGGCAGTGTCTGTTAGTGGGTAGTAGATCTGCCCGTGTTGGCTACTAACTTACTCACAGAGGGGTTTGCAGTGTGTTTATAAGCAGATCCTGGATTTATGGATAGACGGTGATTCTGAATTTCCACATGCACACGCACACATGATCTCCCTTCCCTCCAGCTAAGAAAAGCGGCTGGCCTTTGCTTTCGTGTGGCCCTGTGCACGGATAAATGACTCACTTTTGGAGGAGCGGGGAGTAGCACGGATCCCTGCACGCGCTCCCAGCCTGGCAGCCTCTCGCCAGGGCAGAGCCGCTTGCGGCTGGGCAGGCCGGCAATGCCGGTCGCTGCCGGGAGTTGCGGTGCCCATCCCGGGGGAGTAAGGAGAGCCCTCGTCGAGGGGCCGGGGTGGAGGTGCTGCTCCTGGGGGCAGCGTGGGGGATGTGCTGGGGGTGTTGGGTCGGGGGGGTCCCTGCTGGGAGGGAGCAGGGAGAGCCGGGGTGTCGGAGGGAGGATGAGCCTGCTCGCATCTTGCTGCTTCACTGAGGGAGCTCCTGCCCCACACAGGCTGTTGGAGGTGGAGGAGCCTGCTTGGGGCCTCTGAACGGGCGCACTGGGGGGCTTACGGTGGGTCTTGGCACAAGTGGGGGATGTACTTTGTATTCATGTGTTTGCCATCAGTGCTTGTCCCTCCTTCACCCATCTTCTGCCGCTCAGGGTAAGCCAGAGCCCCGCTGCTCTGTCCCCAGAGGATGACAGTGGGGGGGCTGTGTGCGCACACACACGCACATGCTCGCTCCCCCGAGCAGGAGACACTGCAGTCCTCCTCCCCGGCCCCTTGTGCTCCGTCACGACTGTCCCACTCCCTTCCCTCGCCTCCACCTGCCGGAGGTGTCTCAATGCCATCCAGGCCATCGTCGTGCCAAGCCCATGGGAGCTGAGCTGAGGTCCTGCAGCTCGTTTCCCTGGTCAGCCCCGAAGCTGCTCTCCGCAGGCTGTGTGATGGCAATGCCGGGGGACCCTGGCTGCTTCCCAGCCCGTGGCCAGGCAAGCGAGCTGCAGCGACCCCAGCTCGCACGAGGAGAGCCGGGTCCTCCCGCCTCACTGAACACCTCCCCACACCTGCAGCTCACGCCGGCCCATCTGCTCCATCCTGCTGACCCTCCGTCTCTGCCTCGGGTCTGCGCTGTGTGCCTGTGCTCTCCTCTTCTCCCGCTCTACCATCTGCCACGTCCCTGTACCCTTAACCCCTGCACCCTTAATCCCTGCCTCACCGCACATCCGTGCTGTCTCTGCCCCTGTAGACCAAGTCCATCTGCTTCTGCCGGCAGCCCTGCCTTCAGCTGGAACAGCCTTGGCTTCCAACTGTCCCACCAGCACTCCCACATCCTTCCCACGCAGCCTTCCTCCCAGCCACCTCATCCTCAGCGCCTGGGTTTGCTGCTCAGCTCAGGAGAGGGACTGTGCCCGGAGCTGGCTGGTACCCTGCGGCACCCAGCTGCAGGCGTGATGGCAGGAGGAAAGAGGTTCCGCTTCTTGCACCACCCATCCAAGGGATTTGAAGAGGTTTCCAGCCCCTGCCCAGCTCAGGACCTGGGTCCTGTTCCTGCCTCCATGGTGGAGGGAGCTGTGATGCTGCAGCCCTGCAGAGCGGCCAGCCCGCATCACCTCTCCCTCTGCTGACTGTAGCATCACACTTGATCTGGGTGTGACAGTACCCACAGCAATGTCCGAAGGCTTTTGGGCTTGGTCCTGGCACTGGCAGCGCTGCAGGAGGATGGATCACCCCTGCCAGATGCTTCTGGAGCTGTTTCTGGCATGCTGTTCCCATAACAGCCATTGCTGGTGGGGTTCTGCTTGTCCCCCCAGCCTCTCTCACCACCCGGGTCACGCTGTGCTGAGCACAGCCCAGCTCCGGGGTTGAGGCTCCAGGTGACCCCAGCACTGGTGACAATGTGGCCATGACCATGACAGCAGCAGCCACGCTCAGCACCCAACCCAGCCTCCTGCAGCGTGGCAGCACCGCAGATCTGCCTGGGGGGGGGGGCTCCGAGTTTCTGAGAGCCAGTGAAATTGCTAGCGGAAAATCAGAAGGCACAGCCTGTTTCCAGCACCGAGACTGGTGCTGGAGTGATCATAGCTGGGGGAGGACGGGACAGCCACCAGCTCGGAGTGACACTGTGTGCCAGGCACTGCCCGAGGCTGAGCGGAGAGCCCAGCACAGTGGAGGCGGTATTGAGGGTGCAGGGGTTCAGCGGCACCCCCGTAACCCAGAGGAGAGATGCCTGGACCCACTCGGACCGAGTAAAGGCTGTGTGTGCACCCGGCATCCAGGCTGGGCACTGGGGCGCTTTGCTCCATCCCCACTCCCTGCACTCCCCCAGGCCCCGCTGCGGTCCCTGTCCTCAGTGGGTGGGATGGGCGATGCCTGGGGGGTCCCTCCAGCTGCTGCCCCCCCCCAAGACCCCGCCGGCAGTGTTGGCGGGGCAGGCAGACCTGCCTGGGGGCTGGGTGAATAGCCAGGGCGCTGCTGTCTGCCAGGGCAGGGGGTGACGGTGTCTCGCTGTGCTTCTCCCTAGGAGCTACTGTGCCTACGTGGTGCAGCGCAACGTGACGTGCACGCTGCAGGATGGGGCCGAGAGCTACGTCAAGGCCGAGTACCACAAGTGCAGCTGGGGACCCAAGTGCCCGGGAAAAGTGCTGTGAGTACGCGGGATGCTGGGGCATAGCTCCCTTCTCCTCCCAGCTTCAGGTCACAGCTCTTCTCGGGCTCCCGAGCCCCTCTAACACCCTTCCGACCATCAACCCATGTTTCCAGAGGGCAGTGAAAGGGGCTGAAGGGCTTTCCCTGGACGAGGCAGTCAGTGGCAGGGCAGCGGTGCTGGGAGGAGGCAAGATGGGATCTGCCAGGAGGGAGAGGGAGCTCCGTCCCTCATCAGAAATCAATCAGGCAGTGGTGGGCAGCCAGGGGGGTGCATGTGCGTGTGTGAAGGGAAGCGTTTTGTTAGAGACTTGCGATTCGGCAGAAGGATGGCAGCTAGGTGAGAGCTTGACTCAGAGGAAGAGGAAACGGAGCTGGTGGCTGGGGATGGCTGAGGGCTTCCCGCCCCAGGGAAATATTTGCAAATCTCTCTGCCACCTCCTCAATGCTGGAGGGAAACACCCCGCCGTGCCGGAGCTGGAGCCAGGGCAGGGTGGACACTGGGGCTTTGTGCTTCACGCCTTCCGCACCCCCCGGCCGGGGATGCTGCTCCATGCAGAAATGCTGCACTCCCGTACGCTCCCCGGGCCCGCCGAAAGCAGCAGAGCCGAGCACTGGGGAAAACTGGGCTGAGAGGGGCTTTTGTCGGGGCCTGGCACCCCTCCTGCGGCACCGGTACATGGTGATGTGGCCAGCCGGGACTCGCCGTGTGCCGGCGGTGCCGCAGGCTCAGCTCACAGCCTCTCCCGGCAGAGATGGGCTGTCGGACCCTCTCGCTGGCTTGCTCTTTCCTTGCTCCCATTGCAAGTGCTTTAGCAGCATTTGAGGACGTTAGGACATCCTGCAGCCGCTGGTACCCACGGAGGAGATCCCCAAAGCCTCTCCCATCTCTGCAGTATCTGCTGCTCGGCCTCTTCAGCCCTTCAAGCAAAACTGGGGTGAAACCAGGGTGGTTTTTGAAAGCAGCTGGACCTGCAGCTGGACTTTCTGCACAGCCTCGGATGCTGCGTCCATGCATGAGAGGGAAACGTGGTTTCTCCATGCACTAGGACCATCAGTTAACGCTTGTGCAGCTGCAATAAATACTTCCCCTTGTCGCCATTTGGAGCAGGGGGAGAAGGGTTCGGAGCTGCCAAAGGGCTCCGGGCTCCTCTGCAGAGGCCGGCGTGACACAGAGAAGGTGCCTTGCCTTCTGGATGCCATCCTCATCCTCACTTCACCCCCTGACAGTGGTGGGGTGCAACAGTCTCTTACTGTGGTCCACCCAGGCAGGTTTCTACACACTAAGACAGAAGGAAAGACCATAGGAACTCAGCAGCGTCTGTGAAGAGGAATAACAAAAGAAGAGCTTGTTTTGAAACTGTCCCATGCCTTTGGGAAATTGTTGATATTGGGAAATTTTGAAGCGATTCAAAGAACAGAGGATTTGGGTTTGCTTTCTCCTCCTGCCCTGCAGTATGTACGGAGGTGGCTGTATCGCACTGGGAGTCGTGTGGAAGTGTCATTGCCCGGGGCTGCAGCCTGGGCCGGGGGCACTGAGGACCGGGGCAGGGGCAGGGAGGACAGGGGCTTGGCCCCGCGTGCTGCCCCGAGCATGTGGATAAGTGCAAGTGCCTTACGCAGCCCCTCTGTGCAGCACGGATGGTTGTGCCGCCTCCTCCGAGACCTTCTGCTGAACGTGCTGGAGAAGAACAAGGGCCTGATTGTACGTGTTGTTGCAAAACAGCGAACTTCAGGATTTTCAGGCCCTGGTAAATTCAGATTGGGAATTTCCAAAAGGCAGGTTCAAAGCATCGGCATTTCAGAGGTGGTGAGAAACACGCTGTCTTCAGCCTTGCGTGGCTCAGCTCGGCTGGTGGGGGGAGCACGGGTGCTGGCAGGGTCCTGTCCCATCCCTGCCACCTCACGGGAAGGTGCCACGGAAGAGCTGGGAGCAGCTGACTCCTCCCCGCTGGGCTGGTGGGACTCACCCACGTAGAGCGAGAGCAGAGAGGGAGGGTGTTAGTGTCCCACCGGGCAAGGAGGTGGGCTCGTACCCTTGTTTGTTGCGTATGAGGTCATCAGTGTTGTAGTGCCCAAATTGGTGATGGAGGAACCTCCAGAGCATCTCTGCTTGGAGGCAGGAGGAGGTGTAAGGAGCCATCCCTCTGTGCGCACCCCATGGCATTGCCCCGGTAAACCTTGCCAGGGCTCTGCTGCCAAACTGCCAAAGCTCTTGTTTGCGAGGCCACCCATGGCACTTAAGCTTCCCATCAAACTGATGCCCTCCACACATAGAGAAAATATTTTTCCAAAGGTCTTCCAACCCTCCTGGAGGCTTCAGGGCAGGACTAGAATTGAGAAGAGGATTTTTTACCCTGCTAGGAAATTCTCTAGGTCATTTCAAAGTGCAAAACACACCCACAAGCAGTCCAGACCCCTCTTGGAAGTGGTCCGAGCTTGCAGGGGTTTTGGAATCACTTCCATCATTTCAACTTGTGCTCTCCTGGGCCAAAAGTTGCCAAAATGTGTGGCATTTGTCACAGTGGTCATCTATCGGGCCAGAGACCAGAGCAATACACTTACAGTTGCTTTTTTAAACTATCAACGGGCATCCCAGGTTAAAAAAGAATCCAACAAACACAAAAAACCCAAACATTTCCAGAAGCCACAGATACATAAAAAATTGGCTCTGCTTAGATAGTCCCTCTTCACCCCTGGGCTGTTTCTCAAGCTTGTCTAGTTGTGTTACCAACTCATCGGAGAAAACTCTACTCTCACCATGTGCATCTCATGGTCCAGTCCTGGAGAGGGTGGGCACATGTTTTTGGAGTGCTGGTTAATGAGCTGTGCCCTTGGATGGACACTGTAATGCTACACTGAGCTATGGTGCAGTAAGAGCTCTTGGGAGGGGGGCCATGATCTTCAGGTGCAGCACACGGGTCTCAGCCAGGCTTTCCCATGTGCCCAGCTTTCCCACACCCAACAGGACCCATGGCCCTGCTCTTCTCTATTGCTTGACGTCGAGGTTGCTTCTCTAAACTGTCCTCTCTCTTCCTCTCCCCTCCTGGAAAGGTACCGCACCTTCTTCAGACCTAAATACAAGATTGGCTACAAGACAGTGACCGAGCTGGCCTGGAGGTGCTGCCCAGGCTTCATGGGAGAAGGGTGCCACGACAGCCCGACTGACCAACCCGGCCTCCTGCCCCAACATCCCAGCCCTAAAATGCCTCCCGGGCAAAAGATGTTTCCAATCCCCAGACTTCCTCCCCATCCAAAAAGCCACCCTGACCTGTTTCCAGGACCAAAGAAGAATCAGTATGGTGAGACCTGGCTACTGCTTCACATCCCCAGGTTACCACACCACCGGCATGCTCTCAAACCTCCTGGTTCTTTCTGTTCCAGCACAGGGCATGAATTTGGCAAACCTTCCGTGGGTGACTTACTTTCTGATCAGAGACCTGACATTTGATTTTGTTTGAGTATCACTTGCTTTTTTAATCTAGTTTCCTTCAAAACATGCTGCTTGACATTGCCTTTCCTCATTGCTTTAAAGCATTTTTCCATTAATTTTGGGGTTGATAGACTGTGTCTCACAACGAAGCTCCCCAGGGCTGTTCTCATCACCTGCTGTTGAACTTGGGAGCAGAGGGCTTGATCCCAAGAAGGAAGAGGGTTTCCTGATCACCTTAAGAAGAGATGTAGAGGAAAGGAGAAGGGGTGGGCTGGTATTTTGCTGAAATGACAATAGGAGGGAGGCAGGAGCTAATGTTAATTAGTGTGGGAAAGAACTCGAGTCTAGAAGATAGTCAAGGAGGGAGTTAAAGGAGCACCAGCCTTGACTGTGCCCTCCCTATTTCTTTATCTGTGCAGGCAGAAAGCTGCCCGGCCTCTTTGGGGACCGCCTGGATCGGCTGGAGGAGGAGGTGAGGCGCCTTTCCCAGTCCTACGACAGCCTGCACACCATGGTGAGCGGCCTGGGGGACCGCCTGCGGTTGGCGATCCAGGAGGACACCACCAAGATGATCGGCTCCCTGATGAACAGCCCGGGCACGCCTGACTCGATGGTGGGCTTCGGCATCATTCCTGATGGCCTGGTGGATGTGGCAGACAAAGCTGACATCGCCACATACCCTCCCGTAGGGGAAATCCTGACCAAAGTGACGGAGGTGAGCGACGTGCTGAAAACCAAGGCAGATTTGCTGCATGAGGTTCACGGCATGGTCCTGGACCATGATGGGCAAATCAAGCATCTTCTGGAGTCAGCCCGGCCCTCGCCCCTCACCTCCATTGACCTGTTGGAGGAGTATGTGGACACACGGCTAAGCAACCTGCGCGGAGAGCTGCTCGATGGCTTCGAGAAGAAGCTGGGGAAGATCCAGACCACCTGCGATTTCCGGATCCAAGAGGTGCGGCAGCAGTGTGAGGAGGAGAAAGCTGCCAACCTGCGACTCCAGCAGACACTAGATGGGAAGGAGCTAGAGATCAAGAAAGAGATCTCCCAGCTGGAGACTCAGATCCAAGGGCTGACAGTGGTGGAAAGCTGCTGCAGCAACCTGGACTACCTCACCGATCGCATGAACATCCTTGAGAAAGGCCTTCACAGCATCTCCGAGTCCCAGAAGAACTTACATTCACGGCTGGATGGAGAAATCTCCACTGTCACCTTAGGGAACCTTTTTGAAGGGCGCTTTGAGGATCTGGAAGCCAGACTCAATGCTACAGAAAGAGAAACGGGGAGCTGCTGCTCCAGTATGGAGGACAGCATGAGAGGGATGGTGGTAGCAGAGGTGGATGGCATGAGGACTGCCTTTGAAGACAAAATGCAGACCCTGGAGGACAGGTTCATGACCATTGTGGGGGAGCTGAACAATGTCAGTTCCCCCGTGGGCATGGACGGAGCAGTGGTGCCCGTGCTGGAGGGGGAGCTCGCCAGCATGAGAAAACGCACAGATGAGACACTGGAGGTGTTACAGAACCGCCTCATCACCCTGGAGAGCACTTGTTCCCTGGGCTGCACTTCTGCCTCCAAAGACGTGGAGACCTTCCGGACAGAGATTGAAGATTGCCAGAATAAGAACCAGGACCTGCTCCTCCGGATGGACAGCAACTACGACCTCCTGCGCAAGCTGAACGCCACCATCCTGGAGATCCAGCGGCGAATTGAGGAGGAAGCATCGGGAGCTTTGCAAGGGGAGATCACCTTGCTAAAGATTAACCTCAACACTGTGAGCAAGTCTCTGACGGGGCTCAAGGACTCTGTCTCCCAGTACTCAGACACCGTGACACATGTCAACTCCTCGCTGGATGAGCACGAGCGGAAGATCGAGGATGAGGTCCACTCCATTCAGGAGAAAGTCAACGACCAAGGCTCCCAGCTCTTCTTCAGCAACCGGCGTGTCCTGAACCTCAAGGGAGATTTGGAGCGACTCAAAGCCAAGATCGTCAGCGACCTGAGCTCCTGTAAGAGCGTGGCCCACGACCTGCAGCGGGAGATCGCTCACTTCGATGACCGGGTGGCTCGGGTGGAGAGCGTTTGCAGCAGGCTGGGTGCCGTCACGGGAAGCCTGGATGGCATCAGGGACGAACTGGAGAAACACACAGGCAGTCTGTGGGACTACATGGACCATATGAACGGGACCCTGGCTGCCCATTCTCAGGAAATAACGGGACTGAAGGACAACCTGCTTGACTGCCAAGCCAAGGTCTCCGAGCTGGCAGAGCAGGTCGGCCACTTGGAAGAGCAGGTGGAGGGGAAGCAGCATTAGCCGCGCCGCCACGTGCTTCTTCCTTCTTCTCCCTGTGAAGGACAGGATTAACTTATATCACACAGACTCGGTCCAATGTGACAACAGTTCTTGGGATAATTTTTTTTAATGAAAAGATAAATAAATTAAAAGCTGCTACAAACCTTTTTTTAAAAAACAAAAACCTTTTTGGCCCCACTTTTCCATAACTCTGCTGTTATGGTACTTGCCTCCCAATGCTCAGCAGCTGTCCTGACCCTGGTGCAGCAGTGTCACTGCCTCCTGGCTGGGGGCGTTGCTTTGGCTTCTGGGCTGATGACCCCAGAAGGACAATTCAGGAGGAAGCTGGAGGCGGAAACGTGTTTGGTTTTTTTTTTTTAATTTTATTTTTGTGGATTTATTGCTTCTTGAAGAATAAAACTCTGTAGTTGTCAGTTGAGGAATAGAATTTCTCTGACCTAAAGACCACCTGCATCTTAATCCAGGGACTGAGCTGAGCCAGGGCTCCTTACAGGGAACAAAACTCACCACAGGAATTGCGGATTTCAAAGAACACACGTATTCACACATGCCCCTGGGAACTGCCTTCCCCTCTCCGAGACGGCAGCCCTCCTCCTGTACGGTAAATCCATTTATACTGCTCACTCCTCCACGCAAACACATGTGCCTTACGGAGCACATGAGGATATGCATTAGGAAAACACACACATGCATATATATGGTATGTGTATGTACATTTTTGAACAACCCACTGTCATGGTGCTCATCCGATCGCAAAGTTTCCTCTTGCTGCCCCCATGTCCCTTGCTGTATTTCAAAGAACCACACCGAGCAGCTACACCGTGCCCCAGCAGCTTCTCGGGGAGGGCCCCGCGGTCCCTCGGGGCTGCCGTGCTTTGCAGTCCCACTTTGCAGCGCACTCTGGTTACACCTGGGACTGACGTGAAGGGTTATGGAAAACTTGTGTCTTCCCCCAAGGAGACGTGTCCGTAGGTCTCTGCAGAGACCAAGCTGGGCACGGAGCAGTCCTGCCCTCCAGGTCTGGTTCTCTCCTGTTTTTTTGCTTAAACTGTGAACGTGGTTTTCTTCATCTCATCCTGGGGCAGGAGAGCTGCAGCTGCTCCAGGGTGGGAGCATGAGGATTCGCCTGCTCTGTGCTGGCTTTCCCTACCTGGCAGCACGAGGGCAGGAGCCTGTGTCCTCCTTGCATTCCTCTGAGCCTGCTGGGATACCAACAGCCCCGAACCGATGTGGACCACCAGAGCGGAGGAAGGCAGGGCATCTTTGAGAAGACCTCTCAAGAATGAGGAACTAAAGTGATTTACCCAAGGTCGCTCTGGTTTCCCATGAAAACGCAGTCTGTAACAGGTTGTACGTGTTGCTGAGCTGGAGTTGCTCTACAGAGCAGATGCCTGGACCAGGTGGCTGTTGCAGACAAAACCCTCCTCTCCCAGGGAGCCCAGCACAGGTGGCCTCCGCTTCTCACCCAACAGGGACTTCATTACCAGAAAAGATGAAGAGGAAATTAAAGAGCCTCCATCTGACCAGCTCTGGCACTTTATAGCAGAAGAACATATTTTTCCATCAGCTCAGTGTTGCAGCTCATGGACCCTTCCACCCCACACCCGTCACCCTCACCAGGTCATCCCCTCTCTTCTGTGCCACGATTCCCCCCAGGTCCCCCTTGCCCTGCAAAAGAGCGGCTCTGTGCTCTGACCAGCACAAACCAGCAGCGACTCCCAGCAGAGATGCATCTGGGCCCCTTTTCTCCTCCATAAAAACTGGATGAGCTCCCTGAAACAGATGCTTCCAGGCTGGGGAGGACCGCAGGGATCACCGAGTCCAGTTGGCTGCATCATGTTACCCTGATGCAGTGAAAGCTCTTTCCCCTGCCAGAGGAGCGTGGGCCATCATCTGTACGAGCAGGGAGAGGGGACCAGGCTTCCCACCGCTCCCTCACCCCCAACGGCTCGCAGGCTGCTCACAGCACCAGAATCCACTCATGCTGCTCTGGGCTTTGCTGATTTGGAGCTATGCTGCAGCTGCTGAGACACTTCTCCAGCTGAGGAGCAACCTGGGCATCCTGCAAAACCTGCTCTTGGACAACAAAACCTGTTTCCCCCCCGCCCCAGCCCACAGAAGGATTCTCAGGCCAGCCCGCTGTACTTCACAATGGGTCGGGGAGCCCTCGCCCCACAGGAGCATCCCACCCCTGTCCCCTCCCCATCCTCTCACAACAGGGAGAAAGAAAGGGCTGCAACAACCAAAGAGAAAATTAAGGCAAGGGCCAGGCTCAGCCCTCCCCAGGCCAGGGCTGGGTTTGGGAGCAGCTGAACAGCAACAGCTTCCTCCAGCACAGAGGGAGCCGGGACCGGCCGTAACGAAACTAGGACAAGGAAGAAGTCTGACCTTCCAGAAAATGGTGCTATGTTTGGACTATTCCTGATTAGTCACTTGAAGCTATGGACAGTTTGTATCTCAGAGCTATTCATGTTTAAAGAGTGAAAGGAACTTTGTATAAAATAGGGCTTTTTTTTTTTGCGCTTGCAGAGAGGGAAGGAGATGGTGCCCACACAGTTGTCCTTGCACAGGCAGCTTTCCAAGGCAGTTGACAACTGATTCTGTTACGAGGCTGTGTTTTATTGTTTTTAAAACCTTGTATATTTGTTCAGATTTTAAAAGCTAAAAGATTGTTTGTACTGGAAAGGAAAAAAAAAAATAAAGTATTTCTTGCTGAGGCTTCCAGAATCAAAGTGACTCATGTGGCTTTAAGAAAAGTAGCACAGCACCAGGATTGGGTTAAGAAAGGGAGGGAGAGTTAAAGGATGGAGGCTATTTGGAGAAGAAGAGGGGGCAGGCAGTCGAGGAGGAGATGATTTATGCTCGCACACAGTGGTCAGAGCAGGAGAAGCTGGATGCCAGACTGGAGGAAGGAGCCCAGCAGTGCTCCTGTTTTATTTTGTGTAATTACAGCTAAGAGCTCCCAGGGCAGGGGCAGCAGCCTGGCTGCACCCACCGCTGCCCCCATCGCTATGCGGTTTTTCAGAAGCCTGGGGAGAGGCTAAGTCAAGTCCTAACCCAACCCCACTTAAGGACAGCTGAGCTTTCCTCAAGTGCTCCAGTACAGGGCACAGGAATAAGCTCCTGCCCTGGCACAAGACTGCGTCAGGCTGCCAGCACCGGCCAGAGTCACCCCCTCCATGCACACACACCCCACCAGGGTTCGCTTCCAGGCAGTTTTGCAGCATTACCTAGAATCAGCAGGTGGGGGAAAAAAAATAGTCAGTCTTTTTTTTTAGTGAAGCTGCTCCACAGGCCCAGGAAGCTGCAGGTCCTGCCCCATCTCCACCAAGAGCCCCCTGGCAGGGCACTCCAGCGGGATAAACCCAGCCACGTTTGTAAGAGGACACGGAGCCTGGCTCCCACTTCCACGCACAACGAGAGGCAGCCTGGATTAACGCACTATTTATTAATTATTGGTATTAGTGAAGAACACTCAAAACCCCCAAGAGCTTCCATCCACCCTAACAAATTGTTAAGCCACAGGACAGCTTCACTCCATCAGCTACCAAATTACAGGTAGCTGGGCTGTCTGGGAACACTGGTCATACTGGAGGTAGCAATAGCTATGCCAGAGGCTCATCAATAAATAAGACAGTTACCCACCACCGCCTTTAAAAAAGAGCCAGGCTTTAAAGGTGTTAAGAACATGAAGAAGGGACCCAGCTCACAGGAATTTCAGTGTAGTAGATGGAGTTTTTGTAGAGCCAGGGCTCCCTCTTACCCCCCTTTGGCCCCCTGAGAAGGGGTGTTTTAGTGCAGAATGTGACCCGTATTACAAGTGCAAAATGCCTGAGCAGCAAACAGGGAGGAGGAGGAGATGCATCTGGAGCATCCAGTCCTGGCAGAGGACGCACAGGAGAGCCCTGGGTCAGCTCTCCACAGGTAATGGGGTCAGGAGAAGGCATCCAAGTCAACAGCAGGCAGCGGAGGTCTCCAGTAGGCAAAGTAGCTGTACTCTGGGCACACCAGAGCGACGCTCCCACTCTGCCCCAGGGGAGGGAAGATAAGCTCCACCAGCTCCGACAGCCGCTCGTACCTATGGGGGTAAGAAAGAAGTTGGTTGGGGTCATTGGGGTTTTGTTTGCTTTCCTACCCCTTGAAACGCTTCTCTGGGTTAAAGCCAGGTTAACCCAAAGGTGCTGAGGAACAAGCAGGTCACTTACGTTGATTTGTGGTTCTTTGTGAGCTCCTGGATCAGCTCTCCCTTGGGGTTGACCGTGAATATGCGGCTCTCCGGCAGGCCCACTTGCTTGTAAGCATAGACGTCCTGCCCAAGGAAGGCCAGCAAGGTGTGAGAGCTGCGGGAAGGCACCACCGCCTCCCCAGCCTGAGCCCTCCCTCCTCCCTAGGAGACCTACTCACATTAGCTCTGTTCCCGAAAGCTGCATAGAAGGGCAGCTTTGTGGCAAACAGGTTTTGGATGTCCATCAAGCAGGCAATCTTGAACACCTCTGGCTTCTTCTCAATCACCTCCCTGCAGCACAAGACACACACACAGAGCAGAAGTCAGTGGCACCAGCCAGCAAGGACTACCTTCAAAAGCAATTTGAAGGCCAAAAGTGATTTTGTGCATTGCAGGAGCTTCACCATGATCTCCAGTGAGGGCAGGCAGTTCCCCTACTGCCCCCCATGACAAGCATCCTGCACCAAGGAGGGCAGAAACAGTTCAAGGCCATGATATTCCTCAGCATCAAGCGAGAGAAGGGGGGTGCCATCCCCAGGGACACAGGGGGTACGGGGCTGGGGAGGAGGAGAGGATGGAGTACCTGTGGAATGCAGAGAAGAGGCTGCTGGGGGCAAGCAGGATGGGACCTTTGGGGAGCGCACAGCCTTGCTCGTTGACCCATTTGAGGTACCCTTTGGTGATGTGCGCCATGCCGATGGCTCTGGCTGAGCAGTAGAGGAACTTGTAGCCGTTCCTAGAGCAAGCACAGGGAACCCCTCTGAGCTGTGCCCTGGACAAAGTGTCCGAGGAGGAGGAGGAAGAGGGAAGACGAGGCTGAACATCTGGCTGAAGCCCAAACCCTGGTCGCCCCTTCAGCAAGCGCGGGGGCTTCACAAACGATGCGACTCACTTGCCCAGAGAAGACCCAGGCTAAAACAGATCCCCCAATCCACCTCGCTGCTGGGAAGCGGCGCCAGAAGGGGACCCCGCACCGCCCTCCAGGCCCTTCCCAGCAGCCGCACACCCACCCTGGCTGGAAGGCGCCCTTCGCTGCTCGGTCCCCACGCACCCGGAGGGGACCCCGGGGCCAGCGCCTGTGTGACACCCCCGCAGGGCTGCCTGTGGCCGGCCGCAGCCCCCCAGGCGGGCAGCTCGGGCACCGGGGCTCCGCTGCTCTTGCGGGACCCGCGGTTGGCGGCGAGGGCAGCCCCAGCCCCGCACCCGCAGCCCCCCGGGGAGCGGGAGCCCCCGTGCGGCACCGTCACCCCCACCCCCGGGGCCGGGAGGAGCCATCCGCGGGCCCACAGTGCCTCTTAGCGGCCAGAGGTGCCAGGGACGGAGCTGAAGGCGGGGACCCGCTGCCAACCTCCGCCGGGTGCGGGGGCAGCATCGCACCCCGGGGCGCGTCGGTCCCCCGGGGCTGCGGGAGTTGGGCGACCGGAGAGGCTGCCGGCACCCATCCGCGGGGCTGGGAGTGCTTGGGGAGACCCCCGTGCCGCCGCTGGACAGGCAACCAAAGGTATTCGGGCTGTGCCTGTGGCCACTCGGGTGTAGTTTTGTGTGATTTCACCTTCTTCAGTGCTCAGCTACATCTCCCCAGCAAAGCCTCCACCGACACACGCTCCTGCCAGGGAAGGCAACACAAGCATCTGCTCCCAGCTCCCACGGGAGACCCCCCGCATTCACCCCACAACACTGTCTAGACAGCACAGCAAGCATCCGCCATCACTGATGATAGATTAGGCTATTTTGGCCAGTATCGGCAAGTAAGAAGCCCTGACCCCAGCCCCCACGCAAGCTCTCTTCCATCATCCTCCCCCTTCCCCTTGGCCTCAGTCGTTCCAATACCTACAGGTGGATTTTGTGGAAGAGCTTAGCGATCCCATGGTGAGTCCAGTCTTTTCCCAGATGTGGTAAGATGTGCCCAAGAGCATCTGACCTAGAAGGAAAGGAGACCAGGTTAGGCTGATCCAACCTGGTGGGTATCCAGAAGACGATGTGGTTTGTGGTCCCTTCTGGCTGCTTACATAAGCCTTGAAAGGACACTTTCGCCTCCCAGGGGGGAGCAGGCATGTGGGGTGGCAGAAAGGCCCCTTACTTTGTGATGGTGCCATCGATGTCCGAGATCACCACCTTGTCATCCCAGTTCCACAGGTAGATGGTGGCCTCACAGCGGCATGTGCCCTGATACTGAGTGGTCACGCTGAATGCCACCTCATTGGGGCCATCCTGCAGATTCAGCTTTACCTGTGGCAGAGGAGAAACAAAAGTGGTACACCAGCACCAACTCACCCTGGTCCAAGGGCTTGCCAGAGGCCCGACTGCCACCTGGCCAGACCAGAGACCCCAGACCCCTACAGGGTGGCCACCCAGGGCAAAATACTTGGATGCTCTATGAAAACATGAGGTTGGGAGTAGCAAAATCCCTCTTTAAGAGTTGTCTCACACCTACACACACAAGCAGGCAGTGAAGGAGGAGTAAAGTACATACAATTTGTTCTGAGGAGAGTCGCAGTGATTTCTTGTAGGTCGGCTGAGATTTCTGTGCAGGGGTATCCACTGCTAACATGTCCCTGGGGTGCAGGGGCTCATCGTCGCTGGATGACACCACCTCCTCCTGCCTACACAAGGGATGTTGTCATCACTCTGCAGACCACAACTTTCCCCACCAGCACCAGGGGATATCTAGAGGGGACCCAGGACAACCCACCCACCAGGACGCAGCCATAGAGGAGCTTGACTGAACTGGGGCAGCCAGAGCCTTAAGAGAGCTGCCTGCCCTCTTACATCTACATCTTACATCTGCCCCCTTACCTCTACAAGGTAGACTTGGGAATAAGCAGTCACTTAAGAGGAGAAGAGATGAAGAGCACACACAGGCTCCTAAAGGCAACCTGGGAGGGAGGCACTCACCTCTGCTGAGCAGAGTCGTGCTGCAGCATCCCCACGTTGGCTTTCCCTGGCCTCGACTGCTGCTGCAGGCAGAGAGTGGTGTCGTTAGCACATCAGTGCCAAGGGCAGGAGCAAGCGCTGCTTTGCTGTACGGCCACTTGGAGCAGCAATACCAGAAGAGGTGGCAGTGCATTCCCCACCTTCATGAGGAAGGACATTGCCCCACGGAAGAGGGACCACAACCTGGTGCTGCGGTGGGGCAGGGAGATCCGCAAGCACATGTGGTGCCTCGGCTGTGGCATGAGGAGCACAAGGTCCACTTTAATGCATTACCAGTTGTTGGTGATGTTGGTTAATGGTGCTCAGGCACTAACAGACCTGAGGGGACAGCAACAGCCTTCAGAAGTCAGCAGCCAGAGGGACCTGGTGGCAAGTTCTCATGCTCAGCCTCAGACCATACCCAAGACCCTGCTGCTCTCCTACCCCCAACCCCTGCCAGCCATCAGAATGACTCCTGTGCCCTGGGGACAGTCACAGCCGCTACTGCAAACACCTCCTCAGCTGGGAATTCTCTCCTCCTCCAGGAGAACCACCACCTGCTGCCTTTCTTGGGCATCTTCTCCTTCACCAGTCGGTCGATGGTGCTCTGTAAGTGTGGAAGAACATGGGATGGAGTCAGTCCTGATCCCAGGGAGGCTCAGCTGCCAAGAGGCTAAGGAGACCCTTATCCAGGCAGGGTTTCCTGCCTGGATATTCACAGGATAAGATGTGCAAGTCCTGCCACACTGTGAGCCGAGAGAGTTTGGGGGTGAAGGTGTAATGACTTGTTCCCTTTGTGAAGCTTGAGGGGGGGGGGGGGGGGGGAACAAACCAAAACTGGATGCCTCATTCCATACAATCACACCCAGGTCTACAGAGCCCTGGAGCAGGCTCATGCAGTTCCAAATCCTCCAGACTGCCAAGGCACCAGCTCTGGCCAGCCTTGCACAGACACAACCATCAGAAGAGGAGATTTTTGACAAGAAAATCTCAGTTCTCCAGACATCCGTGGTACCCAGGTATCTCTAGGCAAAAGGGGCAGACCTCAGGGTTTGTGGGCTGGAGTGATGTTCAGCTCTGCCCCAGACTGCCCGCAAAGCCCCAGATGGGCAGCTTGGCCTCTTGCATCCCCACTGCGCTTTTCAAGCCCTGCTGAGAAGCACGGCCAGTAATGTGTTGTGCCACTGACCTCAGGAATGTTCCTCTGGAAAGCCTGCAGGGACAGAACCATGGGAGCAGCCACTGCCCAGTTATAATACCTGGAAGAAGCAAGAGGGATGGGAAAAAAATCACCACTCCTGGAGCAAGGGCGGTTTCCAGATCACCATCCTGCAGCGTGGCCATAAAGTGCCCTCCCACAACTAGTTTGATATAATCATTGTCTGGGATGCAGTCACACTCCTACAGGAGTGTTTCTGTAGGGACAGAGGGGCCACACTGGTCATCTTGGGATGAAACAGCAGGAAGAACAGGCCACTCACTTCTTGTTGATCAGTATCACCAGGTTCGGGTCATCAACGAGTCCTGGATTCTCAGCAAACTGCTGGTAGGAGACCATGTGCTCCATGAACTTCTCTGGTGGGACAGAGGCTGTGTCATGCCACAGGTGTATATAATGGATATCTGGACAGCAGATCCCCCCCACCACCACCACCACACCTACCATGAGAGATCTGCCTGCTGCCCCCCAAGCCTCCACACAGCGACAGGGCAACTGCGGGCATCAGATCAGGGTCAGAGTCCATGGGGCTGTCAGCAGGCAAGTCAGATGACAGCTGGACACACAGAGGGTTTCTGGGGTCTGCCACAGGCTTTGGACTCTGCTCTGTGTCACTGCCAGCAAGAGAAGAAACAGTGGCAACATGAGGCAATAGCTTTAACCATACCCCCATCCTCTGCTCTAAGGGAATTGCTCAAGAAGGTCTGAGCTTGGCCAGCTGGGGCCACCCATACCTCCTGGGGAAATAGAGAGCCACCTGCTCCTCATCCAGGTTGGAGAGGTCTTCCAGGTAAACATCACTGGGACCCAAGTGAGGACTTCTTTTGATGGAGCCTCAATGGACAGACAGAAGGGAGAGAGCTTAGCTGAATCACCTTTCCAACCATCTCGGCATCTATTGGGAAAGCTATCGGCATTTCCTCTGTCATAGTCATATATCATATAATAAGGGCATCTCTTTTCCTACTTGAAAAGCTTCCTCAAATCAACAGCAACAGAAGTACCCCAAGACACCTGCATTAGCATGAGGACTTGCTGAGAGGACACAAAGGACAGGCCAAAGTCCTGCCTATGTTTTGCTATGACAATCTGCAGGTGCTGCTTGAAGTTAGCACCATGCAAGATAGCACTTTGTGATCTCCCTGTCCGTACAAGCATCTCCTCTTCGGGGACACAATTTTGTTCTGAATTCATGCTGGCTGCAAGAGTAAGGTTGGTTAGGACAGGTAACAACATAAAAGTCCTTAAATACACAGAGCAAAGCATCCCTTGACAGTGTGATTTTCCACCTGACTTGGCATGCTCAGGATGAAGATACAAGTCAGGCCAGGTGCTGCCAGACATGTCAAGTTAAGGCATAGTCTACACTGCTGAGAAGTCTTCTAAGCATGCAAAAGCAGAGACATCCCAGGAAGCCTTCCTGAGGTGTTGGGTAGTCACCAAATGGAGGAAACCTGAGGAATGTCTCTTCAAAGCAAAGGAGCTGGCAGCACATGGAGAGGGCAAAGAAAACATGTCACATCTTGAATACCCAGGGCAATCATGAAGGAGTTACGCTGAATGAACAAGCCAGCCCCCCATCCAAGTCAGATACATCTGCGGGCTCAAACACCGCTTCCAGCAGCACCAGTCACCCACTCACCTTGTCTCCTCTGACTTTCCAGCTGGGGCTCAGGGCCCTCTGAGCCCACCTGCCTCGGAGCAGCAGCTCCCTCAGAGGGCTCTGTATCTGGCTGAACATCTGGCACAACACTCTCCTTTCCCTCCTGCTTCTCTTGTGGGGCTGAGGAGGCCTCCAACGAGGTCTCTGCCCCCACAGCACTGAGGATATCTTTCAGCCTGGAGAGGTCATTCCCATCCTGTTGTACGGGTGTTGGCTCAACAACAGACACAGTGGAGGAACAAGGTGCATCCTGGTGTCCTGCCGGGCTTGGCTCTCCTCCCAGACCTTCAGAGGAGGCAACAAGATGGGTTGCCTCATCCACCAGGACCGGTGTCACAGAGACAGTAGTTGCTGCAGTAGCAAAGGTCTTTGTGGACTTGGCTGGTTCAACTCGTTCCGATTTATTCACCTCAAAGGAAGCAGAGCAACAGGTTTGAGGATGGGAAGATGCCCAAAGCATCAGGCAGAAGACAACTCCTCCGCTAAGGCTGCCTGGCCACAGCCTCATCCACTTTCTGCAGGCCTTTCAGACACCCCCTTCCCACCAGCTGCTAGAGAAGAGCAAGAGCAGGGACTCACCTGAGGAAGCCTTCCCCAGGTCCACTGCACACGGGATTCAGCCCCAAGAGCAAAACTCTCCTGTGGTCTGATCTCCAGCTCAGAGTCACTTTTGGGAGAAGATGGATGGCTCAGGGTGGGGCTACAAGAAGAGAAGGGAATATTGGACCTCATCTACCCTACAGCCCTATGCTTTCCTATCACTGCAAGGACATTTGGGACCAAGAACCCTGTAAGGTTGGTTTCCCACAGAGTCAGTTTTGCCCCATAAGACCATCACTTACAAACCAAGAGAAAGACCTATGGGAAGCTGAGGTCCAAGGAAGCAAAGTGCTGTGCCACCAGTTGTCCAGAAGCAGATCAGCAGCAGAGGCAGGGGAGCCCAGTGCACACAGGCTTCTTGCATCTGTGACTGTGTCCAGAAGCGTTTCTCATTGGCTCCAAGCTTTCCTCCAGCCACACCACATCAGGCCAGGAAAACCCTGCTCTCCTGACACCCCCAAATCCCTTTTCCATACCACCTTCCCAGCCACAAGGCACATCCCCTGTTCTCACCAAAGCCAAGCAGATCACCTTGGCTCTGCCCGTTACCTGTCCATGGAGGCCAGCTCCCCGTCAGAGTAAGGGTGCATCTCTGGGGTCTGCAACGAGCCGGTTTCCTCTTCAGGGAGATCAGCAAAGGAGAAATACACTGAATCACTGCAAAGGAGGAAAGAGTTCAGTTGTGCTACTCTCAGGCACCAGCCTCCTCACCTGAAAAGCTGGCAATACCCAATTTCCACTGGCTTTCTACTCCACGGGAGACTGGGGTCCAATGCAAAACACTATCCCCATGTTCCAGTACTGCTGGGCATCACCAAGCAAATCTACAAGCTTGACCCACCACATCACACAACCCGCCCGGATGTGTTCCTGTCCAACCTGCTCTAGGTGAACCTGATTTGGCAGGTGGGTTGGACTAGATGCTCTCCAAAGGTCCCTTCCAACCCCTGCCATTCTGTGATCACCCTGCCCAGACCCAGCCACTCACGTGGGGGCTGGCATCTTGCATTGCTCCTCCATGGAAGTCTTGCTTTTGGTCTCCTTGCAACCTTCTAACTCAGAGTCCGACATCTCCTTTTGCTTGGGCTTCCTCCTGCGTCGCCTCCTCTTGCGCAAAGTTGCTTCAGTGCTGGAGGCCTCCTGCCCATGAGAGGGCTGAGCAGCATCCTTCGGGCTGTCCTCCCTCGGGATGGGAGAGGTGCAGAGGCGGGAGGGAATGCTGCCCTGCAAGAGGGATGGAAGAGCCCGTCAGCTTCAGTGCCCTCTTTTCCAGCCTGGCAAGTCAAGTCTCTTATCTATGCAACATACGCCACCAGCGCAACCAACACCACCAAGCCCTCAGCTTGGGGGTGGTTTTGTGCCTTGGCCCAAAAGGAAAGGTTTTGTACATGCAAGTTAAGGAAAAAAAAAAAAAACCAAACCACAAGAACAGGGTTACCCAGCCACAAGCTAAAGACATCTTTAACATGGGCAAGGAGAGGCAGGCAGGAGATGGCACCATGAGACCAGAATTACAAAGGCTGCAAACGGGATCCGGCTCCAGAGCCCTCTCCTTGCTCTCAAACCCAGCCCAAGCTAGCAGCAACCACAAGTCAGCCTGGGAGAGAGCTGCTGAGATTTCTGGAAGCCACAACTAGTCTCATCCCACTTCCCAGTAGAGCAGGCAGCCTGCCACAGCATCTGGCTCGCTCTCATCCCTGTCACAAGATCCTTCAAGAGGCCAAGTTCTGAGATATCTGCCTGGCTGGCCAGCAGCCATGCCCATTGATGGAGGACAGTTTAAGATGTAAATATTTGGTCTAGTGCTCCCTCAGGGTGCTCCAATGCTCAGGTCCTCCACACTGGTTGCAAGGTCCTTCAAGTAGGAACCTTTCTGGACACGCAAAACAGCAGAGGGGATAATGGAGTCACCCTGGGGAAGAAAAGGAGTCCAAACCTGGTCCTTCCACCTCAAGGCTGCGCTTCCAGGTGGTCACAGGAGACCACAGACAAGCAGCACTTCATCACCAACCTCATTTTCGTCCGACTCCTGGACGAAGAAGGCCTCTCCATTGTCGCCCAGCTTCATGTGCAGGTCCACAGGCTCCCCATTGATTTCAATGTCAACCTGGCAAGAGGCAGAAGAAGCCCGTCCGTCTGAACCTACTCGCCCATCAGCGCACAGGCAGGCACTTCCCCAGAGAGGGGACAGGTTGGTGCTGCTCACAGGGGTGACAACCACCCAGCCTTTGAGGCAAGGGACCTCTCCCAATTTTCCTGGGAAGCACAGTCCACCCACAGAGGGTGGGTTTCATTTGGGGCATCTCCTCCAGAACTTGGCAAGCAGCCCTTTCAGCAGGGCTCCCATTGCCCTCGAAGTTCTTCCATAGCCTGTGTGTTAGGGAAGATCCTAGCTCTGGAGAAACCAGAGAGGAAGCATAGTCCTAGGGCAGGCCACTTACCACCTTCTCCTTGGAGCGCAGCACACCCAGCTTCCCAAAGCGCACGTGAAATGGGGAGCACTGGAAGGAGTTATCAGGCTGCCTCACCACGACCACATCGATGCAGCCCGTCAGGGTGGCGGGGTTCAGACCCCGGTACAGCTCCTTCACTGTGACGAACACGGTCTCAGCCAGCTGCCCCACGTAGTTCATTGTTTGAGACTGCAAATAAGAGACAGGAATAGACTCAGGTGGGGAAAAGGGGCTCCGGCAGCTCAATGCAATGCAAGATTACTCCAGGAGAGTCATTTCACAGCTGCAAATACAGCCCCATCACAGAGACAGGCAAGCCTCAAGGGAAACTGAGGCAAACACGTGAAGGGCATTTATGGAGATCAGCCAGGGCCTCTGTGAGCACCAAAAAACAGGACAGAAGCCAGAGCACTAGTTATTGCATCCAGCTTGGAGGAGAGAGACATTTGCCATTGGGAGGTACCATCACATTTGCCCCTTGGGAGGGCAAATAGTACCTCACAGGAACTCTTTGCAATCAACATCCCGTTCAAACAAGAATTTGGTTGGCAGGAGACCTCCTGCCCTGCACTGTCCTTTAAAAAAAGAAAAACACCACCCAAAAAAACTCAGGGCAGAGGAGTCGGGAAGTCCGAGGAACTGCTGCAAACACCACATGCTCACTTCAAACAAAGTCCAAACATATGTTTCCCACTCAGAGGGAAAGGCATCCCACCTAGCCACTGCCGAATGGGCCAGACACAG
Organism: Pluvialis apricaria; assembly: GCA_017639485.1. Lineage (NCBI taxonomy): Eukaryota > Metazoa > Chordata > Aves > Charadriiformes > Charadriidae > Pluvialis > Pluvialis apricaria. Next base: position 5,957,465 of record CM030021.1, on the reverse strand, counting down.
CCCTTGGTAAAGCCAGAACTCCCTGGTCTCCATGCCTTGGTCCCTGCCACCGTCATCCACCTTCCCAGGGAGCCCCAGCCAAGGCGCCGTGCTGCCCGGAGAACACCCGGACAGCTCTGCAGTGCCGTTTTCACAAGGCACTGCTGCACTCCGAGGTTGCACAGCTCCTGGCTTTCATTAGCACAAAGAAGTGGAAGGAAAGCCTCTCCTGCTTACCGCTCATCCCCTCGCTCACGCCCCGAGTGGAGACAATTCCCCTCCACCGTGCTGGACGAGAGGCATGGCTGCAAAGCTGGAGATTGGCATGGTGCACGCTGGAGGTCACAGCGCAGCCATGCCTCCAGCCACACAAGGTGACACGCAGGCTCCAAACGGCTCTCACGCAGCACCTCCTTCCCGCAGGCCACCGCTGGCAGCTGCATCCCAGTCAACACAGTGAAATCCCTGGAGTATTGTCTTGCAGATCTGCGTCGGGGTGCTGGATGTTGGTCCCAGCCCCTGGGCCAGAAGAGCCTCTTGCTCCGTTTGCTCAGCACTCGGCACCAGCAGGACAGCAGCATCAGCAGGACGACGCTCTTGGTGTCAGCACATCACACCAGAGGCTGAGCCCCACAGAGCCTGAGCCCAGCTCCCCCAGCTGCCGCTCTGCACCCCACCTTGCCCCAAGGAGAGGATGAAGGCACAGGATGACCGCTTCAGAAGGACCACAGATGAACTAAAGGAAACCTCTTGTGCCAGCAGCACAATCAGCCGATGGCATGGTATCCTCTGGGCGTCTCAGCACATCCCCCAGCACGCACCCAACTCAAGAGGTGGCCGATGAGAGTTGGTTCCTTACCCAAAGGGATGAGGGCATGCAGGCACCACCCGACGAGCCCTCTGCCGCAGCAGGCACCCAGCCTTTCTGCTCCGCTGGGCACAAGCTCAGCCCCGTCCTGTTCCCAGACATCCCTCTGGGAAGGTGGGCTGTGTGGGGAGACGCGGTCCCCACTCCATGTCTATTCCCTCCCCCGCCTCTCCCTGACAGCCAGGAATAAGGCCAAAGCCCAGATTCCCCCCGGGGGGGGGTGGCAGGGAAGCGCTAGCCAGTTCCCGAAGCTTCGGTGCCTCCATCAGCTCTGCTGCAAGCGGGACCATGGTCATGGGGCCACCCACCAACCTGCTGAGCCCAGCTTTCCTGGGCATCACTGCCATCGCGGGCAGTCCTCCAGCTGCCTTCGCTGCTGCGCTGCAGGGCCTGGCAGCAAACGGAGAGAGGTCTGTGCTTGGCAGGGGGGGGCGGATTTCAGAGAGGAGGAAAAAATCAGTCTGGCCCCAATTCTCCCAGGGCAGCACTGATGGACTCCTGGCTGAGGTATACAGTAAGACACACCTGAAAAGCACGTAGGGAAAATCCTGGACAGATAAACCTGCACGCACATCCCGTGGGGGCTTGGAAAAAGTCCCCAGGAACAGCCCCCACGCTGAGCAGCGCCTTCAGAGTGAACAGAGGGTGCAAGGGCTCAACGCAGCGCTGCAGCCACCCAGCGAAACGTGCTGCTGAGCGCCTTGTGCCACCGCCACATCCCCTCTGCAGCGCCAGCGTCCCCCGGCAGGACTTTGCACCCCATTGCCTCAATGCACAGTTGCCCCCTCCCCGGGTATCTGCCTGCACATCGCAGGGGACCCGCACAGCCCCACAGCTCGGGGCAGCGGGAAGAGGATGGCTCCAGTACAGTTTTCAGCTCAGTGAGTTTAACTCCCTGCGGGCTTCACCCGGGACAGCTGGAGACAGGCAGGGAACAGGGAAAAGAGGCTCAGACTTCTCGCAGCTCTCGGCCCCACCATGGGTGGAGGAGGTCCATTAGGGAGGTGAAGAACAAGTTACGCTCTGGGGAGAGATTAATAGGTGGACAGAGCAAGAGGAAGCATTTTTCAAGCCACCACAAGGACACCAAGCCACATTCAACAAACCAACCCTGCAGAGGAATGGGGCATCCCCACCCCTCCACCCCAGGAACAGCAGGATCGCAGCCCTCACCACGCAGCTCTTACGGAGGGCAAAGGGGGCACTCCTCCCCCGTGGAGGCAACACAGCTCACATCCACCTCTCCAGCTAAAAGACCCTCCCAAAGTAAGGCAGGTATTTTGCTCGCGCTAGCCTGCTCTGCTCCCACGTAGCAGCAAGCTCGGCCACCCCACAAGCAGCACACCCTTCCCACCCTGCGCATCCACGCTGCCCACCCATCGCACGCTGCGAACTGCCCGGCACCTTCCCCGTTACCTGGGCAGCCGCTGAACCTCAGCAACTCCTCAACTTTGGAGCAACCAGCCCAGAAACCCCAAGAGCTGCTCTCTGCCAGCAGCGATGCTCTCTCACCCTTCAGCTCCTCCTCTCCCTACTGCTTCCTTCCTCTCACCTGAGCAAGGGGAGGGCCCCATCTCCCAAACAGCACCCACACTGTGCCTCCCGCTGCGCCTATGAGGGCTCCTGCCGGGCCGGAGGGTGGATTTGGGGAGCAGCTGTGTCTCATCGCAACCAGCTGGTCTGCTCCAAGCAGCTCCGGCCACAGCTGCCAACCGCCCTGCACTGATGGAGACCCTTCCTCCCTCCTTCTCCAACCCACCATCCCGCAAGGTCACTGCAGCCCAACCCTCCCAGCTGGAATTTCCAAAGGTAGTCCTTCTTTCATTTTCCAGAGCAGATCTCCCAGCGTTTAACCCCTCGGGGCACAGCCTATACGAAGCCCCGGCTCTCAGGACCCCAGGGGAGGCTGAGCCCTCTGGAAAAGGTGCTCGCAGAGGCTGAGCACGCAGCTCTGGGAAAGATCTGCCCTTTAAAAGCTGCCTTGCAATGGCTGGAGAGCATCCTTACCCAGCCACGGCCAGGCTGAGGACAGTCCAGAGTGGGAATATCTTGCTAGGGAGCCTGTGCCAGATGCTAATTTCTTCCTCCTCCACAAGGGTATAGGGGTTGCTATAGGGTCATATGGACTAGGACTGTAAAGGGTGGGCAGGGTGATAATTGCTGTGTTGCTCACTTAATTGCTCCTGGATGTAAAATTGGATGCACCTTGGCCAGGTTTGGACTGGGAAGAACGTGGAAGGTGCTGGTGTGTGGTGCTTGTAAGGAAGAACAAGGCTTCACCAGCACCCAAGGTTTTGGGGGACTTTGAGGGATAATTTTAACTGCTCCTCAATAATTGCAGACTTCAGAAGAGTGAATTTGGGTGAGTTTATTTCATTGTGCAACCTGGGACTGGGACATTGGGACCTCTTGCGCAAGCCAGCCTGTGCCCCTGGGTAAGCAGGGGAGGGCAGCGCTTTCTACTGGGGTGGCACTGGCTGGGACAGAGCTGTCACCCACCCTCCTGCAAAGTCCTCCAAGGCTGCTGCTGTGCCATACGCCGCAGGGAGCCTGCTCTGCCCACTGCGCTCACCCTCCACACTCCTGGGTGCAGCCCTGGGGGCTCTGCAGAACTGTCACCGCAGGGTGGTGGCTTTCCCTCCCCTTCCAGCCTGCAGCCCCCCCCGCCCTTCCCCTGCACTGCAGAGTCCCAGCGTGCGGGTTCCCCGCACCCCAGCAGCCCCTGCCCGCGGCCCCGTGTCACCTCTCCACCTCCATCATTGTCACTTTCTGCCTTTTTGGGTTTTGGGTGGGTTTTTTTGGTTGGTTGTTTGTGTTTCTTTTCTCCCCCTGGCCTTAGGAAAGCTTTAGGACCCAAAGAAACACTGAGCATCATTTTACAGAGGCACCACCAAAAGCCCACAGTGGAAATCTTAACATGACATAAAGGGAGGGAGTGGGTGGCCAAGCCCTGCGGGCCCCTCTGCCCTGTGTTATCTCCAGTGGGATGAGAAAAGAGAGCACGAGTTGAAAGCCAAAGCACAAAAAAGCAGCGGCTTTAAGAAAACTGAAGCTCTTCAGACCTCAACGGGTCTGACAGCAGTGGGGGAGCGACGCAGGAAAAGCCAGGTGGACTCAGGTGAGGAACTGAGGCGGTGGGGTGTTTCGTGCCCCTAAAAAAGTGCATTAGCTCCCACCGGACTATGGTTCCCCACGGGCGGGGATGTGGCTGCTGTGGGCTCTGCCCCGTGACCGCCCGACCCGCTGCGCAGGTGATTCCCCAGCACCCTCTGTGCGGAGTTTTGGAGCGACGTGGAAGGAATGGCTGCAACTCCTGGTCTGCACAAGAGCTGGTGGCACTTTGGGGACGAAGGTTTTTCTGCCGGTGTGTGCACAGGGCTCTCCCACCCATCACTCGCAGAGCTGACATTGCTCTGTGAGAGCGGGGAAGCGCCCAAGCTGGAGGGTGGCTGCTTAGGACCTCTTTAGTCTCTAAGAAGCATCCAAACCATCCAGGTCGCTCACAGCTGATCTGCAGAAATGCCACAGCTCATTCCCAGGCAAGCCCTGTTACCTCCCTGTGCCTCGGTTTCCCCAGCCGTGCCATCCCGGTAAGGCTGATGGCAGTGGGAGGCATGGAGAGCCGAGCACAGCCTGGACACCGGGTCCCAGACCCAATATGGGAACTTTCCTAAAGGCTGTGACAAATCAGCTAAGGAAGGAAGCCTGTTTTCCAGCAGCTTAATATTTCTGAGCGCTCTACCCTTCGGTGAAATTGGACTGAAAGCAGCTATTGTGGGTGGCCAGGCACGGCTGCGGTCCCCGAGGAGGGTGGGTTGGCACCGGGCAGCACCGGCTGCTGACCCCAGCGGGGCTCGTGGGGAGCCCGGGGCGGGCGGCTGCCACCAAACCCCGCAGCCCATGGCCAGGTCACCGGGCACTCACGCCCAGAGGGGAAGGAGCTCACTCTAACCTCAGTCTAGACACCTTGGGATGTGACATCTCAGGTGCTTTGTCCTTGTCACGGCATGTTAGACCAGTGCTCAGGGATGCCACCGGCATGGGTCTCACCCGGGGCAGTGGTTTATACCCTGCAAACCCTGGGGCTGGAACGCAACCCCCAAGGCTGGAACACAAAAGCAAGGACAAATCTTGGCTGCAAGTGCCCGGTACCTGGTCAAAAATGCCACAGTGGACTTTTCAGCAGAGGACACTATTTCTTCCTTATCCAGCTGAAACGCATCCTCAGGTGGGCACAGAGAAGGAAGGCAACGCCAGCAGGCGCACGCGGGCAGCTCAGCCTTGCTGTGGCTCCAATCCCCCGCTCTGGACACGGGGGAGAGCACTTGGTGCTCGGGCACCCTGCAGAAGTAGCTTCTCCCATCACTTACCTCCAAGGCTCCTTGCTCAGCTCGTTTTCCCCGCTGGCCCTTATGCCCAGCTCCTGACACACCGGGCTCTGCTTGTCCCCCAGCACACCGGCCGCAGATCCCCAGCGGTGCCATGGCTGTACCTCCCTCTGTGCTACCCTGCAATCCAGCCCCGGGGCCTTTTACTTACCTCTTCTTTCTCTGCTAAAAAGCTTAAAGCACTTTTAATTGCCATGGTAATTTTTTGCAAAGCCATAAAATAATTTTTGGTTTCTGCCAGCCACTTTTTACACCCCCTTTTGCTTCCCCTTCCTCTTTTTTTGGAAGGTGAGCCCTGCAGATCCATCACTCCCTGGGCTTGTAACCCTGAGCACCCCAATTTCTCTGTGCATCCTCTGCATCCTCCCCCCTGCAGCTGCTCCAACAGGGAGAGGTTTCTTCCCCCTTTCGGGAACTCCACAACCCGCAGATGTCTGCAATGAGCCTTTGCAAAACAAGACGGGTTTTTTTATTAGTCAACCGAGATGCAATGTTTTCAGCTCCTTGCATTCCAAAAAGCTCACACCCGCATCCATCTTGGCAGCTTTCGTCCTGCATCCCTGGTGCTCCCCATCCTTCTTGGAGCGCAGCCTTCACCCCACACGGGGTAGCGGCACGGCCGGCCGCACTCTGGCCCCTCGGCACCGCATTGCGCGCTGTGCCGTGCCTCTGCTGGCTGGCAGCACTGCAATCCATGATCCCGGCATTTCCAGTGCCTCTCCAGAAAAACTCCATCCATCTATCCATCCATCCACTTGGCATTTGGGAGCACCCCAGGCACTCGCTGCCTGGGAGACTCCTAAATTTTCCTCTGTACCAGAAAAACAAGCCGTGTCTTCAGTCGCAGGGCGGGAGAGGGGACAAGCTGTGTCAGACGGGCTTGTTTTTTCCCCCTCTTTGTATTTTGACAGCTGCTGCAGACGAGCCAGGCCACAGCCGATTCTTCGGCTGCCTCCAAGGTAGGGGTTGATGGGGGTTTTGCCTCCTCCCTTGGTCATCACATTATTTCTCCGGGATTTTCCCAGCTGATTGAGTTCATCTTTGAGCAGCCTGGCAGTCCCTCGAAACACTTCTCCTTGGACACCCCCCGGCTCCTTGCCGCCCGCTTCTTCATGGGCCTGGGGTGACACATCTGGAGGGAGGATGGACGATCCAGCTGCAAGAGAGAGCTGGGATGCCGGCCAACCTGCCTGCCTCCGTGCTGGCTGAGCCCTGACGCAGCTCAGTTCATCAGAGAGGCTGCAGAGGAGCAAGAAGCTCTCCCAGGCAGGAGGGGAACTGAGTTGACAGAAAGGGTCCCGCTTTGCTGTGCAGACAGGCGAAGCTGGGGCTGGGACAGGAGCAATCCTCCCATCCGCAGGGCCCACATAGTAGCTGGGGACACCAGTACCCTTTGACAGCTGGAGGCCCACCTTGCCGAGCCGCTTATTGCAGCATCCAAATCCTCTTCCCTCCCCTGAGCCAGGGTGCCATGTTCTCCTGCTCCTTTTCCCACACTGGAAGGATGCTCCGGGACCTCACTGCTCTGGGGCATGATCTTTTGATGGCCACTAGCCTGGTCCGTTTCTCTGTGGGTCTGCCCTGTCCTTTAACCTCACCAGCAACCCCCTTACACTGGGGTTTCCTGAGATGCCAGCAAAATCCAAGGCCGCGATGCAAAAAGGAAAGATGCCTTTTCCTGAATTCCATGCAGCCACCGAGCAGAATGCTGCAAGCACCAAACGCCAGGTAAGAGATGGCCAGAGCCACTGAGTTTACTGGGCTGGGTGACCCAGACGTGGGACTGACAGCTCTCAGTTGCCCCAGCAGGTCCGAGGTCCCTGTGCCTGGCAGCTCCCTGGAGCATCCCCCTGCTGCTGGCGGGGCTGTCATCCCTAACTGACATCCCTCCACTGTCACCCTCCAGGCAATCCCCGCCAGAGGTTGGGATTCAAAAGGGCTTTCCCTTTATCACGGCCCCTACTCCCAGCAGAAAGAAGCAGCCTCTCACGAGGAGGGGGAGCGTGGGGAAGGCTGGCAGAGCTTCCTGCCCCTCTCAGCTGGCCGGGCAGGGGCTCCCATTTCCATGCCCGGATCATCAAAGAGCTCCAGAGGCTTGTGAAAGGGCTGATTCAGCAAAACAGGCCAAGAGGAGAGGCAGAAACACCAAGTCAGCACAGCTGGATGGGGTGGTATTCCCATCGCATGGAAGCCACAGGGAGCAAGGCCCAGGTGTCCCGCTCCCTTGGGGGTGGGGGCAATTCCTGGAGGTCCAGCTGCTCCGAGTGCCGGTCCTGGAGCCAGGAATACAACAGAAAAACAGTGGTGTTGGGTTGGTTTTTTTTTTATTCCCAGAAAGATCAGGTCAGACTGGCCTGGCATGTGATGGAGTGGGTGGGAAAGCCATTTTGCCCGGAGAGGAGGAAATGCCATCCTGTCGCCAATCACAAGCATTGAAAAAGCTGAATTACAGCCGCAGGACTGGTTGAAAACCATCCGTTCTGGTTTATAACCATGCTCCGCTGATTTGGCTCCTAGTTTCTGACCTGTTAAAAGTTCACTTTTCTTCTGTAAACACAAGGAAAACCAGAAAGCTACAATTCCCACGCAGTTGTGTGGCTCCAAGAGCCAGGGCTCGCAGAGAAATCCAGCCACTCTCTAAAACTGGGAGAGCTGATAGCCCGGAGCACTAAATGGTGATGAAAAATGAAGTCTCTGAACTTGTGATGCACTGAGAGCCCTTAGGTTTTTTGTCCCAGCTGCCGATAATCCAGACCTGTGCTCTAGAGCCAGCAGCTTTAGATAAGCGACATCATATTTACATCAACGTAACTCTGAGCAGAGTTTGACCATTAGCTCTGAATCCAGGAAAAGCGGAATGACGTGCACATTCAGGCAGCTGGAAAATCTTTTATCTTTTGTCCAAAGCTGGTGTCTTATTTCAAGACAGGCAATGTTTCCAAGCCACGCTTTTTTAAAAAAAATAGTTGGTGCTCTGTTCGATCCCCGACCTGCTCATAGCATGCTGTTATTTAATGCTGCCAAAACCCTGGGGGAGCAGCGGTTTGGCCACCCTGAGGGCACCTTTCCAGCGTGGGGAGCGCAGCGATGCCCAGAGCCCCTCACCCCGCAGCTGTACGCCCCCCAGCACCCTCTGTCCTGCACTCAGGGGGCAAAGGCCAGGAGCGGGGAAGGGCAGGGTGCTTCTCAGCCACCAAACCGCCCACGCCGAGCTCTACCGGTGCTGGCACAAGGCTCAGAGCTGCTCACGGCCGGGTGGGATTTTCTTGGTAGCACCAACGGTGCTCATGGACAGACTGTGCCTGACCCATGGCCCTTCTCCCAGCCCGCAGCGGGCCACATGGCCCCCTCCATCCCCCCGGCAGCCTCCGCTCAGCCGGTTCAGCTCCCTAAACCGGCAGGAGCTGCTCGCTCGGCTCCGGATGGGGCTGGGGCAGCGAAGGGCTGCGGCGGTGATGCGCGGCGGTCGGGGGAGCGGGGTCCGGGCACGCACAGCGCACACCCAACGCTGCTCAGGGCGCAGGGCCGCCTCGCCTGGACCGCGCTTCAGCCGCGAACGGTCGGACCAGGTGATCCCGGAGGTGCCTTCCGCCCCGGTGCGCTGTGATCCCGCGATTCACCCACGGCCCTCCGTGCCCACGGCACACCCCCCGCCATCCTCCGCACCTCCGGCTGCGCACACCCCCGCGACACGCACCCCGCCGGCGCTCCGCTGCCCGGTACGCGCTCCTCCCCCACCTCCCCGGGGCCACGCACCCACCCCGCACCCCCGATGCAGACACCCGGTGGGCGGACACGGTCCGTGCTCTTCTCACGGTGCATGCACAGCTGCCGCCCACAGCCCCCGGTGCCCGGACCCGGTGCGAGCGCTGCCGGCCCCATCCGGTGCCCGGACCCGGTGCATGCTCTTCTCACGATGCATGCACATCCGCCCCCCTCCCCCGGTGCCCGGACCCGGTGCGAGCGCTGCCGCTCCCCCCCCCCCCCCCGGTGCCCGGTCCCCCGCGCGCGCCGCCCCGCCGCCAGCTGTGCCGCGCGCAGGCGCGTTCGCCGCCCCGGTCCGGCTCCGGTGACGTCACCCCCCCCGCCCCGTATCCCCGCCCGGCGATGGAGCCTGGCTAATGCCGGTGTGTGTCGCGCCCCGCCCGCCCCGCGCTCCCCCCCCCCCCCCCTCCCCGCCTCCCGCCGATGCCTGGGCTCGGCAGCGCCCGCCCGCCCGCCCCGCCGCGCCGCCCGCCCCGAGCTCGCCGCCGGGGCCGGGGCCTCCGCCGGACCGCGCCGAGCCCAGCCGAGCCCCTACGGCGGCCCGGGGATCTGCCGCGGGTGAGTGCCGAACGCCCGGCGCGGTGGGGAGGCTCCGCCGCCCCTCGCTTCGCCACCGCCGTCCCGCCCGCACCCGCTCCCCCCCCCCCTCCCCAACCCTCCCCGCCCCGTCCCGCGGGACCGGCCCCCGGGACCGCAAACCCCGGGCAGCTGCGGGGGGCCGGCGGCGAGGCGCTCCCGCGGCCCCCCCTCCCCCTTGCCAGGCGCCCCCCCGGGGGGTCGGGACACGCGTGTCCGTCCGTCTGTCCCGTCGTCCGTCCGCCCCCCCCCCGCCGCCGCCGCCGCCCCGGTCCGCCCAGCCCTGCCGCGGGGCGGGGAGCCGGCGGGCTGCGCTGCCCTTTGCTGCCATCGGCTCGCCAGCAATTAAAATTTAAATTAAAATCAATTAAATTAAAAATCTGCCGGCCCGGCCGCTGTGGGAGCTCTGCGTGAGCGCCCGGCTGCCTGGGGCTGCCCGGGACCCGGCTCCCTCTCCCCCGGAGCGGTCGGGGTTTGTCGGTCTTTTTTGTTGTGTTTTTTTTTGTTTGTTTGTTTGTTTTTTTTAAATCTGTGTCTTTAGAGGAAGAAAAGTCCTCTCTTTTTTTTTTTTTTTTTTTCATCCCTCACTGGCTCTGGGGACTGAGGGGTGGCTGTCCCCACTGGTGTCGCAGTTGGGGGACAGGAGGGTTGGTGACGGGTGGGCTTTTTTTGTGTCTCCCGGTGTTGACACGATGCCGGGTTTAGGGTGCCTGGCCGTGGGACAGCCCGGGATGCGAGCAGGCGGCATCGCCCTCCTCACCCAGGTAGGAAAACCCACCGGCGGCTAAGTGACGTGCCCGAGGCCGCGTGGGAAATCCGTGGCGGAGCTGGGACCGACACCCCCTCCCCAGCGGGCTCCGTCCTGGTTTCCCCTCCAGTTCTTGCCTTGCCCGGCTGGGGACGGCGCTTCAGCCGGGCACCCTGGGGCTGCCGGGGTAAAGTCCTGCCCGGGCTATGGCAGCTCCTCGTCAGGCTCCCGGGGTGGCAGCCGGGCACGTGGCCGAGTGCCAGCGGGGTGAGGCCTCCCCGCTGGGCTTGGGGAGCGGGGAGCTTTCGGTAAAGGGGGTGTGGGTCCGAGGCAGAGAGCGGGCACCCTCGGGCACCGCGTTTGCTTGGACGTGTCTGAGAGTGACTGCGCAGCTCACGCTCGGGGCTTGAAACTCCATCCTCCGGTTTGGGGTGTGCTTAGTCTGCGCCCACGGAACTCGAGCAATAAGGTTTTCCTAAGGGGTCCTCTTCTCATGTGGTTATGAGATGGGAAACTTTTGGGGCAGAGGTAGGTGATGGGGGAGATGTAGGTGGTGTGTCTTGTTAGGCCGACTGGCATACCTGGAAAAAAAAAAAACATATCCAAGAGCTTCTTGAGCTGTGTTTTCCCATTTCTGCTCCCTTTCCCAATTTCTGCTTTCCCGTTTCGGCTCTGCCCGGCCGTGGGCTTTCCTCTCCGCCCAGCGTGGGAGGGTGGCTCCGGCCGCGCAGGGAGAGTCTCGCTGCTCCTGCCCACCTCCTCCGGCTGCAGTCCCCAACCCAGGATCACGCTGTCCTGAGGAACCATTCTCCACGGGTAGGAAGCCAGAAGTTTACTTCATTATCTGGAACAGCTTATTCTAAAGTAATTTCTCTTTAAGAGATGAGGAGGAGGAAAAAAAAACCCACCCAGATAATCAGAGGCATTTTACTTACTGTGGAAGAAAACTGCAATTTAATGATAACTTGTATTAACTAGGTTGGGTCCGGGACCTTGATGTATTTCCCGACTCGGGATGCGTAGCTGAGAAGAGGGAGCAGACTGTTCCAGTCTGTTTATTGTTTCCTCTTCGTTCATCCCAATAACTCGCCGAACGCGGATGCCCACACAGTTTTGGAGCCCTGACCCACCTTTGGGGGTGGGAACGAGGAGGCTGTTGGATTGCGTTTTGCTTCAGATACAGCCTAATCTGTAGGTTGTGTTAATTAGATTATAGATGGGTTGGGGTTTAGCATGGGGTTTCCTGACAGGGCTCAGCCTCCTCAATTCGTGCTACAGTAAGAAAGCCGTAGTAACTTGAAGCCCTGAAGTCACTGGCGGGAGCGCATCTCTGTCAATACAATCCTTGTTGGAAAGCCAAGGAAATCAGCCCCGTGGGGGCTGCTGGCTTTCGCCGGGGGGATGCGGGGACCGATGCAGGCGGTGCTGACAGCCCGGAGTGGGGAAGCCGGGAGCAGGTGAGCCGGGCGGATAGTAAGAGCCACCTGGGTTGTCCATCGGGGAAGATTTAAACAAGAGTGTGGCTCCAGTTCCCTTTTATGCAAATGTGTCCCCTCGCTGCGCGGGAAGGTTTTCCTTCGATTTAGACCCCCTCTTCTTCCCCTCCAAAAATGTGGTGCCCTTGTGTATGTGAGCTTTATCATCTGCCTCGGTTACTATGGTGTTACTACGTAAAAGCAGCTCGTGTCGTAGCTCCTGAAATTATCTAGAACTTGGGTTTACAGCCCAACCCGGGGACGCGGGTCTGCGCCCGTCCCTTGCCCGGCCTTTCCCTGGTTGTGGGGTGGGATGGGTCCGGAGGCAGCATCGTTTGCAGGGCACGGCCGTGGCTCGGTCCCCCCGGGAGCCCCCTCCGGAGGAGCCCGCCGCTCCGTGCGAGGCTGTTCCGTAGGTGCATCGCTTGCTATTTCCGAACGTGGGGCCGTGTCCTGGGCAGCGATGAGCCCTGGGAGGCCCACTGGTGTTCAGTCCCGCCGCAGGCAGGGTGTTAGCTCCCCCAAGAAAACTGTTGGGAGTGGAAACAAATAATTGAGGGTCTGTGGAAATCTATGCAAACAAAAGGCAGAAGATGGGAGCAGACATCTCGCCCTCTGCCACCGTCCTGCTCAGCGCCCCCAGTCCCTTGCTCCCCATCTTCTGTCTTTTTTTTTTGGTTGGGGTTTTTTTTTTTTCCCCCCCTTGTCTTTTCCACCAGATTTGCATGTAAAAAAGCACGAGGGAGATTCATCCCGCGGAGAGGTCCTTGGTTTGCACACTATTAATGTAAGTTATTGTCACCCTTGTTCTTGCAGGGAGCTGGCACGGCCCTGAAATAGGGGGATTTGCTTGGGAGAGCAGGAGCCCAGAGCCAGGTCCAGGTTCCCCCCACCTTGATCATCCTAAGGGAGATTCACCCCACGCAGACTCGGAGTCACCCCCTGAGGTGCCACGCTCTTTACATTAACTAAACAGGAGCCCAGGATGATTATGTTTGTAACTTAGGCACCTGCTGTAGGTGGGATGAGTCTAGTCCTGGTACGGAGCCTAATTTGGAGAAGATCCTTCTCGCTGGTGCTTGATTTGAGGTTATTGGGGTGAAGGTCAGCAGTATCTCTCCCTCTTGCAGCTGCGATGGCTTTTCTGCTTTGTTGAGTAGGAGAGGGGTGATGTTTCTAATTAAGAAGGAAAAAAAAAAAAAGTCTTGTACTTCTCCCCCTTCTTTGTTTGTTTGTTTTTTCTCTTTTTTTCTGGACAAATTTCTAAATAACAATGCTTAACATGCAAATGGAGTGAGTTTGCGTGAAGTCACTGGAGAAGCCCGTGGTCGGCTGAGGACTGTGGTGGAGTCAGAGGAGCTGGTGATGACACATGGCACAAGAGCAGAGCCGGAGCGGTTGGGTTGTCACCAGATGCAGTCACAGCCATTGCAGCCAGGGCTCGTCCCTGCATGGAGGACGTTCTCGTGCATTTCAAAGACTTAATGGTTTCTCTTTCCTCTCCCCTGTCAGAGGGATGCTGTGTGAGGGTGCCCTCTCCTTTTTCTACATGCGTGATAAGGGGATATTTAACTGAACTCCCTTCTTATCTGCGTGCTCTCCACTCCTTATTCCTACTTTTTTTATTTTTAAGAAATAGAAAAATTGGAGAATGAGCCTTCTAAACTGTGCGTTCAACTGCAGTGGTGGCTTTTGTAATGTTCCTCCTACTGAAGGCGAGCGCTGCCCTCGCTGCTCCAGCCAGGCCCCCCCACCCCCCCCATGTGTTTTAGCATTCGCTTGGGGAAAAATGAAATAAAATAGCATGGTGTTAAGGTTGCAAAAGTTTCCATTATAGCTCCACCCGAATGCTCCTGCCCAGTAACGCGCAGAAAATTCAGTCTGGGTGATGGGGCTTCCCTGCCTGCTGTGCCACTGGGCTGCTCAAGGGGAAGTGGGAGAGCTTTTGGGGTGTTTTTTTTACTTTTAACACAGAGATGCTTGAGAAGGCTACGTCAGGAATAGGGTGGGGAATGAGCCCTGGCATTTGGCCAGCAGAGTGTCCTTAATAAAGAGCCTGGGTGGGACAGGTTTAAGTAGCCAACGCTTAAAAATCCACTGAGGCAAGAGGCAGATGAATCAGTTGAAAAGGGGCTTGCAGTGAGGCAGCGCTCTGCTATTTGTATTGGTATCTTTTAACTCTTCCTTTCCTGAATAGGTGTCTTGATGTGGTTTTCGGGCTGGCTTTTTCGTCCTGCTGGTGTAAAGGGGATCAGTTTGCTCCCGTGAGAAGGATAAGAAGGGAGCTAGTTGCTCCTGGAGCCTGGCTTGGCCTGTGGGATGCTTGCGCGTGCTCTGCTCTCATGCTTTGATAAATAAAGAGGTTTTCATGGAACTTAACTTCTCTTTTGGAAATAGGGCAAGCAAATATTTATTTCCCTAAGGTGTCACGTCAGTATTGCACAAATACTTGAATGGGTAGCCATTTTACTTTTCCCTGCTTTGTTTCTTTTTAAGCATATCCAGTGCTTTTTTTTTTTCCCCCAGTGGTGTAGAGGCACACGTTAATAATTGCATGTAATCAGTCCTGTCGGTCTCTCTTTCCACCTGGAAGTCTGTGCATATCCTATTTACTCGTGCTTCACAATTGCAATGCTGTAAATCAGAAGCCGTGACACCACTTTCTTCGTATCCAGGTGCTTATCAGAAAGCTGGGGGGATGGTTTTTGTTCTCTGTAGGAGTTCAGGTCAGTGGTGGGGTCAACTGCCTAAATCAGTTTAAAACCAAAACTGCCAGAATACAGCAAATCTTAACAAAATGGCCATACTGGTAGTTCGCTTTCCCATCCTGCAGCCCCAGCCGTGGTGTTGCTGTTATCCCTCCGGAAAGTAGGTCCAACAGTTGGGTTGTCCCACAGATGCAGAGTGCGGTTACTGCTGAAAGCTTGTGCCCTGCTGTTTGATGGAGCTCGTTCTTCTGTCTTCCCCAAAGAATGAGGAATCAGTGAGTATTTGTCTTCGAAGAGGGATTGAAACTTCTTGTCTGCTCTTAAAATGGTAAAAATAAAGAGTTTAGTTTTAAGAGGACCAAAACTAGGCTTGAGGTCTTGGATACTTGATCCTGTAGGTCTTCATCTCCAGATCTACTTGAGTGGGAGTAGCAAGGGTCTTTGCTGTAGCACATGGCGGTACTTGGAGTATACTTAGTGTAAGAGGACGTTTGAGATGAGGTTGTTTTGGATGCTTTTTGATGTGTAGCATATTTAATGGTCTTGGGTCTCTGCATCAAGGATGCAACCATATTGCTGGCTCCTCACGCCTGTGCAGAGAGCAGGCTTCAATGGCTGGAGACCTTCCTGGTGGCTCCAGGTCCTACCTTGGGCCACAAAGACCATTTCAGCCTCTGATGCTAGCTGATGTGCTGGGCTTTCTCTTGCAACCTGTGTTGTGCCTTCTGGCTGTTGTCAACCTTGTAGAGGTGGCCACCTCTAACCCAGCATCTTGAGCATGGTGCTTGGTGGCTTTGGAGACCCTGATGGCTTGGATGTGATACCAGTGGGGCTTCTTGACATGCGATTTTTCACAGCCCTGGCACGACGGGTGTGTTTACTCTCTGCATTAAGGTTAATTGGCTCTTACGTGTGTTCCTAGTTGTAGGGTGGTCATTAGAGACAAGTCATGCTGAACCGCGTGCAGGAGGTTATACGAGCCTGTTGTGCTGGCGCTTTGGTTTGTTAAGTGGGATGTAAAAGCAGACTCCTCTTCTGAAGTGTATCCTGCCTGCTCTTCCTTTGCTAGGAATCATTTCCATGTCAAAAAATATTTAAGACAAGGGGAATGTCTCTGTTTTACAGAGGCAGAGCTAATTTAAAACCAAAAATCCGGACACAGAACCCCCTCAGCTGTGCTAGCAGAGGGCAAAGCAGACTTGCGGTCTGGACTCGGAGCAAGCAGATGAATGTGAATATTTCATTAAGACCATAATCCACCTGCTGGGCTCCGCTCCTCCGCTCCTACGTGCACCGGGAAGGGCAGCAGATGTTTTAAATAGCAGCCTGCACTGCCTGCTCCCAGCGTTCGGCATTTCCATGTTGCTTTACAGGCAGGAAAGATGGAGACCGAGGGTGACATAGCAACTGCTGCGGGTTTGCAGGTCCTTTGCTTTTTAGCCTCTTTCCCTCCGTGGCTGGTGTCTGTCTCGGTGGCGTGGTGGTGTCCAACTCACCCAGCCTGCGTTTGCTGTGCTCGGCTGTGTTTTCTCAGCCACGTGCCAGCACCGTTTCTGGAGGCTGGAAATTTGGCCCTGGCAATCACGGTAGTGTTAAGTGCGCTAGAAATGAAGGTGCTTTGGAGGAGGCATCTTTGGAGCCAGCGCACTGGAGGTTAATTGCGCAAAACCCCTTTCTGGTGAATAATCGTGGCCGTGTCCACCTGGACCTAACTCCTTCCCGAGCTATTCCACGCTCTCCTGATTTTGCTGGAGTCCTCGTCTTGCCGATCTGCACGTCTGGATCACAGCAAACCCCCTGATTCCCCTCTGCCTTAATTCCGGAGTGGTGGCCCCACTGCCCAGCCCTCGGGAGGTGGCCAAATGAGCCTCACCAGGAGCCCCCCTGCTGCCCGGCTGGGCCCCATTGCCAAGCCGGGCCACCGCTTCCTCATGGCTATTATCCATTAGATGTGGTTTTTCAATCTTATTTTCTGCTCTGGGGACACCTGCACGTTTTTCCGGGGTGGTGTTGATTCCCTTCGGTGTTGCAGGTCTGTGGGTTGAGGGACGTTCGCTTTTCTTGTTGCCTTCTGGGGAGGCCCTGGAGCAGCTTGTGGGCGCCCAGCAGCGCATGGGGAGCAGGAGACTGGGTCGTTTCAAGGAGCTTTAGAGCTTTCATGCTCCTACTTAGATCTTCTCTGGCACCTAGGATAGGTTTTGGGGTTGAGTTTTGTTTTTTTTTTTTGTTTTGGGTTTTTTTAATTTAATTGTAGTTTTCAACAGGCCGGTTGGAGCTGAGAGGGTGGGGGTGAGAAGGAGCCCCTACTGAACAGCGCTGCGAGGCAAACACGAAGCCCCTTGTGTGCTCCAAGCCCTGCTGTTGACAATACTGGTGTACCGACACGTGTCCTTGTCCAGGTTAAATGAGGTGGTAAATAGCGTTTGAGATTCACATAGCAAAATTAGGGAGATGTCTGCCAGGTACCTTCAGAAGAAGGTCTCTACCAGGGACCTGTGCTTAGCTGGTAGACCTGGTAGCTGGAGAACCTGGTCCTTGCCGGTGGATGCTGTGGACACGTGTTGATCTGTCCCTCTCACTCTTCTGGGGTGAGGATGAAGCCACCTCAGTCCATGAGAGCTGCTGACAGGGCAGGGACCATCATGGGACGTGTCTGCCACTGCCATCTCTGCTCCCCGCTCCTACCTCAGCACAGGCGTTCCAGCATGGCTGGAGCCCTGGGCTTGGAAATGGCGGGGGGGGTTATTTCCCACACGTGGGGAGGTTTTCCTTCTTAATTACGAATGTCAGCCAAGTGGAAAGGGTACAGGTGGTGTGAGGCGGCGGAGGATGCTGTGAACGACAGAGATATTGATGAGCACGGGAGGCTTGCTTTGCCTTCCCGGAGTGTCTGCTCCGGAGATGTCATTGCTGTTCTGCCCCTCAACACTGGGAAACGCTGCCTCGTGCATCTGTGCTGCTGGGCTTCAGTTTGTCAGGTCCTTGTAGGCATGGGGCGAGGAAGAAAATTTAAAAAAAATATGTTGAATTTAAAATGTCATTGATTTCTTTTTTTTTTTTTTTACTTGGTATTTTTCTTCTAATTTAATCAATTCCCTACTGTGCTGCAAATTCCAAATGTGAATGGGAAATAATCCCACCAGTACAATAATTAGCATGTAACCAGCAGATGAAGAAAACCCAAACTGCTGAGCTGATTGGTGAATGCCGACTATTTTCCGAATTAATTTCAATAATCACATCTCCCATTAAAAAGACCAGGCGGGGAGGAAGTCTTAAATTTTCCTCAAGCTCAATGTAGTGAAAAATGGTATGTGCCCTCCATGTGGTTATAAAAAAGAGATGAAGCTGAATTGCAGATATAAAGTATTGCTGATTTTGCAACCCAGCAGCTCAATTTCAGTTGCTTTTTTGGGAGGGGAAATAGAAATTGTAAGTCCAATATCCATAATTTTATGTAGGTGTGTGACAGTGAATAGCCTACTGGAAGGAGAAAACATTCCCTTGCAGTGGTGCTTTGCTGCAGGATGCAAAAATAAGTCCACTGGAGGCCGTTAATAGTGAAATTTGTTTCTGTGTTTACTGTGCATCCGTCCAGCTCCCGAATATTTTGTTGTTGTGCTTTGAAGGGAGGGCTGGAAATCAGGATTTGGGAAGGGGCGATTTCAGAGCATCCAGGAGCTGGGCACCCTCTTACCACAGGGATCTGCGGCGGTTTCTGCCCTGCCTTCCTCCGCTGCTTTTTTTAGCCAGTTCTGCCCCAAAGGTGGGTGGTCAGAGAAGTCATCTCTCTGCCTTGCTACCTCCATGGTGCTGTGCCCAGGGAGCCCCAGGAAAGGTCACCTCTGCAGAGCTGTACCTGGCAGCTGGTGCAATTACGCACCTGAATTCACATTCAGTATTAGCAGAGATGATTTTCTCTCCTAATGATGTTTTTCCCCTTCTAGAGCAGCCCCGGTCATCTCCTGGCCATGGCCACCTCACCCTCAGGACTTACTTTCCAACAGCAAAGTACAGGCGATGCTGCTACCGGGTGTCGAACCAGAGCATCGCTTTAGAGATGCTTTTTCATTCCAGTTTAAATTTAATTTTAGGAACGTTCGCTAAGTTGTGATACAGTTTGATGCTTGTAGGCCTAAAAATATTTTATTTAGAAACACAGGGGATGGCCTGCTGAAACCCTGGCCCTACCTACAAGCGTACCACACTGCACTGCAAAGGCGAGAAATCCCAGTGCCTTTGATGGAGCAACTTTTTTATTAAGGCATTTGCAGGATTAGGGCAATTGGAGGTGCCTGTGATGTGAAATGCTCGCTCTGGCATCATCATGATCTGGTGTGCACCCCCCTGTTTTCAGTGTGGGGAATGAGAGCTGCCCAGAACCACCCCGTGGTGTGACAACCAGGTCCCAGCGAGCATCCCTGGTGTGTGGCTCTTGGGTCCCCTCCCTCCCAAAGGCTCAGGATACGGTGACATTGTCAGATGTTATTTAAAAAAAATTTAAAAAAAAAAAGTCATGCCAGTCCAAGTGCTTTGAAACAATATTTATTATTTTATAAACTCAAGCGCAGCGCTCTGTGGGAAGGTATGCAAGCGGATCACTACGGTATTTTCTTTGCATATTTTCCTAATGTTGGAGACGGTCTCAAAGAAGTATCGCATTGTTTCATTTCCCCTCCACACTTCATGTTTTTCTAAAAATAAAAGCTAATGTCAACAATCCTACAATAACGAATGAGTGAATGTGCACGTCCTGCACCCGATTAATTTTTTCTTTTTTTTGGTGAAAAGCAAGATTTAGCTGGTAATCACATTATGAGCAATGGATAAAAATGTATCTTTTAAACTACCTCACTGATGGCTTTTTCTTTTTGCCTTTTAAAAATGCCATTAATCAAGTTAGAAGCTGAAAATACTCTAGCTAAGCAGAGACCAAGAAAAGTCACTTGAGGTGAGTAAACAAGTTGGCTTCTTTTTTTTTTATGAAAGCCAAAAAAATGTCCTGCTGCTGCTACGTGTGTTAAGGGTACCTTAAATACAGAGTCTCCTTCGGTGCTGACAGGCATCCCAAACACCTTTATAACAAACCTCTAATTATAGCTTAGTGACTCCATAGGTTCTCTGGATCAACTTGGGAATATTGCACCAAAAACCAGGGAGAATATTTATATTTTCTACGAATGATGGGTGAACCAAATTTAGAGCTGGACCTGGTGAGCGTGGTACATAGTGATGTATTTATAGAGTATTGGAGAGTTGTGCTTGCTGCTGCATGATACAATTTTGGGGTTAAACTCTGCATTTTGGGAAATACTTCCCGAATACATCGGTGTGGATTCCAACTGAGGTGGTTGGAAAAGGGTTCGGCTGGTGGCCAGCTCCTGCAGGCCCTCACTATCTCCTGACCTCTGACGCCTGGATTAAAGCCCAGCACTCAGAACCAAGAACTTCAGTGAAAATCTCGGCTTTTTAAAGAAAAAGAGACCTGCAGAGCTTTGTGGTTATGGAGAAAAGCTGGAAAATGGGAATTCTTGGGCAGAGAGGGGTAGGGAGATGCCCTCCTCTCACTACCCTGCGTTAGCCTGGTTATTTCCCAGTATCCCAGACTGGGAGCCAGTGCTGTGGCGTTCAGGGCTTGACTTATGGTTCTAGAAGTTGGCATGGCTCATACTGGCAAGTTGATTCTTTTCTCCTCCGTTTATTTATTTCTCCCCCCCCCTTCATTTTAATACCGTCTCCTGGGAGATTCCAGCTGAAATCTATTCATTGCTGAGATATTTCTCTTCCCTTGCGTCGTGGATGCCGAGTTGGGTTTGGCTGTGGTTTGTTTCTGGCATGGAAGGGAAGAGCAGCAGGACAGAAGAGCTGTGGTTGCCGTTGGGTGTGCGTGCATACATCCCTGTGAAGATACCCTATAGGTGTTACACACTTCTTGTGTTGTGGGCTCAGCCCCTCTTCCACAGAAACAGGAAAGCTTGCCATCCGTGCCACCAGGGCTTGTCCTCCTCCATCAAGACCTTCATCTCCTGGGCTTTGATGGACTTGCCTCGCCGTGCTACTGAGTCAGCGTGGGGTCTTATTTCCATTTATGTTTCCCTTGCAAACTTAAGTTAGAGGTTTGTGAGGCAGCTGGTCTGATCTGATGGTTAGGGATAACAGCGGACAGGTTTCTGCTGATGCAGAAGCTCTTGGAGTGGTCTGGCATTTGCTCGGGGTAGGGAGAGACCTCAGGGGCAAGGGTAAGGACATGTGGGGGTGAGGGAAGGCAGAGCAAGACCTCCTGCTTTTTTTTTTGGTGGGGTTAAGTGGCTAGACCATGGACACATACCCTTTCTTAGGCAAGCAAAGCATCCCTGTTCAGCTGAGCTCCAAAGTCCGTGCTTCCAGCCATGTGGGACCTCCGTGGCTCTGCCCGCACGTAATTCAGCACTGGCTGAAGAGCGATGTGGAACTGGGGACAGCCACTGTCCCCAGCACTTGCAAAGGATTTGTTCTGATGGTGATTCCAGGGCTGAAGTTCACAGCATGGTTCCCCCTCCCCAAATTTTCCAAAGTCACCAGTGAGACTCTGCAAAATCCTGAAGCTGGATCAAGTTGAGTGATAATCCATCAGAGGTTCCCTCTGCTTGGTCTTCAGTCCTTGAAAATCTGGGTCACATTTGCAGTCCTGCCTGAGAGTTTTTCTCCAGAATTGTCTAGACATCTATTTTTTTTCTCCCTTTTTTTTTTCCTGATGAAATCTGAGGTTCTCGTGACCCCAAGAGCTGAAGCTTCTCCTAGCTGATGCTCCCAGCAAGAGCATCTTTTCTTTCTCCAAATATTTTGAAGCTCGTGATAAAATTGCTAGGCTTTGGCAATGCCACTTTGGCTGCTATTTGTGTGCCAAACCCTGCTGAATACGGCTTTTATCGCAGATTTGTAACAGTAGCTGTTGGAGGGGGAGCTTCACAGGAGAAGTGCTTTCAGAAGAATGCTTTTATAAAGGAACGCTGTCCTGCAAAAGAAAAGTGCCTTCCAGGGGGAAAAAAAACCCAAGCCCAACATTTTTCTTGTGTTCATGTTGTAAAATTTGCCCATTAATTTGGGCAAATAAGGTTTTGCTTCCATTTCTAGACAATTTTGTTTGTCCTCTTTGTACAAACAAGCACTGTTGTGCTCTAGGCATTTTTTTTGGGGGGGGGGGGAAGACATTTAGATTCTGACTAAGAAATGCCGAAATCCTTGTTTTGTGTAACTCTGCAGGCTGAGCCCCAGCCAGGTCCCTGCAGGAGCTGGGATCGGGACACGACGAGCAGTTTGCTCAGACAGGGCTTGCTTGTAGTGGGAAGAGCAAAGATGGGTCCGTTCATCTGTTCCACCTCAAGCAGAAGGAGAGTTTAGGGAGCAGACAAGGAGGCAGGGTTTCTGAGCAGCATGTGTAGTAGTAAGGGAGGATGAGGGGGTGGTGGTGTGCTCAGCTCTTACATCTGCTCTGGGTTTCACTGATGTTCCCTTTGTGTCCACTGCTGAGTTGAGCTGTTTCTGGTCTCTGCAAGAGCCAGGTTTTTCTCAATGGCAGAAACATAAAGCTTGTCCTCCCATGCATTTGCCTCACAATTAAAAATGCTTTTCTTTATTTAAAAAAAAAAAAAATATTTTCACGGGAAAACCTTATTTAAAATTACACTGGTGTCTGAAAGCGTTTTGGCTACTGCGTTACAGCCAACACCTAAGGATGCTCTTGCTAAGCATCCCCCCCGAGGATTTGCAGTTTTTGTTTGGATTGTCATACGCTGTTCTTAAGTAGCCATTTACTCTCTTTCCCATCTCTTTGGCACAGAAGCAAGAGAATAAAACATTAAGAGAGGAATGTGATTATAATCCCGTAAAAATTGACAGAGGAATTTGGCAGTAGTTGCAGACTGTGAATGTAAGACATAATATTTTATTCATTTTTTAAAATGATTAGATTTCAAGCTGACAGTTTAAATGACAAATCACCTTAAAAAGATGTTGTGGACAGCGTAAAAACTGTCAGTGTGGTTTCCCTTCGCTAACTGTGGGGTATGCAAGGTGCGTGCACTGAAAAAAAGAAAAAAGGATCCTTTGGCTTTAGCCAAGCTGCATGTGGAAGCTGGGAGTGATGAGGTCCCTCATATTAATAATTTGCATTATAATACCATCATCACTGCTGGCTCGCAGGGTTTTTTTTTTTTATACCTGAGTTAACAGCAGTGCTGCTGGGACGCTGTCCCAGCGTCCTCAGGGGGATTTCATGGTCAAAGGGAATTATTTTTTTTTTTTGGAAAAAAATTATTTTTGCTTTTGTTCTCCCCTTGCTCCCACAAACTGTTTGTGAACGGGACCAGTAATTGTAGCTGGAAGAGGCTGAAGATAAGGGCAGAGGAACTTTTCAGAGTTGTTATAGAACGTATTGACTGTTTAGATATGTTACTCAGCGTGGAAAGCAGATCCCAGGGGACTGACAGGGTTCCCCATCCCAGAATATCCCAGCGCACAGCGGGAGCTGGAGCTAACGATGCAAAACCCGCCAGGCAGTGCAGGAGCTGCAGCTTCCCACGTCCTGCGGGATGCTGCAGGCTTGAGATTTTTGGATGAAAGGGAAACCAGTGCTCTTCTGTTTCAGCCGAACTGGATAATCACGCGGATGATCAGAGCCCCGTTAGGCCTTGTATAAAACATGTAACAAAGTGATGATTTCTGCTCTTAAATAATAGACAGCAAAATGTAGATATTTGTCCCCCCTGTGGTCCTCAGAGCATCTTGTGGGCAGTGAAATGAAAATGAGAGGAGCGGGAGTCTGCTCTATGTTTCCTTTTCTTGGAGTGAGAAGCTGACTATCGTTTGCTGAGCTTTAATGGCCGATGCTGTGTATATCTCTTTTTTTTTTTTTTTTTTTTAAATCCAATGCAAATAGGATTTAAAATTTTTAAAACTCTGCAATAGGAATTTTTAGCTTAATGAGAATATTCCATTCTGTTTGTGATGGAAAAAATTACTAAGGTAGACGTGAATTGGACCATGTCTCTATCTGCTTGTAAATTCTTGGAGACTGGGCATAAAACTCATCTCTCCTTAGCTGAAAATAAACATCCCGGAGTAGATAAGTGTGTAGTGCAGTAGGCTGGGGGTTCAAACCACTGCTCTGAACAAACCTGAGTAGCTTGGCTCTAGGTAAGAAAAGAGCGAGGGAGGAAATCTATCTTCAGGTGCCTAAAAGGGAAGCTTGTGTTTGCTTTCTGCATTCACAGTGGATAGGGCAAGAGGCTGTGGTCCTAAAATTGAAGAGAAAAAAGTTCAGATTAAATATTGGGCAGTACTTTCCCTAAAAGTAACAACTGGATTTGATGGTCTGAAGAGCTGGTGGAGCATCAGTTGGAAGATGAAAATGGCTTGGAAATAGCTTTTTAATACTTCTTGATGGTCATTTTTGCATGATGAAGATTCAGTTTATTCTCCTGCAAGTGGGAGTTGTCTCGATGCTTTCCTGCGCTCCCTTCCTACAGTGCTGGCACGGCGTGGTGAGGCTAGAAAAGGGTTGTTTTCAGTCTAAAATAAGCAAGGCATGACAAATGGTGTTCTGGGGCTTAAATTTTCGGGCACTTAAAAAGATTGAAGTGACTGAAGATAATATAAGTTTGCATGCCTCTCTACAAAAGCGGATGTGGGCTAGAAATATTTTATGCTTTTTGATTCTAAAATTGAATGTTATGGATGTTAAATTGTATGACTTGCCTCTTTCAATGATACAGCCTTTCCAGGACACTGGTTCACTTGAGTTGGAAGAGACAGAGAGGGGGCGTGAGTGATGTTGCCTGTAGTATAGCTATTTCTCTTTGAAGAAATATCAGTAAAGGCAAGTTCCCAGCTCTGTGTATATACTGGAGAAATAGAAACAGCCACTTTAGAGACCCTAAATGGTAACTTCACAGTCTTTTAATTGTACCTTGGGAACAGGAACCTTCTTCAAACAGCGTCCCACACGCAGCAGAGCCTGCAGGACCAGATGGTCTCTGCTGGGCTGTCTCTGGAGGTCCCATGTGGCTGAGATGTGTTTCCTCCACACGTATCCTTTGCAGGACCGTGTTCTGCAGTGTCCTCTGCACACTCTTTGCTCCAAGAGTCTTATCAAAGATGCCAGTCTGACGCCAGCTTCCTTTTTTTCTCTTTTTCCTGTAGGGAACAACTGTTTTACAGTGAAGAGCGGGGAGCAGATCTGTGCTTTTGATTCACAAACAAGGTGCAAAATCTCAGGCTGGGTAAGGAAGTTAGTTCTTCCTTGGCCACAACTGTGCATCACTGCACATCACGGTTTTTGTTAGTTCCACACAAATCAACTCAGGTCTCAAGGTATAAATGCGGGTTTTGCTCCTTGCTAGATATAACACCATCTTTAATCAATGTCAAAACCATCTGTGAGAGCTGCTAAATCACAGCTGTTGTAAACTGGACTGTGATGCTTGTAGAAGGGAACAGAAAGATGCGTTTTGTTGTGGGTGTTGGGATGCAGAGCAGCACAGTGAGGAAACCTTCCCATGTTCTTGGCTTCTGTGGTCCCACGGACCACAGGGACGTCCACTTGGGCACCACGGGAAGATGCCCATCTCTGCCAAACTCCTGGGAACAGCAAGAAAAGGTAAAGCATCCCCTTTGGGGACTGGCGGGCAGGGAAGTAATTTTTGTCTTTTTCTGCATCATTTTGCTCTTTCTCAGCCCGACCTCCGGTGGGGCAGAGTGCCGAGAGCTGGGCTTGGGGCTACCTTGTCTGCTCGTGCGAGTGTCAGGTTGAACTGGCTTTGCTCTGCAAGGAGGCTTTGTTCTGGACAGCCTTGTTCCCTTTCCTGCCCAGTGAAAAAAAAAAAAAAAACCAAACCCAAAAGAGGGCAAGAAGAGAGCTACAGCCATTTAAAAAATAAATAAATGTGAGATGGGGTTGCCAGGTGAAAGGAAAACAGAATAATCTCTATTTTTGAGGCTTTGCAGCAGTTTTGACCTTTAAATGTATAGACCCCGGGTGGATGCCTGCACAGGGATGCTGCCGGGAGGCTGACATTCCTCCCTCCCTGTTCATGAGCCCGCTGTCCCAGCTGGTTCAGGCATTACGGGTTTAAACCCCCAGGTACATGAGGATGACTTTATTCTGTGGCAAGTGTGATATTTGGAAATATATTCCCCATTCTTGAACTGTTTGCAGGTTTTGAGCTGCTCAGTCAAGCCTGAGGAAACCATAAGGCTTGGAAAGGATAGCAGCGGGCTGGTGACGATGATCCGTGGCTCCGGCAGACAGTGGAAATCCCCGAGACAGAAGGACCCGAGTGTGTCGTGGCTATCAGATACTGGGATTTTAATATCTGAAATAAGTTAGGGAAAAAAAAGCATGCCTTGGTTGTCCTTGCTGCTGTTCCAGTTTCAGTGATAAGCAGCTGAACTATTGCATGTGCTGCTCGGAGGAAATCCCGACCCTGCCCCCTTGCCCCAGCTCTATCCTATATTATTTTACTTGAAGCAGCAACTTCAGGCAATTCAAGGAGGAGCTGCTAGGATAATAGTGGCTCATGGTGCCAAATTTGCAGGGTTTTTGCTCCATATTTCAGAACAAGGTTTTGGGAAACTCAGATTTTTCTCTGCCTCCAGCTCAAGTTTCTATTTAAACCTCCTTTAATTTCAGGAAGCGCGAAGCCGCTCAGGCTGCTGTGATCAAGGTCACTCTTCTTAATTTAGGTACTTCAAGGATCACAAAACCTGTTTGTTAAAGTCTTAGGCATATGTTGAATCCCTAAAGGAGCGTGTGAATGATATTAAACCTACCGCAGCAGGGAGCTCGTATAATAAAGGGAGAGGAGCAATAGTGTTATGGAAGGAGGAATGGCAGATAAGCAGCCGGGGCCGTGCTGTTATCACTTCGTTTGGGAGATGGTAGGGTTGTGCAAGTCGTTACAGGACATTTACACAGATTGCTGGAATAAAAACCCACTCTATCAGCAGTCTAATATTTGTTTCTTATTATATGTTAAACTTTTTCTGGCATAGAAAAGGTTGTCACCTGTTATGTCAAGGTCCCGGCATTTGACACTGGGCTCCTTCCAAGTGTGTTGAAACCCAATTCGTTCAGAATAAGCTTTCCCTTCATTTTAGGGGAGGAAAAAAAGAAAAGCAAGGAAAAAAGAAAAAGCTGTGGCATCTAGCAGGCATTTAAAGCATTTTTTTCTTGTTCTCTGAGCCCTTGTGATTTGCCAGACTCGGGGCTGAATTTTCTGCCAGTTTTGTGCTCGCTTTGCCTTTCCTGTGAATTAAATTGAAAAAAATAATATACAGCAAATAATGTAGAGCAACCAGCACTGTGGGTCGGGGGGGAGCTTTGTCCAAGCGTGGCTCTGCGGCAGGGAGCATTGAGACACCTGAGGGCTTAGCGAGGAAGAACCTTTACATGTCCTTCAACACTTGTCCAATTCCTTTGCCTTTTTTTTTTTTTTCTTTTCTTTTTTTAACTCCTGCTGGGGTCCGCTCTGTGCGGTTACAGCCAGAGTGGATGCTTCTCGTCTGCAGGATTTTGGATGGGGTCAGGGAGCGCCTTTCCAAGTTGTAATGCGTCTTTGCTAGTTATTTGGTGAAATCTCTCCATGCCGCTTATTTACTTATTTATTTTAATCAGAGAAACTCAGTGGTCGTGAGCAAAGGGGACGGTCAGCAGGATCCAACCTGAGAAGCGGAGCAGCGGGGCTTTGGCAGGGGACTTTAGCCTGAGCACACACACGCTGGCCAAAGCACAGAGACACTTGGGACGTGTTGCTGGGGGAGGAGAACCTGTCACTGGCCACGTTCCGGCAGGACCTGCCTAACGAGCTTAAATTTTCCTTTACTCAGGAATCACAACATAATTTTCCTATTTTTTTTTCACCCTTGTTACGAGCTCTGGCTCACCTTTTTCCAGGGTGACTCTTTTTGTTTTTCAGTACGCTGTTTTCTCCCCCGGTCTGAACTTAATCCCAGAAATCCACTTGGCTGGTTATCCCTTTAGACAGTTAAGTTTAGAAATTATGAAATACATCAGGCGGGCTCTGCTGCTTCTCCGGCGATGAGGGACCGGGGACTGGACGGCGGCAGAGGAAGGTGGAGGGGAGAGAGGAAGCCCACAGCTCCAAGCAGAGCTGCAGGTTATATATAGCTGCAGGCTGCGGCGGTGTCGGCCGGGGTGCTGTGATTGCTTCTCTAAATATGTTCTCGGCCACTTGAGGTTTCCAGTCCTGTTAACGAACCAAGCCCCTGAGCGGTGGCCGAGAGCCGGGGAGCCGCGTCCCTGGTCTTCAGCACATCGTAGCTGGGAGGTTTTTACTTTTACTGGGTTGAGAGCAGCACAGTTGAGTGCTTGGCAATTAATTCAGCGTACTTGCTTAACTTCTGATAAAGGATGTGTTTGTTAATTGAGTGGGGGAAAAAAAAAATCAAAGGTGTGTGTTTTGGGATGCTTCAGTGAGGATGTGCTGTGGGAGCACAGCCAGGGCAGATGGCGTGGGCTGGGAGACCCCTTAAACTGACTGATGTTTTATTTTTACTTTTAGCCTTTACTAACCAATGGTCACCTTCTCCTTCAGAGGTGCAGCAGTAATTTTTGGTGTGACGCCTTCTCTTCCAGCCCTGAATCCTGGCACAGCTGAAGCGACTACCCGCACTTTAAAGATGCGTGTGAGCGTGGAGGAGGAACTGGAGAAGGACAAGCCGAGGACATGGTCCCTTGTGCAGGTAGGTCACCGTTGCCACCTCGGGCTCTGTGTGTGATATGGACCTTGGGGAGCTTTGAGAATCTTTGTCTTGTGTAGTTTGGGCAGAGAAATGTGGCTATTTCAGTGTCCTGCAGGATTCTCCCATGGAGGCTGTTCTAGCCCGATGGCTGAAATAAGTGATCATGCCATGGTTTCTCAGTTAACCTTTGAGCCCTGCTGTGCTCCGTGCTTGGTACAGGTCTTGGGTTACACTCCCAGGTGTCCCTGAGAAGGGGGCAATTTTTTTGCTTCTGAACATCACGCTTTGGACAGGACAGAGTTCAAATGTCCTGTGCATTTGTACTCTTCTCCTGGCTGGTGCTCCTCTATCTTTGTGCTAGACCACTGATGTGTTTTTTTCCCCCACCCCTAAGTATCCCTATAACTTAATAAATGTTCGTCTGTCCCATCTTGTGGATGAGGGGTCAGGAGAGCGATGCGTTTTTCTCCTTGGCTTCTGGGGATGGAAGAAGTGTGCTCCATTTTTCCATTGCACCGTTCCAGATTTTTGAAGAAGAAATTGGGTCTCGTACCAGAGCAAAGCCATTTTACTTGTAAGAAATGAAGCTCCATGGCTAAGCATTAGTGAGCAGACTGGTGGAGAATTCATCCACCCAATTCGTGTCTGTGTGATAAATGACAGTGTCCCCATGGAAATGGGGATTTTCAAACCCTAGAGTGATTTCTACCCAGCTTGTGACACGCCTGGAGACTGCTTGTTTCTAGACTTCACTAAATAATCGGCGGTGGGAGTACAACAACTGGACTGATGCTCTTTGCTGTAGCTTTCCTGATACACTTCCAGTTCTGCGGGTGAAATCCAGCCTGTTAAACTGGTAGGGATAAACTAACGGACCCTGCTATAGGACGTGATGTGCTGGGATCCACCTGCACCCTCAGCCTCCCGAGAGCCGTCCTCCTTGAAGTTGCCTCAATTAATTGCATACTGTGGGGCCTCAAATGCCTTATGGTAGTGATCTTGCAAACGCGGCGAACGTTGTTGCTCTCTGGGTTGTATTACCGTTGTAGATGGAGAGCTCGGCAGGAGGAAGAGGGTAAAGCTTTCATAGCTTCACTCTGCCTCGGTAAACAGTCAGGGCCTCTTGGGAGGGAGAGTAGGGAGAAGGGAATTAAATTTTCTATCCCGTGGTATTTGCCACTGAAAGATAGTAATAATGGATTTGGATGCTTTGTGTGGAAGGTCACTGGGTAAGTGGGAAGGATTCCTTTGTGTTACATCTGCAGAAAATAATGTCATTTATTACTCAAGGGCTTGCACCCAGAGACAGATCGTGGCATTGTAGCAACATGTGTCATCCTCCCTGCGTGCTCACCGTCCTGCGCCGGCACACGCAGGCTTTCCAATATCTTCTTAGGGAGCTTTAAGAAACAAACTCGGGATCTCTGCTCCAGGACTTGGCCCCTCTTTCTCCACTCCTCCTTTCCCCCCCACCCTCCTCTGGTGTCCTCTCCCTCCCAATTCATTTGTTTTTAAAACGATTGTGCTATTGTGTGCATCAATATGCACATAGTCTGTCTTGTTTTTCTCTTGGACTGAAAGTGCAAAGCAAATCTGTTTATGGTTTTGGTGAGCTAATTCTTCCCCACCCTAGATTTTTAAATAGACTCTTTCTTTACCAAGCTTGCAGAGCTTTCAGGATGTATTGAAGTAATGGGAAAAATATGTTGTGTGTTAACCTTCCTTTTTGGTAAAACTTTGTTTACAACACCCTATTCCTAGCAGTGCATTTGGGAAGTGCATATCTGGATGCTGAAGCAAGTAGAAGACTTTCAACTAGGAAAATGGGAATGTAATGCATTCAGGGGGGAAATGTTTTGAGTTTTCAACTTTCAGCACTTGGATTGTGGAACAAAATCTAGCGAGCTGTGCTTAGTTCTCTCTTCAACTGTTTAACTTGCCTTCTCCTCCTGCAAATCCCAGCTCGACTGTTCCCTGGGCTGCCTGTTGCCTTCAAACAGGCTCCTCCACAGCCATTGTTGACTCGGACCTTACAGATGAAGGTAAGAGCAGCGAGGAATGCTCTTGGCCTGTAAATAGTCCATTGGATTAAGGGCTCGGTATGTCACTGGTGTGTTGGAAATGTTATTTTTACCTCTTGATTTCATCCTTCCTACGAATCAATCTCAGACCTGTCTGTTTAGGTGAACAACCTTTTCCATACCCTCGCAGGGGTTTGCAGAGCGCGGTCCTGCTCCGTGCGCGGCGTTTTCAGCGGGGTGTTTTGGCTGCTGGGAGGCAGAGCTGAGCTCTGCTCTGGGAGCACTGGAAAAGCCCCGGGGACGGCAGTGTCTGCGGTGTCCGGCCGGTGGCTTGGCTCACAGCGCTTGTGCGGGAGCTCTCCTACAGCTGTCCCCCACTGCTGCTCCTCCCCTCCTCAAAACCTGGGCTGTGGCTTTTATTTATTTCTACTGTAAAACTATGAGCCGCTTGTTCCTGGCCACAGGGCGGGAGCTCTGCGTGGAGATGGCCACTACATGTGCAAATGCACTTCTCCAGCCCGAGCTCTGTAGGGCAGATGTTGGCTTGGCTGAGGCCTCTGGGTGCTCCTGTTAACATAAATAAGCAGGAGTAGGATTTCAAAGCAAGCAAATTTTTGACATAGTTGATGTCACGCCTCTTCAGCCCTGCGTTTAGGGCCCATGGACCTGGAGGCCCACGGCTGCTAGTTTGGTCTTGTTGTTAATAACCTGCTGGAGGTGCTTCTGCTGAGCTGGTTCTTGCAGAGGGCTGAGGGGTTCAGCCCGGCCAGGCAGCGTGGTTGTACTGAAGACGGGACCCATGGCGTGAAAAGTGTGCGGTGCTTTCACGAAACTATGCGCTCTGCATGAAATCTCTGGTCCCAGCTGCAGCATTGAAGGTGCTCCTCACCGGGGTTTCTGGTCAGGTGTTGCGGACTTGACAGCAAGGTCTCCTGGTGAGTAGCCTTAAGGCAAAATGGGCTGGGGCAGGGTTGTTACGCTCACAGGGCTGTGATCTATCCCACCAAACAGCTGCCTCCGCTCTGCCAGTAAAGAAGAGATGGAAGAAAGATATATTTAATTTTCCCATCCGGAGAAAGAAATTTTTCCTGAGAGCAATTGTTTACCTGCAAATCTGCAGCAGAGCACAAAGGAAAGAATTCCTCACTCGAAGGCTTTGCAAAAGGAATTGTCTTTTATCCCTTTAATTTGGTAGTGCTTGGGTGTTTGTTTTTTTCTGTAGCAGAGTGTTAGTGGAGGCAAAGTTCTCTCTTTTTTTTCCTTCTCTCTTCCTGTTCAGCCTGACGGAGTTCGGTGCTCCTTAGGAATGTGGTGGTTGGGGGTCAGCACCGAATAATGCTCATCGTTCCTCAAGCAGGTGGCTGCAGCCCTGAGCGTAGAGCTGTGAAGCTGTTCTGGGATCTGACCACAGTGGTCTACCTCTGTTTTCATTTTGATATCTCCCCAGTCAGTATGTGTAACTAAAGTTTTCCCAACTCACAGCTCAGATGCTGTTTTCCTGATGCCCTTTGCATCCCCAGGATGGGGATGGAACCTCATCCCTCCCTCCCTACTCTTATTTCTTATTGACCTATCTGCTCAGGGCATGTATACAAGATCAGTGTGACAAATTACATTGCTTGTACACAGAAAGATGAGGCCACTGGATACTTAAACGCTGCATAAACTTCTTGGCTAGACCCGTACTAACTGTTTTGACTCCCCCCCTGTGCAGCGCGCATTGTATTGCGTGAAAAGCGAATTCCATCCTGCGTGGCCCTTTCCGAACCTATTGCCCAACACTTTCGCTATTTGTCATCAGCTGAAAATTATCTGAGTGCTGTAGATATCCATGGACGTGGTTTGATTGTCTGTTGTGTTAAAAATTGCATCTGTCTGTCGGAAGGTTTTGGGTTTTGCTGTTCCTGTGTGCATGTGCGTGGGCTTCTCCTCGTGCTGGGGATCAGCAGCGATGCTGCAGCCTGGGCTCTGCTGTTCCTCTGGGCTCTGTCAGCGAGGCGAGCTGGCCCCCAGGAAGGCATCAGGGTGTATGGGGACGTGGTACTGCTGGGGCTCCAGCAGCGGCTGTCCCCATCCCACAGACTCACAGGAGCAGCCAACCTGGATGCTACCGAGATGCCTTCAACCAGCCTTGCCTGGTAAGGGTACCCTGAGGGTATGGAAGGCTCCAGCAAAGGCCATTTCTAGTTTCTGTGAAGGGACTGGGGTATGTTGAGAGATTCTGTAGGCAGATTTTTCTTTAGCAAGGCAAAGAACTGTGCCCATGGCCCATGACAGCATGGGTAAAGTCCGTTCGGTTGTTTTTGTAGCAACACAAACTCATGGCATACCAGGTTCAAGGAGAGGCCTCGTGCGAAGGGAAAGGCTTTTTGCTGTTTGGCTCAGTGCTAAGGCTGCAATATTCTGTTTCATCCAGAGGTATTTATGAATGAAGATGCAAATCCAAGGTGAAATTTGGGAACCGGTAAGCTCTTACTTACTGGAGGCCACCCTTCAAAACAACGCGATTAACTGCAGAGGAAAAACATCTCCTTATCTCCCAGCTCGATCTGGAGCCTTACAAGCACTTTGGTGGTTCATCTGTCTGCAGCGCTCGGGGAGTTGTCTGTTCCAGCACACCAAACATGCTGCAAGTTTTATTTTATTTCTAAAACAACCCTTTGAGCGTATTGGGCTGGAAGGGAAACTTGTAATAATTCTCTGTGCCGATGCAATTCAGCGTAATCTCTTGGCAGTGCTTTTGTATGCAAACTGGGAGGATTTCTGAGTAAAGGTGACCAATTAAAAGGATTATCTCTGATAAATAACTAGACTGGGGGCTCACAAGTCCTGGGTTCAATTACTTGCTTTGCTGTAAGCTTCCTGTGACCTTGGGCGAGTTATTTAAAATTGCTCTGTGCCTCATTTCCCTTTCTGTAACACGCTGGTGACAGCATTTCCCTTTCAGCCAGGAGCTGTGGCAGTGGGAAGGCAGTCCGTACCCTTTTCCATAGCCAGCACGTGAAGAACCTGCATGGAGTAGAAAGCATGAACATCTCTCATGGGGCTTTCTTCTGTTCTACTGGGGAAAACAGAACAGGATGGTCCATTTAAATGATTTGATATGTGCCCAGAGCTCTTGCTCTGTGAGATCCTGGGCCTCCCTGCAGAACTGCAGACATGCACTAGGAAGGTGACTGCTCCTTCAGCAGAGAAGTTTTCTTTAGCATCACTGTCAGTTTTTCCTTTAGCTTTAAATTGATAGCCAGTTTGGGTAGGGCAGGTTTCTGGTGCTCCTTTGGCCTTGGCATGAGGTTTTCCTTTAATGTATTCTGCGTTTGCTCCTGTGCTGCTTTTCTGCTTTAAGCCCAGGTGGATGGTAGGGAGAGGTGATGGCTTTGTGATGCTGGTAAGATGCTGGTACCCGGTGCTGCACCCCGCTGCAGTGTGCAGATGTACCTTGGGCAGATTTTTTCATCTCTCCCCACTTCGGTTTCCTCCTTTCCAGTGGGGGGTAACAGTGCTGACCACCCATTTTACCACTTCCTACATAGAATCATAGAATGGTTTCGGTTGGAAGGGACCTTGAAGATCGAGTTCCAACCCCCCTGCCACAGGCAGGGACACCTCTCACTAGACCAGGTTGCCCAAGGCCACGTCCAGCCTGGCCTTGAACACCTCCAGGGACGGGGCTTCAACAACCTCTCTGGGCAACCTGTTCCAGTGCCTCACCACCCTTAAAGTGAAAAACTTCTTCCTAATGTTTAATCTAAACCTGCCCTCTTCCAGCTTAAAGCCATTCCCCCTCGTCCTATCACTACATGCCCTAGTAAAAAGTCCTTCCCCAGCTCTCCTGTAGGCCCCCTTTAGGTACTGGAAGGCCGCAATAAGATCTCCCCGGAGCCTTCTCTTCTCCAGGCTGAACAGCCCCAACTCTCTCAGCCTCTCCTCATAGGAGAGGTGCTCCATCCCTCTGATCATCCTCGTGGCTCTCCTCTGGACGCGCTCCAGCAGGTCCATGTCCTTCTTATGTTGGGGACTCCACAGCTGGATGCAGTACTCCAGGTGGGGTCTCACAAGAGCGGAGTAGAGGGGCAGAATCCCCTCCCTTGCCCTGCTGGCCACACTTCTTCTGATGCAGCCCAGGGTACGGTTGGCCTTCTGGGCTGCGATCGCACATTGCTGGCTCATGTCGAGCTTCTCATCAATCATCACCCCCAGGTCCTTCTCCTCAGGGCTGCTCTCCAGCCATTCCCCGCCCAGCCTGTATTTGTGCTTGGGATTGCCAAGATGTCAAGAGAGACTTTCCAGCATCCCTGAAACATGCTAATACCTCCCAGCTGGAAAGACAGACAGCCGGGGGGACAGGGGGCTTGCTGGCTCCCATGTTGTACCATGAAGACTCCTTGCCATTCCCATGGGAAGCTTCCACATGACAGCTACATCCAGGCATGGGCAGGAGCTTTATCCGGCTGCCTGTGTTTCAGGTGCAGCAGAGCTGCAGGAGTGATGCTGAACGTCCTTTGTCCTCAAGGCGTGCAGCCCCTCTTCATCAGGCAGGAGCCTGGTGGTCCAGGGGTGCATCAGGGAGAGCCGCTGGCCTGAGACCCCCCTCCCTGTGTCAGCACCTCCGGCAGCGGCGGAGCTCCAGCTGGTGTGGGATGCTGTGGTTGAGGAGATGGAAATGAACATCTTTGAGACGCGACAGAAAATCAGGCCACGTGGTGTTTGTGGGTGGGTAAAGATGCTCCTGGGGCATATCTGACTCTCCAGAAATAACGAAAATACAGATATGCGTATTTCCCTCTGGTCATATAGTCGGGTTCAATGGCTTGTGCAGGCTGTTGAGAAGCACACCAAAGCAACTTAGCAGCACAATGTAAATGGGGGCCAGCTCTTTCATCTTTGGTGTGAATATTTGTCATATGAAGTTTTTATCACTTATGCAAGAGGCATGGCCTAGCAGTTGGGAAAATCCACCCCTTTTGGACAGAAGCTTTGCTTTCATCTCCATTCTGGCCTCCCAAAAAATCAAAATCCCAAAGCCTTTCCTCTTTACTGTATCTTGTGTTATTTAATGACGTGCAGGGTGGGATGCTGGGCAGCTGGCAGCGTGTGCCGTCCAGGGCAGGATAACAAGTCGGGGCTGCTTTGAGACCAGGGGGTTGCAAACCTCAGACTTCAGGTAGGTCTGTCAGCTCTTCCCTTAGGCTCTGCCTGTAGCTGGGAACCCTTATGGAGTAAAATTGTGTCTTGAACAGCAAGCCTGACACTGGTAAAAGGGACGAAGTCAAATTGTCAATATAGGTGATGTGGTATCTTCAGGCACTTCTCCTGACTAACCACCTTCTTTTCCCCTTGCGTGGTTTGTGTGATCCTCACGCTGGGACAATGCACATTTAAGGCTGTAGACTTTTCCCTAAGTTGTGGGTCTTTTAATCGTGCAAGCTACTTTGTGCACTGGGGAGGGTGAGCTCCAGACTGGTGTGCGTGTGTATGGAAGTTCACATGGACGTGTGACTTCTGGGAGCGTTCAGAGTTGTCTCTTGGAAGATCCTAAAAGAAGATGCTCTGGGGAGAGGCTCAGCAAGCGTCCCTTGGAGAGAATTTAAAATGCCATGGAAATAATAAACTAAAAGAGGATAGATTTAGACTAGATATAAGGAAGATTTTTTTTTTTTTTTTTTTTTACCAGTTGAGGGTGGTGAAACCCTGGCCCAGGTTGCCCAGAGAGGTGGTAGATGCTCCATCCCTGGAAACATTCCAGGGCAGGTTGGATGGGGCTCTGAGCAACCTGATCTAGTTAAAGATGTCCCCCTGAAGATGGCAGGGGCGTTGGACTAGATGATCTTTAAAGGTCCCTTCTGACCCAAACCATTCTATGGTTCTCTCAACTGGTGGCAGAGGAAGGGAGGGATGAGGAGAAGATGCCAGGCAACGAGGAGGAGGTTCACAGCAATTTCCTAACATAGATGATCCCTGGTGAATGGTTTCAGAACACCTGTGTGCTCTGGGGGACGGCAAGTGGTGTGTTTCTTCTTCACTGTAACTTGAATATCTTCCTATGAGCAAGGCTCGGCCAGCAGGGAGCTGTGATCCCATGGGACCTTGCCCAAGATGACAACTTGTGTAACCTAAAAGGTGAGGGTATCTTCTTCGCTAACAGCTTTTCACCACTCACCAGCGCTTGCCAGGTGGTAATGAGACTTGCGCCTGATTTTAGAAGGGGTGAAGGGTACGGATGGGAGCAGCTGGCCCTGAATTTCGTGTGCTGCCCCTAGCGATTGCTGAGTCCTTTTGATGTGAAAGCAGATGGTCTAGAAGAACCTCAAAAAGAGTAGCAGTATAGCTCTTCAGTGTTTTGGACAGTGCTGCAAACCACTTTCCCAGCTGTCACTGGAAGGTACGTACAGTTTTACAGCATTAATCCGGGGAGAGTTCATTTAATGAACCCTCTTGCTCAGCTGCTCTGCCTGATCCTGGCCACTCGGGTAAGCAGCTTGACACAAGGATTTGTGTGATTGATCTTAAGAGCATTACCCTTGTGGGGTTTCACTGCGAAGCTACCTTGTCTGCTTCCGACTTGATAGGGAATGAGTCCTGCAGACTCTGAACACTTCTTCCCCTTGCTCCCCTGACACTGTAGACATCTATTCACTTAATCTTCTGTCGACAGGCGAGTATGGAGAGAGTTCCTGCTGTCCTGAGCTTTATCCAGCGTGACACGCTGTCATTTTGGTGCAATATCACTGAGATGCTTCCAAGTGTGCTCTCTCCCAGCCCAAGGAAGAAAGCAGGTGCCTGGAGGTCCATGTTCTGCTAACGTGGCTACGATTTGGACTGCTGCCCTAGAAATGAAAGGCTCTGTCAGGCCGTTACCAAGCCCCTGAGCCAGCCGGTCATCCCCATTCCTGTATTTGCAGACTGCCTGCTGACACAGCATAAACGTTATTTTTATATTACGGTCCCCCTGCTCTGACTCCTCCTGCAGTTGAGTTTATCCAACTGTTTTCTTAGCTATGTTAAGCCGAGTTAATAATATATACTGTGCCGTTCATCCTGATGATGATGATGAATGTTTTAGACTGGTGTAATGAGACCACCCTTCATTCCTTTCTGAAAAAGGAGGAGGAAGTCTTGATTTCTGTTTCTCTGAGGTTACAACATTAGGCTGTGAAGCTTTTGGTGGTGTAAATCAGAAATATTTCTATTATTTATGGTATATTTTGCAATGAGAACTTTTCCACATTCAGTTGAAGGACTGGGAAATTTTAGGTTCTTGAAAGACAACTTTTCTCCAAAGGCTTCAAGTTAAATCGGCTCTAATGCAATGAGAGCCTTCAAACAGGCAGACTGATTTTTTTTTTTTTTTTTATTAAGTCTTATTTCATTTCATTCTTTGGTTATCCCCTTATTCCCCTGGAAGGATGTGGTTCCCATCGTGCTAGTCCTGCACCCAGTCTCGTCTAACTCACACAATTGTTTGCGAAGGGTGGGATGATTTCAAGAGGGCAAAATGCAGCAGTCGGCTCTCCTTTAAGCAGTGTGATGATAGAAAACAGGCACAAATCCTTTCCCTTTTTTCTTCCATCGCTCCCCTTTATGTCACCTGTCTGCATGTCTGATGTGGGCAAATAAAGCAGCTATTAGTAAACTCTATTTGCTGTTGTCACAGGAAGGGCCAAAAAGTCTTGGGACCTGTCTACATTTTCTTTCTTTTTTTTTTTTTTTTGAGCAATTCATCTGAATTTTTGAAAGACTCAACGATCTCTGTAAATTACACAAGTGGCCAGAAAGCTGTTCTGTACCCATGCAGCAGAAGGTTGTAGGAAGGATGAGCTGGGTACTGATACCCAGCTTTGCCTGCCTGGTGAAAAATTGATAGAAAAGTCTTTGCTGGGAGCTGGGGGTTGGCCCAGATGTCCTCCAGCAGCCCCTCCCAGCTGCAGTTGTAATGTGTTTCTATGGCACCCACAAAGGCCCCAAAATAGGACACCGGGGACCTGAGCCAGCAATGCAGCTCAGCGGTGGCCTTAATTCTGCAAAGGGAACTGCGCAGAGCTCTTTGGAAAAGCAAGTGGTGTCATTCTTTCAAGGTGAGCCAGCACCCGCTTGTGGGGATGGGACCGAGGTTCCTACCACGCGGGCTGAGAACATGGGAGCAAGACCCAAACATGCGTGGCAGGAGCCCTGGGGTTGGCACATCGCTGTCAGGCCCAGAGCTGATGCTCTCCTTTGCGGGACTGTCCTAAGCAGGCAATGAGCCGGGGTGGTGAGGTGGTGGCAAGCCTTGCTGCACTTGTATGAACATATTAAATATTTAGGAAACTCATCTAATAGAGCTGTTGGAGATGTACTAGTAACTTCACACCTGGCTGCATGCACAGAAAGCGGGGATTTCCTTGGGTTGTAATTTTTATGGGTGTATTTTTGAAGCCTATGGCCAAGACCTGAAGATAGGTTCAGTATGGCTTGGCAGTAATTGGGCAGTATTTGCATAATGATAGTAATTTTCTTGTTCTTATTTCCTAAATTTGGTTTACAAGACCATGCGTCAATGTGACTTAAAGCTGTAAGTATTTGTCTCTGTTGGCAGTTGGAAATGTAGTATTAGCTGTGACTCTTTACAGAAATAAGTGTTCAGTGTTGGAGCTAAATTGAATAATACGGTGGTGTTCGAATCTTAATCTTCCAAATAGCTCTCTTAAGTTCACTACATTGATGTCTGAAAGGCTTAAAAATAATAAACTCCATTGTATAGAGCTTTGAATACAGAGTGGAGGCTTAGTAATTGCTGGCAGTTCATGGGTAGACTCGCTAACACACGGCAAGGAGGCAATTCTCCCAGCATGCCTGTTTTTTATTTTTTTTTTTTAAAGAATCTCCTTGTATCAAAGCCTTGTAATCCACAAATTAATGAGTACATCAGTATTTTGAATAAAGGCTTGCAGGAGACCTCAGTCCAAAACCCCAAACCCTTTACTTGGGCCATCATACTGTTTTCAAACACCTCTTGTCTTCCTCAACAGTCTGCTGAAGGCTGTTTCCCTCCCCTGGCTATTGAGCAGGGTAGGTGGAGTGGGCTGGTGAGCTCCTCTTCCAGCCAGCAAGAGACTCCACCAGCTGGCCATGGGCAGAGCGCTGAAGTCCTGAGCCCCTGTCCACTGGAGGAAGGGAACAACCCAACTCCCAACTTTCCGCTCTTCACAGGTAAGAGGGGGAAAAAAAGTAAAATACTTGTTGGTTTGGTTTTTTTTCTTTTTTAATGGTGTTCAACAAATGAGATCCCTGGGGAATCAAGTCTACTTCCCCTGCATCCTTGTGAATGAATTTTTAAATGAGGAGTTGCTGAGGGCAGCTAAGGAAAAGGCTGGTTATACCAGCAGGCATGATTTAAAAAACAAACAAAAAAACAGGAGAGGGAAAGGAGAAGAACATGATTTGTTTATCACAACTCTACTTGAAACTAACTTTAAATGTCGGTCTTCTGAGAGTAAGGAAATTCCTTTAGCTTCCAGCAGTAAATAACTGGGATGCTTTCAGCTCACAGCTGACCTACAGAGGATAGTGAGTTTTCAACTAAAAAAATAATTGACTCTCCAGTAAGGGCAATCCATTCCAAGTGTCACTAAACAGCTGGAGAAGGACAAGAGTCCTGACAAGCACGGTTCATATCACAAATAACCCTTGAACTTTGTTCGGTATCTGCGTACTGTCCAGGGTGGCTTGACAAATGGTTTTGAACAAATACAGTTTTCATCCCAGAGAGCAGATGACAAGGATTGCGTTTGGCTGGCAGGTGTGTGCTTCGGACGCCTGGATCTTGCCCACTGAGATCTCGAATGAAATCCCAAATCCGTTTTTCTCTTACAATCAATCCTAGAAGGAATGGTGAGTATTTCGGAGGAAGGGAGAAGGTTGTCCCCTGTGAGCTCTCGGGGGTCAGTGGATGAGGATTTGATGGTAGGGACGACGCAGTTCTCCGTGCCCGCTCTTCTTGGCAAACGAGTGGTGGAGAACCTCGTGGTAGCTGTGGTGAGGAGGACTTCTGAAGCTTGGCTTCTCATTAGGCATATCTCAGCAAAGGGTTTGGCTGTTAGGCTGCTGAGCTCTCATAATGGTCTGTCCTACTCTATACCGGCAGGACCTATTGGGAAGTGGGGACTTCTGGAAGTCTGTCACTTACATACATACTAAAAAGAAGCTGGACTTTTTTGGAAAACGGTGTTTCAGCTGAAGGAGCTGAACACTTGCCAGTCTGACCATATGCTTCTGAAGTTCTTGTGGTTCAACGCTTTAGGCCAGGGTATTGTCTATTTAAGGCAATGGAAGAAAACCCTGTGCCACTCTTGCAGAGTAGGTATGTGAACTGTAAGCATCGGGACCGAATGGTAGTTCTAGAATTAGACGGTGTCCCTAATTTCCCTCTTCAGTTTTAAGTGGATGCAGCATTCTTCACTTACAGTCTCAACTGTTGTGTTGCATTGTTGTATGGGGTTGAACATCTGCCCCTTCCAGCCACAAAAGTGGCTGTGTTCCAGTGGTGGGTGGTTTCTTTCTATTCAGGGATCCTCGGAGGGCTGGAAGAGCTTGAGTATTAGGCATGACATACTGTCAACTGTTGCAGATCCCCTTGGCTCCCCTCCTCCCAACATCTGCAAGGCCAGAGTCAGCCGTCTTGGTTTGTCCATGCACCATGCATAGCACAGAAAGACCCTGACCCTACCAGCTGCTGCTGCTGAACAGGGAGTGAGGCCTCTCCAGCAACCTGTCCATCCAACACCAAAAATATTTGTGGTCCCAGCCTCTAGGAGAGGGAAGATATGTCATCAGCTCCCTAGGGAGGACTGTGTTGCTGGGACCACAGCACCGGGGTCCTTCCCCACCCATAGCCCCCTCCCTAGTGGATGCTCATCCTCCGTGCAGCAGCTCCGCTCCAGCAGTGTTGTCCGGCTGCGTGGCAGGGAAAGGAGCAGGCAGAGTGGCCGTGACACCCTGCAAACCTCTGCAGGAGTACCTCGCCCCATGTTAAAATGGTTGGGATGCTAGAGCAGAGCAGGGGAGAAGGTGCCAGTCCCACGCAGGTCTCTCAGCCCAGTATTTCTTTCCCCCAGCATTGTGCTGGTGATTGACTGGCATTCGCTTGGCAAAAGCCCTTTGAATATTCATTTGGCTGACAGGAGATGAGAGTATGGGAGCTCCTTGAAATCAGCTTGGGGAGGGGAAGCAAATAAGACGGCCTTTTTCTTGCTACTAGTGCTACTTGAACTCTCTCAAATGCATACTTCACATGGACAAATGATTGCGGAGACCTCAGCCTACCTAACAAGCTTGCTCTTGTAAAGCAAAAATTATAGTGGCTGCATACTTGCCATCCTCATTCGAAAGCCCATTCCTCATTAATATCACTTTCTACGTATTATTGCAGCTCGAAATGCCATTCCTCTTCTCCCCACCCATTTCCTTGACTGGCTGTGACATACAGGAACTACACCCAGTGCTTGACTCGCCTCTCCTGACCTTTTGTAACTTGGCTCCAAACTCCTTTTTTTGGGTCTTTTGCAAAACACTGTCAGAAGGGAAAAATCCTTTGTTAAAACACAGCCAACTCCTGCCTCAACGTGGAACAGTTTGTTCTGCTAAAAGAATGAGCCAGTTCAGTGAGCAGAAAAACATTGCCATAAACCAGCGGACTCAGTAAGCTGCAAAAGCCATCGGCTGCACTCAGGGTCTGAAAGGACGACTCCGAAGCAGGATCCACAGGGGAGGGGAAAAAAAAAAAATAATCCACGATGCCGACCTGCCAAAGCCCGTTTCCGTGCTTTCAGCCGAAGTATTTTGCAGTTGTCTTTTTGGTTATAGCAACTGTAAGTGGGGGAATGGGAGCTGATGCTGAGCCAGAACGTAACGCGGCGTTCGAAGCTAGCATATTGCAAAAGGGCACGGTGGATGAAGTAATCCAAAAATGCTCAGCTGGGAAGGGGCTGCAGCACTGTAAGAGTCTTCAGTCTGTGCTGCAGATGATCAGCTCCAGCGCCCTACGCTTGCTGTCTGGTACTATTTAGTAGCTCGGTTTAGTCCTTCCCACCCACATCTCATTTTCAAGCTCTGGACACTCTTTATTTCCCTGGAATTGCTGCAAGTCTGTCCCTTACATGGCCGCTCGGTAGCTGGTGATCAGCCTGTCTTCAGCAAGTGTTTCTTCGTTGCACAAGGGACTTGGATGCTTGGTGAGAAAACCGTGTGACCCTCTAGCAGGTTTTTGGGTTTGTGGTTGTGCAGCGGGGTCGTTTCGGTGCTGGTATAAAAGTTGATGCTGGTTTTCTTTTAACAATAAATTTGGTGCTAGCATCTAGAGCTGTGGTTCCATAATTTGGGGTGA
Source organism: Pluvialis apricaria (assembly GCA_017639485.1). Lineage (NCBI taxonomy): Eukaryota > Metazoa > Chordata > Aves > Charadriiformes > Charadriidae > Pluvialis > Pluvialis apricaria. The sequence continues at coordinate 5,914,836 of CM030021.1, read as the reverse complement.
TGGCCCCCAAATAGGGTCACCCATGTGGAGGTGGATGGGCAAACCTGAAAGTGGGGTTGCGAGCAGAAGTGCTTCAGATCCGTAGACTCAGAGGCTTCCCCCAAAATGCCTCCTTGGGAGCGGGCAGGCTGCAGCAGCCCTGAGAGCACGGTGGGTTCTGCGCTTTGTGTCCTCTGTTGCTGTCAGCTGTGAACTCCTCACCAGCCTGGCTGAGCGTTTCCCACTGATTTGAAAGACTTGAGTACCCTTGTGAGAAATTTAGCACAGACCAACATCTACCTCTAGTTCTCGTTTTGCTTTGGGAACCAGGAGTCTTTACTCCGAGCTCCCCGAGAGCTTTTTTTGTTTGGCTTGGAGTCAGTTCAGCAGTTTCAGATAATAAAAATACAGAGAAGTCTATTTTAGGTGTAATCTACCCCTTCTCACGTGCATTCCAAAGGGCTGCATCTGCCAAGGCTGGTCTTGCCCTACCTAAGTGGTGATGCTTGATAATAAGCTGCAAGCCTGGGGTTGCAAGGAGTGTGGCAAGTTTGAATGTAGTGTGGCAGAATATTACTGCCCTGTGTGGGGCCGTTTGAGGAGCTGGTGGTCAAGCAGCAACCACAAACCGATCCCTGACAATGCAAGTGAAAAGAAAACCTCCTAGAGAAAGCACAAGGGGCTGAAATCGGAGCTCCTGTGCACTTAAAAACATGACTGATGTTCTCGTACTGTCCTGTTCAGGCACCAACCACCCCGCTGGTATTCACCAGCTGAGTGCGAGGTGATGGGAGACCCAGATACCGATGAGCTGAGGGACTTCTTGAAGCTCCATTAATGCTATCTGGTGTCCTCTGCTGGTAGCGTTAACCTCAGAGTCGGCTCTGTTGAGAGATGATTATCTGTCTGCTGGACCTTTTCCTTTGGGGGAACGCCAGGAATGTTTTGCAACATGGACAAAATGTGAGGATTGAAGCTATGGAGGTGGGTCCCTGGGATGCTGGGACTGTGAACCCTGCTAAGGTAGTGTAACTTGGAGCAAATCTGTAATGAAGCCTCTCTGCCAAAAGAGATTATTATTTTTTTGGAAGATGTTAATGGTATGATTGCATAACATTTATTTTGTGCTCGATCAAATGGATGAGGGCAGAGGAAAAGGAGTGAGTGAATTAATGTTAGTGATGTTCAAACAGAAGCACGCAAAGCTCCAAGGGGTGATCAGTGGTTTTGTTTTGATGTGCGTTGCGGTTTTGTTTTTTTTTTTATTCCTGACATTCTCCTGAAATATAGCACGCAGGCTTGTCTCTAAGGGGGGCACATTGCCAATAGTCTAAAGGTTATATTATCCTAGTGACCTATTTTTATACTCTAATCGCGTTCTGTTTCAGCCGCCCCGTTCTAGCCTTCTATCTTGCTCGGTTTTGTGCTCTGAAAAAAAAAAAGGAGATAATTACCGTTGGTCCCCGAGTGCTAAGGCAGCAAGCCAGCCTCTACCCAGGTAACGACAGCAAAGGCGAGTTGCTGCTGTTTTGGAAGCAGGAGAGCAATCCGAAAACAGCTCGTAAATGGGCGACGGCTTGAAACAGGGCGAGGGGGGGAGTTGCAGAGCAGAGGAGAGAGGTCTTCTCTTAAACGCAAATTTTAAATGGAGAAGCACAGCAGTTTGTAGAAGGGTGAAATTCTAATGAATAGCTCTGTTTAACTAGCCTAAATGGAAAAGACGCTTTTCTACTCTAGGCCTGCCAAGTAATGGAGAATGAATACGATTGTTCGGTCAACCCAGCTTCCACTGCCTTTAGACTGTACACGCGTTTTCAAAGCCAGGCTTAAGCTACAAAGCACCCTGACCACTCGACATAAAGAGAAATTGTTCCTTAGTACAAATGTTGACTATGTGATGCTGCTTGAAGCTCAAAACTGCTGAAATTTGTGCGTGTGTTTGTACATTTGTGCAGTGCAAAATAATAAGATGCAAAGAGGCTTTTCCTGCCTGCGTGGCTTCTCTCAGGTTGCGGTTATTTTATTACTAGTTGCTTTCTTTGTTCTTGTTGAGAGCACCTGAATTTGGAGTGCCTGCAGTGTTAGCATGGTAGCAATCTGCTCTGGAGGGGAAAATCCCATTGACTGTTCATTCATGGGAACTTGCAGTCCTGTGCGTGGTTAAACCCCAAAAGAATTAAGTGTGTCGCCCCTTGATCTGGGTTATGGACCAGGCTCTGGGTGGCAGATAAGCGCCAGCCTGATTTACCCTTTGCCAGTGCCAGCCCTAGGTGCCAGCCCAAGGCAAGGGCATGGCATGGAGATGCGCACCACTTGCCGGGAGGCGGGGTGATGCTCTGCTGCGGGCATTTTTAGGCTGCTGGAGATGGTCCCATCCTGTGACTTCCAGCTGCAGGCTTTGCAAAATTACCCAGGGAGGATGGCTGGACCCCAGCTAGCCGGGATGCACAGCCACAGACCGGGAACAGAGCAGCTCAGCCCTGCCAAATCTTGCCTTTTCTTCTCTCACAGAGCTGTGCTGGCGCAGCTAAAAGAGAGGTCCCATCCGCACCCGGGAAGTTGGGATTTGCTCTGGAGAGGTGGGCTGTTCCCTCTAACTGTGTCTGTCCGTATTGACCATAGGGATGTAGCCTGGAGAGGTCTTCGCTGAGTTGCCAGAGCATGTCTGTCCACATAGCATGGGATGGATTAGCAATAGCTGCCCTGTTCCTGGCAGGGGAATGTGTTCTCGAAGCATGTTGGTGATGCTGCTGCATGCCCTCTTCCCGTGCTTCGTTACGCCTTTGTTGTAACCGAAGCCTGTGGTTCCAAGTCCGTGGCAATGAAACCCAGGTGAGAACTGGTGTGGGTCAACCTCTGGCTGGGGAACAAGCCTGTGCCCTTCTCACCTGGGTCTGGAGAGTGCAGGAGTCTCCAGCCTTCCTCTCCTGCCAGCCCACGCTGGGCACGTTTTGCCAATAAATGAATAAAACTGGTGAGACTCCTACATGACTTCTCTGGAACGGACTCCAAATGCAGAACTAATGTTAAGGCCCAGCCAAAGAGAAAGAGTCCTGGGAGTGCAATGGTGGGCAACAGGGGCAGCCATGGGGCTGTGCCCCACGTATGCCTGCGCTCGCTGCTGCCTGGACCTGTTGTTTTCCTCCTCTCCACAGGACCTGGGTAATGCACCCAGTCCCAGGCTACTGAGCTGGCACCCAGTGCTGCCCAGAGCAAACTGGGTGTCTGCCGTGCTGGGGGGGACCCGCTGCGAAACACAGTGGGATTTCCCTCTTGGATGCTTGGTGGTGGGAAGGGGAAGGCTCTTGGATCTGAGTGCTGCAGAGAGCACCCGCTCGTTGGTGCTGGCCACGCGGATCTTTTCTTTTCTGGCTTTTACTTGCCAATTACCAGTGGGGAGTTGGGAAGTCATCTGTGGACTTCCCAAAGACAGATGTGCATCTTCTGGGCCTGGCTGGAGGTAGAGCATAAAGGGGAGAGAGAAAAAACTCTCCAATTTTGACTTTTTTTTCCTCCTTTGTCTTTTTTTTTTCTTTCTTTCTTTTTCCCTCCATATTATGCTATCAGCCGGGCCCTGCAGAGTTTCAGCTTAAAAACAAACCACTATTATTTAAAGTGCCAATATTGTGCTTGGCTTCATATGAGACAGAAACAGCAACTTTGTCTCTGACCTGGGGAGTGTGTCTGCCTGCCTAGCAGGCACCAAAAGTGTTGAGAAAACTGTTATTTTACTTCTATTTTGGTGTTGATTTTTTTTTAATTTTTTTTTTTTTTTTCAACTGAGCATTTACTCTTCAGCAGAGCTGCATCAAACGCCTGAGCCCCCAGTAGAGTACGCAGCCATCCTACGTGTCCGTGTGGAGCCTTGTCCCCAGTGTGAGCGTTGAGTACCCAGGAGATGGCTGGGCTGGGGGCAGAGAAGGGCGACTGTCCCGTCGTGCTCGTGCCCGGGCAATGGGACCGGAGCTGCTGTGCCCGGCGGTGCGCTGCCTGGCCGGTGATGCTGCCTGGTGGGTTTTCTGGTTGTTGTTTCTAGGCGAGGTTTGCAAAAGGTCACAAGAATTAATCTTCTAACTGGGGACCTTGGCACTGCGCGGAATGAATGTTTTGCATTAACAACCTAACTCATTAATTCACTGAAACATTTAAAACCAAACCAGTTATATCCAGCCAAGCTGGAAAAAGCTGAAAGTTCATACTCAGCAGTGCAGATTTCGAAACCTCCCTTTGTTAATCTCTGCAGAAGTAAATTTTCTGAAATTGCTAAGCTCACTTTGACCGGTCTGGGCATTGTTTTATTCAGCAGAGGCAAAGCTGCTCTGCAGAGGGTTAGCGGTGTGTACCTGGACCCACTGACGGGGCCAGGAAGGCTCCTGTGCTGGGAAAGAAGGAGGGCTGGTATGGGGAGCATTGCAGGAGCGGAGTCCTCATAGCAGCGTTGTAGGTTTTGGGGTGTCTCTAGCAGAAACACTGCGTTGTTTTCATAGATCGGGATCCTGGATTTCACAGTTTCCATCTTCCTCCTCTATTATTATTTTCTGAATCAGTAGGGGTAGTTGAAATCCCGTCTCGTGGTGCACCGCCACCTTGTTTATAAGCTGGAGGTGGGTTGCTGGCGTGTGACCTTCGTGGGCCTCCTACAGGGAGGAGAGCCGGGCAGCGCGGGAGCCTGCGGTTCCCCTGCCCTCGCCGCTGGCTCCAAGTGTGGGACTTGCCACTTCTGAGCTGCAACCCACAAGAAACAGATGGGTGGCCACCAACCTGGCTGTCCTTGTAGCCATGATGTGGTGACAACAGCGTAAAACTGCATCTACCAGTCGAGATGGTGTTTCCCATGGTGATTTTTTTTTTTTTTCATAGAATCATAGAATGGTTTAGGTTGGAAAGGACCTTGAAGATCATCGAGTTCCAACCCCCCTGCCACAGGCAGGGACACCTCTCACTAGACCAGGTTGCCCAAGGCCACGTCCAGCCTGGCCTTGAACACCTCCAGGGACGGGGCTTCAACAACCTCTCTGGGCAACCTGTTCCAGTGCCTCACCACCCTTAAAGTGAAAAACTTCTTCCTAATGTTTAATCTAAACCTGCCCTCTTCCAGTTTTTAAACTGTTTTAAGTTGGGAGCTGTGCAGAGAAGCAGTCATGGCTGTGCGTGAAGGATGGGGAACCACAACCCAACCCAAGCCATTCACCGGGGTTCGTGCCTGCCTGATGCAAAGGCCGGGCTGCTCGTCCCTGTCACAGGAGTGGGGTGTGCACTGTTGTCTCACTGTCGTGTGAGTGAGCACACATCAGCCCCAGGGGTCGGTTCCTGGTGCTTTAGATAGGAGAGAAGCGTACCCCCAGCCACGTGCTGGGCTGGGGTCCGACATGGCTGAAGCAGCCTTTGGGCTGCCTTTCCTTCCAGCGGTAGTCGCTCTGGAAGCATCACTGGGACTGAATCAGTTTGAATCTGCTTTAAGTCAGTTTTCCAATTTCCAATAGCGGTTGCAGATTTAGGTGCACAGGTCATTTGACCTGCTTACTCTGCTACCTCACTATTAAATTAGCAGGTATAAACTAGGAATCATGAATTTAAGTTCAATCCCTTTGTCCTCCTGGCTGCCAGGTAGCTATTCCATTCAGCTAATGTCTCTTTATTTCCTGTGTATTATTTTATGATGAACTGGAGCAAAGTTCTTCACACATGGCTGTACAAATTGGTGTGAGACATTTGCAGTGGTGGTATACTGAGCTCCATTGTAAGGTTGGTTTTTAATTGATTAATTTTTCTGCCCTTAATTTACCTTATTCATTAAAACAGCCTCGCTTATTTTAATGACGGAGAAATCGGTGAATTATCCGTTCTGTTATATATTAGTGGTGTATTAAAGTATTAGTGCATTCCAGAAGGTGAGCAGTGAATAAAACATGCTCTGAACATGTGGTTATGCAACTGTTCCATGGAAATGAAACGGACAAACAGTACACTTGATTAATTTTTTTTCCCCAGTAAATTGGCACTGTGATTCACTTCCAGCTAAATTTGCAATCTGTGTTCTCAGGTGGCATTAATATTGGAGCCCCAGCAGGAGAGCTGTGGCGGCTGGGGCTGCTTTGATTGCATTTTTAACGAAAGTTGTTGGAGAGAGCACAGAGCTTGATGCAAATGTGCTGGTAAATGAAATGCAGAGCTTTTAGGTTCTCTGTAGGTGGGTCAGGCCCTGCACATTTACCCAAAATAATAGTGACGGCGTGCTCGGGAGAGGCACTCCGTTAACGTGGCACAATGTGGGTCTTTGTGTATCTCTGTTTCTCTGTATCAAATTTACTCTGTTCCCAGATAAAAATAATCTTTTTGATATCTGGTGACTCCATAAATGCTAGGTAAGATCCGTCCGGGACTCGAGCTGTCTCAGTAATGGGGGCTCGGAACTGGATCTCTATCAGGAGTTTGCTTGGAAATGAAAAAGCTTGCAGAGGGCCCGGCAGTTTCTCCTGTGGCAGAGCTGCAAAAGAAAATTAAATGAGAATTCACTTTTACCGTTGCTTCCCTGACACAAAACTCCTTTCAGCCTTTAAAGCTATATTTTGTAGCCTTCAGGCTGGTCTTATTGTTTTTTTCCTAATTGACTCGACTCGGAAAGGTCATCGCACCCTGCTAGATTGTGTAATATTTAACTTAGCATCAAAAATGAGGATCTTGGAATTGGTGTCAAATGGATGCTGTTTCCCACTGAATAGCAAAGCCCATTCATAGTCATCCAAGTATTCAACTTGCTAATGCTAATGAATAACTTTCTGGTCCTCTGCAGAGGGAAAGACTAACCACGAAACGGTGGGATGAGAGCAGCATAAAGCAGGTATTGAGAGCATGCGATTCGCACCATCTCAATCCAGATCACAGCTTTAATACCTTTTATTTATTTATAGATGTTTTTAAAAGTCATAATTTCTAGCCTTTCATGAAGCTTTAGCATAGCAAACAGTCTTTGCTGATGCCAAGTTCAGTGATGACTAACACTATTTACAGGACTGTTTTGTAATCTCAGATCAGCCCACATTAACGGGAAGTTACGTTTTCCCATCAGTCTTTTAAACGGTGCCTGAGAGCTGCTGAGGCCAGAGCCGGCCATCTAGGCTCTCCTGTTTGGAAAAAATGATGTCAGCTTTCAGAACAATTTTTTTAAAAAATTCTCATGAAGTTAGGGAGGTCAAATTGTACTTCCTCCATTTGATTTTTTTTTTGCATTAGGACCTTTCATTCCTCTGTTCTAAAAGCTACTGACAAAAATAAGCAGAGGAGGTATTGCATAAGCACCACGAAGTCATTCGCCCGATCTGCATTTCTCGGTGCATGAGATCAGCTCAGAATATCTGATATGAGAAAGCTACTGGTACACAACTGCTGTAACTGATAGGAGTCACCTCTGTGAGTCATCTGGTAGGATGGTAAGTTGGTTGGTTTTTTTTAAGTTCAAGTTTTTATGAGTGTTTTTATAAAGCTCCATCACTGTTACTGTAAATCCCAGGAAAATCTGGCACAGAGTCTTTGTAATGTGAATCAGTGTGTCCATATGCTTCCAAGTGACCGTGCAATCTGGAAAAATACCATTTTTTCCCTGTGTTTAAAAGAAAAAGCCGAGTTGCTGTTGACAGAAGGGTTAAGGCAGAGATGTTACTCCCTCAGATGTGCTGCCTTCCCTGCCACCGGGACCCAGTCACCAGGCAAGTGACTCCTGGTGCCAGCTACAGCAGACAGCCTTACTGCCCTCGGGTTGTGATCTCGGGCACTGAGCATCCGCTGTGCAGATGGTGAAGCTACATCAGGCCAGGAATAAGGTTGTGGCTAATGCCCCAGCCAGCCCTAGCCTTCCACAGGCTGGAGCAGTTTGGAAACTGCTTTTGCTTCAGGGAAAAGAAAAAAGAACAAACCAGAAACACAAAACAAACAAACAAAAAAACCCACCCCAAAACAGAGAGGGAAAAAAAATTACTTTTTTTTTTTTTTTAATGTGACAGACCTCTGGTCTCCCCAAGCCCAGCAAAATGGGTTTGTGTTGCAGAGAAATTACACTTTCTTAGGAAATACCTCCAGCGCATTCGGAGGGGAAGGCTGGGAGCCAGGAACATGTGTGTGATGCTGCCCTTGAGTTTTGGGGCCTTACCTTCTCTTGCAGCTCCAGCTGAAGACTCAACAGATGCTGTTAAATCTGTAACGAACCGTGCATGGGGTGGGGAGGGAACCTCAAAAATGGTTTGGGCGCTTGCTGAGCGAAGAGGGCTAAAATATGTGGCCCTGGCTGCAGCCTTGCTCCCTGCAGCAAAGCTCCAGGCATCTCTGCAGGCAGAGTCCTTGGCACGGTGCTTCGAGCTGGCGAGAAGCTTCCCGACAGGATGGTTGGAAAATACCGATTTTGAAGAAATTGAAACGTTCTGTGGGGAACGTGTTGATTTTTCATCAGGTTTTTCTGATGGAAAGCAGGCGGGTTTCCCAGGGTGACCCTGCCTGGTATCGCCTCCTGCATGCTGCTGAGCTGGGAGCCCGGGCACGCAGGGAGCCCAGGCACTGCTCTCCCCGCCGAAACACTGATGATGGGTCTTGGCGGGGCAGGGTGAGAGGAAATTTTGGTGGTTTTCCTCCTCAAATGAGAATTTGATGTGGGCTGTAAAAGAGGCATGTTTGTGTGTTTGTTTTTAAACAGGTAATCCACAGGTTGTATGTGTGAAAATACAGTAAATCCAAGGTCAAGTTAAATTTTTCCAGCAAAAGAGGCTGAAAATGATTTATTGAGTGAAACGGTTAAATACCGGGACAGTTGTGCTTTGTCTAATGCCAAGGGAACTAACCCTCCTCCCTCTCCTTGTCCTCAGGTTCAGTGACAAATATGAACATTTGTCAACATTTGACAACAACTTCCTGGGACATCATGAATTTGCTGGAATCTAGACCACGGAGCACTTGCAATAGCGCTTTTTAAATTTTAATTTCATTTAAGTGAAAGAAAAATAATTATCTGGATCAATTGTAGTGATGGCTAGCAAAAGAAAATCCACAACTCCCTGCATGATACCAGTAAAAACACTGGTGCTTCAGGAGACTGAACTGGACGCTGTAGAAGATGATCGTGAAGGAACGCAACAAGATGCTCCTGTGGAAGGGCCAACAGCTAGTGATGCTGCTGCCAGTAACAGTAATAACGGAGCTTTGTCTAACGGGCACCGTGGTATTGCTGATAGTGACACTTATATCTGCAAGTCATGTGACTTTGGATCTCAAGATGTTCATCACTTCTTTGGGCACTTGGACTCTGAGCACTTAGACTTTAGCAAAGATCCTGCGTTTGCATGTGTTGCGTGCAACTTTCTGGCAAACAGCCATGAAGGGCTCTCACACCACAATGCAGAGTCGCACGCCGGTGAAAGAAGCTTTATCTGGAGGGTGGCTAAGCAGGACAATCGTACAACTGTGGAGCAAAGTCTCTGTGAGGCTGCCAGCAGCCATGACCTTCCAGGAGAGGTCTCTGAAGAAGGGGTGGATGGCCAGTCTGAAATTATCATTACCAAAACCCCCATCATGAAGATAATGAAAGGTAAACCGGAGGCCAAAAAAATCCACACGCTGAAGGAGAATGTGTCAAGTCAGCTGGGCAGTGAGTCGGAAGTGAAAGATGGAGAGCATTCATTCCCAAACGGGTCTGTGCCAGTCAGCCAGCCAACTGCAAGTTCGACAAAATCATCTCATATAGTGAATGGCTCCATCATAGGAAACGTGCCTGTCCTGCAGGCGGGCGTTGCACAACTTGTGTCACTGCAGCAGCAACCCCCGTTACATCAGCAGCTACCTACGTCCAAGTCCCTTCCCAAGGTGATGATCCCCCTGAGCAGCATTCCAACGTACAATGCTGCCATGGACTCCAACAGCTTCCTCAAAAACTCTTTCCACAAGTTCCCCTACCCCACCAAAGCTGAGCTCTGCTACTTGACTGTGGTGACGAAGTACCCAGAAGAGCAGCTGAAGATCTGGTTCACTGCCCAGAGGTTGAAGCAGGGCATCAGCTGGTCACCGGAGGAGATCGAAGATGCCAGGAAGAAGATGTTCAACACTGTTATTCAGTCTGTGCCTCAACCCACGATTACAGTTTTGAACACGCCGCTGGTTGCAAATCCCGGGAGCGTCCCCCATCTTATTCAGGCAACTTTACCAGGCCACGTGGTGGGGCAGCCGGAGGGGACGGGGGGTCTGCTGGTCACACAGCCCATCATGGCAAATGGGTTGAAGGGCACCAGCTCCTCCTTCACCTTGGCGGTGACTACTGTCCCCAAGCCACAGCCGGCGGCGCAGCACAGCACGGTGAGCTCCAGCAATGCGTCGGGGGTGAAGGTGGTCAACAGTGGCCAGTCGCTGCTCACCGCCTGCCCGGCCATCTCCTCGCAGACCTTCCTGGATCCCAACGTGTACAAAAACAAGAAGTCCCACGAGCAGCTCTCGGCCTTGAAAGGCAGCTTCTGTAGAAACCAGTTCCCTGGCCAGGCTGAAGTCGAGCGGCTGACAAAAATCACAGGCCTTTCCACCAAGGAGATTCGAAAATGGTTCAGCGACAGGAGGTACCACTACAGGAACGTGAGAGGCGGCCGGGCCGTCTTCCCTGGAGACAGCACTCTGGATTCCCTCCCCGAAATAGCCTTTGATGTCTCGCCCAGAGGAGCCGAGCTGAGCCCAGCGGCAGCAGCGGCCGTGCCGGCCCCTCACCACCCACCGCGGCGGCAGTCGTGGCACCAGGCGCCCGACTTCACACCCACCAAGTACAAAGAGCGGGCGCCGGAGCAGCTGAAGGCCCTGGAGAGCAGTTTTGCCCAAAATCCCCTTCCTGCGGAGGAAGAGGTGAACCGCCTGAGGGGGGAAACGAAGATGACGCGGAGGGAGATTGATAGCTGGTTCTCAGAGAGGAGGAAGAAGAAGGTGGCGGAGGAAAATAAGAAAGTAGAGGAGGCGGCTCGGCAGGAGGAAGAGGAGGCAGAAAATGGCGGTGGGGAAGGGGAAGACTCCTCGGATGAGCTGAGGGCTGCGAGCGAAAACGGCTCGGTCGATGCCTCCGGCAACAACCCGAACTCGGTGGAGCGGAAAGTCAGTCCCATCAAAATCAACCTGAAAAACCTCCGGGTGACCGAGTCCAACGGCAAAAGCGAGTTACCGGGGGCTGGCGCAAACGAGAAAGGGGACGGCAGCTCCAGCCGGCCGCCCACCCCTCCGAAAACCAAACTGAACTTTAAAAAAACAGCCCAGCAGCGGCATCTGCTGAAGCAGATGTTCGTGCAGACCCAGCGGCCCACGAACCAGGAGTACGACGCCATCGTTTCCCAGACGGGCCTGCCGCGGGCCGAGGTCATTCGCTGGTTCGGGGACAGCCGGTATGGCTACAAGAACGGGCAGCTGAAGTGGTATGAGAACTACAGGCGGGGGGTTTTCCCCCCGGGGCTGGTGGAGGTCAGCCCCGCCGGCCGGGAGGTGCTGGAGGACTACTACGAGAAGCACAAGGGGCTGCGGGAGGAGGACCTGCCCGGCCTCTGCGAGCGCTCCCACCTCAGCGCCCAGCAGCTCAAGGTGTGGTTTGCGGTGAAGGCGGAGGAGGAGAGCAGAGCCGCCGTCCCCGAGGAGGCCTGCGCCGGCGAGGCGGCGGGAAGCCGGAAAGGGCCGTGCGAGGCCGGCTCGGAGGTGGCGGAGAGCAGCGAGTCGTGGGAGCCGGGTGGCCGGGAAGGCAGCGCCGGGACCCCCGATGCCCCCGGCCCGCCGCCTGCCACACGGCTCGGTAAGGCTCCCGCGGGAGGGCCTGGGGGAGCACAGGGCATGGAGCGATTCCCACTTGGGAAACTGCGGCTTTAGGGAAGGGTTTAGTGTCTGGTTGTGCCTTGGGCACTGGGTGTGGGCTCTACGCTGAAGCCAAATCCTGGCTTTATTTTAAGCCTAAGTAAAACCGTCGGGAGTGTCTGGTCCCTTTATCTTCCCTGCAGGAAGGTGGCCCTTGGGTTTATTTATGAAGGGGATGGGTATTTGGGAGAGAAGGGGCCTGACTACTCTGTCCCATGCCACCAGCTCCTTCCATGCCTCCCGCTGGCCTCGGGCAGCAGACGTAACCCCTGCCTGCCTGCGCAGGTAAGAGCCTCCTCCCTCCCCTCTCCCGCTGCCAGCTCTCCAGATGTGACCATCCTTCTCTGGCGCGGGGCAAGGCTCAGGTGGTGAAGATGGAGGCGGCAAGGAGGGAGAGGACGTGGAGGGCTGGCGTTTACAGCTGCTGGCCCTGTCCCTCCTCCAGGACTCGCTTTCGAAAGGCGTGTGTGTGTGTGCGCACGTGCGTGTGGAGGAGAGGAGAGGTGGTTTCCAAGCCCTCCATGGGCTCCTCAGAAGTGCAGCTGGGGGCCGTTTCCTCCCTGGCGGGGTTCCCACCAGATGGGGACGGCCGAGCGCTCCTCCTGTCCCGCCGCGGGCTGCACAGCCCCTCGCCTGCTCCACGCACACAGCCCCTTGCCGGCGTGCTGGGCAGCTGGGATCTTCTCCAGCCCCGCTGCTTTGCTTTGGAGCTTCACACACCACCTCTGCCATGGCTGCGGGCCTTAAAAAAAAAATAAATAAAAAAAAAAAATTGACAAAAATTAACATTGCTTCCCTCCTCTGTCTAATGCAGAGGAGATGGAGCGTGGGTTCGAATGGGGCCCTGCCCTCCTTGCAGCAGAAGGTCTGGACGTGTGCTGAACATGCGCTTTGCTGGGGAGCGGCTGCGGCCGCAGGAGCGGGATGGGGAGGCGTTGCAGCGGAAGCGGTTTGGGGAAGGGTGGTGGGACAGCTTTTGTGCCCGTGCCAGGGCGATGGCAGTGCCGCTGCTAGCACCCTCTGAACATGACTTTATGCCACCCAGAGCAAGGCGGTCCCCTCACCCCTCGTGGCACAAAGGCAGAGGTGCTCAGCAAGGGTGCACGGCTTTGGGCCACCGTGGGCTGCATCCCTTCTTAGCCCTGCCGCTGGCCAAAGCCCAGCTCTGCTCCCATGAGGATTTTGGGTTTCCTGGCCGCTCTGAAAGGGGCTGGCCTTTCTCCACAGCTGTTACCATCAAAGCTCCTGATTTTGCCCATCCCGAGGCCGTCCCGCACCCCATCCTCCCCACCCAGCACCCCACCTGGGTTGCAAGCCCCTGCAGTGAGCCGAAGCATCTCTGACACTTCTTTTCTTTTTCAGAAACAGATTGAATTCAAACCATCAGTCCCAGAGGATCCGCTCTTACCCTTGAGAAGAAATTTTTGGTCTTTAAGAAACCCGTGGGCCGGCCTGATCCAAACCTCAGGAGCAGGACGTGGTGATAAAGCACTGCCATAAATGAGACCTTTGAGCACAGCACAAGAGAGAGCACGCGTGCAAAAACTGGGCACTTAGTGCAGAGCTCTCGGTGGCCCGGCCGAGGAGATGGCTGAGAGCTGGCGGAGGCGGGGGTCAGCTCGACCCAGGAAATAGGATGCTCTTGTTTGCTTTTCAGTGGACAGACTTTCAGATTTCATATTCATATACCGATGCCTACAGCTGCCTATACAAGCATAACTGAATCTCAGACATTGTGTAAACAAGGTCATTGCTTAGATATGGACTATCATGGCACAGTACCATTTTTTTTTTTCTTTTTTTCATCTGTCCGTTAAGGTGTTTGTTCTCTAAAGGTTGGCATGGCTGCATATATCCTCTCCGCCCTTTCTGGTCCTTAAGCCCTGGAAAAGAAGGGCTTTGCAGACACACAAGTGTGTGTATGTGTGTGTTAGGAAAGGAAAGGTATCTGAGCAGAAAACTGCCAGTCTTACATTAAAGTCCAGTGGGAGTTGAGTGAGATTTTCGTCCCTACAGATGAGGTTAGGTTTAGCGTTGCATACTCTCCAATAAGTAGCAGGTTCCCAGACCCAGACAACCCAGGAGATGGAGTTTGGTGTCGTTTGTCCCTTGCTGGCTAGAATATTTTCTTTGCGCTCCTGGAGACTGACTAGCAGGCTATTAAATGTCGAAGTCTCCCTTTAATCACTGAGAAGTAGCACATAATAATTTTTCCATCCTGACCTGGAATCCTTTTCATTGTTCAGCGAGAACAAGCTGTTCTGCAGAGAATACGCAGCGTTGCTGTGAGTGGTTCAAGTCATTGTTGTCTCCAAGGGATCCGCGAGGCAGCAGCTCTTCTGCAATCAGGAAGTTTCCCTCTTGCAGCCCTACATGACAGATCCTCCTGCAGCAGCACTCGTAACTTGAAGTGCTTGCTCTAGTCTTTTTTTTTCTTTTTTCTTTTTTTTTTTTTCTTTTTTCTAGTCCATCTGCAATAGTTCTGGCGAAAGAGCAAAATAAATTTCTCAGTTAACCTTCCTGCTTCCCGGTACCTGTACATTTTTAACGTGCCCATGTTGTCTTGGGTGGTTGCTGTGTGATGCAACTACTTGAAGATTTTTTTAAATATTATTTTCTAATAGAAAACAAGGTCTAGAAGGGAAACTCTTGAGCTGAATAGTCCAGCCAAATGCTGTGTCAGACCATTCTGTCACAAACTAATCAAATCCCAGCTCAAAATTGGTTCCATGTCTTGCCTTCACTTTTGCTCTTGGAAGGCTATTCCAGAAATTCACTGCCTTTGAATGGTTAGAAACTTTATTTAAATTTCTAGTTTGAATTAATTCGTGGCCGGTTCATTCCTGGTTTGTTTTGGAGCCAACATTGTCCTTTAACTTAAATAGTTTTTGGTGTTTATCCGCTGATGTATTTATGGAGAGTAGTCATAGCTCCTTATTTTTGCCAAGCTAGCTCAGCCAGGCTTTTTCAGTAGAAGGTTTTTATTTAGTGAGAGCTTTTTAATGTGGGAGACTTTATTGTTGGTGGTAAATGATATTTATTAGAAGGGTGGGTAGCAAGCCCCAAAGGATCAGATCCAGATATTTACAAAAAAATCTGGTTTAAAACCAAAAAAGCTCTTTCAGAACCTCTTCCAAAGATGGTGTCTGATTTCTACCTTTAATTGCCCTTGCTTTTCCAATTCTTTCTCCCTCCCTTCTTTAAGAGGCCGCCTTGCTCAACTGCTAGGAGGGATTTTATCTGCTCAGTGCTTTGCAAGAGAGAGGAGGCTTCCTCTCACCTGGCGGTGCCTACGTGGTAGGTGCCAGCGCCGGAGATCACGTAGCTGCCCTGGGACACAGTGTAACCCCTGTGGCCAAGCGTGAGCATCCGCTTGGGAAGACGATGTGCACCCTAAAGAGAGCCGGGGCGACACGCTCAGATGCAGACACCCGCACTGCAACCATCCCTTAGCAGTCAAACAAACCTTCCCCAAAACGCTGCGAGCAGGCTGGTGTCAACCCGCAGCACCCTGCTGACACCAGGCTCCCTAAATTTCTTTCTCTTTAGAAGCACTATTGCCAGTCATGCCATGGTCGGAGGCATAACCGGCAGCTGTCCTACTTCAGCCTTTTGTCGGCTCAGCCGGGCAGCGTCCCTGCGGCTCTCCTCCGGCAGAGCAGGGGCGGCCGCACTGCGAAGACGGCCAGAGGTCCAGGGGTTTGCCCTCGCGGGTGCAATCCTGCGGCACCCCAAAATGTCACAGGTGACGGGGGAAGCTGGGTGGTCCTAGAGCTGGAGGTAGCAGATCTGGGAGTCGTGTGGTCCGAGAGTTATGAGTGTCTGTACGGTGTTACCTTCAGAGAACAAATACAGGTAGGTCATTTACTCTCTAGTGTCTATGTACATGCAGGTTTATTTAAGTACACATATATACAGTTCAGATATGCCATTGATTCTTTATTGCATTAAGATGTACATTAAAAATGTACACTTTTACTAACTACTTGCTATATAAATATGTTGGTAGTGTAGTTTGCCCGTTCAAGGTGATTTTCTGTGGGATTTTTGGTGTACACTTAAAGGCCTAAAGCTAATTGGAAGAGTGATCCCCGCTCCATCTACAGAAATGCTTAAGGACTATAGTATGAACTGGCCCCTTCGAACCATTTTTCCATGCACTAGCTGAAATTTTTTGCACTTGGATTGTGTTTGGCCAGTTTTCCAGAAAAATTGAAAAGAGAAGTCTTGTGAGCTGGAGGGAGAATTTCCCGGTGTACACAGAAAAACCAGCCTTGAGGGTTGGAAGCTGCTGAGGTTTTTGAGCTTTGTCTCCATGCATTCATACAAGCACAGCAGGAGTTTTCTTTCTTTCGGGTCGGAAGAATTTTAAAAAGTGGTTCCATGCAGACTCCCCTCGGACGCGGTGACCGGGCTGGCAAGCCCCTTTGCGTGGGGAGGGTAAGATTTAGAGGGAAAAACATCAAAAAGTAATCGCGTTCCCTTTCTAACTCCCACATTCCTTGTTATCTGCATTTTTTAGTTGACTTGAAATCTCCATGAAAGCATAAACCGAAGATTTTTTGAGGGTTTATCTCTGTGGTCCTCTGTTTCCCTATTCATCATTTTTGAAGCTGAGGAGAAGCAGGTGCCATCTCCAAACCGACTCGGGTTTTGGTGCAGGACATTAAAATATGTTTGCATCTGAAACCGAAAGGAATAATTGAGAGGTGGCTTGACAGTCCCAGCAGCAGCTCTTCTGGTGTTAAGAGGAAGCATCACCACAGTTCTGCACAGCGTGTGAATCTTTATCATCATCTAATCAAAGATGACTATCTTGACTTGAAAGGAGGGGTGTAAGTTAGAGGTTGTGTAGCCAGCATCAGTAAGGAAGGGAAATAAATTCTTCACCTCCCTCTGCTGTGTGTGAGCTTGGGCTTGACAGACACAGTAGTAACCGTCATTTTTAATCCGTGTGAATCTTGTTACTCACGTCTCTGAGGCTGCTTAGATTAAGGGCACAATCCAATTGCTTAATAAGCCGAAACCCTGATTTGTGCCGTACCTGGCTTGCTCATGTGAAGGGTTGCTGGTTCTCCTGATGCAAGGAACAGTTCCTTTATTCGTCATCAGTGGGCCCTGCTGTGAGATTTCTAGACATGGCTCTGTGTTTCATTTGGGGAGCTTATCTTTCAGCTCCTTAATTAGCATCCTGGAAGTCATTCTGGTTTTTTGGGGTTTTTTAGCAGCATGCTAAATAAACCATGATTTACAGGCTCCGATTTCCACTTGCCTGAGAGCTGAGTGCTGCCGCATGAGGCCCGCAGCCATGACGAGAGGAATGGGCATGGGTGCTTGCTTCGATGCATGGCCTGCAGCGGTCAGCGTATGCCCACAGAGCTCCGGCCGCAGGTATTGAGTGCAGCTGCGTGGCCCCTTCCTGCCAGGGGCTTGCACTAGTCACCATGCGAAGCCACCAGCAAAAGCAGTAGCTGCTGGCAGCTGTGATGAGAAACCCCGCAGTCAGCCCACAGCTGAACGCAGACCATTAATCTGCCTGGGTGATGCTCGCACGGAAGCTGGAGCTGCGAGATACCTGCTTGGTTAATTTTGGTAGGTGTCCCCTGTCTGCTCAGGAGGAAGAGGAGGACGTAGAAGGCTGGTTTTCCATTTAGGGTTTTTGGTATATGTGTAATTATTTTTTATTTTTTTTTTGTGAAAAGCAAGAATTTTTGGTCACAGGTAGAAGTGTTGTATTCTGTCTTCCCTGCAACCCCTCCCTTAGAGATGCTACAGAGGCAACCTGATTGGAAGGTGATGCTTGGAAGCTGGGTCACTGGGAATCGGAAACGAAAGATGATTTTCAGCACTTACTTAGGCACAAATTAGAAAGTTAACATGATGCCGCACCTTCCTGTCAAGTTCATAGTATTTAAAATGCTTGTAAACGTCTCTCTCCTGTTGCTCAGATAATTTTGGCTTTGAGCTTTTCAAATCAATCGGTGGCCTGATGTGATTCAGCTCACTGCAGTGTCTTTTGTTGTAATTTCTCAGTTGATCACAAAACCAGCAGGGTAAGATTAGGCAACACTACAAATGGAGGGGGGATGAGACACTTGGAAGCTGTATTTTTTTTTTTTTTTTTCAACTTTAGTTTCTGCTGTATGTTTTACTGGCAGTGGTCCCTGCCAGGAATGCTGGATTGGCATGGCAAAACGTTAAAGCAGAGCAAGGGAGCTCTGTTACCTAAGCAGTGATTTAATTTTTTTTTAATTATTATTTTCTTGTTATTGCCTGTTCCAGTAAAGAGTGCTCTGTTGGCTGACGTTGGCCATATTTTGATGGCACAATTCAAGCCTCTTTTTCCCTGTACTGATGGAGGGTTGTATTAGGAGGACTCTTGCTTACTGGTGCTAGTAAAGGTTTGGGCTAGGAATCCATGGCATAGAAAACTTCTTGCTAAAATTGCACTTTCTCTCTGCCCCATCTGGCTCGTGGTGGTGTTATGGGTACGTGGCTGTGATTCCCCTTGCACATACTAACATTGCACTAAAAGAGAGACTTTGGGAACAGCGTGTTGATCACTTTGTTTCTCAGCAGACCACAAAGTCAGCCTAATGGGGGGGTCTCTTTTTTTTTTTTTTTAATTATTGTTATTTAGAAATCATGCTGGTGCTGAATGACCTGGAATTTTTGCTTGGATTTATCCAAAGGAAAATGTAATTGTAGCTGCAATGGGACCTTTCATAAGGGTGGCCATGCAGCTAGGGAGCAGAGCGAGGGCTCTGCCGTGTAAACCGTCTTTGTACCGGGGAGGTGTGGGGGGTTCCAGTGGGGTTATTATTGTGTTGTTTTGTTTTTTGTTTGTTTTTTTTTTTAAGACCACAATTTTAGATGGTCACCTTGGCAATCGTGTGAGACAGGAAATAGTTTTTACTTTTGGTAAAGGTTTTAAAGAGGAAAAAAAAAAAGTGAAGCTGCCTGTGATTGTGGGCTGTGGCTATTACTAGGGCTAGGGTAGCTTGTACCTGCTATGGACTTTACCTGCTCTTATTCTGAGGGCAAGAACTCCCTGTAGCAACAATGCCACTTCTGAGAAGTGAACGGCAAGTTTCCCTTCCTTTTGTATATGTGGATGTGAGGGTGGGCGAGGGGAAGAGCTTGCTTGTACAGTTTGTTGAAATGAAACCAGACATTTTTGGTTGTTCCTAAATAAAGAGCGTAAAAGACAAACGTGAGTCGGCTGGTGATTGCACTTGGGTCTGGGGAAGCCCGTGGGGTGCTGCAGTGCCATGGGGATTGCCCGGTGCTGATGCTGGGTGATGGTGAGAGCTGCCCCATGGAGGGAGATGTTTGCTTGTCCAGGAGTGGGGAATGCTCAGTCTCAACCCTCCCAATTTGTTTTAAAAGCATGACAAAAACACGGGGTTAAGGCCATGAGTGAGTGACCCTGGCAGCGTGCTGGAGCCCAGATCCTCCATCCTCCTCCTGCAGCCGGGAGTCACAGCTCAGCCCCGGTCCGGTTCACAAAAGCCTGGTCAGCTGTAGCCCATGCCCTTGTTTTACCCTTTTGAGTGAACAACATTAAACCTGGAGCTGCTCCTGGTTATTTTTGCCCCCAGTAGCTGCACATTCCCTAAAGGCACGAGGGAACTGTGCAGCTCCCCGCCAGCAGCACCAGCGCCTCTTCAGGGGGGACAAACCACCGGACACCCAAGCCACCACACGTGTAATACTGACACTTTTATTGTCATTTAAAGCTAGAGCGGCCTTGTAAACGTCGAGTTTCACTACTGGACCCAGAGGCAGTGGCTATACAGGTAGGTAGATGCGATGCCGCCAGGACAGAGATATATGCTGCCTCGGTCGCTTAAGTCCCCCCCCCTCCGCCCGCTGCGCTGGGAACGGGTACAGCAAAGGATGGCTGCGAAGGGGCTCCGGCAGCGGCGCAGGAGTGCGATCTCTGGGAATACAGGCAGAGCAGCGACGGCAGAGGGCTGGTTGGGGGTGTTTTTGGGTCTCTTTCCTTGTGATTATAGACAGTTGTGTCTCTCACCTCGGCGGCTGGCAGGCTGTACGCACCCATGCGCGTCGTTAAGGGCTTGGTGATGAAGGTTGGTGGGTGTTTGGGGTGGGTTAGGGCTTTTTTTTTTGGTTTTGTTTTCTTTTTTTCCCCCAATATTTTTTTTTTTTTTTTTTTTTTAGTTCTCCACTGGAACACACTTCAGCAGAGAAACTGGAAAAGCTGCCTGAAAGTAGGCCATAGCAGTGCCGTTTCCATAGAAACCAGTTCACAGCGTGCCGTGAGATTCACAAGCACTGGAGGTGCTTTCGCCCGCCGAGATGGGCTACAGCCGGTTGTCCCCGTTGATCCGCGTCCTCCGCAGTACCCTGCAGGGGGCACAGAGAGAGGGGACACAGCTCAGGCTGACCAAGGGCAATGCTCTGGTGTCAAAAGCCGCCCCCCCCGGAGGAAAGTGGGGGCTCAGTGAGTCCCCCCCATGCTGTGGGAAAGTGCCGCCAGCTGCAGGGTGGCAGCTCCTTGTCCCACCCTACTCCCACAGCTCCCAGAGCAGCGACTCCCCCGAGGACTGGCACAACTTTCATGCGGAAATTTAGGGTTTCGACGCAGCAAACGAGGCTGCAGCTCTGCTCTGGGTCAGTGGGAGGCTGCGTTTATCAGCCTGCACTGGGGAGACCAAATGCTGGGGGGGGGGGGCATCTCATGCTGGGAAGAGCTCAATGAGCACCGGCATACCTTCGCTCCCGGCTCTCAAAGTGGTCAGCTAGCTGCTCCTGTGACACACGGAAATCCTCAAAGGGCTGCTGGTACCGCGACTCAAAGGATCCCTCCCTGCCCCTGCTCGCCAGCAGCTGAGTGGAAGCATCCCCTGCTCGTTCCCGTAGGGCTGAAGCACTGAAGAGGCTTATTTCGCCATTCTCCTGCTTGGATTAGAAAAAAAAAAGTATAGTAACGGGGATTTCAAAGCGTATGTCTCGTAGCAAAGGCTGCTGCAGGGACCCGCTGCCCTGCGAGATGCCACGCAGGGTGCACAGGGCTCCTGGGGGCTGGGGGTTTGCAACGTGCAGCTGCTCTGTCCTTAACAAATATCGCTGGCTCCCTCCAACGTCACTTTAAATGAAGACATAAAAGAAACATCTGTCTCTGAAAGAGCTCTGCCTTCCGCTTATGCCAACTCCGATGGCCCCGGGCCAGCCGGGCTCCGTGATACTGAGCTGTAACTCCCCTGGAGCGCAGATGGAGCAAATCTGCCTCCTTTGGCTTTTGCTGAAGGGATATCTGGGCATGTCACACGCAGCCCAGGCAGGACGCTGCCCGAAACGCCCCGGCTCGCTGCAGGAGGGGAGCCCAGTGCTCGCCATCCCACCAGCCCTCCGTGCAGCACTGGAAACTCAGCCATGCCGCAGGCCAGACAACCCTGAGCTTCACAGAGCCGTGCTGCTGCGGGGACAAGCAGAGCAGGACACTCATGTCCTTACCTTGCAAGGGAAAATGTCTATCTTGACGAGCAAGGAAGCCAGCTCCAGGTTCTCGCTGTAGTTGTTCTTCAGGGGCACAGCTCGGAAACCTGCAGCAGAGACAGCCCCGGCATCACTCACGGCACCGGCAGTGATGTGTCAGTCCCCTGGCACAGAACTCAAGGGGGGGGTCTTCTCCACTCCCCTCCCAGCTCCCCTCAAGTGGCAGTTGGCCCCAAGGGATGTTAACAAATGGCTTCTTGCTTCCTTCACCTGGTTGGGCATGGGGACAGGAGGGACTGTGCCAGCCGGGGGACTGACAGTGTCCTCCCATGAAACTCAGCGTCTCCCTGGCTAACGGTGCAATTAGCGAACTGGTGAAGACCACCATGACAACCCCTCCCTGCTTCCCCGAGCGCTTTACCTGTCTTCAAGCCTTTCACCAAGAAGGTGGCCTGAGCCAGGAAGTTCTCATCGCTGAACATGTCCTCCTCATACACCACGAAGCGCAGGAAGGCAAAGTCAGGGTTGCTGACCTGAAAGTGGAACTGCTTCGGGGTCCAGAGAGGGTTCAGGCCGTTGTCCGCTAGTCAGAAAACCCTGGTGTCAATGGCAGCCCCCACCGAGCCCCGTGCCCCCCGCCAGCGCTGAGCCCGGGGCCAGGCTTCGCTGCAGCGCTCACGGCTCACACCACGGCCAGGAGTGGTGGTCCGTCCCTCTCCCTTCCCTTCGCTATAACCCACTCACCCACAATCTCGGTTTTCTGCTTGGCGTTGTCGTACTCGGCCCCGGACACCTCCACCTCCACGAAAGGACAAACGATTCCCCTTCCATTTTTGGGAAGGTGCCGGGCGCCCAGGACCTGGGCAGAGAGCAGGAGAGACTTGGTAAGAGATGGGAGCAAAGGGAAAAAAAAAAACTTGTTTGCATAGCAAGACATTTTCTTTCCAAATAAATCACCCTGGCTCTGCTAATTGGAGAAAGAAGAGGCCCTGACAGCCAGCCCAGCCCAACCTGCCTCTTGGAAAAAACCAGCTCCCACCCCTGGAAGCTGCTACGGTGTTACTGATCACTGGTTTGGTGCGTAAGCCCTAAAAAAAAGGCAGCTGAACTGCCCCATGTTCCTGTCTGCCACCTGCACAGCAGCCAGGCCTGGGACCACAGCATCCCTCCTCCGGCCGAGCCGCTGTCCCCTGCCTGCAGGACTACGCTGGACACCACCTTTGACGAAACTTCTCAGCCCTCCTGCCTTGGCCTGAGGATGAAAAGGAGCTGCTCTCTGCTGCTGCTCTGCCTCCTGTTCATAGCACAGTCTGTGCTCAACTCAAATGACAACCTGCTTCCTTGCAGGAGAAAGAAATCCCAGTTCCTTCTTGCCAGTGGCCATATGTCACTCCAGCGTGCTGTCAGCACGCTGCTGTTGCAGGGGAAGGACGCGCTGCCAACGCTGGATCATGTGCTTTGAGTCATGCTGGGCTCGAGACGGCTTCTCCGTCCGTGAAAGCTGGCTTTGGTGGGGACATCGGGCAGTTTTGCCAGAGGACAAAAGGCTGAGCCCGTCTCTTAAAGGAGACGGTGACAGGCTATGGCACAGTGACCCATGACACCTGGCGGTTGCAGCTGTATCCCGGGATGCAGGAATAGTTTGGAAAACAGACGGTGCAGGGAAACGGTGCCAGGGATTTTTAGGGAGACAGTGGATACAGGGTCAATGGTGCAGATGGAACGTGATGGGGTGTCCTCATTGAGAAGGGCTGTGGCTCTCTTAGGTGGGATCACGCCAGAACACAGGTGGCCTCAGAGGAACTGCGGTTTGTGTGTTGTCAGAAACCTGTGAGCACCTGAAGGCAGGACCGCCTCTGCCTCCTCCTCCCCAGGGTCGGCTTGAGCTGAAGGGATGTGCAAAGGAGACTGCTGACCCACAGCTCGGCTCCGAGACCACTAGGGATGCCTGTACAGGCTCGTGGGACAGCCGCTGGTTGAAACGTGACAGCCATCTGGTTTGGAACAGCCACAGCCTTCCCATCCCTCCAGGAGCTTTGTCTGGCGAGCTGTCCCATACCCCTGCAGCCCCTCTGCTCTGCAGCTCCGTGAGCTGACATGGGAACGGTCCAGCCCCAGAACCACCATCCGGGAAGAAAAAGACTCAACGAGCATCCGCAGTCCATTCTCTGGTACCCCCCCCACCAGCAGCGCCCCCACCTATCATCACCAGCCGTGCAACATGGAAATGGGCTGAAAAGTCCGCTCCAATCTCGAGCGTCTTCCTGAGAGGGGCCATGAGCAATGGGACATGGAAACACGGAGCCCAGAGCAACTGAGTGACAAGGAGGGGACAAGGCGCGGCTCCTCTGTTAGCCTGTTGGGAGCCATCCTGTCCTCAGGCAGTCCCAGCCAAGCTCTGGGGACAGGGATGCCACCTCCATGGCTCGTGGATGCCACCTTCATGGCTCGTGGATGCCACCTGCCGGCACGGGGCCCTGGGTGGGAGGGGTCCCGCGGGGGCACCCAGGGATGCTCCTGCTACTCCTCTCCAGGCACCCAGGGAGGTCGGCAGCGCTTCCCTCAGCAGCACCCACAGGTACCCCCCTCCAGCGAGAGCTCTCCAAGCCTGCGCTGCGGGAAGCTCTTAGGCAGGGGCTGAGGGCTTTGGTGAGGAGCAGCTGCAGACAGAGGCCAGGAACCCAGAAAAACCATTCTATCACCCCAAACTTGGTATAATCACTTGGATCCGACCCCGTCTCCCTCCCATGCCGGGGAGAAGGTACTGACCTCAATGGAGATGGAGAGCGGCTCAACCCCCCGCAGCGTGCTCTTGTCGAAGGGGTCAAAGATGTCATCCCGCATGTTGGTGGGCTGCAAGACGTACCCACACTGGCCGCTGGACATGAACAAGGCCTGGTTCATCTGCATGGGCTTGTCTGGAGAGCACAGGCAGGAGATGGAGGGAGGAGACCCTGTGCCCCTTCCATAAGCCAGATCACCTGGGTTATTGGTGCCTCATGCGAAGCTCTTGGAAAGGGGACCTGGCCCATCCCTTGGCAATGCCATGGCCTCACTGCAGCCTGTGCACGTGCTGGGGACGTGGGGTGACTTTCTCATGCACAACCTGCCCAACTACCCAGTGCTCCATGGGTCACCCCTTTCTTTTCCTCCCTCTCCTTTCAGCTTTCCTTGTGCTGGCTCTAGCGTTTGCCAAACCGCCCTGCGAGATGGTTGAATTCACAAAAGGAGTGAAAAAGCCAAAGGGGAAAAAAGAGGCAGGCAGTTTTCTGGTGGCTTGGTGAGCCGAACGGGTCACAGCAGGGTTTGGCAAGGGCCAGGGAAAGGGGGAGGCTGGACTGCGCGGCAGGAGCTGGGGAAAGGCGAGCAGAGCAGCGAGCTCGACTCAGACCCTGCAACCTGCTGGTGTCCCAAGGCTGGGGCTGCACCGTCCCCTTTGGTACCTCCCCTGCCTATCACCGGGGACCTCGGGGAAACTCCCTGCTTTGTCTCCATTTCGTCTTGTTCTCGTGGCACCACAACCTCCCAGCTCAGCACAGCTCCCCAGGTCAATCCAGCCCTCTGGAGCACATTTGCCCTGTGGCAACCACACGCCTGGACATGAACAACCAGTTCTTGCTCCCTGCAGAGCTCCTCCTAGACGCAGAGCCCCTTCTAGACACCCCGTTTGCCAGCACCAGGTTAGCAGGGGTGCAGGCAGGTGGCTGGGAGGAGGCACTGGGTACTCCAGGAGCATGCCCACCTTCCCCGCCTGCTGCCCTCACCTGGGGTCTGGAAGTTGAGCGCTACCAGCTGGCTGCCGCAGATCCACATGGGCAGGGGGTCGTAGTTGGAGGAGTCGAGGCGCTGGCCCTTGGGGTAGATGCGGGAGAGCTGCAGGCGGTTGTACTGCAGGAACTTCTTGCCTTTGATCTTGTTGACGTACTTTTCCGCTTTGGTCTCCGGGAAGGAGGACATATCTCGGTAACAGGCCCTCTCTGTGCCGATCTCTGGGAGGAGATAACACAGTGTAAACCAGGAGCACATTCCCTTTCCAGACACTTCAGACACCCCAAGCCCCTTCCTAACACCATCCTCTCCTCCCTCGGTTCAGCCACCATCAGGTTGTGCAGACCCTGCTCTGCCCCGGTGGGCATTTGCTGGGTGCCCAACACCAACGGGTGAAAGCATCGAAGCCACTCTTTGTGATCAGGCATGATGCTCCTCAGCGCCACTCCCTCAACAGCTGCTCTGGATGGTGACAGATCCCAGCAACAGAGGGACGGGGAAAGGAACTTCCACCCTCCAGAGAAGGACATTTCCAGAGCTTCAATGTAAACTGGTTCCAACTTGCTTTGGACACCTGTCCTGTGCTGAGATCTAGCCAAAGCAGCACCTCGGGGGACACCACGGGGTCTGTAACACCATGGTGACTGCCTGCGGTGGCCACCAGACCAGCAGATGCTCACTGTCTTCATCGAAGGGCACAGGTCGGCAATAGACCACCAGCTCCGAAAGCTCTAGGGCAATCTTCTTCCTCCTCTCCATCATCTTCCCTTCAGAGAGCTGCCAAGAGAGGGAGAGAGAGGTGTCAGGGCCAGGTGGGAGCAGTAGCACTGGATAACCCAGCTCACCAACTGTGGTCAGTGGCAGTGCTGGCCTGGTGTGGCCGCTCCTGCCCACGCTGTGGGAACCACTAGCAGGTCTGCTGGGTCTGCATGGGGGGACACCACAAGAGCATCCATGGGAAGGGCCCTTGGTGGGTCCTGTCTCCCACCTGGAGCAGGACTGGCACCAGTACCAGCACAGGGCAGCCGTGGCCTTGTGGCTGAGTCTTGCTACTCTCCATTGATGGAGATTCCCCCACCTCCCAAGGCTGCAACACCCCTCCTGATAGACGAGTCTTCCCACATGTCCAGCCTGAACCTTACAAGCCACAATGCATGGCCACCACCCCTTGATATATTGGCAAAGATTACTCTGTCTTTATCATCTATGTAACTGCTCTGCCAGTCATCGCAGGCTGCCATCTCACCACTTCCCCCTCCACCTGCTCCTCAGCTCCTGCGAAACCCAGGACTTGGCAAGGAGGTGTCTCCCCTGCCAAGGGCTCTCCAGACTCACCCGTGCGTCAGCCGTCTGGGCTGCCTCACGGATCTTCTTCACCCAGTCCAGCAAGTCCTCGTGCGTGTCAGCTGCCACATCAAGGGACAAGCGTGACACCGAGGCCATGCTAATGGAGAAGACGAAGAGACGGTTGTTCTTCCCCTCGGGGCGGATGGCTGTGCGGGAAGAGGGAGCAGACACAGCAAGGTCACAAGCAGATGCTGAGCCAAGTCCTTCACACCACGGAGGGTGGAAGGGAGAGGACAGACACTGAAGGACTCTCACGGCTGCTCCGAGACTCTTCAGCTAAGAGGAGAAGCTCCCATTTCTGGTCATTGGGGGCAACAGATGGAGCCCAGGAAGCAATAGGTGAGGATGCAGAGTGTATCCTGAGGGGGCTGAGAAGCCTCATGGGGCCTCTGTAATGCCCTCTTCCTCCCATTCCTGCATCTTCTTCACTCTGTGCCCTGAAGTGCCCAGGTGGGAACAGCCACCTGGAGCACGACGTCCTCTGGGCTCCGGGGAGCAGAGGAACAGCAGGGAGCGGCAGCTGGACCCATCTTGGCCAGCAGCCGGGAGCCCCAGAGCCTGCCACTTGTATGTGAAATAGGACAAATCCCTACAGAAAAGAAGGAGCCTACAAAACCGGTCTGAGCTCCTCGCCCGTGGGGTGGCTGCCCCCCGAGAGCAGGCCGGAGCGGCTCCTCGGCATGACCCCCGGTGCTCCTCGGCTGTACTCAGGCTGCAGGGACACACCTGAGCCCCAAACCGCGAGGAACCCTCTGTGCCGGCAGCAGCAGCAGAGTGTGCACACACCATAGACGTGCATTCACTCGCGGCAGGCACAGGGGTGCTAGAGAGAGGTGGGGACCAAAGTCCTTTGGCCCAGAAGACCTGCAAACAGCTCTAACACCCCACCCCCCCCCCAGCTCCATCCCACCCTGGCACTCACCGATCTGGCAGGAGGGCACATCCAGGACACCTCCAAGCAGGTCTCCCAGGGGGCTGTTCTCATCCAGCTGCTGCTGGGAATGAAGCACAGGCAGGATGGTGCTGGGCACGGCGCTGGGCAGCGCAGCCGAGGGCGGGGGGCTGCGCACACACACTCCTCCCCACCACCCCTCCTTGCTCTGCTCAGGCACAAGCTCACCTCCCGCTCCGGCTCCAGGCTGCTGGGACCAGTAATTTCCTCTACATAGTTGGAAGGGAACCATAGCTGCTTCTTGCCGCCATAATCTCCTCTCCACCTGGAAGAGAGGGAAGGGGCAGCATCAGCACCCACCACAGGATCCCGAGCATCCTCACTGGGGGTCACAGGCAACAGGCAGCTCCTCCAGCATCTCCTTTTTAGGGTTCATGAGGCTTTGGGGCAGTGCAGCTTGCGGGCAATCCCCAAACGGACCCAACCCCAGAGGGGGCACACCTTTGTATGGATGGTGACACCAAGGTTTGACTGTGTCCCCGAGGGAAAAAGGAGGCTCAGGACCAACTCACCAGCCTCCTTCCTGTTTCTCCACATTCTGGATGATGGCATTTTTGGTGAAGGTGAGCTCGTCCTCCCGCTGTGCCTTGTAGTCGAACAGGGCTTTGACTGCGCACTGCAATGAGGAGGGGACCCGTGAGGCGGGGCAGTGGACGGACACATGGACAACAAGCGCATGGGATGAGAGACGTGTTTGCCGGGGGCGCTGCGAGGCACATGGTGTGTAGGCAGCATCCAAGAGGCTGCCAGACCCTAGTGACTCTTGCCGAACAAATCAAGGTCCCCATCTATGCCAAACCAGAGGTCACAAGTCTGGTATGGCCCCGCAAAGGCACTTTCCTTTGGCCCAGAGCCACCGATGGGTTTAGTTTGGAAAGTTCAGAAGAAGAGGCAGCCGAGCCTGGGAACCTGCAGGCTCAGCCTAGAGCGTGTCTCCCTGCATGGTCTAGAAATGAGTGTGCAAAATAACACAGCTCTTGGAAAATAGAGAGACACTTGGCTAAACCCTCAGGCTCTGCAGGTTGTTTCATGCCAAGCAGTGAGAGCGTACCTTGAAGGTGGGCATGGGGTTGGCTTCCACGTAGAACCCGGGGTGGCGTCCTTCGTAAAGGGCTCCGTAGTCCGGCTCCTGTAGAAGCAAAGGGGCAGTGGTGACAACTGTGGCTCTGCAGAACAGGTCCCTACCTTGGGGGAGGTAGGGAGAACGCCCCAGGGAAGGCACAAGACCAAAGATGCTGCTGCACACAACAAACAGAGGCCCAAGCCCACACTCCCTCCTGACCTTGGTCAGAGGGGCAGCAATAAATCTCACTCAAGCCAATAGGTGTTTCCAACAGGGTGCAAAGCCCCAAGAGGTGTGGACTGTGAAGCACAGCGATGGCTCACACAACACCACTTCAAGGCACCAGCTCAAAGCAGACGTGCCCATCATCCTTTGGCTTAGCTCCTTCAATGGCCACCCGCACTCACCGCTGTCCCAATCTTCTCCAGCGTCTCCTCATTGATGGGGTACCTCAGCTTCATCTTGCGGTACAGTGGGTGCTTTTCATAGTAGCTGATCAAGTCCACCAGGCTCTCGAACTCGGAGTTGCCGAGGAGCACGGTCTGGCCCTCCTGCTGCACTCGGCAGTGTTTGATCTTCCCTTCTGCCCTGGCAGGTGGAAAGACAGAGAGAAGCCACTTGGCACCTGGCAAGAGAGGGTCTGTGCCAAAATAAAGACACCCAAGCAAAAGGTGCCCCCGGGCTGGCTGCTGAGCACAGCCATCTCCCATCAGGAGATGATGGGAGGAGCGGGGTCCTAACGGCTCTCAAGGGACTGTGAGGTTTACCCAGAGCCATGCAGGAGAGAGAAGAGCTCTGGGAGGGCTCACGTCAGGCTCACGGCCCCTCTCCTGCTCTGTCACACATGGCAGCATCCCAGCCCACCACCCTTGTCCCCGGGACGCACCGGAAGGAGATGGCGTAGGAGCTGGGCTCGCTCCTCTTGCGCACCAGGAAGGCTCCGTCTCGTGGCACCCGCATCAGCATGTGCTCGGCTTGGGCCCGGGTGAGGTTGGCGTGGTACCACCTTTCGGGAAAGACACATCACTGTGCACGGGTCTCTGTACACCCAGCTCATCCCACACCTCTGCCATGCCACATGGTTTCCCCTCCAGCCCACGAAAGGCTGCCTGAATCCTCTAAAGGAGGACAGGGAGCAGAGATCATCATATCTGTAACTGCAACAGGGCTGTCTTCTCCCCTCCGTGGGACAGGCAGGAACAGAGCCATTTGGTGACATGTGGCACGGGCAAGGGCATCCCAACCAAGCCTGGTACCTCCTTTCCTCGCACTGAGCTACCAAGACAACCAGTTCCATCAACAACGAAGCTGGCCAGCACAGCTGCTGCGACACAGAGCGCTCCACGGGGAGCAAGTGCAGACCAGAGAGCCCCAGCAAGGAAGGATGGACTGCAGCAAGACATGATTTCCCATGGGGTCCCCGCTACCCAGAGGACACGACCCACCCTCCCAAACATGCACTCACTCTTTGCTCTCATGGGCATTGGTCTGTGGCACCGGCTCCGTCAGCCTCATCTCAAACTCGTTGCACCTCAGCGGCACCTCCTGGTAGTGGGTGATGAGGTCGTAGAGGCTGTCGAACACCAAGTTGTCCGTCAGGAAGAACTTGGGGCTGCCGGCATCCTGCCGGGAGTGGATCCGGCAGTGCTGCACCTTCCCGTTGCGCCTGCAGAAGAGGGAGGGGGTAAACCAGGGTTGTCTGTGGAGATTTTGCATCTGCCTCAGGCACAGCTCCAGCCTGGACACAGCATTCCTGCCCCACAGGAGACCCATTGCGCAAGGGTCCCAAGAGACTTCACCCTTCTGCTCTGGGACATCGAGCTGACATGATGTTGGGGCACAGAAGAAGGGGAGAAACCTGCTTGTGGATCGCTGGGGAATGGGACTCCACCACTGAAGATGGTGTCAAGATGAAGGACTACCCCAGGAGTGACACCAAGCAGCAGGCTGGCGCCTATGGCCCTCACCAGAAGGAGAGGGTGTAGTCTCCAACAAAGGTCTCGCTCTCTCTGACGAGGAAGGAGCCGTCGGGGGCCCCCGTCTCGATGCAGTATTCGGTCAGCAGCCGCTCCGCGATGTGCCGCCCGTCGCGTCCTGCTCCCAGCTTGCCGTGAAACCACTTCTCCGTGGAGTGAAGCTCGGTGCTGTTGCTCACCTGGCAGGGGCAAAACCCACCGTCTGGGGTTACTGAGGGCAGGCTCACCGTGGCGAACTCTGCTCTATCAGGGGGCTTCAAGCCAGGACCAGGGAGTCTGAAGTAGCTCCCACCCTTCCCACCACAGGATCTCCCCCTGAAGTCAGCTGGCAGTGGAGATGCTCAGCCCCTTGGGCAGTCAGGTCCTTTATCTAGGGGAACAACTTACCATCACACAAGGGAGCCCTCACCTCCTTTTGCTCTTCCTCATCCTCGTTTCCTTGGTCACTGGTTGTCTCCCCAGAGTAATAGATCTTGCTGCTGGTCAGGACAAAGTAATGTGGGTTCCACTCCTGCAAGGAAACAAACCCTGGGCAAAGAGGCCCCCTGAGGAAGCACCAAGCTGGCCCACCACCCATCCGTGGGATCATCTCTTCCTCATCTGCACAAGCAGTGAGGAGTGCTCAGGTTTATGTCAGTGGAGTCACAGGAGCTTCCAAGACATCCCCCAGACCTGAAGCACGGATTTATCAGTAGCAAAAAAAGGCATGTGATAGGTCTTACATACACAGTGGCTGCAGATCGCACTGCAAACACTCCAGCATGGATTAAAAGGAGATAACCAAATGAAGAGCAAATCAATGCAAAAAGAAAACACGCTGCATGGATTCAGCACAGGGACTATCAGAGATGAGGATATCAGAGATGGTTATGCGGCTTTACCATTGCACTTTCCTATTTTCCAAAAATCTGTTTCATTCGCACGTGACTTTGCCTGACAGACCCTCAGCAAAGCAAAGCGGCTGAAGAAGTGGACTGTGTATAAGTAAACACACACAGTAAAATGAATGCTTGGCGCTTTACAAAGCGGAATGCTCGTTTAGGTGTGTTAAGTGGCACTTGGTAAGAGGCAGCCAGGTCTAGAAATGCAGGCCATCGCTAGGACTTACTGCAGCACCAGACAACAGGCTATACGGGTTACACAAGAGCAGCTGCAGTGCATCAGCCCAGAGCTCCCTCTAGCTCAGCCTTCTGCCTCTAACAAGGGCCAACAGGAGATGCCTAGGGAAGAGCACAGGAGAGAGCCAGCATAAAAACTCCCCCAGCCTTCAGAGACTCCTGAGAAACAGCATAGGCCAACGGCCCCTTGGATCATTTGCACCACAGCCCTTCCTTCCAGCACCACACGGTGCCTTACGGAGTTACCACGTCGTTTACGGAGCCCACGGAGGGGGGCCATGGTGACAGTGGCAGAGAGAGACGTACGTGATTGATGGGGTCTTCCAGGTAGAGGATCCCATTCTTGATGGAGTTGCTGATATCATTCTCTGAGTACATTACGGACGTGGGTAGCTCCTCATAAGCACTGCCCTCTGCCAGCTTCTTGTGCTGTGGGACGAGAGCGCAGGTCAGGCACCTTGTGGGGAACAGGCCCCCAAAAAGCAGCATGGATTTCCTGGTGAACAACCCCAAAACTCCAGGTCTGCTGTGGTGGGCTCCTCTGGACTAAAAGGACCAATGTAAGACCAATGCCACAGCAATGATCAAACGGCACTGAAGTTCCACCCTTTCCTCCCAGAGGTGATTCCTGCAGCAGAAATACCAACATCCCGCAAGCTCTCAAGAAAGGCAGCACCCAGCTGCTGAGCTCATTTCCCAGCAGCTCCTCTGAAGCAAGACAGCTCTTTGTCTCCAATTGTTTTTAGCATCAGGTCTCCACTTTCAACCCTGCACTGCCAACCAACCCCTTCCAGAGGTAAGCAGCTACCCTTGGTCCCACACCCTCACCCCATCGGCCCCCATTCTCTCCACTTAGGAGCCTTGCTGGGGAAGGGAGTTCACCTTGATGAGAATCTTCCTTTTGAGCTGGTTTGGAGAGGGAAGGCCGTCAGCAGAAATATCTACTGGTTTGGTCAAGAGCATGTCCCCAAAGACCTTCTTGAAATTCTGAGCCATGTTCCTCTGCTGAGCAATGCTACAGTGGTCCTCGATGGACAGAATGACGGGGAAACTGGGAGAAGGAAAAGAGGCATCAGAACCAGCACGGTGTCTGGATGGAACCAACACCTTCTGAGCTCCATCAAAACCTGGCCTCTGTGCCCTCAAAGAGCAGTTTGCGTCAACAAAGATCTGTGCTGTCCTGAGCATTCAACGTAACCACCCTAAAGCAAGGTGTCCCCACCGCTGCTGGCAATGCACAGAGAGAAGAAGGACTGGCAAACTACTGGGGCTTACCCAAAGCCTTCCCTCCCACAACCTTTTTCTGGGAGAAATCTCTCTTTGGCTAGGAGACACAATGACACCCTTTCTTCCCACCGAATCCCAGGCACGTGCTCTTGTGCTGGATCTCCGGATAAAGGTGGACTTCACTTTGCTACAGCCTTGGCTCTACCCTCTCTTTCCCTTCCTGGCAGCTGTGCTAGCTAAAGTCCAGGTCCCTGCTGTACTCACTCAGAGGTGACAAAGGCATGCTCCTTGATAGTGACCAAGACATCACAGAACTTGATCTTGGTGGTTAAGGTGTGCCCATGGTAGATGACCGGCATGCCATCGGGACCGTCCCAGCAATCCACTGAAAGAGACGCACAGGGTAAACTTAGCCTAAAGGCTGGAATATAGGCAGGACACGGACATGATATGGACTCAACTAAGCACTGCTGGGAACCGCGGTGGATGGTAATAAAGGAGCGAAGCGAAAGTCCAGATCTTTCTGGGGGACCAAAAGCTTGTGCAGGTACCACCCAGTCTCACAAAGAAAATGACCTCAGCCCTTTCAGCACATCCCGGTGACAACACTGCCACTGGCATGTCAACCTTCAGCCCTGCCTTCCACACAAAGCCTTCCTCGACTACCGCAAGCTATCGTGACGATGGAGACAGCGGTGCCGACTCCAGGTACTCACGTTCGATACAGCGGCATCCCATGCGCAAGCAGCGGGCGTACGCCTCCAGCGAGGACTCGCTCGAGAACTGATCCCCCGTCAGGTACCTTTCATGTGAGAGAACACGTCAGCAAAGCAACACGCTCACCGTGGGCATGGATGTCTGCCGGGACATCGCAGAGCTGCCTCTGTGACGCAAGGAACGGCGAGAGCGACTTTCCCCCAGACCGGCCACCTTCCCCAGGTGAGGGGTTCAACTCCGCCCCTACTGCTAGGGGCTGCAGGCACGACTCCGAGCTCCAGCCTCGCTGCTGGCTCTTGAGATAAGCCTCAAAGAGCGATATCAGTGTTGGAACCGCAAAGAGCCCCCTGCACCTACCAGAGGCAGCCCGAGAGCAGGGTTAGACCAGCTCTTGTAGGCAGAGAGGAGCTCACTGCCTGCCCTGCAGGCTGCTCAGCCGGCTTCGGCTCTCGGTCCTTTAAACTTGGGTTAATGTGCCACCGCTGCATCCCATCAACGGGGAGCACAGGCCGAGCCTGTCTGCACAGACCGCAGCTCCCGCCAGATTCTTCTAGCAGCAGAGAAGGAAAATGGCCAATTTCAGCCTGCCAGGTTTTTATCACATCTGTCCTTAGAGGACGTTGCTAATGGTAAGAAATCGCCTGAGTGACAGCCCGGGACCTGAAAGCAGAGTCTGCGCAGATGTGTGTTGCTGACAACGTCTGAGCAAAACATTGATGGTTAAATGATGGAGGGAGGACTGGGGCACCAAGAGGAAGGTCTCTGTTGTACTGACCCCGGTTTGGAAAAGTCTACTTGACCCATCACTAGGACAAGAGGTAACGGGCACAAACTTGAGCATAGGAAGTTCCATCTCAACCTGAGGAGGGACTTCTCTCCTGTGCGGGTGGCAGAGCGCTGGCACAGCTGCCCAGAGAGGTGGGGGAGTCTCCCACTCTGGAGCCATCCCAAACCCGCCTGGACGCCGTCCTGTGCCACTGCTGGAGGTGACCCTGCTGTGGCAGGGGGTTGGACTGGGGGAGCTCCAGAGGGCCCTTCAACCCTGACCAGTCGGGGATTCTGTGATCAGGCAGAATCAGGAGAGTCCCACCATGGCACAGGGGAAGCGGACACTGGGAGCGGATGGGTGGAGAGAGCCATCCCCTGGTCCTTACGTGTTGTGTGAGGAGGAGATCCAGTAATGGGAGAGGGGGTTGTTCATGTTCTCCGGACACACCATGTCCAGTTGTGAGTTCCAGATGCTGTTCTCTTTGGAAAACAGGAAGGTGAGAAACTGCTCAGGAAGAAACAGAAGCGTGTTAGTGATGCGGAGGAGGTGGGTGCTGTGGTTTAGCTTCACACACATCTCGCTCCCCGTGGCAGCAGCGACCGAGCAGGTAGCTATTTTCTAAGCTCAGCACAGACTGACCAGAGGTAACTAAGACAGCACACAGCTACCTGACCCAGCGTGTTCGAGCAACCACAGCGTCAGGCTTTGCCACCTATCCTCTGAGCTGTGCCAGATATGTGTACAAATCCTTTGACCCAGCTGGAGACAAATGAATTGCTCTGCATTTTATTTTGCAGCTCACACGACACGCAATAGCACATTAAGGCCATGTGGATCAAGGGACCTTCGCATGGGAGTCAGTCCAGAGTGCCAGGGACATGGTCATCTCCAGTTGTTTTTTTTTTTCCTGTTTTCAGCGCTTCTTGCTTTAAAAAAAATCCTTACATGCCCCAAAGGGGCACTAAGCCAAATGCAGCCCCTTTCCTCCCCCAAAATGAACTGCCTGATGAGCACTCCCAGCTGCACACATTCAGCACACGAAGAGAGCCCAGAAGTCATTCCCTTCTCCAGCCAGCTCTTGTGCAACACGGTGACCCACCATGTTCATCCACCACGTCCATCTCATGCAGCGACGCAGCTTACAGGAGGTGCAATCCTTTAAGTGCCACCACCCCGCAGTGAAGACAGCGGAGCTGTCACACCACAGCACACACCACACTGGGGGTGTCACACCCTACTCTACCCAACTCCATACCCGCTAGAGTTCAAGGTATCTTACTTCGTCTAGGGAGAAATAAGGCTCATCAATCTCTCTCAACGGGTCTCTCAGAAAGTTGAACATGAATTCCTGTACCTGAAGGGTATCTGCAGCCCAGAGCTCCTGCAAACCACAAGAGAGAGATAGAAAAGAAACCATTTCAGAAAGTATTATTCAAAACCACGTGCAGCTCATCCAACTAGAAGCTTTAACCATCAAGGAGTCAGTTTTTAATGCAAGACCATCGCTGTCAAGAATTCAACGGTCAACACAAATGCCAGGTAGCACACAACTGCAGAAATCTGTCCTAAGTGGTCTTCATTTTCCCAGTGCTGTGCATTTTTCTCTCTGATAGCTCCTTTGCACACATCTGCCATCCCTCCTCCTTCAGCAGCAGAAGCCAACTCGGCTTCTTTTTGCCCCTCTCTCTCCCCGTGTGTCTTTCACTAGGCCATCAAAACGGCTGCGTCTCTTTGCTGGTTAACGCTCCGCTCGCTGCAGACCACGGGCGGGGAGGCGGCAGTGGGAGATGGGGAGGACAGCGCAAAGCAGGAGGCCCCATGCTCTTGTGTGAAGCATGGCCACGCTTTCGTGAGCCACCCCTGTCCTCTCGGAGAAGGAGCCCAGCAATGAGACGGGACCCCAACAAGAGTCAAAATAAAGGGTCTGCACAGCCCGCAAACGCACCGCTTGCGCCTCCTGCATGTCCGAGCGTGCATGCTGTGCTTGCTGGACAACCTAAGATTGCTTTTAAATGGAAAGGTCAGCAACCAAACTGATCAGCTGCTCCTCAGGACCTGCTGAGACCCCCTGAGCAGACAGCATGGACCATGACACTTCAGCTGCTGCAAACCTTCAGAACAAGCCGAGGTCACAGGGACTGGGTAAATCTCCACTGACCACTTCCTCCCTCCTGGGACCTCCACGCCTCTCAGATCTTCTGCTCTTGGCGGCTTTTCTGACCAAGTTTACCCTCACCAGTGCTTCTCCTGCATCACCTCCTGCTCCAGGAAGGCTGTGCTCAGGTTGTGGCCG
The DNA here is from genome assembly GCA_017639485.1 of Pluvialis apricaria. Lineage (NCBI taxonomy): Eukaryota > Metazoa > Chordata > Aves > Charadriiformes > Charadriidae > Pluvialis > Pluvialis apricaria. The sequence continues at coordinate 5,878,318 of CM030021.1, read as the reverse complement.
TGCCAGGCAGAGCACCCCACAGCCAAATCATCCCAGCTCCACAGCAAGGCTACCCTTGGAGTACCTGATCCCTACTGGCACCCCCTCATCCCTCCCCTGGGCCTGTGTTGAGCTCACCCTCTGGTACTCCAGCAAGAACTTCTGCAACTCCAGCAGCGAGACCCTGAAGTGCTCGGACCTTTCTCCACCCCTGAAAGCAGAGAAAGAGAAGCTTCAGTCACTCATGCAGCACACCAAGACCAACTGTTACCAGCATCATGTGAGATGCCATCCGCAACCATCATGGTGCATGCAAGCAACATGTGCCCCGAGCAAACAGTGCTGCAAGAGCAGAGCGGGATGTGCAGAGAGCCGAGGAGGACACGACAGCAAACACACAGCAGCTGAGATTGTACATCCACGTCTCTGAGCCAGTGACTGCTCCAGGAGCAGTCCAGGAGTCATGCTGCCAAGAGTACGACCATGTGAAACGCTGGTGAAGGGCAGCAAAAATCATCAGAGGGACTGATTTGTACAAAAAATAGAGGGGTTGGCTTGTACAAGAGTGAAAAGAACTAAACAGGTGCAGGGCAGTCAAGGGGTGATTGTAGACAGGACAGACCTACAGGTATCCAGAGGACATGGAACCAAGGAAGCAAGGCAGGGAAGGAAGGAGGGAACTGTTTGTAGCTGATTATCTCAAAAGACTTGTCCATGAGCATACTAAGCCGCAATGGACAGCCAACGGCCATGCTAAAGACTAACACCAAAAAACCACCACAAATGGACTGGGCAGTTCTGGCTGTCCTGAGCAGAGGGATGAACCAGATGGTCTGTTGAGGTCCCTGCCAACTCTCTTTGTCTATGGTTACAGGAAAAAAAAAGAGGGGAAACCATGACAAATTACCTGGACAAGTTAACAAGTCTTTGACTCTTTAGCTTCCATGTCTAAATTCAAGCTCTTTTTATCATGGCGGAGATGTGCACAGGGCAGGGAAGGGCAATGGCACCACAGGCACTGCCTGCACGGTCCCCGGCACTGTGGCCAGCCAGCACCAACCATGAGGAGAACCTCTGCGAGATGTCTCAAGGTCGGATTACTTCACATAAGCCAACTGACCATTTTTGGAGGTGGCTGACCCCAGCTGGACTTCAGTGGGATCTCTGGGAGGAAGACAGCCCTTTAACTGACCTGAGCTGAGGTGTCTACAGCAAAGATGCTTATTCAGAGCGCAAAAACGCAAGCAGCGTAGTGGCAAGCAAGAGGTGCACAGCATGCCTCATCCCCAACACGCTGCTGCAGGCACCAAAGCACATTACAGAGCAAAAGAAAACAGCCCCTTCCCCAGCAAATACAGAGAATTACCCACCTTTCTAGGAACGGGACATCCATCTGCAAAAGAAGCAGCACAAACATTAGGTTTGCACTCAATCTCACCGACGTATGTGAAAGCATAAACCGATCAAGAAGGTAACGGGGAGAGCAAACCGGCACGGTGCGGCTCGGCTCTCCTTACAGCCATTGCTCACACACAGCCTTCCCCGGCCCCGGCAGCCCCGTGCCAACCAGCCTAACGCAATAACTTCTTTACTCCCTGTCATCCCTGGCCCAGAGGGAGGAGACCAGAGCTATCAGCTGAGGGCAGCAGGGTTAAAAGGGCAATTAAGAGGGAATTCCAAGTAACAAATATGGTCTCTCCCTCCCCTTCCCGGCTCTGGAGAATTCAGCTCTTACCATTTTCTGGGCGCTGAACATCAGGCTGCGGTAGAGCTGCGCAAACTGTCCGTACGTGATATCCCCGTTCCTCTGCTCCACGTCCTGCAGCAAAAAAATACCCGAGGTTTTACGAGGGCCACAGGCAACTCTGCATGGCCCGGGGAGTATCTCCTCCCACCAGGATTCCCAGGAAAAAGCAGGGGGGAAAGGCCAAAACCTGGCCAGACTCTGCCTCCTACTTTTGCCCATCTCTGCTGGGGGCAGTGCCCCAGACACATCCTAAACCAAGTTACACGATTCCCCAAGCCCATCCGCATCAAGGCATCACACTGCTGATGAAAAAGTGTTATTTTTTTACCCAAATAGTTACAAAAGGATCGTTTTAATTTTTGTTTGCAGAGAGCATCTGACGTGTCTGGAAACTGCAAGACCCCGAAGCGTGTGGATACACCGCTCTTTGGCCTCGGAGGTCAGCACTGGTGGGAACGGCTGGTCATCACGGGATGACCCTTCGTTCCCGGGTCTGCAGCGACGCTGGCAGAGCTGGCCGCCCGTCACCCAGAGGCAGCGGGATGCAGGACGCCGGGATGCAGGACCCACTGCCTGTCCTGCACTCTCCCCCAGGCAGGGCAAAGCCCGAGACCCGAGCCAGGAGCAATGCGGGGAGCGGGGGAGGCAGGGTGGGGCGAGGAGAGGGTGCTGGCCACAACCGGGCCAGGGTGCGGCGCCCAGTGGGAGCTGGCACCTCTTCAGTCGCCGCCGTGGGTGGGGGCCCTCCCGGGAAAGGCTGGGAGCCTCTGCAATATGCAAACGCGCCGTGGGAGTTTAACCACCACCAGGTTTGGCTCAAAGGCAGGCAACAGGCTGCCAAGGGTCCCCAGCGCGAACGAGGAGAGCGGAGGGGGTCGCACGCTCACCGTGAGTCTCTCCCGCAGGAACCTCATGTTGGGGACCCGGTAGTTGACCTGAGACAGCATGTTCTTGAGATCCTTGGCGGAGATCCTGGCTCGGCAGGGGAAAGAGGGGAAACACGTTCAGGAGGTCTGGGACGGAGGGGTCTCACCCTGGGACCGGGACAGCACGCGCACTGAGAGCGGCTGTGCCCAAAGGGGCATCAGCTGTGACACGCCAGGGTGGGTGCGCGCCCCCAGAAGGACAGTGGGGTTGGGACCAAAGGCAGGGCAGCAGAACGTTTTCCACCCCAGTGAACTCTGCGTCTATGCTGCACGTGGGGAGCATCTCTCTCGGTGCTTGCATCCCAGTGGGAACTGCGAACACTGCTCCGGCAGTCTCCCCGCACTGTCAGCCCACTGCAGGCGATGCCGCAAGGGGCACACAGCGCCTACTGCTTTACGGGGACGAGCGGGCAGAAACATTTTTCAAGGATCTGTGTCCCAAAACGGATGCCGGGTGACCAAACCACTTCCAAACCCCGCTCCCTGGCCTGCGGAGGGCAGGCTTTGCAAGTGGTTTGGGCCTGGATAATTTTATCCTGAAGAGAGGGGGGGAAAAAAAAAAAAAAAAAAAAGCCATTTTCAGCATCTAGCCACAGGCATAACACTGCTGCCCCCCCCCCCCAGAGGCCCTTGGCACCAAACACGGAGCGGGGAGGGCTCCGGTGCCAACCCCGAGCGGGATCCCACACCCAGAGAGGGGCAGTGAGGAGCCCTGGGCTGCCCCTGCCTGCGCCGGCATTGTTCCTCCATGGGGCAACGGCCCTGCAGCAAGGAAAAAACGCGGATGTCTCCCATCTGCAGGATTTAAGGAGCCAAGAGGTCTGCCTGCAATCATTTTTCTGGCAGCTCCTGCCTTAAAAGCAAGTCCTCGGCGTCCGCCCCAGCAATCGCAGATGCTGCTTTTGCCCCGCCACTGAGCGAGTGGGAGCCCAGGACCCTACGGGATGCTCCCCCATCCCGCAAAGCAGAGGGCAGGTCTGACCCTGGGAATGCTCGCGGCTTTGGGGTGCAAATATAAATATGCCAGAGAAGATGTCCTGTGCAGGGGTCACACTGTCGTCTGCAGCGATGCGGAGGGGCAGCGTGAACCGCATCTGTTTTACCCTCTTCCCTGAAAACAGGGTGATCTCAAAGGACACAGAAAGGCGGGGGGATGGAGGGAGCCCCAAGGAGGGGGAGAAACCGGCTGGTGTCAGGCGCTGCAGAGACGAGGGCCGCCGCAGCCGGTGGGACACAGAGAGCCCTTGTTTCTGGGCTCAGAGCTGCCGGGGGACCGGGACGCACGCGCGGCCAGAGCGGGACCTGGCCCGGCTCCCGTGCCGTGCCCAAGGCCAGCACCCGGCTGGCTGAGGACCGTGCAGGCAGTGTCCCGCCGCTCGCTGGCAGGACGGGGGAAAAAAAAAAAAACAAAAGGGAGCTGGCAAATGGCACCAGCCTCCCCTTCCCTCCCGGCTGTACGAACTACAGAGCCAGCGACACGCTCAGCACGAGCAGCAGCTTTGGTCTCTCCCCCCTGCACCTCCACCTCCCCCGGCAGAAGTCACCCCAGGGGCTCAGCGTGAGCGTTTTGGGGAGGGGAAGCCTGCCCTTTCCCTTCCCCAATGCACCCAGCATCCACGGCCACGTGCAGGGTGCTGTGCGACCCCCAGGGCAGGGGGGTCCCAGCTACGGGGTCCTGGGTGACAGGGAAATGGGGCGATGCAGGGCGGCGGGGAGAGACCCAGGAGTGCAACAGCGGCTCATGAGAGATGCCCTCGCGTGTCAAGGACCACAGCATGCAACAGCTCTCGTGGTACCCCTGATGGGACACCCAGAGTCCCCAGGGCCACCCAGCAGCATTCCTGCCTCGGTGAGAGGCTGAGACTGCAAGAAAGCTCTTGGAAAAGGCGCAGGAGGGGCTGCAGCGGCAGCACCGGCAGTGGGCATCGGGCTGCGGACCCGCTGGAGCCCGCGCCCGGCCCTGGTGACACTGGGCTGTTGCACAGGGAGGTGTTGGACCGTGACACCGCTCGTCAGCCTGACGGCACCAGGAGAGGCCAGAGCAAACCCCGTAAAAGCCGTGACCAGCATTTCCCTCTCTGCTTTGGTGGGTGACAGAGTATGGAAGGATTTTATTTACTGTGTGTTATTAATAATGTTAAAGTGTTGGAGACCTTGGATAAACAGCTTGGTACTATTTTGAGACTAGAAAGTAAAAAAACCAAATAAACAAACTAATTTCTTCTGCGGAAGTTTTCTAAGGTCTTATGACAAACAGGCCAAAGGACCGATCCAGCCCTCTCACAGGCGCTGGAAACATTCCCCAGTGCCATAACTCCGCTCCCGGCCACGGGCAGCTCTCCTAGCCAGAGGTGAAACAGTCTCCTCCGCAGCAGCTCGGAAAAAAAACCCCAGCATCCTGTTATCCTCCTCTTTCCACCTAACCTCCCTTGGAAAAACAAATACCCAAAGGTCCAGCAGCCAGCGAAAACAGCCAACATCTGCCGGCGTGCTGGAAGGTATGCACAGGCACCCAGCCGGGAGAAGGCGGAAAGGAGAGGGCTCCGGCGCAGGAGGCTGCGGCGCAGGGCGAGCGTGGGGTACACGAGCACCAGGAATGATTTCTTCAGCTGCCGAAAACCTGCCCGTTCTGGAAAGGACCAAGGATGGTTTGCAAAAGAAGTAGTTTTTTTTAAAAAAAAAAAAAAACAACCACAACTCGCTGTTCCCTTTTCAAACCCATTTCCTGGCTCGGAAGCAAAAAGCCCAGCGACACCAAAGTTAACGCAAAAGGCAAAGATTTCATCCAAGAGATGTACGTGCCCCATAACTGCTGCCTCTACTTTGCAGAAAACACACGGATGCTTGTAAAATGGGGAGACCCAAAATCTTTCTGCGTTCCCCCTCTATTGCTTTTTTGCTCCTTTTGCTGCCTGGGCTGGAGCAGCGGCTCTTCCAGTTAAGCACTTTGCATTGAAACCTCTCCCCTTGGTTGAAAGGTAAGGAATATATTGTATTTTGCTGCCTTAATTCTAAATGCTAATAGAAATACATTAAGAAAAACAAGAGAGACGCAACAGGCTGGCTTTCAGCTCTGCTGACTATGCCTCGAGCAGACGAATCTACGTGCAATCTCCTGTTGGGATGCCATTTCATCAGCTTTACTGTATAACCAGATGAGAAAAAGGACCAATTTTTTCCTTTTCTCCTGCATTCATCCTCCAAGACCCCCATGCAGCCACCCCAGCATCTGCCGCAGTGCTCTCCATTGCTGAATTAGCAAATATTACGCCCAGTCACCACTGAAAACCAGTTTACCGCATATAAAACCCAAGCCTGGATTTGAAAGGTGTGTGGCATATGCAGAGCAGCTGCAAGAGATTAAAGGCGCCTCTCCTTCCCTTTCTGCCTCTGCAAGGATTTATCCCTCCTCCGCAAAATCCCCGTGCACCCAACGGTGCTCTCGCCACACCACAACATAAATCATTGCAAAGGCAAAAATGTCCAATGCAGCAGGATTTCCCCAACGCAACACACTCCCGCTCCGCTCCGAGATGTAGACAGGTTGAATTTAACCCCTGTCTGCCCGACAGCGGGGCCGTCTGCCTCTCCTGGCTGTCACGGGGCAGCACGCCGCGGCTGGCAGGCAGGGACAGCAGTGGAGACCAAAGTGGGACGAGAGGACCCGTTTGCTTCTCCTGATGAGTATGGAGCAGTGATTTTTCGCCTGCCAATCCACAGGACCAACCTGTCTGACCGCAGCCACCCCACAGCTCCCCAGCGGCGTGCCCCTGGCACAGACAGCCGGGTTCGCAGGGCGTTTCTTGGCAGGAGCTTGCTGCAAGGATGAGGACTCCGGGGCTCAGGGTGAAATGTGGAAATCGGTAGTGCTGTGAGATCAATGGCACCAGCACGGACCAAGCAGAGGATGCTCTGGAGCATCCCGGTGCTCTGCAGTGAGCCCTGCCTGGGCACACAGGGCGGGCAGATGGGGCCAAGGTGCTCCACCGCAGCCGGGGGGCACGAGCTGATGTGTCAGCGATGTCTCCAGCACTGCCCGCTGCAGAGCAGGACCAGAGGAATCCCCCTGCCCCAGGGGAGCACATTAACGTGGAAATCAATGCTGAAAGGTTAATGGGCTCAGTTAACATCACAGGGGAAAAGCGTGTCCCAGGGCTGAAGGGAGGCAAATAACAGCACCTCGGGAAGAGGAGACTGGCAGCCGGCGTGCGGCCGGGGAAAGCAGGCGACGGCAGCGGTGGCAGAAAGCAGAGTATGGTGGAACTCGCCTCCTCAGCAGGGAAATGTCTCTCCCCATATCTCCCCATGATGGATCATGACGCAATTCCTCTCCCTTATCTCCTCGTGACAGGTCCAAGCATGACACTTCACCTGCTAGGGCATCACTAAGCATTCACCCAAGAACCCCGCGAGTAGTGGCCCTGCTGCAGCCCATCAGCCTAGAAGCCAAGCAGTGGGATGATCCACGGCCTTCACGGACCTCAGAGAAGGAGAATAAACCACCCAGGGTGGAGAGTAACAAAGACAACCCAGTTCAGCCCTGATGGGGTGGCCAGGGACGGTTGGCTCTTTGGTGTCTGCTTCCCCGGGCGATGCCAGCTGGGGGTGAAGGTGTTTCACGGCTATGGGGTCTCAAGGTGTTACTCAGTCTAAACAGCTGGGAAATAGGTCAGGGAAACAAGACGATTTTTTGATGCTTTTTTTAATTCAGTGAAAATCAGCCAGGGGAGTATTGGGACTTGAATTAAGGTTCCTTGGAAATGAAAATTAAAAACCTAAAAAAACCAACAAAAAATCCAAAGCAAAGGCTGGGGCTTCAAGTCAAACCCTTCCAGCTCAAACCCTTCCGTGAATGTGCATGTCTGTGCAAGCGAGTGTTTTCCCTCTTCTTACCTGTCTTCCCGGTTGCGATCCAGCGAGTAGAACTGCTTCCGCAGCCACCTGAACGGAAAGGCACAAACACGCACACAACTTAGCCCCAGCTCCTCAACAAGCCCGTTCGGTTCAGTGCTGCCTCTGGAAGATGCTCGACACCTTGCCATCGGCTCCCACAGCCCTCCTTCCCACCAGGGAACTCGGCTCCGCTCCCCTTCCAGAGGCAGCCTCCCCTCTCTTCCTGCAGCCAACCTGCCCCCCTTTAAAACTGCCTCTGTCTGAAAGTGACCCCGCAGACAAGGCAAAAAACCCAAAGGTGCTCTCTTCTACACGCCTCTGCGTTGAATTGCTACAGATCATGCAGGCCGGGCACATGTGAAAACGGCTGTTTTGTGGTAAAGCTCCATTTCCCCTCACGCATGTGGGTGCAGACTCTGGCCACCGGTGATGTAGCGGAGCGGGTCAATGGGGTGAAGCCCCGTCAGTGCAGAGATGGGGGTACCAGGGCACGGCTCAGAGAGGGAATGGGATGTTGTCACTGCGGTCACCCTCTTTTGTTGCAAAAGGACAGAAAAGGGGGGGAAAAAAAAGAAAATAAGTGCAGGCCAAGGAAAAGTTCCTCACCTTTCAATCTGCAGGGGGGTGGCAGCCCTGAGGGTGTCTGCCACCAGCCAGTTCAGCCCCTTGATCCACATGTTGACCTCGTCCTCAGAAGTGGCTGTGGAGAGAGCACAGGAGAAATGGGAGGAAGGGACGCAGACACTGATCACCAACCCAAACCTCTCGGGACTATCCCCAGCATCTTAAATCCCCTATTCCTTCCTTCATCCCCCTTCTGACAAAAGCCCCTCCCGTGCAGATCCGTCCGGCTCCTCTCCCCGCCAAGCTCCTGCTCCCCTCCCGTGGGATGTCCCTGGCTGGCTGGACCCCTCGCCCCTGCACGCCACGCTCTTTCCTCCCTTCGGTTCCCGAGAGCTGGGGGGGTTATCTTTGTCCCCAAGCAGTAGTGCTCTGGCTGGCCCGGGTGACAGGCCAGCACCTGCTTGGGAACGTGTGCCAGTTCCTCCATAACCTCCCTCTCAGCTTTCTGAGAGCAGAAGTGCTGCCTCCATCCCTGTGCCCCACAGCACAAGCCAGAAGGCAGAGCTGCCACGGAGGTTGAGGAGGCAGCACGACTGCCTCCATCAGTGCCCACCTACGTGGGTTTAAACGAGACACAAGACTGCGTAGGGTCAGCAGAAAGAGATATTGTCCATCAGCTGAACTGCAGCCAGTGGTTATGAGCCTGTCCTCCATCCGAACAGGAGGAGACTCAACAGCATAAACCTCCCCTCTTTCAACAGCAAAACATAAGGCTGGGTGCTCAGAGTCTGGCTTAAACCAACGGACAAGGCGGTGAGGAAAGCTGAGACCAACACCCCAGAGGTACCGTGGCTTCGTGAGTTACCGTTTGCCACTGGCAGCGTTTTCTCACTCAGAATTGCAAAGCAGAAGTGGGTGAGATTTTACCACTTCATGCATGTGGCCGGTTACCACCACGCAGCTGATGACCACCAAGAAGCCAAGCGGAGATAAAACACCCGAGTTCAAGCACACTTTTGAACTAGGGGCTTCAGTTCACACAACTTTTGGGTTTACCAGGCAAATTAACTGATGTAACTAGGGGTTGAATGTGTACCCTTTCAGGGAACCGGTGTCACCTTCTTCCAAAGACACCCCCTTGGCGTGGCAAAAAGAGCATCTGCCCAGGGATAGGTTCCAGCTCACACATGGAAGAACGCATTGAAAGTTTGGGTCCTGTGGTGCCGAGGTGCTTATCCAACCCTGCCCTGGCACAGCCCAGGGGCCACGAGAGCTTTACCTTGCAAGCTGAGGGTCTTCAGCCTGAATTCTGTGCCGTAGAGGACAACGAAGCAATGAGACTGGTCCGGTCGGAAACATGGATCCTCCTGGTACCGGTCAAAGTCACGTGAATTTTTTCCTGGACGAATCTCTTTGATTTCACGAATATCCACTAAGAGAGAAAGGGAAAACAAAAAGGGAGTTCAGCAAATACCTTGAAATTCCCATGAGGACGGATGAGAAGGAAGGGCAAGGATAAAGCAGTTTTAGTCATCTGAAGAGCCGGATTACCACCCATCACACCCAGGCATGCCTATGGCACCGGGGTACCGGCCTCTGAAAAGCTCAGCCCCAGGAACCGTGTTTCCCTGGCTGTGCTGGAAAGCAAGGATGGCCCCGCTGCCGCAGCGCGGGCAGAGAGCTGCCAGAGCTCCGTGGGCAGTTGGGCAGATACTGGGGACGGTGCCTGGTAGAGGACTTACTGCATTCGGGCAACAAGTGAGCCATCACGGCAGCCTCCCGCTGCTCTCCTGCCGCGGGCTGAAGAGGCGAGCTTCACCCAGAGCTCCAGCACAGCACCGCCAGTCCGGTCCTCAGCACGGCCGCAGGTGCCCAGGTCCTCCCAGAGAAGTTGCCCGCACCTCTCTCTCACCTTAGACAAGCCCTTCCAGAGCCCCAGCTCGCTCCTCAACCTTCCAAAGCAGCACAGAGATCCTACCACTTACCCTGCACGTCTCTCTTGCCATGTGTACGTGGTTGTGCATGCACACAAGCCTGCGAGCACAGCTGCTTCTTACCGGTTCCCTAGGAAGCCTCCCCAGCCACCACCCCCCTATTGACCTCTGCGCCCCCCCAAGAAGGGTCAGATGTCTCACCCGTGGCGGTCCCCAGGCACGATGAGCAGAGGGCAGCACTACCGCTACTGCAAGCTCCTTCCCCCTTTACCTTCACACCTCACGCTTTTCTCTTCCTCCACCCAACATACATCTGCAAACGGTATTTATTTTTTTTGTCTTTCAAGGGATCAACTTTTTTTTCTTAAAAAAAAAAAAAAAAAAAAAGCCTTTCTACTGAGGTGAAGCCTCTGAGTGCGCAGCCTCCTGCCCAGCTGGATGAAATCCTGCTTGCAGCTACCGCGTCTTGCAAACACCACAGATTTAAGATCCACTCCTCTCCAAATCCACGTTAGATACTGAAACTCAAGTTGATTCCTGGTTTAAGCAACTCAGTGGTGCCCCTGCCTCCCCCTTGCCCACTTTCACCCTAAATTACACCTGTAATTTCTGGCATCTCCCCCCTGCCCCGATAGCATCCTCACAGCTCGCCCAGGGCGGTCCCTGCCTTCACACATGCTCTGTCTTTACCAAGAAAACTCTGCCCTTGCCTATCCAAAGAGGGAAGAAATGTTTATCACCTCTGGGTGGTGTTCAGAAGGCCACAGAAGACAGCACGGTGCAAGGATCAACCAAGCCCAACCTCTGGAGATCCAGTTGTGGTGGATTTGCCACAGCTCTGGAGCAGATTCGACTGCCTGTGACGCCCCATACTTCCAGGCAGAATCCCCCTCCCCATCCCACTGCCAAACACCTTCCAGACAGAAAACATCAGAAAAAGCATGAAAACAGCCACATCTCTGGAGATCATTTGAATTACAGACACCACCAGGGAGGTTTGGCATCAACACCCTAAGCATACGCAAGGCGCTGGTCAGAACTAGAGCCGCGGGAGGTGGGATAACAGCACAGGGCTCTCACCTCGCACGGTTTTGTACTGTACATGTAAAACAAATCCCATGGGCTTTATTTTAAAAATCCTAGCTTGTCTTTGAACTACCGGTGGCAGCGGCAGAAGGGGTTGTTGTGGGGGGGTGAGCCCAGATTGCAGAGGAAAGCTCAGAAAGTTGCACCTCCGATGGGAGATGGCAGGGTCCAGGGTGACAAAGCTGGTAATTCGGCTGGACAGCGTGTCACCCCAGCCAGGGCTCGGGCTGGTGCCTCCAGGGAGCTGTGCTTACATTTGTTATCCTCACACACTTCCCTAGTGGCGATTCCTCCAGGGAATGGCTGAAGAGGGCAAGAAGAACTGCAGGCAACCAAGCCATGGTCAGAGGAAACCCCTAAACGGTGCCCAGCAGATGATGGCTCAGGCAGGGCAGGCATCGGGCTTCTGGGACATGGGGACAGCATCGTCCTGAGGATACTCCTTAAGTTATAGGGCTGGTGTCACATCCCAGCAGCTGTCCCCAGTGAGCCAGCCCAAAGGTGACCAAACGTATGGTAGCAGTGTGACCATGAGGGACAGCCCAGGGTGGCGAGAGCCGACCCGGGCAGGTCCTGGCAGCGATCGGCAGGGCAGATCCAGGCGTGGGGGTGGCGAGGAGGAAGACCTGCCGGGCTACACGTGTGGGCGGTGATCCGATGGCACGGCATCAACATCATCCTGGCAGCTTCAGCTGCGGCTCATGGAGAAGAGGAGCAGATAACTCCAACCAGCAACCTCGGAGCGGTGCTCCTCTGCAAAGGGCTGCTGTGAGCATGCCGGAGCATTAAACGCCAAGCGAGGAGAAGGAGCTGAAGAAACGCTGGTAGAGGAACGTCTTGCAGCCTCCCTCCCCAGAGGAAATTCTGGGAAAGGACTCTCATTGCCATAAAACAAAGAGAAAAAAAAACAAACCAACTGCAACAAGGAAAAAAAAAAAACAAAACCCAAACCCAAGAATCTTTGCTTCCTGGAAAAACAGTTTCTTAAATGCTTGGGGGAATCAAATAACAACATTTCTGAGTCACGTTTCCAAAGCAGATGATGCTTCTGAGCAATGCGGGACGGAGATTACTGCAAACCTGGCGTGTAATTCATCCCAATTAAACTCCACTTACTGCACTCACTGTGGATCGACTCGCCTTTCATTTCCATTTACTGCTGTTTAAAACTAGACAGAAATGTGACCTGCTCATCACCCGCAGCAGCGGCTGACAGCACCAAACCGCATCGTGAGAGAAGATGCTCGCTCCAAACAAACACCACGGCAAGCCAGACACGGGGCTCGACTTTGGGGAGCCTGGCTGGGGACCCTACCCAAGGAATGTGGGACCCTCTCTTGGCCAGATACAGCGTGCAGCACCGTGGGCGTACATCTGGAGGTGATGGCAGCCCACGCACTGCCTGACACGGGGCGTATCCAGACTGACCACTGCAATATCCCCCCCAAAAGCTCAGCAACTCGGGACGAGAGCACAGAAAGAGCCGGTTCCATGGGGCTGCAAAGGGAGGACAAAGAAGCTCCCTAAAATAAGCAAGGGTGTGACTTTTTAAGGCATCACCTACCCTTTGGAAATGAGCTGGCTGGAAGTTCAAACGTTAGCGTGCCCTGCCGTAACCTGCCCGTGTGCTCACATCCTTAGTGACACAGCATGTTATTTTAGCCCTTAAAAAAAGCGTATCACAGTTAAAGTCTTTGCATCCAGGACACGCTCAGCAGGGCTGAAGACTAATCCTGTCTTTGAAGGACGCAGGGCTTGACCAACGCAGTGGGAAAGAACTAGCAGCTGGTTTCATGGTAGGTTACCAGGCAATAACCACTGAAGGAAGGTGCCAAAATATTAATGGCCTTCCTCTGCATCACGCTGCAAGTGTTCCGTCTCCGCTTCGGGATGCCGCAGCGTGCTAACGCTGCCCTGCACTCGCCTCTCCCCGCACAGAGCACCGGTGGGTTAGTAAGTAAGATGGAGCTATTGTTAAAAACTGCATACCTAAAACCTGGGCAGCGGAGAGAGCCCTGGAGCAAGCGGGCGCTTATCAGAGGCAGAAGCACGCAGGGAATTCCTAGGGTGAAGGGCAGCCTTTGCGAGGACCGCGCACCCGGAGGGAGCGGGGTAAAAACCTCCAGCCCACGCATGCTTGCAGCTGCTTGCTCATCTCTCTCATCCTCCCAAACATGCCTGCGTGTGCCGGGGAGAAAGAAGGCGGTTTAGGGTTTGGTTTGTGCAGCCCTCTCCTTGCCGCAGAGCAGCAGATGAGCCTCTCGAACCCCGCTGCCTCTCCGGCACCTTCCCGGCCCCCTCGCAGCGTGGAAGGAAATGACTCTCAGCAGGAAGCACAGCAAGCACAAATGTCACCATCACCACCAAGCAAGCGCCCAAGCGCTGCCTCCCTCCTTCCCTCCCACCCCAGGTCCTCCCTCCAGCACCCCTCCGCCAGCGCCAGCGCGGGACGGGAGCCACCGCGCACAGGGGGAGGAGCGATGGGGACATCTTGCTATAGCCCAGGTCTCGCTGGGGGTTTTCTCTCGCTGGTTTTGCTCGTGTCAGCTCCTGGGGGTAACCCCAGCTTTGCACGGCGCCAGCTGAGCGGTGCAAACGCCGCTCGGGGTGGGTTTTGCAGCCCGGGCTGAGCACGGCTCAACCTCAGCTTTGCTACTGGCAGACAGGCTGCAGGCAAGCTTGGGGCCAGCTCGCGGTCCTGCCGGCAACGGAGGCAGAGATGACAAGCCCTGTCTGCCCTCGCCCTCCTCTCTCCCACACCCGGGTGCCGCTCTCCCCATCCTCCCGCCTGTCCCCATCACCGCCGTGGCCACGCACATTATAGAACCATAGAATGGTTTGGGTTGGAAGGGACCTTGAAGATCATCTCGTTCCAACCCCCCTGCCCTGGGCAGGGACACCTCCCACCAGCCCAGGATGCTCCAAGCCCCATCCAACCCGGCCTTGGACACCTCCAGGGATGGGGCAGCCACAGCTTCTCGGGGCAGCCTGCGCCAGGGGCTCACCGCCCTCACAGTCAAGAATTTCTTGCTGATATCTAATCTAAATCTCCCCTCTTTCAGTTTAAAACCATTCCTCCTCGTCCTATCACTCCCCTCCCTGACCCAAAGTCCCCCCCAGCTCTCCTGGAGCCCCTTTAGGCACTGGAAGGGGCTCTGCAGTCTCCGCGGAGCCTTCTCCTCTCCAGGCTGAACCCCCCCTCTCCCAGCCTGTCCTCCCCGCAGAGGGGCTCAGCCCTCGCAGCATCTCCGTGGCCTCCGCCGGACCAACTCCAACAGGTCCATGTCCTTCTTATTCCAGACAACAAACCACACTCCAGCCCGTAACTACTTCCACCGCAGCGTGCACGAGCCCCGGGTCGCACACGGCCGTGCTGCACGCGCCAGCCGCCGTCCTGCCGGTAAACAGGAAGCCCAGCGCCGGCGGCCGCCTCCTGCCCCCCGGGGCCTGGGCCGCCTCTGGCTTGTGATGCCCCCCGGCCGGCTCCCACGGGGGCTGCTGCAGCAAACGCCGCTGGCCGCTGATCCCCACGCACTCGGATCTGCTCGCCAGCGCCTGCGTTTCCTCGGGCAGAGCCCTGCGGCTTTGCAAACCTGCAGGGAGGGTTGTGGGGGGAGCCCGGACCCCCCCCCAGGTCAGGCGGGCAGGGCGGGAGGGGAACCTGGCAGCCAGCCTTGAGCAGGGAGTGGAAATCAGAAAGGAAATTAGAAAGGAGAGGGCAGATGAGCAGAGGCGAGCTGGAAGCACGGCAGAGGTTCTCCATGAGTGCAATGAATGGAGAACTGCAGAGCGCACGCTGGAAACGACGTCTAACCACTGCTCCGCCACCCTCAGCACCAGCACGCTCCCCAGGTGAGCGGTGGCACGGGCTCCGTGACAGCAGCCCATGAGTCCCACCATGGGTCCGCACCTTGGGTCCTTGCTGGGGAAGACCTACCAGGGATGCGGCCAAAGACCAGGGGATGAACCCCGGTGGGGTTCCAGCACCACAGGTCGCATGCGTGCCTGGGCAGAGGAACACGTGGCAGGTAATTCGGGCTGAACCCTTCAAACATAAGTACCCTGTCACCAAGGCAAGCCACATCTCCTCCTCCCCAAGCCGCCCTCTCCCAGCGCATGCTGTGGAAGGCAGCAGTTGCTGCAGAAGGTAGAAACTGGTCTTCATCCCGCGCAGACAGTGGCAGGAGAAGGAACTTGGTGCCACAGCTATAGCAGAGGTAGAGGGAAGCTCTCTGCTGGAATACAAACCCCCCTGAGGTCTGGCAGGGCTGAGATGTCAGAGCAGGGAGCAGCAAGCAGGGACAGAGGAGCAGCAGATGAGACTGAAGGCTTGGAGCACGCTGGCCATCCTCCAGCCCTCCCAGGCGGGCATGCAGGCAGCAGCCAGGAGAGGCTCTGGGATGAAGGCAGCAAAGCTCATCCAGCCCGGAGATGCTCTAAGCTCCTCACATGGTTCCACATTGCACGCTGAGCCCTGCAAGCAGCTTGTGCCCTTCACAGCCTCCCAAACTTCTCCCCAGCCTACCACCAGCAGAAAGGCCTGCCCCTCCACTTGCCTCCAGCACTTAAAAAAAAGAAAAAAAAGAAAAAAGAAAAAAAAAAAAGGGGGGACACTGTCACATTTCTGGGCAAGGAGCCTTCCCTTCAGCAGGAGCGGGTTGCATCAGAAAGAAAAAGCCGACCCCAGATCCACCCCCTGCACCGTTTAAGAAAATAAAAAAAAAACCCAAACCCCAAATTACCCTCTGGTTACATGAAAACCAGATCCACCCTTAAAGTCATTTAAAACTGAAACTTCATCCAAGCCTGGTTTAACTGCTGATGGATAGGGTGTTGTAACGTGTGAGGGTAAGGACATCCTGGAACGAGCTCCAGGGGTTGCAAAACCTCCACCTCCACCGGATTTTTGGGAAGATGTAAAACTGATTAAATAATAATTAAAAAAAAAAAAAATCTGACAAAAAGAGGGTTTAGCCCAGGTTACCTTCTGGGATGGATTTATCAGGGAGAGCCTCCTAGAAAACACCCACCCCCTCAACAAGCATCACTCGGTGCCTTGTGTCTACCTGGGAACAAACGGTGTGGTGACAGCCACATGGTCACTCCCAGCCCAGCCTGACCTCAGCTGGCTGACAGGGACTGATCCTGCTCTGGGGCAGCAGAAAAGCCTCCAGGCTACTCACTCTGGCAAAGAAAAAGAGGGGTTTTTTTAAAAAAAAAAAAAAAAGTTTTCCTGCTATTTAACATTGTGGATCCCGCTGAGCACAACCCTGTGGTCGTCCCTAAGGGCTTCCCACCACTGGAATAGGCACTGGGTGGTCAAGCCCCCAGGGAAAGGCTGCCGAGGGAGAAAGGGGGGAAAAAAGGCACAATTCTCATGGGCATGCGGGTAAAAATAAGAGAAATCTACTATGCAACAGCATGGAGAATAAAGTAGCGCCGTCTCCCTCCTAATATTTCAATGGAAGCCCCCCGAAATGGGTATCCAGGCCAGCACTGGTTATCAAGAGCTGCAGGACTCTGGAGGAGGACCGCAGCCAACCTTCTCGTGCCGGGGTTCACCGGTGGGTCTATCACCCGCGGAGCGACCCTGCCCGGCCCGGCGCTGCTCCGCACCCGCTCAACGCTTCGGATCTGCTGACTGCAACCAAACACGGCTCAGCAGAAGGGGGAAAAAAAAAAAAACCCAACAAAAAAACCCACCAAAAATCCCCCGTGATTTCAGGGGAACGGGCGGGAGTGCACTAAGTGCTCTGCTGGACGGGGGCCAGAGCCTCCAGCACCTCGCGGTCTGGAGCCCCGTCGCCTGCCCTTCGCTATTTATCACACCCCTTCCACCTGCAAAGCTGCTCCGGGCGAGCCCGGCTTTTGTCCCCGCACGGACCCATCCCCGCGTCCACCGGGGATGCTGGAGGAATCGGGCAGACAGTAAACCCTCTGAGCTTGAATTTGGCGGCGCTGCAAAAATTAAGGTGGTTTTACAAAATGCACGTCTGCACCCATAATGAAGGCAAAATTGGGGTCCTGCACTTTATATCCCCTCCGCAAGAAGCAAAGCAGTAACCCCAACCTATTAGAAACATATTTCAGAGGGAAGAGCCGCACATGTCTCATTAGTATAGGTTTTCAGAGTGACGATAGCTCAACCTCTCAAGCCCACAAGCTTCCCTTAATCGACAAGGCTAAGGCAGACAGCGTAATGGTGAATTAAACCTCTCTGCACAGAGCCGCAGCGATGGGGTTACTGCAGCCTCCTCCCGGCCGCCCTCGCTGCCGTCTCTGCCATCAGCTATCAGGTTTCCGAAGGACAATCCCGGGCCATTAACAGATGGCTTATCCAGACAGGACGACAAGAAACCAGCTGAGGCTTCTAATTTGACCTTACTGCTTTTTCAGAGGGCAGGAGGCATGGCTGAGGCATCCATGGAGGCCAACACAAACACCAAACCAGCAGCACCCTGTGCCCCAGCGAATTCCTCGTCCTCTCTGAACTAAAAATGGCCACGCTGCCCTTTTAGTGAGGCACCGAAACCCCCGTAAAAAGCTCTCCCACCCCCACTACTGTCCCAGGGAGGGCCACAGCCACCCTGGTGCTCAGGGGGCCATTGGGTCCCACCACTCTTGTTGCTGTGACACGCAGGTACTTCTGCCTGGGGAGAAGATGCGGGTAAAGCTATTTTCCCCTCCAGCCTTGGCTCGGTTGTGTCTCAGGTTGCTCCAGCGAGTTGCTCCATCTCACCTGCTACCCGCATCAGCAAACAGCAAATTTTGCTCCGAGCTACTGCGTTTTGCCGTGAAGCGACTGTCACATTAGCTCTACCCCAGAAGCAGCAACATCCACGCCGAGAGCACCTTGGGAGAGAAGATGCTGGGAACAAAAACAGCTCAGTGGGCTGGAGACGGGGCGACAGGGAGCTCCCAGTGAGCCAGGATGACTGGGACCAGCCTGGGTCCCAACTCAGATCCTGGCTCACCTCTCAACGATCTCCGTCAGTCAGCACGGAGCAGGAGGATTTGGCAGAGAACTTAAATGCCACCCTGGGAGCCAGCACCTCTGCCGGGGCGCCGGCAGCGCGCAGCCCACGCGGGGCACGCAGGGACGTGCCGGCTGCTCTGCGGGCACCGGTGTTTCCTGCCCGCGCCTCCGGCTGCGCTGCCGCCGCTGCGCCCCTGGGCCACGTGTCCTGCGGCTTCTGAGCTCCAGTTCCTCCCTCCCCTGTCATCCCCCCCCCCCCCCAAAATCCTTATCAACTGCAGAGGAAACTAGAGGAGATACACAGGGAGATTAGGAGATGCCACGCAGCTGTATCGCTCTGCGGGTCGGAGGAGAGGATGCGAGGAACCGCCCTTCCCTCCTCCATCCCACACACCCACGTTACGGGCTGGAGCAGGGAGGCAAAGGTCCTGCCCAGGCATCACCCCGCTCCTGCGGGGCACTGTGAGCCTCTCCCCAGGCTGACACGGACCTCGCAGCTCCACCAGCTTTAGCCTCACGCAGGTGGCCTTCGAGAGCTCACGAACATCCTCCCGGTGCTAGAAGCAGAGGTAGCTGTGGGCTGGCAGCTGCCTATCCTGTATCGTCAGCACATCTCTCCCACTTACTCTCAGCTGCGAGAAAACGCGAGTTGAAAAACCAAAGCTGATCCCCCGAGCGAGCGAAGCAGGATGCTGCTATCTCACAGCCTCTGCCCACAGCCCAGCACAGACTGGGGACCTAAAAGGCTGGCAGTTTCCACTCCGCGGGTCTCCACCTTCCCAGGGACGACTTCATGCTCAGACCCACCTGGCCTGAGTCACCTCCCTGCCGGCGCGGCCACCGTGACCATCACCACCGCTTGGCCTCAGCGCAGCTGAGGAGGTGGCGTTGGACCCATCTCCGCCTCTGGTGGACTGCATGACCTTGGGCAAAGCATTCCACCTCCCCGCGCCGAGCCTCCGCTGCGCAGCCCCCTCGGATGCACCCCTGGAGCCGTGGGGACGGGGACAGCGTGTCACCAGGGGAGCGCATAGCCCAGAGCTCCGGCTACGAACGCCACGCCGGTGCGTCTGTCCCTAAGACAGAGAAGAAACCACAACAGCAAACAAAGCAAAGGAGCAGAGGTGGGACACTGATCCTGACACGCTTGCTGCCAGCACAGCCCAAGCCCCTGAAGAAGCACCAGGAGCCCCGGGTCCCGAGCAGCCCTGCCTCCGGGAGCCCAGCCAGCACCCCTGCGGCAGGGAGAGAGGCTTGGGAGAGACAGGGGTAGGAGACATCCCCCAGTGCATCCTGCCCTAACACTGGCTAATGGCCAGCAGTTAATTAGCAGGGTTATTACAAGGAACACCTCCACACCTCCCCCCCAGAGGGACCGACTTTGGCCGAGGCGTTTGCGGGGCACAGGCGGGTCTTGCTGGATGCGAAAAGCAAGCATTGGCCCGGTCCCACAGCCAGGCTCTCCTCCCCGAGCAGATGAACTTCTCACATGGGATGCTGCGCTCCCACCGGCTCTCCCAGCCTCCCCCCGAGCTTTCTCCCACGTCACTGGAAGCCGAGCATCCCATGCAAGCTGGTCACTGGGGCGCCCTTCGCAGCCCGAGGAGGGACGGGCACTTCAGTCCAACCCTACACAAGCATACAAGTCAGGTGGGAAGAAACTTCTTAGGAGACGCATCTCTCCCATGACTACTGGGCGCATCTGGCCCATACCTCATCTCTGGGGTGGCCAGCAGGGAGCATCGTGGAAAGAGCAAAGAGCAGGGCAAGCCTGTTTGATAGCTCCCTCCAGATGACACACTCTCACCCTCCAACACTCCATGGTCTGGGGGTCTCTCTTAGAGGTTATCTTATCTGTCTACAGCAGGGTGCAGGCACCCAATTTTCGGAGAGCTGCTATGCGGAGGGGTGAATCCCAAGCAACACAAACAGTCTGCAAAGCATGAAAGCAGAGTCACAGTTCACGGTGCAGAATCCACCCAGCTCAGTGCTGGGTCTGGGAAGCACAAACCTCCCCTTTGCTGGGCACCAGCAACCCTGTCCCTCCAGCACAGCCCCGCGAGGGCAGCGGTGGGGAGCTCAAGGAGACAGGCAGCTAGATGGCAAACACCAGGCGAGGGCCACAGCAATCCCCCCTCCCGGCATGCTTCAGGGCTCCCTCTTGTCCTCCACGGAAATTCTGTCTGCATGAAGTCACGGGGTTTTGTACCAGGATTTCTGGATTGTGCTGCGCACCCAGGGCTGCCGGCTGGATCCGTTCCCACGCACAAGGCTGGCACCCACGAGAGCACTGGACTTGTGTCACCTTCACCGTGCAGGACACAGGAGCACATTTCCACCCCAAACAGAGACAGAGCTGCTCCAGGTAGGGTAAGCCCAGGTTTTCGCTTGCGTGGACACTGCTCTGAAGAAGTTCACGTCCCTTCCCCAGATAAAATAAGGCCGGTGGCAGCCTGCAGAGCCACCCTTCAGTCATCAGCCTGGTCAGTTCAAGAGGCACAAGCTTCCACTGACTCAAATGGAAAGGGGAAGCTCGGCACTGGTGCTTCTGGAGAGACGGTCTGTCTAGGGATGGTTCCATAAGCCACCCCCAAGGTGACCTTTTTCCTGCATGGCATCGAGGGCTCCATCCCCCTCAGCCCTGCCTGGGCGAGAAATGTAATGACCTTACCGGAGCGCAATAAAACGGTGGGAGGATGGGGGAAGCTGAAGATCTCCTCCAGCCTGCCTCTCCTGCTCTCCCTCCCTCCCGGGAGGATGCGCAGTGGTAAGGAGATCTGAGAAGTGCCGCAGAGGGCAGGGATGGAGCAATGGGGGCACCCGACACAGCGCTGCGTTTCAGCACGGAAGGGGGTGAGATGCTCAAGAAAACTGCTACCTGCGCAAGTGTCCCCCATCAGAGAGCCCAACAGGGAGCACTTCTGCGCAACATCCCCACATCCCTCTCCTTGAGCTTACAAGGTCGCTGATGTCCCCAGACTCCCAGCCAGCTGGACGACTCCAGCCCACTGCCAGCGCCGCCTGGGAGGGGAAGGGGATGGAACAAAGCAAACTGGCAAAAAACAAGCAGGAAAGAAGGGCAGACATGGCAATCCAGCGGTTCCTGAGTGCACAAGGCAGCCAAAGGCACAACTCACAGCCTGACAGCCGGGAGCTTGGCAGGGCCAGCGAGGAAGCCCTGGCAGAGGTGGATCTGGAGACCTGGGTGTCCAACAGCAGCAAGCTCTCCTTGGAGCTCTTTGGGGATTTTTGCACCCAACAGAGGTGCCTTTTTGACTCTCTCATGCCCAGGGAGTCACGCCCCACCACAAAGCAAATGGAGGCAAGAGTGACCACACTGTCCCCAGCGCAGGGCACAAAGGCGAGGAGTGAAAACTGAAGGACAGAAAAGATTTGTCACACTGGCAGCAAACGCCAGTGATGTTCAGATGCCGTGACTCAGTTTTCATCCAACCCACCAGTCGATGCAATCAAGTTTCCGTGACAGCGATTTAACAGCAACGATGACTGCTGGCCAGGACACTCCACGGGCAGCAGGAGGATGGCTTGTTCCTGTCCCTGCCAGGGCTTGAACTCTTCAGTGTTAGGGTAAAGTTGGGAAGAGAAGAATAGGATAAAGATCTCATCTGCTGAGCCATTTGAGGTCACCACAACAGCCGGACCTCTTCCCCCACCACGCTCAACTCAAAAGCTGTTTTGAGACAGCAAGGACTGAGCATTCACTAAAGCACAGATGTGATTTCCAGATGTGTGCCCTTCCCTAGACCTCCCCGTGTGCCATTATCTGCGGCAGAGGCCCCAGAGGGCTGTCCCGCCTCCCCCGATAACGCAGGGAGTAGCTGAGGCACCGCCTTATGTCAACTCCTCCTCCTCGCTCTCTCCATGCGAGTCCCTTCCACCCGCCGCACCGTGAACCGGAGAAAGAGGCAGAGTTACCAGAGCGGCTGCTGGTGAAATCAAACCTGCTCTGTCCCAAAGTGGTTAAAAACGGAAACAATGCATTTCTTCTCTTTTCACCAGTTTTGCTCTATCTGCACTAACCATGACCAGACCACTGCCGGTGCTGGCTTCACCCTCCATCGCCGAGGCAAGAGTATAGCTGGTAACCAGTCAATGGCATCTCCTTACAGCACCATCCAACGGAAGATCTCCAGGCACTGAGCAGGTACTACCTAAGCCACACACTGCCTGAGCAGGAGATGTTATCCTCCATTTGCGTGGAAGAAGCAGGAGCTCTTGGTGATGGTCTGCACACCAGGCTCCTCTACCACTTGGGTTTGTTTTTTTCTTAATGACCTCACCTGGGATTTATTTAGTCCCCAGAACTGGAAACCTGCTCCTGCTTGCACACCGACCTGCTCCATGATTCATACCTAACCTGATGTGCCAATGCTCCAAAATTCCATGCCCTCATCTCTAGGCCTTTTCATGACATGCCCCAGAGCCTGAGCTGCTGACCGCGAGAAGAGGCTGACACAAGGCATTAAATGACAGATGAGACACTGGGGGGGAGCAGGGGGGGAATAAAACAATTTCTGCTGCTTTGCTGGGATGTAGACCCAAGTTGTGTCCCAGCAGAGCCCACTCCCCACTGCCCAGCAAGCCCGGGGAGCGTGGCACCACTCAAGGTCTGCTCCGGGACCTGGGACAGCTTTTTGGTCCTCTGAAGCCGAGGAGGGCTGTGAGGTGGCATGGATTAGCAGGATGAGAACTGCAGGCTCGAAGGAGAGGGAGTACCCAAAGCACCCCAGGATCCCGGCCAGAGGAACCAGAGGCGGACGAGTGACGCCTGTGGGACAGGCGCTGGCAGAGGTACCGGGGCACGGCAGCTCGCAGAGAGGAGGCAGCGGGCTCTCTGCTTCTGCTCTGGTGCAGCCCAGGAGCACGGGAGCCTTGCCCTTCGCTTGCGCCGAGAAGGACCATGTCAGGCAGTGCCTGAGCGCTCAGCAAACACACCGAGCCGGTCCCCACCCCACCTCTCCGCCAGCTGGAAAGCAGACTTACGGGGTGCAGATTTGCAGGGCAGGGTGCCAAAGGGGTTAAAGTCCTCTTGGACATCCCATGCTTCCAACATGGCCAAGCTCCCACCTGCAGCCACCCGTTATCTGACCTGGCTTACGGGCTGGGGACCACGTGTGTGGAGACACCCCCCCAAGAGAGGGGGAGGAGGAGGGACGAAGGACGCACCGGCACACGCAGGAGGGATGTCCTTTAACCACCACATCACCCGGCACTTCTGGGAGCAAGTAAACAGGAAAAGGACTCTCAAGCAGCTGCTCTACCCGGCGTCCCCGCGCTGCACAGCCTTCCTCGACACCCCCCCTCGGGGACGACGCTTTCCAACCCCGGCTGGTCTGGCCCTAGCACGGAAAGATGCTCAAATGGAGCAGGATGGCGCAAACCAAAGGTCCCACCCAGCACAAACCTGGGAGGAGAGGAGCATGGCACACCACAGAGTGAGCTGGGGGAAGCTCCGGCAGCAATGGAGAGCAGGACACTGCCGCGTCGGAGCAGCTCACGGTGTCAGGAGGCAGCAGAGCAGCCACAGCATTGCCGCGTGCTGCTGAGAGCGCAGTGCTCTCGCAGGGGACGCTTGCGCCCGTCCTGCCAGGTGCCACAACCCTGGCAGCATCGTGGGATTGACCGCAGCACGGTGACCGCGCATCCCGCTCCTGGGTGATGGGTCTTGAGGCTAGAGGGCAAAGGCAACCTGAGGCAACCTCAGTCCCTGAGGACAATTGGCCCCAAGGGCTGCGGGTGGGAAGGAGCAGCCGCCACACCTGGGGGAAGGCAGCATTCCCGCACACAGCCCCGTAGGGGTGAAGGCTGGGGGTTGCAGAGAGGCTGAGCTACAAATGCCAGGCAGCGCAGCTCTGGGCGCGATGATTTGGGGTGTCAAAGCAGCAAAAAAAAAAAAAAAAAAAAATAAAAGAAGATAAACACGTTTGTAATAGGTTGGGAAGAAAACCGAGCTGTAAGGCACAGTCCTGCCCCTTCTGCCATGGCCACTAGCCATTTTGTCCTCAAGGCCTGTGGACAAAGTCAGCTCAGCAAAGCATCGCGTTCATGGAAGCTCACGTGCTGGACCTCAACCTTTGCTGGGACAGTCTTTAACAACGACAGTAGGGGTTTGCCTGCCTGCGCGCAGCCAGCCCTGGGTCGGGGCACCGTACTGCCAGCACGAGAGCAGACGATTGACTGAAACCTCAGCACCACAAGTTCTTGCAAACAGAAGGTAAGGTAGGAGCTGCAGAGGAAAGCAAGGGAGATGTCTGCTCCCAACTCTGGAAGGCTTTCCACAGCTCTCCAGCCAGCTCAGCTCAGGGCCCCCAGCTCCAAATTGGGCTGAAGAGCTACCAGACCACACAGGCAGCAGAGATGGAGCTGAAAAGCAATCTGAAAATCACAGAGACTTTCCAGAGTATGGGCTGTCAGCTTCGTAAAGCTCTGCTGGTTTCTACAGATTGAGCTGCCAGCTTCTGCTAGAGACTCCAGCCCACGGCCTGTTGGTTTTTGTGTGCTCCACATGAAGACAATCACATGTCCTCCTGCTGTCTGACATATCAAGGTGTTTGATATGTGACGGGGATATATCGAGAGGCAGCAAGGTGCCCAGAGATAAGGATTGCCGGGACAGGAGGGACGAGCCCCACACAGCCATCAGGCAGAAGCAGACAGCCCTGCCTGCAGCTCCACATGTTGGGGCATCTTCAGAAAGGCAGAAAATTCTCAGAAATGAGGAAGTTTCTCATTTGAATCAATGTCCAAAAGCTCAAAAAAAAAAGAAAAGTAGTATTTTCCATGAAAACCAGCTCTTTGTACAACATTAAAATCCTCAAAACTTAAAGATTAAAACAGTTTCAAAGGAAAGCTTTCTCCAGCACTGCAGTTTCTTTGGGAGTGGCCATTGTCACTGTGTCCCGTTGTCACCGTGTCCCCCTCCCAAGGGCTCTCCCGGTCCAGGAGACACCCTCCTGCCGCTGCCTGATGTAACACCTCCGGCAGAGAAACCATGCTCGGCGGAACAGATGAGCAGGGACGTCGGAGCCGAGGAAAAGCCATGAGATCACCCACCCACCCCCACGCACGGCAGGATACAGTCACTGCGCAGAGGACGTGCCAGATATTAAACTGATCTCATCGGCGGTACTGGCAGGAGAGAGCCAGCGGTAGCAAACACCACGACCAAAGGAGCCAATGAGCCTCACAGGTAGGTGTGTGCCGGGATGGTCGCAGGTGATGCTCACAGGAGAGCATCCTTGGCTGTCAGATACCAAATAATTTTCTCCATACAGCTGCAGGTATCTGTTGAACACACAAACCTTTCTTCTTTCACCCTTCTCTAGATAGGTATCCTTCCAGTTGCTCTATTTCAGCATCATCTTCCACCGTCCGCTCTCTAAGCTTGTTTGGCCAAGGGGAAGAAGGGAGGATGCGGAGGGTGACTTTTCAAAAGCATCGGAAGGACTTAAAAATCTAAGCCCCACTGACTTCTGATTTCTACAGCCCTTAAACCTCAGAGCACACTAGAAAAGAAAAAAAAAAAAAGCCTCCACTGACTTAGGTACTTCCTTTTATTGTATACAAGGTTCAGCCGATGGTTTAAACTCGGAACTGCATGGGGTTTTTGTGATCAAAGCCCTGCACCTCCTCACCACATGCTGCAAGCTCTTCCTGGACTGCCTGCACCCCTCCTTCATCATGTGCTTCACACCAGGTCCTGCCAAACCTGCAACGGTTCAGGAACAGGGATGCAGCACACGGGGCTTGCTGCAGCCCCAGCCGGGCCACCCGCCTCTGAGAAGCACTGTCACACATCTCCAAACCCAACCCCCCAGCCCAGCTTTTGGTTGACCTGCCATTAATCAGGGACTATTGCAGTTGGCCCCTTCATCTAACGAAGTATGGCCCACCAACGGTGTGGTCCTGCTGTATTTCTCTGGAGTGTGTCCAGAGAAGGGCAACAAAGCTGGTGAGGGGTCTGGAGGACAAATCTTACGAGGAACGACTGAGAGAACTGGGGTTGTTCAGCCTGGAGAAGAGGAGGCTGAGGGGAGACCTTATCACCCTCCAGAACTACCTGAAAGGAGGTTGCAGAGAGGTGGGGGCCGACCTCTTCTCCCGGGTGACAAATGATAGAACGAGAGGAAATGGGTTCAAGTTATGCCAGGCGAGGTTTAGATTGGATATTAGGAAACATTTTTTCACTGAAAGGGTTATCAACTATTGGCACAGGCTGCCCAGGGAGGTGGTGGATTCGCCATCCCTGGAGGTGTTTCAAAAAAGGGCAGACGTGGTACTTGGGGCCATGGTTTAGAAGTGGTTTTGTCAGGGCAGGTTAATGGTTGGACTTGATGATCTTAAAGGTCCCTTCCAACCTCAGCAATTCTGATTCTAAGTCTCGCAGCTCCCGCCAGCCAGTTTCATGGCCTGGATAAGATGCTCAGCACAAACCGTTTGCAACACCGACCCCAGCAGGATCCCACTTTGGCAGAGACAGAGGAGGTGGACACACAGTCTCCACTTCCAGCAGCTTTAGGAGTTACCATAGACGGGCTGAGCTGCTGCAGCTGGCCAGGGCAGGACACAAGCAGAAGCTTGTGTGATGTAGCCTAAACTGTAAGGCAGTCCCAACCGAGCACTTGTAGTCACAGAGCTCCTGCTCCATCCCAAGTGCTGGCAGGTTCTACATCCCGGCCTGACTGCCCATCATGGTGCAGCGGTGTCACTTGGGTCACTTCCCAGGGGATACAACAGTCCCAGCGCTGCCTGGAGGGGAAGGTCCCAGCCAAAGAGCAGTGCCCGAGTTCCCAGGATCACAAAAATTACATGACGGCTGCACCCTTGGGGCAACTCGGTGGTCAAGCCTGCTCTGCCACGCAACGCTTGGGGACGGGGACCTTAGCGCTGCTCAGGGATGAGGACTTTAGCCTTGACCCTCCCCCAGACTCCTGCTGAGACCGCAGGCAAGCCTCTTCTCCTCCGTCTGCAATCTGCAAGATACGCAGAAGGTCACACGCCTGCTCGCGCGGGGACAGGCGATGGGCATTGCTAACAGCCGGCACGTCTTCGGGATGTTCGCAGTGCGCACCACTGTGATTAGATAACGGAGCTGAGCAAACGCCGCGCTGATAAGAATGACTACCCCCGCTGTGCCGGCAAGGGAGCTTAAACAAAGAGCAGTAAAAAGGTCACAGATTGGGTTGGGCAACCGCTGGCTCAGCTCGGAGATGGGGCACGTTAAAAGTCCTGTACGAAATCCCACGACAAAACCGCCCCCGGAGATGGGAGGTGACGGCGCCGAGCACGCGAGGTGCTCCTCTGCAAAGCCAGATGTTCAGATCCAGCTTACTCAGATGCTCCTCTCACCACACGTGGTGTCCAGCCAACGTGGCTGCCTGCAGGCAGGGAGAAAGCCAAGCCACATCACTTCTGCCCTGAAAAACCTGGAGCGCTCAGGCCCTCGGCGTAGGTGAGAAGTAATCAGTCCGACACTACGCAAAACCCCTCCAGCACATTTTAATTAGTGGGGTTAAAACCCATAAGCCAATAGCTTCCACGTGGCTGACGGGCGAACGAAGGAACCAGACGGATGGGCAACGTGGGTGCGGGTATCCCAGCGGGGCACAGGTCTCCCAGCCCGCCGACCCCCAGCTGCTCTCTAGGCTGCAGAGAAGCTTTTGAGATGCCAAGGGAGGAGGTAATTTGTGATGTGCCTTCCTGCTGCGTGAGCAGGGGGTCTTCTAACCTGTTCCTCCTGGAAGATGCTACCGAGAAGAGAAGGATGACAACAAAGGGATGTAAAGCGAGGGAAAGAGGCCGTTTCAGTTTGGAGGGGAGAGTAGAGCTCATTCGCTTTCCCCGGTTTAACACAAATATCCTAGTAAGCAGGAAGGGGACTGGTAACGACACACAAAAAAACCCTTCACGCAAGAAACTCCCACAGCAGAGCTTCAGCAGGGGAAGCTCTAACCATTACGACGGTCACAAGCCATACTGTCACCTTCCCGCGCCAGCAATTTCTGCACCCCCCAGTTTCGAAGAACCTCGGGAGCGAGGAGCTCCCCTCCTGCCAGCCCCTGCCCGCCGCGAGGGGCCGCAGCCCGCAGCCCCAGGGTGATGGAGCTGGAGGGGGACCCGCCGGCGCAGGAGCCGTCCTGCGACCCAAGAGGATCCGACTCAGAAGTTTGTTTATCCTTGAAAGCCGCTTCTGGCTTGCTCGCTTCTCAAGAGCTCCAAGTCCCTCAGCTTAGTCAGATGGCCTAAAATAAAATAAAATAAAATAAAATAAAATAAAATAAAATAAAATAAAATAAAATAAAATAAGCTGTGCCTCGGTGGACTAATGAAAGAGGCAGGTAGTTGGAAAGGATGAGGTGAGTACGAGTCACCCTTCAGAGTCACTTTGTATTAATATTTCACAGTTCCTGCCTTTTCTTTTACGCAGGCGACGGCTTTTCTCCACCTCCACGGGACTGAGCTCATTTCACTGAAAGCAAGAACGCAACCAAGGTTTTTTTTCAAGGTGGTTTTCTTCCCCCCCCCTTTCTTCCCCCTCTCTCTCTCTCCTATAAAACGAACATCTGCTCCAAATTTTCAGCTCGCTCTCTGAGCAAACTCTCTGAATTTTCTGACGTGTTTCAAGGCAAACAGATCAATTAGAAGCTGGCCTATAACCCCCCCAGCATGTGAAGTTATGAATGTGAGACCCTTTTATATAAAAAAAAGAATTACGTAACACAGGAAGTTTAAAAAAAAAAAAAAGCAAAGCATAAAAGACAACTGACTCGAGGGATTAGCTCTACTTCGCTTTGGGTGATTAACAAAAAGAATAGAAAATTATTAGAGCTCTTCCCATCGTAAAAGCCAGGCCCTCTGCAGAGTTGATTAGCAAGAAAGCAATGCAGTGGTAATTAGAGCTGGCTGAAACCCTTTTGGATAAAAACAAATATTAATTGAAAAAAATTACTTTTTTTTTTTTTTTTTTTTGCACAAACCAGGATTGTATTTTGCGCAGTTTCAGTTTTGGTAAAGTACAGGAGAAGGAGGTGACCACTTTTCAAAGCAAAGGGCTTCCCGCGCAGACAAGTTTGCCCCCTCCTCCCCGTTCCTGCTCACCGGGAGCCAGGGCGCTCTGGAGCGCGCTGAAGAGCTTAACGAAGAGCAGGAGATGGGCCCTTTCCAACAGAAGAGGTTCTTCATCTGGGAGCCCAGCTGGCTGGAGGCCCTGCGCTGCCCGCTGCTGAGTCAGAGCTGCTCACGGAGGGGAGGCGTGGGGGGGACACACGCTGACAATTAACACACAAGGTCACTCTTTGCGCAACGCTCACCAAGCCCTACACAAGGGTCACAAAGCAAGGGGACGAAGAAGAGGGCTGTCACACCAGCAAGGGCTCCCCCCTCCTTCCAGCGCCAACGTACCACGACCCCAACACCTCCCGGCTCGCGGGCAGGAGGAAGGCAAGGCTGGGCAGTTGGAGGGTGGCCAACAAGGCTGGCTGGTTGCCTGTACCTCTCTAGCACGCCTGGTGACACCACCCAACCCGTCGAACACAAGCTACTCCCCAGTCGGTGTCCCTCCAGTCCAATCTCACCGCTGTTAAGAGATGCTGTTCAACACTAAGTGCTCTGTCCTTACGTGCCAAAAGCTCCTTCCAGAGGCCCGCTCAGATCCCGCTCGCTTCAGTGAGTAACTTGAAATTAGGGGATCTTATCAATGCTTATAAATACTTAAGGGGAGGGCGCCAGGTAGATGGGAACAGTCTTTTTCCAGTGGTGCCCAGTGACAGGACAAGAGGTGACGGGCACAAACTGGAGCACAGGAAGTTCCATCTGAACATGAGGAGGAACTTCTTTCCTTTGAGGGTGGCAGAGCACTGGCACAGTTGCCCAGAGAGGCTGTGGAGTCTCCCACACTGGAGACATTCAAAACCCGCCTGGACGCCGTCCTGTGCAACTGCTGTAGGTGACCCTGCTGTGGCAGGGGGTTGGACTGGAGCGGCTCCAGAGGGCCCTTCCAACCCTGACCACTCTGGGATTCTGTGAAATAAAAGACCTCCAAGCACTAGCAGCGTAGCCAGCAGAGCTGGCAGCCACAAACCTGTTTGGTCAAGGGGAAGCTGTCAGACCGACAGCACACCGCTGCTGAGGCATCAAAGGCATGGAGGATGAGGGTTTCCCCAGACCTTCCTCCAGGCACGCTCCTCTCCAGCGGTGGGGTGACCTGAAGCCTGCTCAGGCTCTGCTCCCCTGTAAACTCCAGCTCAGTGTGCACCACAAAGCCACACATCACCGAAACGCAGCTTTTCGTAAAGGTGATGGCAAACAACTGGTAGACTGTTGCAACCACCCCGAGTTCGGAGGAGATCAGAAGCACTGACAAACAAGCACCCAGAGATCCTGGGGAGGCAGCAGCTCCACGACACCACGCCCAGTGATGCTGAAGCTCTGAAATGAGCAGCACCACACCAGGGAAAGGTGACTGTGTGCCCAGAAGCCCTCTCCTCCCAGCACGCTGCAGCTTTAGCCCACGTGCCTGAGGCCACCTGGAGACAAAGCAACTGACCCTCTGTCCCCTCATGTACTGCCTACCACGCAGCAGGAGGCTTCCCGAGTACAGCCACGGGCGCTGTGCTCTTCCCAACTGGGTCAGTAATGGAGCCAGGTCCCCCAGCACTGCCCACCCCTCCTCGGGACAAATACACATCTCATTTCTGCAAAACCCACCAGGTGCAGAGAAAGGAGCAGCGATCCTCCATGCTGGCATGTTCATGGAGATGGATACCTCCCCAAGACATGACCATCAACACAGACATGCCCTGAGTCTGAGACTGGTCTCCATAGCTCAAGAAACCCAAGAACATTCATTACCGACCCATGAACACAGCAGTCTCTGACCTGTAGACCCCCAGACATTGACCGGTGAAGATGCCATTCCAAGTGAAGGAACATCTCACCTCCTCACAGCTGGCTGCTCTCCTCTGCTCATGGCCTCACTCACATTGCAACTTAGGGCCAAACCAGTACTGCCATGAAAAGCAAACCCCAATCTTCCTGTCAGCCCCAACCTCCTGCTCCCCGTGCCGGCATGGCTTGTCTTCATGGGGAGAACCGGGTCAGTCATTGCTCATGGTTAAAACCACCCCGTACTGAAAGCAATGAGCTTGACTCCAGATCACTTTCCCCTCTGGGTCCCACCACGGCCACATGAACGCTGTGCCAGTAAAGGCTGGTCTTCAAGGGGAAGATGAGCCAGGAGGGGAATACATCAGTGTATTTGTCACGTAAAGCGGAGCTGTCATGCACCTGGGTTTTCCTGGGCATCCTTTTGCTGCCCAGAAAGCGCATCCAGATAAAAACAGGGAAGTTGGCCAACAACCTAGTATTGCCAGCCATTGATCGCGTGGCTCTGCCTCGCCTACCTAGATACACAGTCATTATTTGTGTACACAAGCTGATATTTCCACCTGGAGCTCCCACGCTTCTGTCCAGGAAGTGTTAAAGCAAAGCTCGACTTCTCAGCCCTGCGAAGGAAGAGGGGCGAGAGGATAGGTGCTGCTCAGGGCGTTGGGTGACACCAGAGGAGGGGACTGAGGACAGGGTGAGGTGCTCGGGTGCAGGGAGGAGGCCATGGGGAAAGCCTCCGGCATCAGAGAGATGGGGCTGAAGATATGGCAGCTCTTCAGGCTAACGTCCTCTCTCTCCAGCACGGCCCATCTTGCCTCTCGGGAGAGTTGCATGCACTTGCAGGAACATCAACACGCTTTGGGAGGCACCTCCCAGGGAACCCCGAGGCTGTGGCCACCAGCCGGCCAGCTTGCCCGCAGCACCGCAGAGGACCCCTAAGTAATTTTCCACTGAGATGTTTAAAAGCACACAAAGGAACTGGCTGTCCCGTGTTCCCCAACTCTTGCTTTTCTTTTGCTAGAAACCTGTGGATTTTATTATTTTTTTTTAATTTGATCATCTCGGTCCCTGGGACACACTCTCTGCTTTCACTGATCTGCTCTTGGCTCACTGCACAGCACAAGAAGTCCTCACAGCCACCATGTTATCATCATTGTTACCACCAGGGTTTTGGTACAGAAGTTAAAGTTCTCTAAACCCCGCTGAAGTTCAGGTCCCAGCCTTACAAGGACTGCAGCACGTGCTTAGGTCTGCCCACAGGAACAATCGCCCGTGTAGACGTCGGTGGGGCCCTGCGACCCACCATGGGCCATGGACACACGTGGTCGGTAGACACTGCCAGAAACCAGTGCCTCACCAGCAAAACAAACGGGTGCTTTGCCTCAGTTTAAGAACAACTTAAACCCAGGGCCAACGGAGTGCTGCACTCTCCTCCCTCTCCCACTGCCTCCAAGCTCCTCGAGGCCCTGGGAAATGTATGGGAGAGCTTCACATCCCAGTGATGTTAATGGAGGCCAAGGCTCCTTCCAGATCCGCCTGGAGATGCCTCTGGGCAGAAGCCAGAGGACTCCAAGGGTTTTAAGGCAAACCAAAGCCCCAAACTGGAAACACCAGCATTTTGTGGTCCTGCCACAGAGACACGACCACCATCCCCGGCTCCTTTGTCCATCTGAGCCCCCTGGCAACACTAAGGGCATCCAACCTTTCCACCCTGGGCCAGCAGCACTTGCCAGGAGAGATGACAGCCCCTCCACGGCCTCGCTGCGCCCCAGTCGCATCCCTCAGCGTGGGGAAGGCCGCCGCGCCAAGGCCAGCGCCAGGACTTATGTCACATCGCCTTCGTGCGCGTCCCCTCTGCCTCGCCTCCAGCATCGGACAGACACACTGCCCTCACGCTGGTGCGCGTGGGGGCGGGAAAGGTAATTTAAGAGAAACAGCAGTAACCAAGGAAACCAACGCCGAGGTTAAAAGTTTCCCGGTGCGGGGCCTCCCTGCTCTCTCCCCCTTCCCACCCATCTTTGTGGTTTTACACTCAACATTTCTTACGCATCTTTTCCCCTGCCCTCCTCGTGCTGGAGTTCCACGCCACGCGCGGGAACCCGAAGCCGGGAGGGCTGCTCTGCCCCGAGCTGCACCCGCCGCGGCACAGAGCGGCAGCGGGACCCCGGCCCGAGCCTGAGCGCGCTCCACCGGACCCCGTGCCACCATCCTTGGGGCAGACGCGCAGAATTACGTTGCGATATTTCGGGCTTCGTTTTTCTGCTGTTTGCCCTTTCCGTGTCATCTTATCCGTTGCTCCGAGACGCGACCCCAAAAGGGCTCCTGCCTCCCTCTGAGGCTCCTTACAGCTTTTAGGTGCTGTTAGCCAAGGCAGCACCCAGGGGGGGAATAAAAAAAAAAAAAAAAAGCACCTAATTTATCCCAGGGGAAGTTGGATGGCGAAGAGGGATGCGGAAAGTCGGGAGGCGGCGCTGGGGGCGGCCATGGCGGTACCCGACCCGCGCATCCCCCGCCGCACCCGCTCAGCGTGCGGCCCCGGCCGGGGACACCGGGCACCCTCCCCGCCACCCCGCGCTGCTCCGCGGGGAGATGCCCGGCGCAGAGAAGTTGGGGTTTGGGGGGGGTTTTGTTGGGTTTCGGGGTTCCCCCCCGCCCCTTTCCTCCTCCCCAGCCGGCCTCAACGCCCGGCTCCCCGGGACGGCTCCGGCCGGGGCCGCCCCGCACCCATCGCCCCGAGGGATCCGGAGCCCTTCTCCTCCCCTTCCCGCCCGGTTTTCCCGGCCTTTCCCGGCCCTCCCGCACTCACCGGCTCCCTCGATCTTCTCGGAGCCGCGGCTCCAGGTGACCTGCCGCGTTTCCAGCTTCACCTGGAAAGTTTTCCGTTCGGGTCGCTGCGACTTTTTGGAATAAAAAAGGGTCATGACGGTGCCCACCTCCAAGCTGCGGCAGAGGTGGGCCACCTCCGCTTCGCTGGGTGCCCCGGGGCCGCTGCCCGACCCGGCCGCCATCAGCGCCGCCAAACAAAGAGGAGCGGGAGCGCCCGGAGCGCCGCCGCCGCGCTCAGCGCCGCCCGCCGCGCCCCATGCCCGGGGCTGCGGGGAGGAGGAGGAGGAGGAGGAGCGAGGAAGGAGGAGGGAAGGGAAAAGGGGCGGCGGGGCGGAGCGCAGCGCGGCCCCCACGCCGGGGAGGAGGAGGAGGAGGAGGAGGAGGAGGAGGAGGAGGAGGAGGAGGAGGAGGGGGGGGGAGGGACGAACACACACAGAAGCACTCCTCTGGTACCAGGGGCACCCTGCATCCCACTGGGGTGCCAGGGGCACTCTGCACCACTTCAGGGGTACCCTGCATCCCACGCCATGCCTGGGGTACCAGGGGCACTCTGCACCGCTTCAGGGGTAACCTGCATCCCACGCCATGCCTGGGGTACCCTGCATCCCATGTCATGCCTGGGGTACCAGGGGCACTCTGCACCGCTCCAGGGGCACCCTGCATCCCATGTCATGCCTGGGGTACCAGGGACACTCTGCACCGCTCCAGGGGTACCCTGCATCCCACGTCATGCCTGGGGTACCAGGGACACTCTGCACCGCTCCAGGGGTACCCTGCATCCCACGTCATGCCTGGGGTACCAGGGGCACTCTGCACCGCTCCAGGGGTACCCTGCATCCCACACCATGCCTGGGGTTCCAGGGGTACCCTGCACCCCGCAGCACTCTTCTGGTACCAGGGGTACCCAGGTCCCCGGTGTGCCACGCAGACCACAGCACAGTGGTACGATGGGGCCCTGACACCCCACAGCACGCTTTGTGGGGAGCCCTGGGTGTGCAACACACACCCCATGGCGTGGCACGTGTGGGGTGGCCAGCACTGCACCCCACGGGCCATCACCCCGGTGCACAGCCATGGGGCCAAGGGGCTCAGCGCCCCCCAGGGCTCCCGCCAGTGCCCCACCACCCCTCGTGCCCACCATGGGGGCTGTGCAGGGCACACGGGCACACACGGGGACGCACGGGAGCGCTGGTGGTTGCTCTCCTCTCCTCTCTCTGCCCTCCCGGGGGTATCCCCGGCCCTGCTGCCCTGGGACAGGCCAAGCGGGGTGGCTTTTCCTGGGGACAGTCCCCTCCATCCAGCTGCCGGTGGCACCATGGTATGGCGCCTCGCCGGAGCCAGGCCTGCAGCTGCCGCAGCTTCCTCCCCGTAAATCACGGCCAGACCTGCCCCGGCAGGGGAAGCGGGACGGGGTTTGCAGGGCGGCCGGAGGCATCCCGTACCCGGGGGACGTGTCGGGAACCGGGGGGTGCGGGAGGCTCTCCAGCCCGGTTGCGGCCCCGGCAGGAGGCCACACAAAAGCAGTGTTAGCGAGGGGATAAGCGGTAAAATTCGGAAGCGTTTCAGGGCATTTTGCTCCATTCATGTGGTTAAAGCCTGCAATTTCCCTTTCTGCACTGCTGGCCTTCCTCCCCGTGCCCTCGTCCCCATCAGGGCGGGCTGTGCGCTCGGGCTGTGCGCTCGGGCTGCCCTGGGCTGCAGACCGCGTCCCCAGTCCGGTGCAAACACCGAGGTGCAGCGGCGGGCGCATCGTCCACCCCGGCAGGCGACGCTGGCCAGGAGCCGGCCGGCCCCAAGGCGAGCACAGCCCCACCGCAGGACAGCAGCGCAGGCAGGGAGAGGTCGGAGGGGATGTACCCCTCTATAAAAATGTATAGATAAATGTATATATGTGTATGGATACAATATATACACACGTACGCACGTGTGTTTGCAGGCCCATGGCACGGCAGCGTGCGGCCGAGCAGCCCTTATCTCCCCGTCCAGCTCACGGGTGGGTCTGGAAGGAGCATCGTTTGCGACGTGAGGCACCATCACCCCAACAGGGAGCAGCTCCCGCTGTCCCACTGCTCCGCCCGCCTTCAAAGGGACACACGCAAGCACATACCTGCACGTGGGCACAAGCAGCCCTACAAGGCTCATGGTTCCTTCGGGTCCTACCCAATGCCTGGGCACTGAAAAGACAAGCAAGGACAAACTCACCGGGATAAGAACCTAAACCTGCCCTTATAAAAATGACCAGCACACACCAGCACCACAAGGGGTGGCAGGACGTTGGGGACCTGCTCAGCTGAAGCAGAGTGGCCGGTGGGAGCCCCAAAGCCGCCGGGTGAGCCCACAGCCATCGGCGTGGGACCCTCTGTCCCACTCCCCCCGGGGTGAGCCACCGCCGCTCCCGGCGGGGAAGTCGCTCCTTGGTTGTGTGACGGCCTCGCTCGGCACCGGCAGGAAGCAGCCGGCTCCCAGTGGTCTTAAAATAGTTGAGCATTATGGGCACACCCTTGTTTTTGAGGGCAAAACCTGAGAAGGGAGTGTGGCCATCAAAGAAGCAGAGAAGGTAACTCCCTCACTCCCAAACACCGGCTGCTCACGCTGACGGAGCGCCCGCGTCACGGCGTGGCTCCAGCCCTGGAGCCCGGCGCGTGGAGGCGGTGGTTTGCGATGAGGTGTCTGCGATGGATACTTTTTCTTCTCCGAGTCCAACTACACACTTTTTAGCCTTGCAGTAACTCTCCGTGTCCGCGATGCTGCACGCCGAGGAATTTCACAGTTTGACAGTGTGCGAAACCGCTTTTGTCTGTTCGCTTGCCTGCCAGCCTCCTTCGCTGGTCCCGGCTCCGGTAGCGCCAGGCTGCGGGCAATCGCCCCCAGCGCCTCAGGGCAGTGGGAACGTCCATCCTGCTCCTGTGATCCTGTCCCGCTCTACCCTGCCCGGGCTTTGGTCCGCAGTGCGTCAGATGATTTTACTTTTGAAGAAATGCCCTGGATCGTGTTCATCATAGGGCTGCGGCGGGGGGTGGGCTCTGCAAGTCTCCCCTTGCAAACGGGGGGTTTTCCCCTCCACGTCACCCCCAGCACCTGCGGGACCCCACAGCCCCGAAACGTGGGGCACCGATGACCCCCCTGGCATCCTGCGGGATTCAGGGAGCAGCTGCGTCCCCCGCCCAGAAGAGGCGGCAGGCTAACGGCCGGCTGACCTCCGGCTTGAGGACAGCCTTGCTCGAGGGCTGGGGAGCAAAATCCAGGAAAACACCACCCTGAGGCCACCCCAGGGGTGAGCACGGGGGGTCCCCGCAGCCCAGCGTCCCCCTGACGCCAGCGTCTGGGAACGGACGGGTCCCCTCTCCCACCCCGGGCACCGCACGGTGAGAGGAGGTGCCCCATCCTCATCCAAGGGAGCGGCGGTACGTGGCATCCTGCGATCCCCGGGAGAGATGCACTGCTCGCTCTCTTTCACAGTATCGTCAGGGTTGGAAGGGACCTCTGGAGATCATCTAAGTCCAACCCCCTGCCACAGCAGGGACACCTACAGCAGTTGCACAGGACGGCGTCCAGGCGGGTTTTGAATATCTCCAGTGTCTCGTTATTGTGTTCTGCGCTGCCTGGGGTGGGTGAAGGAGAAACCAACCCATGGGCTGAGGAGAATCACCATCGGGGAAGAGCTTCCCCGGCCCTGCAGCGAGCAGGATCCGGGAAAACCCGCAGGGAAGGCGGTGCTGAGCTGCCTCCCGCTCCGGGGTGGTGTGAGCAGACACAGAGCAGCGCAAGGCGGGTTTTTGGTTGTTTTTTTTTTTTGCCGGGGATGGAAAGCAGACCCGCCTGGGGCCGCAGAGCCGGTGCGGATGCTGGCGCGGTGCCCGCGGCGCGCTCAGCGAGGAGCTGGGGCGAAGCCGTGCCCGCAGGCAGGGCTGCCACCACCGCCCCCCGGCACCCTCCTGCCCCTTCCAGGCATCGCAAGGTCCCTCCGGATTACCAACCGGCACTCGATGGGAAAACCCGCTGCAGCTCCAGGTTCCCCGCTCCCCGCTGGTCCTAGGGGAGCGCACACTTTTTTTAATATCCTGAATTCACCTGGTTTCAATTTCCAAGCCCCGAATGCCGTATGACTGCGAGGGGGAGGGGGCTGCGTCCAGCGGGGTTTGCAGCTTGGGCCCTGCCCGCGGGCTCACGACGCACAATATCCAGTTTTAACCTAAATTTTGCCCCCTCCACTGATCATGTCACCGCTGTCTCGGTTTCCCTCACCACCCAACGCCAGCCCTGCTGCGGAGCGGGGAAGCCGTACCGGAGCGGGGGCACCGGGGCAGGCGAGGACCAGGCGCTGCAGCGCTGGGATGCCAAACGGGAGGCGACACACGTTTGTGGCCATTTCTCCGTTCGCACAGGCAGTCAACGGGATCTGGGAATTCTGCATTGAAAGTGCGGGATGTGTGGTCCTGACCCTGCTGCGCCAGAGGGAAAAATACAAATTAAATCCTCCTCAGGTCCCTGCCCAGGACAGAGCCGGGGGGGGGGAGCGCCCGTGCTCCCCAGCGTTCGGAGGGAGCCGAGTGCCTTTTCAAGGGCTGGTTTTTGCACCAACACACTTCTCCCTCCCAGTGACAGCACCCCCCCAGCCTGGGACACCAGCCCAGCCTCGCATCTGCGGGCAAAGCGGGGTCCGACACCCCGCTGTGCCCGGGAAGAAGGTGGATCTGCCGGCAGCGATGGGGAGGTGGAGGATCCCCCTCCGCGGGACCACGTCCCTCCCCGCAGCGTGCGCCGGGCAGGGGGAGAAGCGCACCTCCCCGCTCAGCAGCGTAGGGTACGGGAATTTAATTTGGCCAGGTCTGGGCGCAGGGAGGGAGGGCTGTATAAATAGAAAGGATATTTTTACGGGCTGCATTGTTCCAGGCACGGGCAGATCGGGAGCACAATGAGCCCCTTTCCCTCTCTGCTGGCATTTTCTCCGCTGCACCTTGGAAAGGCCCCAGAGAGTAAACGGTGACGCCTGCCAAACTGCGAGTTTTTGCAGCCACAACAAAGCGCCTGAAAACACGGCGGCGGGGAGCACGAAGCCCCGCTCGGGGACCCTCCTGCGGCCGGTGGAGCCCGAGCCCGCAGCCGCCCTCGCTGGCTTTGGGAGCACTGGCATTGGGATGCCTGGGAGGTGCTCGCGGAGGAGCCAGGGCCCGCGCCTGCTCCCCAAGGACACCGTGCCCTTGGAGGGAGATGGTTGCATCCATCAGCCTCCTCGCCCGGGTTGCCCTTCCCAGCCAGGAGGGGAAGGAGAGGGTGCTGCGCTCGCCCCATCCTCCTCCCTGCGGAGGGCTGCGGGCTGATAAAAGGCAGCGGAGAAACCACGCCAGGAAGAGCTGCTCAGGGCTCCCCACATCCCGATGCTCTCGCTCTCTGCTGCACCGGGCAGGGCTTTTCCCTGGGTCAAGCGAGACTTTGCGGGAGGCAAAGCAAACCGATGCTGAGGTGCGCTTGCGTGGAAACGCACAGCGACCACTGGTCAGGCAGGGGTGAAGCAGGAAGGGTGAGAGCGAGGAGGAGCTGAGCATCCCAAGCTTGTCCGGCGCAGCTCCGCTCTGCTCCTCCGCAGCCGCCCGCGCTGGGCTCCCTGCTTTTGGCCCGAGCGGGGACACGGCTCCCGAGCACACCCCACAGCCCAGGCACAGAGGGTGGACACAGAGAATGTTCCCATCAGCGACACGGAGTAAAGGAAAGCCCACGCACTCGCGACGCCCTTCCTGGTGCACCCGGCTGCAGCGTGTCCTGGCACTCCACCAAAGCCGCCTCTTCAAAGGAACATGAGCCGAAACCCGCCGGGCCCCAGCGAGCACCTTGGCACCCCTTCTCCCTGCCAGAGCTCAGCCCGGCTGCGCCCCTCGCTCCTGCTGCTCCCCATCTCACTACAGCAATGGCCTCCGCTCCCAAGGATGCTCAAACGGACCCCAAATACACACGCCAACCCCCGTTCCTGATGTTCCCACCAACTCACAAACGCAGCCAGCGAGTCCCAGACAGGATCTTTACCCGGTCCTGCAGCCGCTCCTCGGGGTGAGGGCAGACTCCGAGCTTTGCTGGGCAGGCTGCACACGGGCAGGGCTCCAACAGGGACCAAGCAGCTGCTTATTAAACGGGAATAAAATCCCTCAGGCAGTTCCTGCTGGAGCTGGGAACAGGAACTGGGTAGCTCTGCGCCCACAGAGCTTGGAGGGTCGGGCTGTTGGTATTTAAGCGCATTATTGAAGGCAGTTTTGCCTGGGGGTGCACAAATCAACCCCAACAAACACAGTGCCACGCGGGGAGCACAGATGAGGGATCTGGGAACCGGGCGAGCTGATGGACCACCTTGAGCCCCAGCAGCTCATGAGCAAGCAGGACTGCAGGCTGGCACGACAGCCCGGCCAGCGCTCTGTGCCCCTAACCAGGGCTCCAAAACACCCCACGCTGTGATGCTGCAGGACCAACTCCTCCACCCATGGAGGATTTGGCTACGTGACCATACAGACCCACCGCAGAGCCACCACGACTCAACACAAGCAAGCAGCAGTGACAGCTACTCGAACCATTAGGGCAACGCGAGCGGCTGCGGAAAGCGTCGTCCCTTCCAAAAGCCAGCCACGGGCAAGCGCTTCATTCCAGATCCCGGGCACCATTACAAACCCGCAGGCTCGCAACTCACCCCTGATGAAGACACAACTGCTGGGTCAACCCCAACCCACCGGGCCCCTGCCACG
The DNA here is from genome assembly GCA_017639485.1 of Pluvialis apricaria. Lineage (NCBI taxonomy): Eukaryota > Metazoa > Chordata > Aves > Charadriiformes > Charadriidae > Pluvialis > Pluvialis apricaria. The sequence goes on along the minus strand of CM030021.1, from coordinate 5,837,753 downwards.
GCCTCGGCCTCCTCTCTGCAGCCCTGGTCAATCGAGACATCTCGCTGCCGAGGCAGTGCCTGCGGCAGAAACACCACGGAGCCGGGCCCACCAGTCTCCCCCGACCTAGGGGACCTCACGGCCCAGGGCCCGAGGTGAAAGAACAGACAGACACCAACACTCAGTTAAGTTGTAGGAATTTATTTTAAATAACCTACAGTTGATTAAAAGGGAATTCATGATAAAAATAGAAGATACTTGTTGAGGAAAGGCTGCAGGAAATGGTCTTTGCACACACACTACGCTAACAATGCCTCTAAAACTAATGATTATAGCAAAAAAAGGTTTCACATTAAAATTCTGCTTTTTAATTTTTTAAAATTTTTGTACACAATTACAAAAGAAAAAATAAAAGCCCTAAAATCTTGATTATTTTCCTTTTTGGACCGATGCTCATTTCCCTCGAAATTTATTGACCTGTGAAACTTCTTTTTACACAATAAAATCTTTCAAGTAAAAGAGGGGAGTGGGGCTTAGAAAAAAAGGGGGGAAAAAGGTAAAATAGTCTGACAAACCTAAAAAGTAGATATTCTTGAAGTGTACAGAGCGTGTTCAGAACAAAGGGTGATGGGAATGTCATTTGTTGCCAATTTCACTTGTCCTCAAATTCCACACGCATCTCCTATCACACGGCCCCCTCCCCACCCGCTCCCCAAATCTACACGATCTTTAAGATCAAGAAGAAAAAAAAAACCTGTTTAAATATTTTAAAATAATTAAAAGAAATAAAAATTCACATTTAAAAAAAGGAACACTCAAGTCGGGAGGCCGATTTCCCATCACGCTTTGCTCTGAACAAATGTGGTGGATATTTGTAATTCATGTTCCAATGCCACGACTGTTTCAAGTGACAAATTAAAAAAGATTTGGGTATTTCCATGACTATAGTGACAGCTGTAACAGGTGCGTTGGGTTTCTTAAATTTTGTTTATCTGTTAAATTCTGAAATGGGGCAGGAGGGGGAGGGGAAGGGCAGGGGTTAAGGAGTCCATTTTCTATTAAAATATAGAAGTTATTGCAAAACCCTAACTGTAAAAACGCACCAATATAATTGGATTTTGTATACAGTAGCTAAAGATTCCCACGCTCTCAGTGTGATGGTGAATTTGCCTGGCGGAAGGTTGACAAATCCCCCATCCACTTGCCCTGCCTCAAGAGAAAAGCCACACAAACCAGACAGCTAGAATTTGGATCTCTGAAACATTTTTAAATAAGTTGTCCATAGGACAACTGGCTCAGCTCCTTTAGGATATTTCCAGGTTACGCTTTCTGCAAGATGTTGGCTGTTTTATCTGATGCTCACTTGCCCCTTTCCTCCCCCTTCCCCAGCATGTAAGGACAAGTAAGGCTCACAGTTTATCAATCTCCCTAAAAACCAGGCTACTCCCCCTTTTTTTTTTTTTTCCCATAAAATTCAGCTCATTAAAAACAAGTTAAAACTCATAGTCTTCCTCTGCCATGTCGATAGCCCAGGCAAATTTCTCCCGTTGGGTTTTGTTATAAATCTTCTCTATGGGAATTCCCCACTTCTTACACCTGCGGAAGAGGAGACGCTGTTAGATCCCACACAGCCCAGGCACTCAACCCCTCGCTGCGCAGCAGAACTGCCCTGCTCCCCCCCCCGGCACCTTCCTAGCTCTGCTCCTCCACAAGGCACAGCGCCCAGCCGAGCACGACCAGCCGCCGGCTGTTCCACCCTGCAGGTTCGCCAGCCCACGGCCTCCCAGCGCGGTGCTGGCTTTGGCCGGCATTCTGCCTCAGGAGACTCTTTTACAGCCTCCTGGAACCACGTGAAGATACAAGGGAAGGCCACAGACAGACACAGGGCACTGCTCTCAGCCACAGCGCGTGTCTGCTCACCGGGGGAACAAGACGCAAGGGAAGGGGAGGTTCCTTCCAGCACAGCCCAGGCAGACGCTTACCAAGCAACAGAGATCCTGGGATCCAGATAGTTGAGTTTGGAGGTGCCCAAAGCAATCTGCTTGTTCTCCTCCCTGTCTGTAGCCTGAACCTCCAGCTTCATCAGTTGCTCCTCAATCCTCTGCACTGCTTTCTTCTTGCTCTCCACTGTCCTGGGGTGGGAAAGAATCGAAGCATTTAATGCCTAATGCCCTGCTGGGCTTGAGATGGCAGCACTGTGGGAACCCAAAGGGATTCTGCTCAAGGTAAGCAATGCCACCAGCCACAAAGGGCAGCTGTGTCAGCACAGATGGTGACACAAAACACTCAGCACATGCAATTAAGAACTGACATTTTCCACGAGGCAGAGCAGAAATCTTAAGCAGCAGTTTTGTTTTAAAGGGTTGGAAGCAACAGCCTGAACTGTACTGATGTGACACCCACATTAAAACCGGCCCAGCTATCCCTCTGTAACAGTCATGCTGTGATTCTGCTTTCAGAGCTCCCTTAACTCAGCACCCCTGTGGCTGTGCTGCAGAGCCCACACAGCACCCGAGTACATCGTCTGCACCATGGGCTTCCAACGGAGCAGAGCAGAACCCAGGAGAGTGCGTGTGCGGTTGTGTAACTCCTGGCTCCCCGTGAAGATGGCAACGCTGCACACCGGATCCATTGCTCTGCTTGGTCCTGGGCAGCAGGGTAGGTGAGCACTGCTTGGGGCTTAGCTCGGAGGGATGACGCACAAGAGACTAACGCTAACGACCACATCAGGAACTGCAGTGTCAGACCACCCTATAGTGCTCAGCTTGAAGGCCACTTCTTCATGCACAGAATAAAGAGGGGACAAGAAAGCCTGAGGAAGTCTTCCCAGATCCCAGGCTGGGGAAACAGAACACGGGGTGAAGGACCCATTTGGAGCTGAGAGTACTGGGAGCATTGCACAGCCTGGTAACACCAGCCTTACTTTTTAGACTTCTCATCCCTCCGGACCTTGGCATCAGCTTTGGCGCTTTTCAGTTCTCTCCTGGCATCAGCTAACTGCTCCTTCTTGGCATCGATCTAGGAGAGGCAAAACCAGACGGCAGCACTGTGAACAAGCTGCTGACAACTGTGGCAGTCACCCCTGGGCAGCATGACCCAGGGAGTGAGTTTGTGACCACGTTCAGAATCTACCAGCACTCAGAGCCACTTCTGCAGAACAATGAGGCCACTGGCCCTTCAGTTTGCAGCAAAGCCTAGCGTGGTGAAATACTCCTCTCAGAAAAATAAGGCCCCACTCATTTCGTAAGACAAGGTGGCACTGGGAGCTTTCTCACACAGCTACAACCCAGCAGGCAAAGGAACCGGCTTGGCCTGGGGCTGGTCAAGAGCCCCTCCAGGCAGCTTGTCTGCGCCCGCTGTATCCCACCAGTACCAACTCTGTGATGGTAACACGGAAGGATGATCCCTGTTCCCTCAGCAGAATCAGTTCTTGCCCCAAATCCTACAGGCTGAAAGCTGTTAAGACTTCAGGCAGTTCTTCTCCAGTTAAGTTTAGGATTCAGGGAGATTTAGCATTTTTCAGCCTCTGTTCAACCATTCCCCTTAAACACCCCCAAGCTCTAAGATCTAGGGTGAAGGCAGCCATGTTAGGTGTTACAGAAGCAGGGGACACTGCAGTGCCAAACCAGAAGTCCTTATTGTGAAGGTTATTCTAAAGCCAGACCAGGAACAGACCTAACCCCTTTGGACCTCATGGCCTTCACCAGAAACAATCTGCAAAGGAAGAGGTCAGGTCAGAGGGGCATAATGCACCACGTACACAGCCTGCACTGACAGTGGCCTGGGATTCAGGCAACAGGAGTGGATGCCCGTTCTGGGTTCTTTAGGGGACACAAATCAGAGCTAGAGACTGCTGCTCTGAAGTTTCAATGGCAGAACACATAGCTATGGGATGAAGGGCAGATAAAAAGGGTCTGGTCTTGGTCTTTATAAGTAAAAGACGACTCAGACTGAAAGGTGTCCCTTTCAGCTCACTACTCCTCTCCAAGCAGGTCCATCTCTGAGGCAGCACTAACCAACTCCTGACAGGGAAAAGCTTCCGTTTCATCCCAAGTGAAAGGAAACGTGACTCCTGAGATGCAGCACTTGGAGCCCTGCCCCAATCCCAGAGCTGGGCAAGGGTGGGGGTACCTTGCTCTGCAGGTTCATCATGGACTTCTCGAAGGTCTTCGGCGGAGCCCTCTGGTGGTTACACAAAATGGCAACCGCTCTGTTGGCACGGTTATAGGAAAGGATCTTTGCTGGGATGTTGTCGTCCGCTGCAAAGTACAAGAAAGCGGTGAACAAGCGGGTTCTCCAGGGCTGGGCAGGTCCAGCCAGCATCCCCCCAACTCTGCAAGCTCACAGTCACTGCCCTTCCTCTGAGGGCCAGTCTCAACACGGCACTCTAATTAACAGTTGCAAGAACCCGACCGCTTCCACCCTGGGCCCTAACTCTTTCTGGGGCGGTTTCTTCCATAGCTACAAAGACACCGTTTGCCACTCGAGAGGGGAAGCGCATCCACGCTAAGAGCAGAGGACAGCAGGACCATACTGCTCAAGACACCTTTGGGCGCCACAGATCCAACGTGCCCACTTTGTCAAGTTGTTAACGTGCAAGCTACCAGTGCTCGACAGAGAGGTTGTGAATGAGCAGCCAAGAACATGGAGCTGTTACAGATGCATCTGCCTTGCCTGTCACATATAGCGTTTTACGATTAACAGAAAGCAAGTAAGAGATTGGTAAAGGACAGGCATAAACTAGCAGGCGGCACACATCGGTGTGCTCACAAGTCAGCTCTGCCCTGCCCCAGCGCTGGGCTGCTCAACTACCCCAAAAAGATTGTTTGGTAGCAGATTTTCGGTCAGACCTCATCTGTCTGGCTGGGAGAACTGCAACGAGGAAGTGGTGTACACATACAAGACTTGTGGCTAAGCCAAGGAAGCCAGGTCTGTGCTGCAGGATAAAATCTGTTTCCCTCAGAGTTTCAAGGACAAGACTTACGATTAGTGAGCTCCTTGAGCTGCTGCTGTAGCGTGATGGAGGCATTGTAAGTACGGAATACCTTGGCTGTCAGTCCCTCCATAAGGTCTTGAAGATGTTTATTTAAGATACTGGTCTAAGGAAGCAGAAAGGAGATGACAGTTAGCGCTAGAATTGACCACAGCATTTGTGAAATCTCTGGACACACTGTGACGAAGACATGCAGCTCACGGCTGAAGCCTAGTGTGCTCAGACCTCACCACAACAGAACGGCCACAACGTTACTGAAACCACAGGAAAAGTGAACAAAGAACCAACAAGTATGAGATTGGTATCAAGTACCACAAGCAGCCAAAAATGTTTTCTTCAGTATGGAGGTTTTGGTTCCCAGCAGGCAGAGACGTGCCTGTCCCATCCCAGGGAAGGTGCCTGAACCACCACAGTGCTCCCACAGAGCCAAATGTGCAGATGGGGATGGCACCTGAAAATCTGTCACCTCACACAATCGTCTTCTCTGTACTCTGAAAAAACCTCCCCAAGTCAGAGCCAGCCAGGCTCACCATCACCAAAGCCCACTGCTTCAGGAACCTGTGGGCACAGTGGACAATACAAACACCAGATTGAGAGAGACTCTCACTGCTTTTAGGCCGCTCAGACCCGCTCTGGAAGAAAATTGCCACTGAAACCATTTCTGGAACAGAGCAGCTGTTATTGCCTGGCGCAGAGTAAGCCTGTTCATGATGCTCTACCACCATCCCTCACCATTAACTACATGCTTACATTGAGGCGGTCGAAGAGGTCATCCTCAGGCTGCTTGTTCTCCATGAACAGCTGAAGATTCTTAAACACCTGCAGGAAAAGAAATCCAGTAACTTGAGGCACACAGACCAGACAGCACTGTGTAGCAGTAATACAAACAAAGCAACACTGCCAGGGAGCCGCTGAAACTGTTTTCAGGCAACAGTGATGATGCTGGGTGGTACTTCCTAGCAGGGAAAGACCCATCTCTCAATACAGCGCTTGTGTTGAAGGTTCCTCCCGCGCAACAGTAGTCTTGAGCATTCAGAGCCTTTTATCCTCATCCTTTAGATCAAAATTGCATGAGATCTGATTCTGCTCTGGCTTAGGTGCCTAACAGAAAAAGAGACCCCAACGCCACCACCTTTCCCTTACTCTCCATCATTACTCCAGCCAGAGAGACCCCCGAGCCATTTCCCATGGAGTGAAGTTACTAAAGAACCATTCTCATTGCTACATTAAATATTTCATACAGTTCCATCCCAAACATGTCCCATTGGGGTAGGGAAAATAATCAAAGCATCTTTGATTATAGAGACCACAAATCCCAGCTATGTGTGCTCCAAATCCCAAGTTCCCAGCTTCTCAACAACACACATTCTTCTGCTATAGACACCCAATATACAAAGATTTCTCGTTCCACAATAATCAATTCCCCATTGTAAGCACTGAAGAAGACGCACCAAGAGATACCAACACCAATACATTTAAACTGGAAAAATGTTTTCTTCTTGAAACAAAGTAGTAAGAATTCCAGCACACGCTCATTTCTATAGCAGCCATAGTTTGGATTTTTCAGTTATTTTGTTCCCCAAGAGGCCAACTTTTACTGTTGGTTGTTGTTACAATTACTACAGTAATTGTAAATGTGGTATCTAACACACTGTGCTGACTGCAGAGCTGTGGGTCAGATGCAAAGCTGTTATACCCACAAAACCAAAGTATTTTTGGATAGTGCCCTCCAGGTTCATACTGCTGGATGGGGATTTATTCTGGAACGAGGTCAAGATCACAGCAGATTTGAAATTGGTGGATGATAAAGAAATAAAGGAATTAACACTGCCTGGTAAAGAAGTCTTGGTTGGTAGATACACAGGTACATATGCCAGAAGTATCAGTGCATCTACTCTGTTTGCACCGGGGCACCCAAGATCTGGACCTACCCCAGTGAGGGCTCAGCTCCGACATGAGCATGCCCGCTGTGACAGAGAAGCTAGTATCGTAAAAGCCCAAATCGAACTGCCACTCTAACAGTGCCATCCAGCACTGTATTTCAGAACCTTTTATGCTATTACTTGTCATACGGGCATAGAACTCTACCATCCACAGGTGACAAAACCAACCCTGCTAACCAGAATGTGGCCCAAGAAACTCATCTAACATAGCTGTTGCCGCTACGTTATGCCAACTCTCGACAGCGAGACCACAGGGAACAGTAGGAAGATGTTTAAACATCTCATCTGCTGGGTTATTTCACAGCACCAGCACCCTTATTTTCCATGGCACTACCAATAAAAAGGAAAGAACATGAACTGAGTTATTTTCTGGCTAGGTATCTGATCAGCGACAAGGCACCCTGTGTTATTGCCACCAAAACTGTGTTGACCACATTTTTCCGCAGTTCGGTCTGTGTATGTGTTTGTGGAAATTCCTCACCCTCTTCTCAACAGGGACTTTGTTGTAGTATCGGATGGAATCTTTCCCGAGGAAGTCAAACTCAACCACGTATTCCTGGCCGTCCAGTTCAGGATGCAGCTTGATATGTTCTACTCTCAGAGAGCAGCAGCCCACGGTGTCAGCTGTCTCTCCTTCTTCTTTTTCATTACCAGCTCTCAGGGCGAGCTACATTTATACGAAGACAAGAGAGGTAAGCATTTCAAACCATGCCAGTAATGTATAGCTGCTGGACACTTTCAGACACTAGCCTAGAATCAGTAGTGTCCGTAAGAGAAGAGAAGAGAAAGGGGAGAAAATGCATTTGAGTGGATAAAATTGACACTTAAAAATCTAATAAAAATAACCTTAAGTTTTTATGATTTTTCTTAAGTTCTTTAAATCTGTTTTAAATAACACTACAGCCACTAATCTACCAATGTACCAGAATATCTCATTTTTTTTAAGGGAAGTTTAAAGCAAGATGCTTTACCTACTTTCACTTGTTAAGCAACTGAAAAACTGTAAGAGTTGTGATGGAAATCCATTTCAAAATCAAACTGACTTCCACGTGAACTCAACTTGACAGAAAGTCATAAAGTGCAGTTTTTCATCTTCTATGTTCCTACCTCTTCACTGTACACTAAATAAATACACTTTAAATAGGATATAGGGTACTTAGGGTTATATAATTAATCGAAAGGCTACATTTGGCTGCACAAAAAGTGTGTTTTAACAATACTGGCTAAACCAATTTCTAATTTTTTGAAGGAAAACCTTCAGTGTTCATATGAAACCACAATTATTCAAATCAAAGTTCCCTGGTCTACATCAAACTATTTTCAATAAAAAAACTGTTAATTTAGTTGGGCAAGACACCATGCACTACCAGGATAACAGCTCTCTGGAAACTGGTTTTAAGTAGCTTTAAATGCATCAATACAACTGCAGTTTTCTTTACGCTGTGGTGAAAAATTTAGCATAATTATGAAACATCACAACTGCGACCTCAAACTAAAGAGGTGACAAACCAGCAGAAATTCCCAGCAGGAAAACTGAAACAGCTGGAGACAAAAGGCCCACGCAAAGTTCCCAGTAATCCAACTGGGCGATGCTGGAACCACGCTGTGAATTTTGCCCAAACTAAAACAATGCTGCCTGAAATAGCCATGTTCAGTACAATAGTTTATTGCTCTGGATTCCAGGTAATGGGAAGGAAAAGGAGACGGGGGCCTGCCCACCAGGAAGTCTCAGGATACCTTAGTAACTGGGCTCAAATCTGCTTTAGGAACAGACACACAGCATTCCTGAGTGCTGCCAGCAGGACGGGAAAGGTAAGAGGAGTGCGCTGGGGAACAAGCCTTACTTTATCGATGAAGTACAGTGCCACAGCTCTCTGCCGTACTTTCATCTCTTTGGATTTCCAGTCTTCTCGATATTGATTTCGGATTTTATCTACGCACTTCTTCAACCTCCGAGCTGTCTCGTACTTCTGCCAGTCCTTCTCACCCTGCAGAGAAAGTTGGAATACAGTCAGCATCAGAAAGGACCAGTTCCAACCTGCACCTCAGGGCTTTGCAAGTCTGTGTGTGGCAAACGGTCTCACTGTACAAAAGCACTGAGATTTTGCTGCTGAACAGCTCAGCTTCAAACTACACTGCCATGCAGCTGTAGGTAATTCAGATTTCCATGATATTAAATGCATCCACAGAAGCAACTATAAAGACACAAAAGATATGTCTTCCATGCCTCTCAACATATAAATGATTTCCTCTGCTTTATTCAGCTGACACTTATGTTCTTTCAGCTGTGTAATTAAACACCCATAAAAAACGTAAAAGCAACACCAACAGTTCATCATCATTATTATATATTCAAGCCATGGCAAAAAGAGGGCATAAATTCACAAGGAACGGAGATTTTTTCCCCTATACTTGTACGAGAAACCCCTTGTTTCCAATCCAGGAAAAAAAAATCTCTCAAAAAGAAGACGTCATGAGAAGAACTACCCCCGAAACTGAAGACTGTTTATCTTTCAACAGGCTTATCATTGCTTTTCTGGAATCGATCCGTTGACTGGTTATTTGCTCCCACAGCAGGGTTTGTTTTCCTTCAGTCACGAGCTCCTTATCAGCCTTCTCAGCCGGTAGCCTGGCTGTGTTTTTCACAGAATGGTAGGGGTTGGAAGGGACCTCCAGAGATCATCTAGTCCTTCTAGTTTCATTTTACAAATGACTAATTAGCAACGCGTGGTAAGAACTTCACTACATAATCAGGCAGGGGAAATTAGGGCAAAAAAGGTAAAATATCCACCAGAGCAAGTCTGTTCTTGGGTAAACTGCTTCCTTTTAGGTTTACACAGAGTAAAGGATTCCTACTAGGAATGACACAATGATGTCAGCATACAATGAAATATCAAGACAGCTTTACTTCCTCTCTCTCTCTCCTAGCCAACAGCTATGTTTGCTTCCTGGAGACATAACCAGTAAGATGTTTTCTTTTAACTAGATCTTTACCTTAATTCTTGAGCTAGGGTTCAACATGATGTATTTGATAGAGCCTTGGATGTTCTCAGTCCATGACACCAGCCAGGTAACCTTGTTATCGTGCCGGACCTCCTTCCATTTGTGTCCTGGTGGAGGGGGAGGGATCTTGGAATCCCTGCAGAGAATTACAAAACAGCAAATAAAAACTATTTAAGAGACGAACAGTATCAAAATAGAGAAAGTAATAAATACCATCACACAAAGAAAGCACAGGGAAAGAAACAGGGGGAACATAACTACGTATTTCCACAAATAGGAAATCAAGTGAATCAAACTGAACAAAGATCAGAAATGTAACTGCTATCAATATGTATCTGCGGAAGAATTATACTACAGGTGGGAACACACATTGCTAGGACCAGCTTTGATTTGTAGACACTGCAATAGCGTGAACGCTTATCAGGACAAGACTGAAGATAAGCCCACCAAACCTTAGCCTTCTGTTTAAGCAGATGTAGGCTGTAGCCACGAGGAAGAAAATATGTTGACAAGGTTCTACATGAAACCCGTGATAGCCTTGTTCAGTCTTTGTTTGTATGACTAAGTTTCTTATCCATGTAAGAATAAGATAAGCAGCATGTGTATTTCTACATGCTTGAGTATCAACCTATATAGGATTTCAAAAAAGAAGCTATCCTATCTAGAAAGTAAAGCCAAGGTGTGAAGTAGCCAGTGCTCACTTGCTGCAGTTAATGATGATGTCTTCTGGCATGATGCGTCTCTTCAGCATGCCCATTTTGGGATGGTTCCCACGACCTCGGAAGAGACCTGGGGGTTCAATCTTAAAGTTGGCAATCCTCTCCTTGTGGTTGTCCATCACGCAGTAGCCATATTCCTTCAATAGCCGCTCATTCTCCTCTTTGATTTTCTGGAAAAAGCCAAAAGCAAAGATAAGGTATACCCAGCACCACACACAAATCTCTAAATGCCAAGACTTAAAAAATGTTGGTATTCGCACCACTCTATCGCTGAAGAACCAACTCAAAACCAGATCCCTATCACGGCAAGTGCTGTATCAACACACAGAGCAACAAACTGTCCAGAAAAGCATTCACAAAATGCAAGCAGCACAAACAAACCAGAAAAGAACATGTGAAAACTCTCTTAAAACTTGTATTTGAGGGAAACAGATTAAGGCTGGTGAAGGCAGCTACAGTTTTGCCACAACAGAGGCATTTACCTCTAGCCACGTACCACAGCTACAAGGGCAGCCCCAGCAGAGTACTGCTGCTTTATAGTCTATATTCAGCATTTGACATCCACCAGACTTTACATCTTGTTGTTTATGTATAAAAACTCAGACTTCTGTGTTTGAACTCAGCATCAGAGAGCAGGCAGAGGAATGTCTCCAGTCTGCCACATGTCAAGCCTGTGTCAGCAAACAGTCTCATAAGCAGAACACAGTCTCAAGTAAAAATGTGCTGAGATTTCACTGCATACTTCTTGAACTCTAATTATATAGAAGGAAAAAATAAAAACATTGCAGCTCAATATAAAACATCTGACCCATAGACAGCATTGGTGTGCCAGCTAAGAAACTAACAGAAAAAGCCACTTCTGCTCCATTATAACAGTTACCACGGACAGGAACTAAGGGCTCACTCCCATGTTTATCCAATGGAAACAGCAGTAAGACATGGGCTCTCTGTTTTGGTGGGACCCCTCTGACCCCAAAGGCCATACTTCCAGGCTACCAGGCCCCTCGCTCAAAGGACAATTACTGTAGTGTTGCAAAAGATCAACTGGGAACTTGGGGCAAGTTTCCAACTTCCATTGCAGTAAGTCTCAGTCATCCAAAAACTATTTAATTCTCTCCCCACAAGCCACACTACTGGAAAAGAAGGTTCGCTTTTTTGTTCAGAAAACTGCATTACCTGGTATTTAAGATTTGTTCTCTCATTTTATTCACTAATGTCATTGCTGTATTCCTTCCACCATCCCCAATTTTGCCTTCCAAACTCAAGGAGCTTCTAAAATGAAGATCTATCCTTAACTGAGCAGCCACTGCTCGTTATTGGCCAGGGACCAAGGCTCCCATGGAGCTGGCACCTCTGATTCTCTTTATTTACTTAAGCAGGATCAGGAGCCTTACCCCTATCAATATCATTTTAAGTCAGGATGAAGATTCAGCTGTAAACACAGGGCTTTGCCCTACATGAGCTGCACAGTAAAGATTCCTACAGTTAACATGAAAATAGTAATTTGAAAGCTAGTAAACACTGCCTTATAAATGGCACGGCAGGCAGAGGAATGATTACAAAGATGTTTACAAGCCAGCCAAGAATCAAGAAGTCTCCTAGAATTCCCTCTGGTACCTGTTTCTCCTCCTTGGACATCTGTTTCCTAGCTTCCGACTGAGCTTTGAAATACTGGCTCATGTGGGTGAAGTCACACTTGCTGAGGTTGGTGATAGTGCTTTTCTCTTCAGAGGTCATTTCCTTGCAGAAAGAAAGTAGTGTTTTAAGTTTTCATACATAGTAGAGCTTACGCTACCCCAGGCAGTTTAACCAGGAACAATAGATAGGTTCTCATAATAAACCCCCAGGAATTCCCAAATTCTTGCACATGCTCACTCCAGCTAAGGTCACAGAGAAAAGGACAAGCAGCAGAGCACGTGGAGTGTTGGCCTTCCAGCGGTCTGACCTCTGCGAGCGCTGGGCAATGCCATACCGCTTCCCAAAGCGCTCTCACACTGAACAGCGGCTGGGACTGTTGAGGGATAGGGAGAAAAATCCAGTAACCCAGCTAGGAAAACTGTATTAACTGATCTAAAGGTTTGATGTTTTGGTGTTTGAAGTTCTGAGTTTTAGGTCTTTGGTAGGGGTTTCCTTCTAACATAAAGCCGGCTCTTTAACAAGACATGTAACTGTCAGATCAGCTATACCCCTCCATGCCGTAACAGGCAAATTTGGTTGGAAGAAGCCCGACTTTGTTGGTTTAAGATAGTACTTATGATCGGGTCCTTCCTGGTGAAACTACAGGATAGACTGGAAACTTCACAGCTACAATCTGAGGTAGCTTTTAGTCGCCCCAAGCTTTCCTGTGCATGGAACAGTATCCCCTTTTCATTGCCCAATGCTGATGAGACACCAGCCATGCCCGCAGTCATCGCAGCCCAGCACTACGTGCATACCTTTCTCCAGTCTTTGAAAAAGTTTTTCCTGAAGATCTCCTTTGTAGTGTACTCATGATCAAGCATTTTTGCAAAGAATGTGGCAACTTCTTCTGCTTTGGTACTCAGCTTCATGACTTTACCTACAAAGAAATGTTTTCTTTTTAAAGAAAATGGTAAACAGAAATTGAAGCCAGAAAAAGGACATGGCAACTACCTTAAAGGACACTATATTTTTACCACAGAGAAGTTTTTCTTAAGAACATTACACAGTACAGCAAATTAGATGGACAAAGGAAACAGAGGGGCAGAATTGCTTGACTTTCATCATAAACATTCTGAAAAAAGTTTCCTCTGGAATCTAAACATTACCAAAAAAAAGCAATAGCAATCTGATGTGAGACAGGTCTGAGAGACACGGGGCAGGAAGGGGAAAAGGCCTCCTGCAGGAAACCCTATGCTGAGACACCCCAGCGGTGTGGGCACTCCTGGGGAGATACTGCTGTTTGAAGTGAAAGAGGCAAGGGATTTTATTAAATTTCATGTTTTGGCACTCAGACATGTGGGAAATACAGTCTCTCTCTTCCTCGTCTGCCCCCAGAGGGACTCCGCTTTGGAACACCCCTTCTCGCCTTTAGCTATTTCTAGCCAGGAAGAGCCCTTCCTATGGATACACCAGAAATAGGCTGGAAAGCAATGCCAAATATTTAACTCCCCTTCGTTGCAGGGAAACATGTCAGGATTCTGCCAATCGTTCCCCTTGCCGTGGGAATGCACTCCTGCATCTCCAAATCAGGCTCAAAAGCTAGTCTTTCTGAAAAAAACCCTGAGCTTTCAGTGAATGGAGAGGTCGCATTTCAGCTTATCTACAAGACTGCAGTACAAAGTGAAATTGCTGCAAGGGAAGACTTTAAAACACAAGGGAAGGGAGGCTGCTGCACCATCGAAGCTGTGGATTCGACATCTAACATTCCTATCGAGCGCCTTTTCGGTCCAGATTGCATTCCTGACAATAACGTGAGGTGCCAGTGATCCCTGCGAAGGGTTTTGCATGCAGCTCACATCTCCAGTTAGTTGCAAGAAATATTTAAAGTCCTGATGGGCTGGCAGACAGTCAACACCTGTGGATTTTTTAATGACCACTTTACTGCACAAGAGTCAATATAAGAAACACTACTGTTGATTCTATGCTCTTGGAAAAAAATACCACACTTTTGATTTACTACATGTTTTAAAAAGTTGCATCATCTCCAAAATTAAAGCATGGGAGTCAGCCATAAAGCCTTAAGATCTATAAACCCTTAGCAAAAGGTCCTCCCAATGATCTGAGAATATTCCACAATTAAATTAACCAACAGTAACTCTGCCAATTTTTAAGCTGCAACCTAAAATACAGCATTTGTTTGCTTATAACAGGAAATGGGGGAAGGGAGAGACAGCAAGGGAAACGGTTTTTCCAGGCTGCAAGTCTAGCTTGAAAGAGGCTATCGAGTCAGTAACATGTTACGGGGCTAAAATGACTGCTATTTTTCCCAAATAGCTGAAGGCTCAGTCACCTTCATCTAATCACTTTAGAATATACCTCATTGGACTCAATTTCATCTTTTTTACAAAGGTTTGAAAAGGCTCTCAGTGACAGGGCTGGGCATTTAAAGGGAAAAAAAAAAAGAGATATTTATTCCAGAGACATGAATATTAGTTACCTAACTTAAAAACTGAGAACCAGAGAGCACCCAGGGGACATAACAAGCAGAAGAGACCACACGGCCATAACTGAAACGCAACTGCCACCACCTACACTCTTACCTTGCCCTATCTACAGAAAAACACGCAAGTTCAAGCAATCTCTGGGGTATGAGCTTGTTAACCCACAGTCACTCAGACATACAGCCAAGCCCTACAAGACGGCTTTAGCATCTCAAACTCCTTCACCGAGTCTGGTATTGTAGGCACTAACAATAGCTCCAGCAGTCATTATGTTAGACGAAAACAGGCAGTCTCACCGCAGTGCAATCACCAGGCGAGGGACAGATTCCTCCAGTGAGAGCCTGCAGCCTGGCAGCTGCCTGGCCAGCCACAGCGTGATTATTGGACTCTACAAATCATCCTAGGATAATCTTGAAATTAGACAATGCCTTGTGAGCACAGACAGCAGCTCTCAGCAGCTGCTGTGTAAATCAGACATCTGATTTTTTTGCCTAGTTTCTCAAGGAAGACTTATGTCATGGCTTAATTTGCCAGAACCCCCTGCCCACCCTGTAATTGTTGAGCCTATTGATGAATTTCTGCCATGACAGAGGCTGCAAAAATCCCTGCATTTCCTAGATGTTTTGTGAAATAGATGGCTAGATAGAAGAGGACCTTATTGCTGTCTGCACCGAAGGGATAGCTACAGTGCAATTTGCCCCTCTCCTCTTCTCTAGACAGCAGGAGAGGTATCATACATTCTTCAGTACAGGGAAAAAACCTCCAAGTTTGTATTGTGTTCTTATCAAACCCCAAGAAAGAAGTCTGTAGACATCCCTGATCACTATGTTGTTTGCTCGGAGATAGCCTTTAATAGGATGCAAGATGTTTATTTCACTACAGTGCTGCTGAAAATGAACGCCACCTATTTCTCAGTGTTTAACACTGTGTCATGTCAGATGAAAACAGCACGTTGCTCCTGGAAGGGTTCCATCCACAGATGTCCCCTTCACCAAAAAACTACATTTTCATCCATTCAAATGCCTCCCACTTAATTCAATCCTGGGTCAATTTGATCCTTCATTTAGCATGATCACAGGACTAAAAGGAAACACACGGGTCATCAAGTCTGGCCTCCAGCAGGCATCACATCCTATAATCCCTTCCACATGAGCCTCTAACAACCAGTCAGCCCAGCGTATTAGAATCCCACATCAATTAGTTCTACCACACGCACCGGCTAGTGAGTGGGACCATGACTTACACCAGAGGGTTGCGTCCTTGAGGCCAGGGTCATCTCATGCATTCCTACACGATCCTAATCATCTGTATCAAAATTCAATTGTCTTTTATTCTGCTCATGCCACCAAATGATCATGAATTTCACCACAGATGATAGAAGTTGCAATTCATAAGGTTAAAGAAAAAAAGAGCAAGTCTAAAGGTGGCCAGTGATGAAATAACTACAATTATGTATTCTACTGGTTATACGCTGCTACTCTCAGGCATAAGACACCCTCATACTGTTAAGGAACCAGAGAGATTTACCACCATAACAGAGTGAGAACAGGTTCACCTCTGTGTCAGCTTGGTTAGCAGAATTCAGCAGGCTGTTCCTTTACTTCTACAGACTGTTCCTTCACTTAGCCATTGAGGAACTTCTTTTACGCTAACCACTAAAACAAAACCACCTCCTCATCTCTTCAGTCCCCGGAAGAACGCCACAATACCCTGAGAATGTTTATTTCTCTTCCCAGCAAGTGGAAACACAGATTAACTCACCATCATAATAAAACTTGACATTTTCAGGCAGAGGTTCATATGGCGGAGCAAATACAGGACCTTTGTGCTCTAGGAACTTCCATTTAATGCCTTCAGGGTAGCGCTCTTCTTCCCACCTTCAAGAGAGAAATATGAACCAACACAATTTTAAGCTCCTAATCTTTATTTTATTACTACGTGGGTATAAGAGTATGCTAAAGAAAATCAGCAAGCAATCATTGCTTTGCCGGGCACAGACCAAGTACAAATATTCAGTGCACTGTCACCATTTTATTTCCTCCTTTTTTAAAAATAGCACAGCCACGTCCATGAACAGAACACCTTGGGACGCAGGTTATCTGATGACACCATAGTCCTCACCTCCCACTTGCTGCTCTTTTCACAAAATCATAGAGTTGAAAAAGCTTAGAACTTAAGAAAATGAAGTCAGTCTTGTAAAACAGCTAGGATCATGCCAAATTAGAGTCAGCTGTGATCTAACATCAGGTCCAGGATGCCTGCTCAGCAAAGCCAAACAATTATAGTATATTATGCAGCTGCTTTCAGATGTGGACAAGTATGCCATTAAGGGCAGTGATAAAGAAACAGATGTTCATTTATGACCTAAATGAGAACAAACCTGCTTGGACAAGAAAGACTGAAACCTACTGTGTCATTTTACATTCATTCCAATTCTTTGGGTAAGAAAAGCACACTTGAAGAAAAACAGAGTAGGAAAATTGCAAACTTGCCTTAAAGCACCTCTATAAAAACGTTTTGCAAATGATGCATTAGGTATCACAACGCAGCAAGGCAGGCGCCACCAATCCCACATTCCAACTGAACAAACTCACAGGGTCAGCAATTCATCTACAGCGAAAAGGGTCCCGCCAGGCCAGTATCCTCCCCCCAGTTCCCAGTACCCTGTGCCCAAGCCACTGATTCCTCCCCACACTCCTCCCCTTCCCCCTACATTTCTTTCATGATTACCCGAACATTACTGCTACATGCTGCTGGCATAGGATTCCCCGCTGAGAAAGGCTATTTCACCTTAGTGATTCATCAGCTGGAAGACCATTAACCTGTCACAGCACTCAGTCTCTGAATTGCCCAGGCAACTTCGCTGAGCAGCCGTGACAATAAAAAAAAAAAAGTTTAAGCTTCCCTCTAGTGTCAGCCCTAGGGAGCAGTCCCATTCTGGGTGCAACAGCAGCTGAGGAAAGACATGTACTGCACACATCTCAGGAATTGTGATGCACAAATACAGATCCTTTCATCCCCACTGAGACAACAGGGCCACTGTACAGAAGGAAAAAAAAAAAAAGAACTTCCACTAGAAGACACTCAAAATGCTTCCCTGGTGCCTGTACATCAATAATTTAGGAACAACAACAATTGTATGGGACACAGTGCTTTGCCATAGTTCAAAAAGCACCATCTTTGACCGCAGCACTAGACCTGACTTTTTCTTCTGCGAAGCACAGTTAACAGCAAAGCACACAATCCCAGCTACCAGTACAAAACCTGCATGCTGGATTTCAGTCCCTGGCTGGGAAGACGGCTGGAGTAAACTATGTTGATATAAGAAACTAATATTGACATTTGAAGTCTAGATCCCAAATATTTACATTCCTAATGAGTGTTTTTTAAATTAATTAGAAGCTAGAAATCTAAATATTTTGTCAAACACAGGCCTAGGTTCTTCCACCCAGAAGCTCCTTCCAGCAAAATAAATCCAAACCATTCGCCTTTCCTCCCAGCCAGAAAAAGGTTATCCTCTCTGAAAACGAGTATTTTTATTACAGTAAGAAAAAAATGAGGGGATCATTCACAGTAGCTACTACTTTCCAGGACAGGTTTGTCATTCTTGCTTTTCAGCTGTGGCTTTTTAAGATTTATCACTCTGGTATTTACTTGATGAGAAATTCTGTTCCTCTACCCATTCCTGTTCTTTTATAAAGGACGCATGTAAAAGGAGTACTAGAAAGGTAATAATTATATAGATAGCTGAAGCACATTGTGCCTTTTGGGAGGGCTACAAGGAAACACGGGATCTACGGGGTGGTTTCTAAGCCCAAAGCTACCACAAAGTTTGCGACAAAAGGATCACAAACTCTTCCCAATCCCACGTCCACCTTCCTAAACCTCATCCAGAAGCATTAAGACGAAAGGTAAAAGTGAGCCTCCTGAGGTTAGCCCATTGTTCATCCTCATTTGGTTTTAAACAAAAAAAAAAAAAAAAAAAAAGCACTACAGCAACACTGCCCAAGGTAGCTCCTTGTTCTAAAGCAACGTTCTACAAATAGTTTTATGGGAGCAAGGAGGATGCTGCCTATTAGGAAAACTGCCTTACTCATTCCAGCAGAAATTGTGCTAATCAGTCATACAGGTGTCCTCAACTAAATCCCGTATCAAACCTGTCTAACAGTGCCAGGGTGGCTCAGGAAGGTAGATCTGGGGAGGGTTTTTCAAGTGGAATGAAAATAGAAAAGATTCTTCGGAAAAAGCAACAGAATAAACCTCAGGGATATGTTATTTCAAGGAAATGAACTTGCTATAACACAAGGTGTTACTTCTGGTATCACATATTCATATATATCAAGGTATACTTCTGGATCACATATTCTTCACACACCGACAGGGTGTGAAAATGACCTCTAAAAGAGCTCCACATGGTGATGAACGAGACCAATGCCTTGGGAACGTCTAGCATCAAGTATTCACATAAGTGAGGAGGAAAACGCTCAAGGCAGCAAGCACTTGAGGAAGCAGCTAAAAAAAAAAAAGGGTATCAGACATTCAGAAAATTGATTCAGATGGAACATAAAATGCCCTTAAGAGACACAACTGAAGTACAGATGAAACCCTGTCCAGCAAAGACACGCTATACAAAGCTGCAGATGGACGACAGGAACATCAGCAGAAGGATGCAGTTACCTACTGCCAAATTTTGCACAACATGCTTTCAAAGGCAGTTTTCCTCAGCAGTAAGCACAAATCGCAGAGCTTAACACAGCTACCCCGGACTGCGCTGCCAAGGCAGGTGAGGGGAGAACAGTGTGGCTTTCCAGTAAAGGGTTTCTGTTGAAGGATACAGACTACAATAAAAGGGAGCTGTGATAACAGAATATTAAGTTAGACAGAACCAGCAAGGGCAGCTGAGACAAAGCCAAAAAGACAACAGATCCTTAAGGCTTAGAGGCCTTCTGTAGCTTCCTATTGCTTCATGTTCCCGTAGTTTGTTAACGTCAAA
This sequence comes from Pluvialis apricaria, assembly GCA_017639485.1. Taxonomy (NCBI): domain Eukaryota; kingdom Metazoa; phylum Chordata; class Aves; order Charadriiformes; family Charadriidae; genus Pluvialis; species Pluvialis apricaria. Next base: position 5,818,002 of record CM030021.1, on the reverse strand, counting down.
GCACGTTACAAATATGCTGTCAAAGGTATCAAGAAAGAAGCGGACTGCTCAAAAAAAAAAAAAAAATCCAAAACCCCAAATCAGGATAGTTTTGGGAAGGGGCATGAAAACCAAATTTCTAAGAGAGTACACAAGTATGAAAAAAATATGGTAGTGCTGATGTTCTGAGGAAGCTGTGACAATCAAAGAGAAATATGCAGACTATAAACATTACAGAAGAATTTTTTTCTTTTTAAAGGTGAATCAATAACAGTGACAATAAAGGAGTAAAAGACTGAACCTGAAACAACCGAAGAAGATTGCAAAGGCTTTCCCCAACACTACAGATCTATTGAAAATAGCCAAATGATCTGAGAAAAGAAAACACTCATGGACCCAAAAGGTCATAAAATTACATTACAGGTGATTACAGGAGTGCAGAACACACAGAGGCTTTTGAAAACCACATATGCATTAAACTGAGAGAAGTACTAAGGTTCAAACTTCAAAACACACAAGCAACAGCTCCTCAAGTCCAGCAATAACAGTAGCTTAAATTACCATGTATAGGTAAAAAAAATCCAGCAGGTTTCTTACACAGAGCACTACGGCTGCAGCACAGGCCGGTCTTCCAAATGAACTACAAAGTTCAGATTTATTTTAAAAAAGGCTCTAAAAAAATTGAAAAGTGAGTGAAAGCACAACTTCAGTTTCTCAGTGATGGTACTTTAGGATCCTGGGCAAGACAAAGTGCTTTCCATTCAAAACTTATTTTCAAAATTCATCTTCCAAACAGCCCAAGTTTAAGGTCACTTAGTCAAGACTAACGCTCATTTTTGTGCCAGAGGCAGGAGCAGTTTTGAGAGGCACACAGTTGACATCCACCTATGACGACACCCCCTCACGTTGTACCCTCTATACAACACAGGTAAGAGCTCCTAGAATACCAGTTAATACATCTGCACATATTTATATATTCCTGCTGATATCCCAAGCCCACAAGTTTTCGTATTGCTCTGAGGAGTGTCAGCAAGGAGTGGGTTCTGGGCACAAGAACACTGGTATATGATCATTGTGGGTCGCCTCTACATTCTACAGATGGAAGGAAAAACAAAAACAAAACAAAACAACCAACAACAAAAAAGAACCATAAAAACCCTTACTTCTTGTTTTAGGTATACCAAAAAAGGTATTCACTTCTACTTCAGAGGATAAACAGAGCGAATGAGACATTTATTTAGAGCTTACCAGAGCGTAAGCCAATTATTCAGAACAAATCCTCATGAATCAATGAAAGAAAGCCAGATGTGCTTATTCAGTCAGCATGGGAGGTAACAGGGAAAGTCCAGGTGCAGAAGGTGCAAAGCCTATGTCTTTGATGTATAGTTACCATTTCCATTTTTGCTCCTCTTCTTTTTTCGGCTTCTTTCTCTTGTCCGCTTCAGGGACTTTCTTATCTTTGCTCTTAGCTTTCTTTGCTTTGCTGTCCTGCAAAATGAGTAAGAAACTGTTAGAACAAGCTACTGTATTTCCCCCCTCCCTGAAAAGATATTTTAAAACTAAAAAGACTGTCTCTCTTGGGGTATGTAAGTTTGACCACAAACAACTGAATTCCTGCGGCCTCACTACATAAACGCACTCTTAGATCATCCTATTAAGTCAAAGTGTGCTGATGATGCCACTTATGTTTTAAGCCAAATTCTTTCGCTTTACACTTGGGACATGCTAAGTGCACACACAGCCAGTTATTCTGCCTCACCTGATAAGCAGCAAGTCTGGGCCATAGTAACATGATTGCTCAGTTATAGAAACACCCTCCTTGGCCTGCACTAGTGTATCTAGTCTGGCAAATGCTACAGAGCACACTTACAACGCTGTGAGGTGGCGTCTGGGAATGTACTGGTACACACTCACTACAGAGACACTTGCAGTGAATTAAAGGATGAACTGCGTTGCCAGAGGTGCTTGCAACAAGTGCCTCACAAAGGCATCTTTGCTAGATGTGCAGTTCATTAGTCTCGAATTATGGCTAACTTCTCTTCGCCAAGTCCCTCTCAAAAGAAATTTGCACCCTAGGTTCCATCTAAAAGCTTTAAGCGTCTTTCTAGCAGCTGATCTCGGATTTACCTCCTATGCTTCTGAACTGTGCTACATCATCTGTGCAATTACCAGATGTTGTTAGTAAGGCTGCTCTACCCTCTGCAAGCTACTTAACAGAAGGACTGTGAATTGCCTGGAACAGGCTGGAAGTTCACATCCTACAGGCTGCTTCTCCATCCGTTGTTTTAAGAGTAGAAGAGAAAGCTTTCCTGACTTTTTATACATTATGGCTCACGTAAGTTAACCTGCCACCATAGGTGGGGGTCTATCACGTGCAGCTTTGTCCCAGACTGGCCCCTGCCTCCTTACCCTTGAATCAGATTCCCCCAGCTCTACATAATTCAACAACAAATTGTCAGCCTTGCTTTTCTTGATCATAGAAATAAATGGGTGTTTCACATTACCTCTTCTTCCTCTTGTTTCCTTTTCTTTGCTTTCTTGATATCTTCTGTTTTGATTTTCTTGGGTTTGTACTCAGCACTGTAAGAACAAAAAGACTAGCTGATGAAAATAATAAATCTTCCAGTACAAAAAATAAAGAGGTCATACATACACAAAGTTTGTGTGTGCAAGTTTACAGTATTTCTGACACATTTAGTTTCTAAAGAATATAATATTATGCCCCAATGTCTGAAGACTGAATAATTCCTATCCAGCAAAACAGCCCCTGCAAGTTTCATACTGTTGAAGCAAAACTCTTTCTTGATGAAGAATTGATTCAAAAGCATTAGTAGCCACCCAGTGATTGCATGGGATGGGATAAATGGGTAAAAGCTTTGTGGCATGTTCTACCCCTGACTCCTTTTCCCATCATCAGTCTGGGATCTGCCAACAAGGCTCACTTTTTGCATCCCCCACTAGTTCAAACAATAGCAAAATTGACTACTGGCAAATTCTTAATCTTTCCATTGCAGACATGAGATGGGAGGTCACAAAAACTTAACAGAAGGCAGCAAATGATTACACAAAAGAGAAGATGTCACACCCATCTCTCTTGGAAACTGAGAAATACCACATACGGACAGAACACTGCTATGGTTAAACCCTGCCAACCCCTTTACTCCAGACTGCTAAGAAGGTCACACTATCTAAAGAGCTGGATGCACACAGATGGTGACAGATCTCAGCGTGGTATAACTGGGCTTTTATTTTATTGGGTAGGTTACTAGATCAGGCAAACATCACGTGCATTTTCTTTTTGATTTAGAGACAAAAATCCTCAGCATAACCCACAACATATTTAGACTCCAGGCGAATCATGCCAAGCAGTGCAGGCAAACCTCCCCCCGCATCCCCAAACAAGCTGACAATGCATTTTCTTCCTCTTGTGCAGTCATTTCCTCACCCAGCAGAAACCACTGCAGCCACTTAGCTAGCATTAATACCTCACTTGCTCAGATTGATGTTTTACAATCTTCATCCGTGTCTTTACCTACCTTCTGGTTTTTTTTTTCTTTTTTATTTACTAGCACTGCAACATTTCACAGCACCATCTGCAGAACCAGGTAATAGTATTTTGCCTTGGACACCACAAATACTATCCTTGTCCTGCTCAGAGAACTTGTAACAGCATAACGAGTCTGGTCTCAGACCTCTAGTCACCCATCTAAACAAGTTTGTACTGACGACCTGAAATCCCACCTGCTCCCTCAATGTTACCTTTTTTAAACTAAAGCCAAACATCCAAATCACCAGCACCCACGCCACTTACTCATCGTCTTCTCGAGGTCTCTTCAGGGGTTTGGAGTCCTCTTTAGGAGACGCATAAAACCCATCATCATCTGGTTCATCTTTAATACGTGGTGGACTACAAAAAGAAGCAAAGAAAGGTGGTTCAAACTTCAAAAAGGAAATTTCTTGGAATCCAGAAACAACTCATGTTTTAAGAAATGATGGTCTGCAAAACGGGCATGTCTTCCAGTCCCGGGACGTGTTGTCATCCTACAACCATACAGACCTCAGGTGTGTCATTCTCTGAATATCCACAGGACAGCACAAGGAGAGAGTCTTTCAGCATCTACATATTTGCCATTTCTCAAGCAACATCAAGATCAATTTCAACTGCTTAGATTTCACTGCGTTTGTTTGAGCTTTTGAGCAAAAACTGTAGCTTCCAACGCTTTCAAACATTCTTAAAACAGAACTGAAATGCATGCACGTGTGCAGTCAAATAGAGAGCATTATTTAGTTTCAACCTAATATCCTTATTGAGCCTGATAAGACAAAAAGATTATCAACTAAACAAAGATTTGAAAGCTATTCCCCTGAATGTTTTGCCAACTAAATAGTAAGGCATGCGAAAACCAGAGAAGGAAACAAAGATTTGGCAAAGTTAAATTGATCAGTCTCTTTTCACTATCCAAACTGCGGGAAGCAAATAATCCTGTCCTTTTCAACAGACCGCAAATATTAAATTAGGCTCAATGTTTTCAGCCATCATGTCCCAAGACACCAGTAATAAGAAAAAAAAAAAAAGGGTATGAGTGCAAGAGAAACTATCCCTTTAAACAAATTCATTATTGCTAGATTTAACAGAAGCATTTAACTTATCTTCATAAAGAAAAAGATGTCCCAAAGAGTCCAAAATTACATTTTGAAGCACTTAGCGCCGCTCCACTCAGGTAGAAAAAGTAACAGTGCCATCTTGGGCTTTCCTATTCATATTCAATCAGCAATTTCTATATCAAATTGACTCAGTTTCCAAGTCAACATGCAGATTTTGCAATTGGATGGAGTGGGAGAAAAAAAAGCAGCATTCTGCTTTGTAGATCACAGTCAGCAAGAGACATTCTGGAGTCTTATTTTAGCTGGTAATGTGTCCATGAAGCAGAACAAGGCAGTTTGCTCTTTCACAGCTCTAAAGCCACTGCAGTGCTGGCAGATGCAACTCAGGGGAAACAGATACGTGCTGCTATAAGAAGCCATTTCTGTGGCATCGCCTATGATTAACTAAGACGCAAGTCTGCAGCACGTAGACAGTTGCAAAACATCTATGGAAAAAGAAGTATTTGTCCCATTTAATTTATTCTCCCTTCCAGGCAGGAATCTAGAACTACTGTTCATTAAGCTGCTAGGAATTTTATCTAGTCTATTTTAACACTGAAATATTTTGCAACATGCTGTAATAGCGGGAAATAAAGTATTAAAAGAAAGGAGCTGCATGACCAAGCTGAACCTTGACTTGCATTGTTCCCAAGACTCTAACACTGCTCATCCTACCAAGTCTTAAGGAAGAAAATCAAAACCATCTGAGTGAGGACATTTTTCTCTGGTGAATTTGTAAAAGAACATTTCAGCAGGAAAGAAAGGAAAATAATTTACTCTCAGCCAGCTTTTGGCCCTGAAGAAGGCACAATTGTGATGGCTCCTTCAGGCTGTTCTCAAACACACACAAAAAAATGCTCTTGGTCCTAAAAATGACCTAGTTACCTTGATATGAGAACACCCAACGTCCCTGTCAAGATTAGCATATGCATGCCATTCTGCTGAATAGTAGAGGCTAGAAAGAGTTATTATTAACTGTCTCTACACCATGAAACACCGAAACATCATTGCTTCCTATTTCCAGAGTATCCCCAAAAGGGCCTGGAGAGGGCGCCTCTTCCCTGTGCCAAGCATAACTACTTAGTTTGCATTTTTAAATATGAGTAAGAAAATGAAACAGATGGAGGAACTCATGTCAAGAGGGCACATTCAAAATATGCAAAGAATATCTAGTAGGCATGGACTAGACAAGTGTTTTCTCCCAGCCTCTCTGCGCTCACAGAACACAGTGAGACTGGAAAGATTTATTTTAAGTGGATTCATAAAACTGGACACACGACTGAAAGCTTTTCTTGACTAACAGATATGAACACACGCATCCGCCATACCACAAACCTCCAACAGGTCACTGGACTGGATTTACTACCGTCATAATAACCAATGGCTGGATTTAAACAAGTCACAAGAGATCTTAGTCGGTCAACTATTATGAAAAAGTACTTTTCTATCAATTGCCCACTTCAGGTTTTTAGTAAGACTACTTAGTGATGACTGATACAAGACCTAAGTCCAGGAGCCTCTATTGCTAGCAGAAATTTAGTAGAGTGGGACATGTAGGCATTTTCTGAAGGTACTTCTGATTTTACACAAGCGCCCTCCTTAGTTGTCACTCCCCTGCAAAGGCTTTAGGCTGTAGTCACTTACAGAAGAGACGCTCAAAGGCAATCTGGACTGTCTTTACAAAGCCCTGTCTCCAGAAGACTGCCTGCAGGGTTCAAGTACCAGTTTTACAACAGAGATTCTTTCAACTCCAGTTACCGATGTTTCCATAGTTCAATCTGTCCTCGACAGAACTGAACTGTTTAATACTTGGACAAACCCAGCATGTGCAGGTAGATTCCAGGTATTCAACAGCTCCCATCTCCAGTTACTAAGTAAGTAGATCAATTACCAATTCCCGTAATTGAGAAGACTATATTGTCTGAAGCGGTCAAAAGCATTCCAGTTTTTCCTCAAGACCAAGTAAGGAGTCAAACACTGAGCACCTAAAAAGACAAACTACTACTTTTTCCAGATCGTAGATCTGATTTCTTACCTGGAGAAACCATTTTCCTTTTCTTTCTTTATTTTTATATCACCAGAAGATGATTTCATCTGAAAAACAGAAAAAAGTAGCAGCTGATTAGCACTGCCCAGAGCACATCATGTTTTTCCAACATGCAACACAGGCAGGATGTTTAACTTGCGGAAGGAACCAAAGGGCACTGTGACTATATCTTCATCCTCTGTAGCCCTCAGTAACCTACACGACACACCAAAAAGGCAGTATTTTCTGTAAGCCTTAGTCAATTCAGTATTTTTCTGGCCCTCCAATTGCTTTAATAGATTGGAGTTAAGTATATAGTCTGTCTGACTTGTCTATGTTTGTCCTTGCAGGGAACAAATGTGATCTAACAGATTTTTCTCCTTTGTCTCTGAATCTAAGCTTGGCAAAGGGAAAAGTAACAGAGGAAAAAATGTGGAGCCGGTGGACACAGCTCTACTATGGAACTGTTTCCATTCGCCATACCTGCAGATGAAGCCCTCACAAGTTCATATGTAGCACTCCACAAAACAAGTCTCTAGGTCAGCATTGGGATAGTTCTCTCCAGGTTGATAAAAGCTTGGAAGCATAAGCTACATCTAACCTACTGAGTTTGTACCACTCAGTAGTATAAACCAGAAGCATCTCTTGTCTCTCCCACGGGGGACACCTACCTTCTCTTCCTTTCTCTTCTCCTTGTCTTTATCTTTGTGTTTGTCTTTGTGTTTCTCTGAGCTGCCATCTTTGTGTTTGGTTTTCTCCTTGTCTTTGTGTTTCTTTTCCGAGGAATCTTTGTGCTCACTGCAAGACAAGAGAGCACGTTTGCAGAAGGGAACACAAGGAGATTTGACCAATATAGACAACTTCCAGTGGGTAAAAAGTCACAGGTTTTGATGGTTACAAACCCTACAAAATAAGGGATCACCTTAACAGGAAGATCCACCAGAGCCTCCTGTCACATCATCCATTCTCCTCTGGAGGAAGAGGAACAGGAGAGAAACATACCACAAAGGCACAGCTGCCAAGCGCTCCCCTTTAGGAAAACCCCCGTCAGCCTGGATTGCTGAGGAAATCCACAGCTGCTACACTTAAGAGCTCAACACTTTAGGCTGAATTCCCACTGTCTCTGCTTTTCCTCTTTTTTCTAGTCCATGTAAAAGGTCACTGGAATAGAGCCGCCGCTCCCATCAATGCCCATGTCAGCTTTTGCTCAGACAACAGTTTGTCATTGTAGCAGCTCTCATCTCTGGAACTTAAAGAGAAAACCGCTGATCTCTATTATTCCCAAACAGATGGGAAAACCAGAGCAAACAGGATATGTGATGTCCTTGTGTTTATGCAAAGTCAAACAGAAAAGGCAGGAATAACACTGCAGTCCTCAGCCGGAGCCGTTTCGTCAGCTGCGCCTCACCAGCGTGGTCAGGCCAGCTCTGCTCGGCTGAGACGACCTGCCATGCAGGACGGGGACCCACCAAAGGTGTTGCCACGCGACAATCTGGTCTGCCACTACTCAGAGTCTGGTGCTACAGACAGCGGTACTGAAAGTTTAAGACCCAAAATTCTTTAGTCAGAACAGGAAAAAATGCCCCCAAGGAGAAGAAATCAACCTTTTTTTTTTTTTAAATTTTGTTTCTACCCCCTTCTTGATTTCTGAGACATTTGGATCACATTTTCAAGTGTCAACCAGAAAGACACATGGCTATTTTCAAATGAAAATGAGTTTTCTCACGGAGTGACTTGACCCTTGGAGCCAGAAAGTGAGGAAACGCTCTCAGGAGACTCACAATAGAAACTGCAAGAACTGTCCACGAGGATTAGCAGCACTGTTGGGGAAAACCCAGCATCAAGCCTGTCAGTTCCACAGGCCTTCAATACACATTTATAAGGTTGTGTGGACTCCCTGAGGTCACCCTGGGCTTAAGCAAGCCAAAGGCATGGTGAAATCAGGCTCTCCTCTACGGAACATGGTTAGGCACCAAGCAGGCTGCCTCCCTTGCGCTGGCAGTTCATGCACCTCCTTCCTCAGCACTCGACTCCCATCACTACTGCTCTCTGGGACACACTCTGCTTCTCCTTAGGACTACGCAATGCAAGCCAAAGCTTTACTACAAATAGGAAGCTTCCTTATTTCAGCTACTTCGACACTCAAGTGCACGCGTAAACCAATCTGGGGGAACGTAGCCCTGAAAAACAGCAAGCCTGGAACGCCAGGTAAGAAAGTGATTGTTAAAAACAGTACATGCTTCAAGTTTTCTATCATAAAAAAACAGACTGCAAAAGGGTTGGACGTTTGACAGCTACAGAAAGCAAGCAGCACGTTAACCAGCTCCCATAAAGCTTGCGTGTGATTAAGAGGAAGGCAACCACAGTCACAAACACGCCAACCTCCACCCAGCTGTAGAACTGCAGAGTAAAGTCCAACACGGAGAGTGTCAGAGCCTCATGCAACACTAGCACAAATGGACCTGAACCTGCAAAAGGTCTAAATTATTCAAGCTCAGAATAGCACACACTCCAATAAATACACACTGGCCTTCCAAGCCCAAGCAGATGAAGCATGAAAATCCATCTCTGAAGGAAATCAGTACATTCACATACTGCGTTGCATTAAAAGAGCACAGTAGGAAGAGAAACCAGTTTCATTTTAACACTCTAGCAACGTCTTTATACTACATACAAGACTGTAGAGGACTATCTAAATATTAAAAGGCAACTGGCACTCTAGAAATTCTTGTAGATAGACACACAGCACCACATGTTGCCTGTGAGTGAAGTTTCAACAACTGCAGACTATTCTTACCCAGCAGATCGTGTTATGTACACTGTGTGATCAGGACATGCAAGTACATACACAGAACATCCTGACACTGGACCTCGGAAATCCACGAGATGCCTGCTACTCTTGCTCAGATTTGACATGCCAGTTTCTGTAACCTGTTTATTCGTCACGATCTCAGACTCAGAACACCTATTTTCATTTTCCTTTGCTCCAACTGGATTCTCATTGACAGTCTCAAAGCACAAACCCCACACACGTTGTTAATCATTTTTAAACCCAGGAAGATCTGGAAGTTCTGACTTGATATCTTGTACTGTTATCTGTATGCTAGGTACCTCGTTTGCCAAAGTTTTAAGTTTTACAATTACAAAGGTATATCATCATACAGGAAAAACAATAATGAAGAAACACGCAAGGCTCAGACCCATTTTGTTCTCTGCAAGTCTGCTTGTGTCTATTTTCTGACTCCTTATTGTTCTTATTTGGTATTTAAATCCTACACAAAATAACATGTTTTACTCAGACAACAATTTGCATCTTCAAAGCATGGTACACACTGCAATTGATGGAGTTAGTTCTCTAAGGTAAAATTCATGGCAGTATCTGTTGCTTGGGAGTTTGGAACAGCAAAAAATGAAACAAAACCCAACCAAACACACACAAAACATCCAAGTTTTCAAAAGCACCATATTCATTCTTGTTAGCAGCCAAAAGCACTAGCTTTCAATATGTGACTAGTAGAGGCCTGGGATGTACACAACACGTGACTAAAAGCAAATTAATAGATAACAATCTACATCTGCAAAGCTAATACTGAAAAAGTAAGAAAATACCATTGGTCTAGAGAAGCGGCGACAATTTTTGTGTGTGTTGAATGCTTACAGACTATGGCTGGAATAAAAAAAAGCGCTAAAAACTTAGGCTTGCTTCAGTAGAAGCTCAAATGACATCCCTCTCGAAAGAGAGTAAGTGCCACCACTGAAAAGCTGCTATACAATCTCATCTAAAGCTAAGATTTTTCAGCATTGGAGTCAGAATCAAGAAGTCTGGATTCCTGACTCAGTCTTAGTTGCTGGGTTTTGCTGGGTTTTTTACTTTTTTAATCACAAGACTATCCTTCCCCTTTGCTCTGCAGCGCGCAGTAAGATTTCTCACCAAAGCAATGTGGGCTCAGATAACCCAAGGAAACTGTGTCTCCAGTTTCACTCTGCAGTTTCATTTTCAAAACAACAGTATTGGTGGCTAGGCTCTGAGGTCCTGCTTGCTGCTGCTCCTGGTATGGGGCTCGAAGAAATTCCCCAGATAAAAATCTGGTTTCATTTGCTACTTGCTCCAATGTAGAAAAAGAGCATAAATTTCTTTCCCTCATTTGTAAGTAGACTGCTTGCCAGCCCTCCATGTTTCGAGACACTGGACCACAGCTCTGACTTCAATAACTCAGTACAAAACTTTCTGGCATGTGCAATGATGAATGCATGTGCCCCTCTTCCCTAGGAGGGCCCGAAATCTGCATCCCTCAGAAAAGCTCATTTAGAAATGAGCTGATAACAAAGGCCTCAAGCAACAATCCTGAGAAGAGTAACTTTTTTTTTTCCCCTCCAAAAGCAAAGCAAGTTGCTCAGATATTAACTCAGTCAGCAAGCTGAGCAGCTTTGGTCTTTCATTTGGCTAAGATACTTACGCGAGCCTCCAGGGGAACGCAATTTAACCACCACACTAATCTCAAAAGAAAAGAGAGGGCAACAGGATGCCATCCTTACCCTGAAGAAGGAGTTTCAGCCTTCTATCAGAAAGCTATTTCCAGACAACCTCAGAGTTATTATTAGGAGGGACAGGGAACAATTTAAAGATGAGAAGTCTGTCTTCCTGGCCGATTTAAAACTGAAAAGAAATCACTTTTCTTTAAAGAAACCAAACACAACCAAACAAAAATGTCTCAAGACTGCACGCATCCAGATCATTTTATTCTGAATTCACGTCTTGGAGCGCTGCGGATCCTTCACTACCTTTGCTGCACATACCCCTCTGCCAACAAGCCAGCTTGAAGTCACTGAAGTAGGACAGCAAAACCCCCATAAGATAGAGGGAAGCTTCAGTGCATGTTAGCCTGAAAAAAGGACAAATGGATCACAAAACAGTCGTTCATGATCTCTTTTAGAAATACCCAGCTTTGCTGACAAAGTAAGAACTTCCTTTTCACCTAGACCATTACACTCGAACCACTGCGATGGCACTCCAGAGTTTTACACCTCCAAAGGTGCTTTATGCTGACAACCTGCACTGTTCTGTATGGGGTTTTTTTGGTTTTTTGGTTGGTTTGTTTTTTTTTTTTTTATAAGATAACAAAGTACAGTAGGACACCATATTAATATAAGCAGAACCAGGGATTACATCATCTAGAGATGTATCATGGTACCGCCTTAGTTCAGACAAAGTGCACCTCCTAAAGCACTACAGCCTTTTTACTAGCTGCTTACTGTCTTTCACTGAGAGTTTTACTGTGACCAAGGGCGTCTGAAGGCCTTGGAGAGCTCAGGCTGATGCGCACGAAGCAGTAAATGCAACAGAAGCTGCCATTTCCCTTGAAGGCATGGCTGCATTTCCCAGCGAGGGTGCCTGCAGGAGGACAGGAGGGAGGGGAGGCAGAGGAAGGGAGCACAGGCACCTGGCAGCAGCTGCTCAAGCTACGATCACATGGGAAAGTCACAAGTGGAAAGTGTTTCCAAAGAACGGCAGATGTGCAGATCACAGCTTCCTTCTTCAAACTACAACAGCTTTGCAGTAATTTAACACCGCATTCTTCAGGTGCCATTTATGTACGTTAATAATCCCTTCCCAGGCCCTTTCCATTCCAGCTTCAAAATCACAAGCTGGGAAGGATGCTTTATCTAAAGTGTCTCTTATTTCCTCTCTCGCATTTTCTCAGCTGTAATTAGCTCGTGACTGGGAATCTGCTACTAGCAAGCATCAGAGCCTGCTGCAAGCAGAGCTCTGCTTGCCTACTCGGGAGCCGCTACAACGCAACTGAGGCGTAAAGAAACAGGGAGCTGTGATTTTAGCGAAATCTGAAAAACACAATAGGGAGAGAGCATAGGTTATGCAGCCCAAGTCTCGTTTGACGTAATGCAATATTAATGGCAAACTGATCATATTCGGACTAACGCATACCAAGGAATGGCTGACTGTGCAGGGAGCATTTCAGGCACAGAAGGCACACCAGCGAAGGACAAGTTTTCAGCTGGCTTGCAGTATTCTATGCTCACTGTTAGAGGGTTATCATACGGTATTACAGGGAATGAACACATGAGCCCCAACGGTTCTGCTGGGATTTCAGCAATACAATGAAAAAACCCTGAAACCGCTTTTCCCAGAGTTGAAAGGAGTCTTTTCACCAGTTTTCACAGATAATAGATCAAGCCTTCAGCAAGAGGAACAAGATAAAAAGCTGGACTAATCAACAGCTGATAAAAATATTAGTAAGTAGAACAATATTCGCACATTGAGACAAGGATCAGGCTTAGCAGGCACTTTCTATGGATGTGCAAGAATCAGGTATAGGTACTAAACAAAAAGCCAAAACTGTTACTATTGGAAAGCAGTGTCCCATTAGAAAGCTGATCAAGGTGAACTGCGCACTCAAATGAGGAATAAAAACAAAACCCCACCGCCCTAGGGAACAGCGGGCGCTAAAAATCTTTTTTTAAGATTGCTTTTTCCCCGACATCAGATACCTCTGCCTCTCCCTGCCCCCGACGCACACAATTCTTAGCAGTCCGGGATCACATAGTAAATCAGGAGGTGTGCAAGAAGTCTGAACTGAAATTTATCTTCGTTCACGACTAGCAAATGCCTGGAATCTGTGTTTTTCCTAGCAAAACCGTAAAACTCAGAAGATGCCAGTGAAGATCAGGTCTATAAATCCCTTCTGTGTTCCACGCTTCTGTTCATCTCAAGCTGTGATCACAAGAGATTTAGTAAACGGAGGAAATATGCAATCTGACAGAAGATTTTTCTTCCTGCGGCTCAGATGCTTGTCACATTGACAACACGGATCAGTGCTGCAAGAGCAGCCTCCCTACTCCCATTCCCTGTCACAGCCTCTTCTACACTCTGCAGTCTACTGGCAGCCCACACTCCGTGCACAAAGCCCAAGACACCTGGCAGAAAGACACTTGTTACTGCGAACACTTCTAAACCAATCTCTAACAAGTCTTGGCTTCAAAGGCCCCATTATTCCATTCTTTTACATGGTCTACTTGTTTGAAATGCTCGTCTCCCACAGATCAGAAACCTCTTGCCACATCGGATTTGTTTCATTTCATTTTTTTTAACCACTGACATTTATATTTAATGGGGGTGTATTAGATTTTCTTTTGGGGATTGCGAAGTACGGGGCTGAGAAAAGGAGCAAAAGAAAACACTTTGCTTGATAGAGATTGCTTGATAGCGATGTGGATTTATTCTTCGATATGGATTTTTCTTAAGTGGGCTTTGCATTTTCTTTCCTTGAGGGGTGATGGAGGAGATCTGAGGCATACAAATGTTCTCTCCCAGTTTACTACAGCTGTAAACGGGTGGTTAAGATACAGAAGTGTCATCTTGTGAGTGGGAGAGGAGGAAAGCAAGAAGCAAAATTAAGAAGTTCTAACATACCACTCCACACACTTCTGCCATATGAAATCAAAGTTATCTATTTTAGGTATTTCTGAGACTTATCTTGGCAGTTTAGATCCTTCAGAGTCTGCATACAGGAAAACATTCATTCTCCTGCATTGGAGTTCTTCTGCCTTCTTGATGCAGGTTTTATTTTAAAAGCCTTTAAGTACAGGGCAGGAAATGAAACTGTCAAACTGTTACAGACAGATATAAAAATGATCCGCTTCAAACGCAACCAGACAATGCTCTTAACTGTGTACAACATCCGACGCAGTACTGTACTCAAAATGCAATTAGGGGACTCTTCACACACTCTGCATAAAACGCCACGGAGATACAAACCCAAGTTTCACCAACAACAATAGCTTGGATTTCTGCTCAAGTACTGTTCAATGTCTTTGAGAATTATCAAAGATCCAGCGCATCTTTCGCAATAACACAGCAGCTTTTCCACAGTACAGAATGGATTTTCTGAAGATTTACATGCAATTCTATTAATCTAACAAACTTTTCTAAAGGATTCATTTTCTATGTTAGCAACACGTGACAGGCTTTTATCAAGTGCTTTAAAAATTCCCCATATAGGTAAAAACCACTGGAAAATCCCACATTCTTGTTACCTTTTGTTTAATTTCTAATGGAGTAATGGCTATTTTTCACCTATTTTTCATTGTCAAAGGAGAAACTTCAGTACAGGCAGGTTTTTTCCTTCAAAGTTCTTCTGTGAAGAAATAACCCCTATCAAAATAGCTATCACAATCTAAAACGTTTGTCTTCGAAGTCAGCTGGCTTTACACAGCAAGCAGCCATGTACCCTGACTGAGGCAGTGAAAGTTTTAGCGCACTCCTAAGGGAGAGATCCAACCAGAGCACTGCATGCATATCCGCGTACATTATCTTCCCCGAGTACCACCTTCAAGATCGGACCTTACGATTCAGCGCTAGAATACATCCATTTTTTAAGGTGGCAGTTTTGAAAGGCAGAAAACACACTACAGAAAAACTTTCGCAAGCTGTGCGCTCAGCCTGGGGAAGCGAAGTCCCACCTTGCGTGCACGTGGGGCAAGGCAATTTTATGCGATCTCTCCCCAAAACATGCCTTGAACAAAACCTCTGCACATGCATGCGCTCAGTCATGCTATCCACATAGGTGTGCCCTATTATGGGACTCGAAGATGCAGTGTATTGTGCTCACGGGACAACTGAACACTTAATAGATAAACAAAAGTGACGGGAAGCTTTAGGCACAGTGCCTAGAAAACACGATGCCTTTCGCACAGGGATTTCAAGGCAACACTGTAGGGAGGAAGGAGTGACTTCAAGATAAAGCATGATTACGTATCATCTCATGAGCTACACCTCACAAAACACATTAGCCATTCTTATCTCTTTTCCACTGTTTTTGTATTTATTGTTTAGATAATCAGTAGCATGCAGCTTCAAGTTCTAAGCCATAATTAGTTCTTCCAGTTAAAAATATGCTGACCATTTCAAACTCCTACACAAATAAGGTCAAATCATGAATGAATTCTGGAAATTTAAAGATAGTGCTTACATTACTCCTTACAAAAGGATGTACTTTGCTAAGATTGCAGGAGAATGGTTTTTCACGTGAAGCAATGAACATCTGGAAATGCGAGACAGTCAATTTTGGGGTGCATGCTTGAAGATCAGAAAAATGAAAATCAGAGATCAAGGCAATATAGATATCTGAGCAAAGAAGAGTGCAAACAATGTGTCCAAAGCATTTAATCTCTGCTGTGGAAGCCAGTAAGTGTTGTAAGTTATTTGGCCTAGATTCCCCCCCTCCTCGGCCCCACTGTCAACCCTTTACTTTCAAGAAAAGAAGAAACATATTACGGAACAGTAGGGTTGTGTAACTTCCCAAAAGGTCACAGAAAACTCAAAGTGCGACCCCAATAAAACAAACCCACTGCTCAGCACAGACTCTGTCCTTCTTTCCAGGCTTCTTTTTAATAGAAATCATTGTTAACATAAGCTTTTTTTTAATTAATTTTTAGATTCTGTTATCACAGCTGCACAGCAATTAGTTAATAACACTTGCCTGGCCGTCGCAATAAACACTATCTGCCATTCACCAAGTGTCACAACAGAAACTTACCCTCCAGGGACTGTTTTTTGCAAGTTTCATTGTCAATGTAGGCTCCCTGGCACTTACATATCAGGAGTTACAACTGGGAAAGCTTTCCTGAGTAACATCCTGTGTGCGACATACTTGCCCTGTGCTCCATCACACCAAATCACCATGGACAAACCTGCACATTCTGGTTCTTGCACTTCACAGCCTAGGGTACGGTACCAGCCAGACCACGGAATTCACCACCACCTCAAGATCTGCAGTCATCACAGAGTAATTAAGTGTTTACGTTCAGTGGGGATGGTACGGCTGGTGACTGGCACGAAACACCTTCCCGGTATAGTGGCAGCATAGCGTATCAATCACATCAGACACAACACCATGCAATCCTTTCAAATTCATCACCTAACCCAGCAGAAGTTCGTAACACTGCCTCACAGTGTTGAGATATTCAGCCACTGTGGTAGCAGGCCAAGGACATCACCATTGTTCTGGGGGACCATCTTTCCAGATGCTTCTAATTATTAAGAGGCTTAGTAGTCACATCAGGTTCACCTATGCTAAACCAGAGGGGTTTACAGCAACACTCAAGAGAGCTCCACATTTCTGACAAACAATTGGAACCACACATAAAAAAGACTATGAAAAAAATTGATCAATCTTCACGAAGGTGGGGTTAGACTAGTTTTCAACGCCTTTAATACTACTAAGCTACAACGATCTGATATACATTAGTATTGGTTCACATCTGCAAGATATACCACTTCAGCTACCCACATGGAAATGCATGCAATGACACAAGTTAGGCTTAAAGCACCTACACTCATAGAAATCACACTTAAAATGTAGCAATTCCGTCCTCATACATTGTCAGAGTCATTCTTTTAAGACTGCATGTGCAACGGTGTTTTAGCCTATGAGGACTTCATTGACTTTTTCCTCACCTATTACTGTGCTTGGACTTTTCCCGGTCTTTTTCCTTGTCCTTCTTGTGCTCTTTGTGCCGGTGTTCTCGGTCTTTGTGTTTATCTTTGTGTTTGTGAGAATCTGCAAGCAGAGAGGCAAAAAAAATTAAGAAATGAAGTTGGGAGAAAACTCCATGCCTCCCTCATGAACCTCTGCAGTTTTCCCCACCCCATAACAATATCTTCTGTGATCCAAAATTTGTAACAAAAAAAATCTTAGTTTCAGAGGTCCTAAATGGATTCATTGTTCCTGCAGCACAAGTTAATTCATCTTGGCAACAGCTGCATTTATATGGCCTTTAGTTCAATGACCTTTAAACGCTTTACAGACCCTGAAGAAACGCAACCCTTCTTATTAAATAGGTAAGTATGGCTATAGCAAGTTCAATCTTATTTGGCAGATGGGAAACCTAGCTTTCTATGCCTCTAAGTATTTCATGTCAAATAGATTATAAGGATACAGGAACAGAGCATAAAGCTGAAATATTAGGCCTGCTGAATCCTAGAATTTAGACTGCTACTTCCACGAGCACCTAGTCTGGACAACGCAGTCCCCACCCCAAATCAAAGTCATCTTATTCTTATCCCCAACAGCGCTTGACATGACAGGCACGCAGCAAGGGAAAGGGGAAGTAGTGAGGGAAGAGGAAAAGAAAAGGTGAAAAGAAAAGAGGACTAGGATTTCTCATGCTTCTCTTCTGCAAGAGACACTTACCTCCGCCTCCAGTAACAGCCCCACCAAGAAAATCCAATGTGAGAGCTGTCACCAGTATGTGCTGGTGGTAGCCCACCTACTCAGGTTAGGACTGGTCTGAATTAAGTGACAGGTCAGAAATGGGAGATGGCACTCAAGTAAATCTACGGGAGCACAGTAATTTTATTGGTATCAATTTCTGCTCTGAGTGACATTTCCCATGCTCAGGGACAACTGTACTACATGATAAAGTCCTTTAAAGCACCAAGGAAACAGATTCAGTACAGAACAAGAGCAACATAGTTGCACTGTAAATGAAATAATTTACAAGCATCTTTAAGTCCTTAAACGTTCTTTATAAGCAGATCAAAAAGGAGCTGAGGCTGAACTAGCACCTCAAAAGCACCATCGTTTACAGTCGGGGTCCCTGTACTGTGGGGAACAATGTGTGCATGCCCAAACACTCCCCCCAGGTTGGGTTTTTTTTTGGTGTGTATGTTTGGGATTTTTTGTCAAACATGCAACTAAAATTAAGTAACCTCCTCAGGATGCCTAAAAGGCTGTGCTGATTTTGGCAACTGTTTTCAGATCATAGTGCCAGAATTTCCACCAGAGATCTTGGATGTAAGGTATTAACACTTAATTAATTGTAAAGATGTTACCGTGCCTGTAAAAAGGCTACTATCCCTGCACTAAGAATAGGAAACTGCAACACAAGGATTTTGTGACTTTCACAGTCACATGGGAAATGCATTCCAGAGCCAGGAACAAGCCTCATCCTCCTGACTCCAAGTCTTTCACCACAAATTCATTTTTCTCCTTAACTGACACCAGCTCTTATAACCTCAAAACATTCAACTCGTTTTAGTGGAAACATACCCACAGTCACATTTCCACAGAATATGATTTTAATTTATTGCTTTCTATAACTTCAGATACTGTTTTCAGACACCTGCAGTAAGACAACATAAAACAACATATGAATGCTGACATTCAAGCCTCCAACTTGCCTTCTGCGTCATTCCTCGATCCTCCTGAACTCGGTGATGCTTCCTAGAGCTTTGGTGTACACAGCATATACATTTAAAGCACAAAATTTAGTTTTCTATATTTTGATCTACAGGCACGTGGCAGGTTATGTGGAACATTTGGTGTTACAGCACAAAACACCTAAGAGCTTTCAAGTACCTAAACAGCAAAATCTGTTTCACAGCAGACAGAGCTTTGCAGGCATCTCTGGCAAACTGTGTGGGGACCGGACACCTACACTCTCTGAACTGCCAAGAAGCAATTTCTCAGAACCCTTCTTCCCACCAGGACAACACACATTTCACTGGCAAAAATGTTTTTGCAGTGCATTTCACGCTTATGATTCTTCAGTTTAGCCAGTATCTGGAAGCTCAGGCTGTTTGCAAACTGCCTGGGTTATATTCCACAGAGAGTTTACTCACCGATTCCTAAAGCACCAGCTGAAGTCAACAGCCATCTATTTACACTTGATGAATAGGTAAGTTCCTAGAAAAACCATCATGATGCTATACATAGAACTATGTACACGCCATTTTATAACATACTCACTTTTTAAGGAGGCACATACCAATACAGTCTTTATTTTTTTTCTAGCAACCAATCAATGGAAAACATGTGCAACTGAGCTCAATGCTATTCTCTTCAGAGCTTAGAACCACAAGATTACTTTTCACCAAAAAAAAGGAGCAAAATGGAACAGTCTTTTACCTTCATCACTAGATTTCCTTCCAGCTGACTCATGCTTTCCAGTTGAAATTAATATTTGCTCTTGAAAAGTAGCTCCAGGGCTATACGCTGGAAATGCTGGAGTCAGGCATCTATTTCCTCAATCCTGCACACTGCTTACAATGATTTGGTATTTTCAGACAATTAAAGCCTGGTACAGCAGCAAAAAAAGTGCCTGACCAGTTAAACTAGCTCTGCTTGCTAGTATGTGTCACCACTCAGCTTTCCTTTGCCATCTACCAAAGGATTTCTAACAGGAGGGTCATTCATAGAGGTCCTGTGGCTAAAAGGCAGCCCAACAGGGCTGGGAACAGGAGGCTGTGCGCACTGTCTTGAAAGCAGAAGGCAAAAATTGGCAGAAGAGCTTTCACCCAAGCGCAGTCGAGGCTGGAGAGGTACTTGGGCTCTCACACTGGAAAACACTTTCAATTCTGTACTTCCATGGAGGTAAGCGTACCACCTCCCAGACATGTCTCCTAAGAATTAAATTATTCTGGAATATTTGCCTAGTTTCCAGACTCAATGGTGTTGCTTTCTGACACAATGCCATGAGGTAGGTTAAGAATGAGGAACTTCAAGAGAGTCTTGAGCTGACATATGTATGTTTTCAGAAGGCATTAAAGCTCTTGGTCTCTTTCTTTTTTTTTGGGGGGGTGGAGCTGGATGAAGTTCAGGAGACTGGGTTATTAAAAAGGACAGAATTCTTTTTTTGGCTTATCACACAAAAGTGCTTTGTTCCAGACTGGCTTTATCTAGGAGTCCAAGTTGATGTTTATTTGGTGGATGACATGAAACAAATTTAGCCATTTCATTCCAGACTGTATACTTACTTCACAGAAACCAATGCAGCATCATCTCCAACTGAATTACAAAGGCTACAGATGACTGAACTGGGAACAAAACTTTAAGACACAGTGGGCCACCTCACAGCAAACCTCATCAACACAGAAGCAATCAATGGAAGTGTTCCTGTCTGTAATATATCTTCTTTGATATATTTAGCATATTGATTCCTAGAAGAACCTTCCAGCCTCCAGTAACTCCCTCCCAGCTCGCAGCTGATCAGCAGTTGACTAGGTCCAGCTTCACACGAGCTACAGAACGAGGTCAGACATTATCACACATTCAATTTGTTTCCTGCCTTTTATGTCTTCCTTTAAGTATGTCTGCTCCCTCTAACACTAAACAAGGAGATAAATACTATTCCTTCTCCAAGAGCATTAGCAAAATCCACTCTCTACTGTGAGCAAAGTTCAAACCCCCAAAAGCTCGTGTGATATTTAAAATGGAAAAGTCTCTCTCCAGCATCAAGGTTACAGGGGGGACAGGGGTTATGCTCACTGGGCAAGGATCCATTACCCCTAAGGCTCTCCCTTCAGTATCCTGTAACCCAAACAGAGCTTTTGGCATCTCTTCTGTTCTCGAAAGCTTGATGTCTCTGGCACTGGATCTCTGTCTGTTAATGCTGAGCCTGGTATGTCTCCAAAAGATTACTGCAGTCCTTGTACTATTCCTGCCATTCCCCCTGTACCTCCAACAATCACGAGCAGCTCTGCATTTTTGTAGGTTGATTCATCTCTCAACTCTGTTTAATTACAAGGACGCCTGATTTAAGGATGGGAAATTCTAAGCACTTTTGGTCTGTGGCTCTGTGTTGTTCCCCCCCCCCCCCCCCCGCCTTTGCTCCACCGCTAAGTCTCTGGGGAAAGGCTGAGTCATAACCCTATTTGCAATACTTGTATATACGTACTACTGGAACAGGGCAGTTTTACTCTTTATCCAGGAACAGAGCTGTAAAAGGTTAGGCATCTCTAACTACAGCATGACAAGAACAGAGGTGAAGCCCTCCTCCGGCAGGCCGTGGCCACCTGGAGCGGCAGAGTGGCAATGGACAGCAGAGGTGAGCAGTCTCCTTTCGTAACCCCAGCCACCCCTGGATTAGTAGATTAGTCTGGTGACAGAACAATTATGGGGGACTATACTGTTCTAATTCATGAAGACAACGTCATTTGCTTTTAAAACACTTCTGAACACCCTTCTCCGCACCCCACCCCTCCCCAAAAAGGCCTGCTTCCCCTGAAGTAGTCTACTTCCTACATTCGTATTTCGGCTTTGATGGCAACTCTTCTAACAAAATCCTGAAGTCAGAGAGGGGCAGAAGTTTTTGTATGCCCTATCAGTACTATTTGGGAGAGTATCGCTGGCACATGATAGAGAATACTATGGATGCCATTTTGTTCCACTCACACCGCTCACTCTTATCGCATTTCCATTTTATCCCATTTTCATCATTTTGCATTAGAATCTCTCTCTTTTTTTAAGAGCTGAGAAAAAAAAAAGATGTGAGCAACAATCTGGTCCTTCTAATTTCTCCTACATTAAGTGAGATATCTGGCAAATTGACACCTGGTAACCCCAATTTCTGGTCAACAGTAGCTCTTCCAGGTAAATCTATTAGTCTTCCATATTTGCTGTCTTTCAATTCACCTTCTTTTAAGTTTTTTGTGGGCACAATTTGAATACCTCATTAACCTGCTTACAGAAAGGTTTCTGCCAGCTGTCTTTGTTCTTTTGAAATGTTTTACTAGGTTCTAGGGATAAGGACTTTTTGTATTTATCTTCTGGTTCCAGCAACACTCCAATTGCTTTTCTTCTCATTAGACAGCCTAGAAATACCTCAACTGGTATGTACGCTGCTATTTTATCTGTTCACAGCCTTATCTCAATGTTTCTCTACACTGATGTCCAGAAAGGCGATTTAAGCTTACTTGATTCTTGGGGCTGAAATCTGTGCCCAAATCTGAAGACATAGCATGAAAAATTCATCACATTACCAACTAAGAAAAACATTTTTAACTTCGTGTTGCTCCAGTAACACTTCTGCTTCAGATGAGTGGATGAAATTTCTGCCCCAGTTTAAGTCCAGTGCCTCAATGTCAGTTATTTGTTACAAGAGCAGCATACGAGCTCTCAGTGCTTTCAGGATCATTGGTCTGTACGAGCACAGTTCTCTCTCTAATACTGCTACATTCAGCTCTCCTGAACCTGGAGCATGAGCAAGAAGCCCTTTACTATCAGCATGGGGAACATACATGATGAAACTAGGAGGGTCTTTTCAGCCTCTCCTCTGGAAAGAAGAAAGTCTTAAAAAAAAAAAAAAAAGGACTTCTCCAGTTCCACTGCTAAATTATGCAGCTGAAAGGGAGGTAATTCAGTAACACTGGATTAGGTTCAAAAGCTGGTCAAGTTCAGATACTTCACTTGAGGAACAGTTACTGCCTTCGCAGCTGAACCACCACCTCCATGTTAGCCCATTTACCCTACAACAGCAGCCTTTTTACTATTTAGGCTCATTTCCTTCTCACCTGTTGTGATGCAAAAGTGTAAGCAAAGCAAAAAGACTCTGCAAGACCTAAATAAAACAATTTTATTGATTTTTCTCCTCCCCCACAGGCTCTTTTGAAAAGTAGTCACCTTAAAAGTGCAGATTACCAGAAAACGACCTCTTACTTTCAAGTCACTCAAGCTTTATCCATTATACCATTTATTTTCCCAAATCATATTGCTTTTAGAGTTTTAATTTTGTTTACACTGGGTATAAAAAGACTACTATTAAAATTATTAAGGTTCAGTTGCTGAAGTGATGCCAAGAAGGGCTATGAATGTTCAAACACGTGAATGTAGTTCCAGGTGTCTAAAATACTCTTCATATTCCTGGCACAGAATGTGTACTTTTGCCTAAGGCATCTGATCAAACGGTTTAGTGCTGCACTAACTTTTACAATACATAGATTATATCACCAACTAGAAAAACTGTAACGTTTAGTCATTACCCAAGATCGTTAACATGAATAGTGACGGGATTAGCAGATTACCTCAACAAGCAACAGTAATCGCACATGTAAAAGTTGCTGTGAGGTTCTGGTCAATTTATAAACTGTTCACCTGAGAAAGCAACCACTGTGCAGAGATGAAAAAACCCATTTGCAGATCCCATATGGCTCAGAAGAGCAACCATACGGAGAAAGCAGCATGGTCTGAGGCATGGGGGATCAGTGTCCTCACTGTTAGACCAGTTCGGATTTTGGACTAGTCATCTGACTTGATGTTTTGATTTAACAATTTTAAAGGTATGTACAATGATAATCCCACCTAACCAGTCTAGAAGGTGCTTCAACTTTTCTAAAATATTTGTATTCCAGTTGGAGGAAGTCACAGTATGATCATGGTGTTCCAGTAATTGATTACACAGTGTTTCTAGAGTTTGTTTAAATGGATTGCCATTGCTGTAGCCCAAAAAAAAGGGGGAGGAAAAGCTACTGGACAGAAAACAGAAGTGCATCTAGGTATCAGAGACACCACCTTACCCAATAAAGCAGAGCAGACTGAAAGAAAACAGAACTATAGGTATGAAAGGTACAGAAACTGGAAAACATCTACATGCGCAGCTAGAGGTGTCAAAGCAGAAAAACATACCCAGAAGGCATTGTTGAGAGAGACGATGGTATTGTGGATGATACTCTGGAGCAGAAAACCATAATCTAAAATAAACTTCCCATGTGAAACTGGATATGTCACTTACCAGCCTAATGGCCCTATTTACACAACTACAGAATACACAGAAATATTTACCCTGGAAAGGTACTGCAGGTCTGTTTGCTGTGCTGTTTCATTTCTCCAGCAGCTGATGCACAACATTTGGAATACTGAAATGAGAGTGACTGAAACACCAAGACCATGATTTGAGTCCCCCATAACCTAAGCATGACATTAAATAAAAGCAGGACCTGCTTTTATTGTAGGTGTCAAGAAAGGAAAGCAACTATAACGATACTGAAACAAGACTGGCGGGCTTCTGCTTCCTCATTCAGAGTGCCTTAATGGCACACATACCTTTCAAAAGCAACTTCACATGCAACTCTACCACTGTTGAAAGACATTTCCACAATCGACATTGCTACAGAAAGCTATTTGTAAATCCTTAAAATCCTTCTTGAAGTCTAATTCAGATGAAGTATAATTAGTGTGCTATCACAAACTTATTTCACCTCAGGTGCATCACTGGGTCAGATACACCAGTTTAAGGAGGCTGAAGCGGTCGCTGTTTCCCTCCATGAACCAGAATAAAATCTGACTTCTATAGTTTACTGCAAAACAACTGAATTAATTTTGACTAAGCACAAGGAGAACACACAGAGCAGCTCCTGGTGACAAAGCTTAGATCCTCAGTCATTCATTTTCCAATCATAGAAGGGAAGAAATAGGAAAAAAAAGTGTGAAAGCTTCATGAAAAGGGAGCCAGGAAAAATACAGCAGAATAGCCAAACAGCTATCCTTTCTAAGGCCGGAACTTCATTACTAAAAGTAAAACTCCACCAGAGTGCATTTGTCCTTTTTCTAAGGGTTCGAATGAAGAAATATATCATCATCGAATAGATTTGAGTCAACCTATTTTTCAGGCTGTAGTTACTCCAAGACAAAACTCCTCCTGGGCTGAGCAAGAACTGACCACACCACTTGGCATCCAATTCTACAAAAGCTTGAAAACGTAATACTTTTGGGAGAAACAGAGTAAAACCAATGACCTTGCAACCCCTCTCTCCACACTTCAGCAGTTACTCGAGGCAAAAAATACTACAGGGACAGACAGATATTATGTCTTTTTTTCCTTAAAAGGACTGTGTTGGGAAACTTGGCTTCAGAACAAGACAGACCCCTTAGTTACTGCATTCTTCATTAGACTTGTCATTTGAAGGCCCTGTATTCCTTGCCGTTGAACAGAGGGAAAGGAAGAAACCTGTGGAATGACTCCGTGATGAATCTTTGCGGGGCAGGGGGTGCGGGGGGGAGAAAGAGAGAGAGAGAGAGAGAATTGTCTCCAGCCATTCTCTGTCCTTTAGGATAGCTCCTACCAACTTCTTGAGAAGTTCCACTTATTCTCCAGCAAAGTTTTACTGTACAAGCACAGATCATACACAGCTTTTTAAAAACATGAAGTTTGTAAAACAAGATCAGCGCACCTTCTGCTCCACCGAAACCCTGGGGCAGCTTCAATCTAAGGAAGAGAGGTAAACAGTGTGACACAACTGCTAACAGCAAGAGAGCATGACGGGCACAGGACCAAGTCTGCAACCTGAGCAGACTCATTTATCCATCCCAAACTTTAAAAGCTTATCATGGATAGGTTAAGGAGGCCAGACAAAAACCACAGACTGATCACTTCTATCTTGTGTGACTGAAGCCTCTGGGACATGAAGTTAACCTGAAGCAAATGTCATTGCTGGCATTTCATCAATCTAAACCAACCTGCAGAAGCCGGGTAGGCAAGCGAGACATGCTGCAAGAGCCTGTTTGGAAAGAGAAGGTCAGATACTCTTTAGTGCACACGCTTTGAGTCCTTCTTCAAATTTTTTTCAGCCACGCTGGATTAATCACTTATTTTCTGTGCACCTCATTTTTCCATCTGCTGGGGAAGTACCTAATACTCTGGGTAATTAATGCTTAAGTAATTGAGATAGCTACGTGGTATAAAGGGATGCTGACCTTAAGAAACTGCTACACTGCAAGTATTTTGGAGCAAAACAACTCACGGTGTAGACAGCAGCAGCAAGTTTGATGACCTGTCAGTGCCTTTCACATAGTCTCTTCTGAGAGAGGTGGCACGTTCACGTACGCCTATTCCACAGCAGATCTTAGTTGCTGTGTAAGAAATGCACAAAATCACTGCAAGTAGAATTGCAGTAGACGGTATTACACAAAGGACAAGACTGAGGAAGCCTTATAAAGCATGAAAATACATGTTTGATCAGTACAGAAAGGCTAAATTAATAGCTGCTTCTTACACATGCCAAAGGGCTCCCAACCGAGAGGCAACAATGAAGTTTCAATCCATTATTTGCATTTAAAAACAAAAAAGTTAAATGTGAACAGAAACATGTGTTTCCAGGGATTCCCAAGATGTAAAACATTCTCCTGTAATTGTATAAATAAGAGTTAGAGACTGAAACCCATTAGTATGTTTCCACTAACAAAGCAGAGTAAAACAGAACAGCAAGTTAAAACTTCAGTGAAATGACCAACATCAGTGTACAGCTTAAAATGCTGCTGTGCTGGCACGGAAGAAAGGAAAGTCATGGGTAGGGAACAAGATAAGAGCAACCTCATTCTTGTCCATAGTGATATTTATTCTTATAAGGCTACACTCTTTTGTGAGTAGAAGTACTTTCCATAGCCGCCTCCATTCAGAATGTGGAGTACCTTCCATACTAACACTCTTCCCTTCCCTTACTGGGGCAGGAATAGTTTCAGTAACTTTTTCCTGTTGCTTAATGAGTCTACACCCACATGAATAAACAGAGTTATGCACTGCATGTACATCTTTAAAGCAGCAAAACCGAAGATACACTTTTGCCTCAAGCTTCAAAAGCCATGGCTCATCACATCTCTGCACATCAGGAGGCCTGGATGAGGCCGAGAGCAAGATCTCGGGGAAAAATCCACACAGTGAGCATCGTGTGGTTCAGGAAAGCTCCAGAACACTGTGGAAATAAAGCCACGTTAGAAGCATGTACAAGTTTATATGGTACATGGCCACTTCACTCCTAGCTGTTGTCATGTCCAACCACCACCTTGCTTTCAGGAAGCATCTATTCCTCCTTCTCCCACCTCAAACTAGCCCAGAATTACCTTCCACAGCCAATGAAAAGGTCCGAACAGAGAGAGAAGTGGGAAATTAGGCAACTGTAGCAGCCAACGACCCGTTTTAAAGCCAAGTCCGCCTGTATCTGCACATCACAGCCAGATCCAAAATGCAAAAGGTAAGAACAAACAAAGGACAGCCACAAGCTTGAGCTTCATTACCTCTCTGGTTTCAAAAGCCTTATATTCATTGCAGATGAATCTGTATTCCAATTTGCAAATACACACATACACAGGACTGAGACCCTGGAGGACTCAGGGGTATATAAAGTGAATGTTGCTGAGGGGAAACAGCTGTTACCAATCGGCTCAGGCAAAAAAAAAAAAAGTCTGCCTAAAAAAGTAGTTACAGGTAGGTTTCCCGTGGATTTCTTTTAGATCCACTAACACCAAACAATTTTTACTCGAGCATCTAATCTCAGGCTTTTCCAAGTTCACACCCGTTTCC
This sequence comes from Pluvialis apricaria, assembly GCA_017639485.1. NCBI lineage: Eukaryota > Metazoa > Chordata > Aves > Charadriiformes > Charadriidae > Pluvialis > Pluvialis apricaria. The sequence goes on along the minus strand of CM030021.1, from coordinate 5,790,263 downwards.
TCCCCATTGTGCGAAATTGCAGTTAACATAACCGGCACAGCAGGAAGGACAGACTGGCTGAGAAAACCTGGACGATTGTTCACAAACCAGTCTAGCACCCAGGAGCGTAAACCTAGTTTAAAATTATGACAGAAAGTGAAATTTATGGGCATTCAAATAGATGGGACTAATCCCATTTTCAGTGAGAAAGCAACAAACCTTTAGCACAGATCCAAGGCTGAGCACAGAAACCGTCACGCGGTGCCGTCACACACAATCTTCTCTCGGGAAGACACAAAGGGAGGGATGGACGCACGCGCCGCACCGGAGACAAAAGACAAGTACAACTGCCCAGGGTCACCCGCGAGTCGCTGAGGTGCAAGAACCAGAGGCACTCCTGCCTCTGCTCGCCTTCTGCCCCAGTTCTCCAAAGTGTTTGCTGCAACGGGGCAATTGCAACATCTCCAGTCATGTTTAGACTTCTGAGCTATCAGGGACTGCTGAAGATAACCTATCCCTTACTTCAACACTGTCTAAAGCACAGCGGTTCATTTAACCCTCATTTTCCTGGTTTGGAGGAATCCTTTTCCTTAAGAAGCTTCTGGCTAGCAATTTGCACTGCAGAATTTTTGGGACAACACATTGCTCTTCAGCAATCCCCTCTCATGAAGGATGTGCAAGCCAGGGTGGATTGAAACACTCACAGTTGCTCAGCCACCGAGTGCAGTTACACCAGAGACGCTTTTCCTCTTTGGTTGCTTCACAGCCCCGAGAACCCCAGCTTATGCTCAAGTGTAGAATAAGAATCAAGCCTAGACCTTAAGTGAGGAGTGCAGTGACTGTGCTCCCGCCTGCATTGCTGTCACAGGTAGCTGGGCTGAATCATCTTCTGGAGATTTTTGACGAAGAATTGCCCGGGGAACAGCTTTGAGAGTTACTTCAGTAGACTGGGTCAAGAGCAAAGAAAATCTTTTGGTGCAATCTGTGACAAATTCACACTGCACGCAGAGAACTTCATGTACTGTACTCCATCCGTAGACTGAGTCAGTGCCCCTAGCAGAAGGTTTTTCCGCCTCCAACTGCTCTTTATACCATCATTAGAAAGGTGCAAACAACACAATTTGTGATGCAAAGTCAACAGCTACTTACTGCATGCAAACTTTCAAGACAGGTGAATCAGGAAAAAATAGGGGGAAACAACTGTAATTCCTAGTCCTTAGAGAGGATAATAGAAACTACAGCTATATTAAAAAACAAAGAGATTGATATCACTTAGGGGCATATGAAGAAAAGTTTCAGTTCTAAAAACTTCACTAGCCAACAGGAAAACTGCTGTGTTGTCAGGAATAATTACACTGCAATGATGTCAACTAGAAAAATATTTTTACTTGCTGGCTGTGTAAATCACTAGCATTTTTGGATTCACTAAAAAGAACAAGTTAGTAAAGACTCCCTGAAATCCTGACACTTCCTCCGTGCAAGAATGACATCTCAACAGTAGCTCACACAGAGCCTGTGTTAACACCAACAACACGTGAGGACAGGGCTGGCATGTTTGACTATCCTGAGTTTGACCCAGAACAAGGGCTCCCCCCAAGCAAAAATTTTACAGAAGATCAAAAAGAAGAAAAGCAGTTGCACAGAAATGCTTCTCTCGCAGCACTCAATGAGTAGCCTCCTGTCAGCAGTCAGGATCACACACAGTTTATACACATGGGAGCGGTACAAGCTGTGCTCAGAGTCCTCAGAGGAGAGGCTCTAATGGCATTTGTTCAAAGCCTTTTATTAACCATCCCTTGACAACATGATGTGGCTTTGGCCAGTGCTGGTCTCCTGCTCGCTGTAGGGAGGAAAGACTTGAAGAGGCAGCACCCTTGGGAACAACATAAGGCTTCTGCAATCCTCGGTATTAGAGTACAAATTGAGTCTGCAAGACAGAAAAGCGGTTGGTACAATCTTTACATCACCTCTGCCAAGCACTACCACTGTTTTACACGCTGGAGTCAGATGATTCTCCTACTACTTGTTTAATATCATGCCTACTAAGCTGGACTGCTAAGGGAAGCATGGCCAAAGTCTTATAAAAAGTTTGTTTCAGAAGACCAGGCATTTATATCACTTATCACACTCTAGCTGGTTCCTCACTGTAGGAGGAACTCCCACACTGACTCCAGCTGGTGTGGTTTTTTTTTTTCCTATCTAGAATAGTTTTTTTCAAGTATAGAGCTGCACTGGATGGACAGAGCCTGATTTCACCTCGGTTCCCATTGTGGGTGAGTTAAGTGATAGCTCACCCACGCCAGGCTAATTTCAACGGTTGTCTGCAAGCATCTTATCACCAGAGTCAGCTTCGCCACAAGCCCCACTCTCAAGCCAAGGGAGGGAATGCCATTGCCCTGCCTTAAGGGCCAGTACCACAATCAGCATACAACAAGAAACCTGATTCCAGCTAAAATACACAAGAAAGTAAACAAAAGGTAAATGTCTAAAGTCAGTTGAGATTTCTGCACTTCCAACTGTACTCCTGCATGTTCTGAAAGGAAGGGATAGAGGATGTAGAAAGAAGCATCACCACAGCAGCACAGGTCACAGTAGCTTTAAAAGTGAGTTTTAAAATAAGGCTACGATTGCAATACTCAAATGACTGCTAAGTACAGCTCCTAGATACGGCGCACCAAATTCCACTGGAAGTCTTCAATTTACATCAGTAGAAACGAAATGTTACTTTAAATCATTGATTTTAATCTTGTTATGCACCTGTAATCTATTTTGTTAAACCCAGGTCAGATCTCACTAGCTGGCAACTGTTAAATCACACCGATACAGATACCTGAATATAAAATGTAACCTGTTAATACAGGATAACATGCTGTGGTTACTTTATTATGCATAACAAACTCCTAACTTTTTCAATTAAAAAAGCTCCACACAATATATTATCAGTTTGTTGAGGCTTTTTGTTGTTGGTGGTTTTTTTTTTTTTTGTTTGGTTTGTTGTTCTTTTTTTTTTTAAACTAATGGCTTGCATCTTTGGATGGAAATCAGAATTTTATTAAATGCACAGCCAACATTTTCAGATTCCACCTTATGCAAAACTCACAACTGCATTGAATGAGACTTATGAAGCGGAAAACAACATTTATTTAATTTGTTTCACATGTAAAGTCTAAGGAAGGAAAGCAAGCATAATCCTTGGAAATTGAACTGAACCAATTGCTTCTGGCTACCTCTTTCTTCAATTTTAAGAGTAGCCCATAGTAGTCCCTAGGCAGAAATAACTAGGTGTGAAAAGTCAGCTTTCTTTTTTGCAGCTTTCAAATGGCTTCCACTATCATAGTCGCTAAATGAGCTGTTTAAACTGAAGGAAATATGCTGCAGGTGCAGAGTCATCAGAAGTTTGTTTATCACTGCACTTCAAACTCCAAGTGCTTAACAAATTACTTTCATCATATCAGAGTTCTGCTTTACAACTACTGCAACAGGATCACACTCTCTACTTTTCGAGTTTTCTGAATGTGAAACCTAACATTATTTAAATATTTTAAGAGCTTGGTTGGTGAGAGGGTTAGAAACATGCTCGGAAAACTAAGATCACTACAGAAGCAACTATAGGGATTCAAGACTGTTATTCCTCTTTAATATAACCCCAAAACCCCAAGATGTATAGCTTATTTTCAGGAGTATTCCAAAGGAAAAATTAAGAAATATTTCTTTCCAGTTGATTATTTGACAGCAGAAATAGGGAAAGGAAACAAGAGGAACATCTAAGACTATTTACAATCTGATAATTTATTCCTGAATGATTCAAATGTAAGGCTAGGAAAAACTATTTCTAAAAGCTTTTTGGCTGCCAGTTTTATATATGTTGAGACAAATTTTTAAAAGGTCACTCTGATTCTTACTAGAGTCCAAATTAAATCAGTACATCTGTTAAAATTCATTATGAATATTTACATGAAAGACTAATACCACCTTGAAAGCTGTAGCCACTCCAGCTGATTTAGTAGTTTGCTCCTACGGAAAGAGTCCAGCGCAGCAGCTGTACTGTTCCCTCCCACCCTCCTCTTCCAAGTACTCCAAGCCCGAGCTAGGCTAAACCACTTTTGGGAGTGAAAGCACCATTCAGGTACCCAGCAGCAGAAAGGAACGCTCATGCTCGTCAGAGTTAAGTTCTGCTTTACCCAAAAGAACACAGCAGCCCCAGCGGTTTCTGAAACCGCAATACCTGAATACATTTAACCTGTCTGAGTTTGCATGCATTTCAGCGACACTATTTTGCAAGTTTTAAAGTGCACCAATTTATTTTTGAACTTGGATCTGGTTTACAACTAGCAATTATCTTACTTCCTGTACTTCAGTCCCTAGCAGGCCAGAAAAAACTCCCTTTTCCCCATGATCACAACTGCAACCAGTGATCACCTTTTACTTGATACTATCAGATGTTAAAAGGCACTGACACTGAAACACCGGAGGCCTTAAGCTTCCATTAGCGACCGCGGTAGTACTAAGTAAAGCCTGTAAGTGGGAAAGCTACGTGATGAATAGCCCTAATACCATAAGAAAGAATTAATGTGCAAATCAGCAAATGACACGAGATACTTAACTCCACATGCCATCTCCAAAACTAAGAAGCCGCATAGACAGATCAAGGTACTTCTGGAGAAAAAGGGGTAAGAAAATTGAAAGTTAAGTACCAGCAACATTTCTCTTCTTGCGATGGTGTATTAAACACCCCAAATTTGTTGGAGACAATGTAAGTTCAACCCAGTTTCCTAAGGACATTTGTTTGCATCTTTAAGAGGTGAAACAGCTCAGTTGTCTCTGGTCAGGAAAGAATATACAACCAGAAAACCAGTTCAACACAAGTTTTCACAACAAGATACGTTAAAGTACCAGTTACCTTGAAATTAAAACACAAAACAAGACACTTTCTGCCACTACAGTCTCTGCCAAGTACTGCAGTCCTGCCTGCCAGCACTGTCCAGTAAGACAGCTACCCTGACACAGAAACTGCAATTTTATTTTTTTTTTAAGTGAAAGCAATAACCACAGACAAGCAAAACAAGGAGACAATTTGCTAATACCAAGCATCACATCCTCAGAAAAATCTAACTTTGCTACAGTGTAAAGGGTGCAGTTAATGCCATGTCCAGCATTTGTTCCACCAAGGAGTGCGTTAGAAGTTGCTTTATGAACTACATGCACATACAAGAGTAATTCTGGTTTGATTAAGTGCAAGGGAAAACTGTAGTGACCTACAGGGAAGAAACATCATTTGACTCTTGATGTACAAAGATGCTTGACAACCTATTTCTGTACTGATACCTTCCTGGAGTACCAATCTCCTCAAGTAATTTGATCTGAATTTAATTCTGTATGTAAATAAACCTGTTTGGATCACAGGATTTGGAAAATCACATACTTGTAGTTAGCAAAGTGCTAACCACACTGCTAACAACATACTATATGGATACCTGGCAGTGATGGGGAGCACGCAGTTAAGATTTAAGGAATAGCTTACAGGACGAAGAACTGAGCAAGTGTCACTGATGCTTGCTGGCCAAATGACACTGACTTCCCAACATGAAAATAAGAGACCTATGAGAAACGACACAAACTTGCATTCATTTTTCAGCTTTCAACCACTTCTAAGAAAAGCCCTTCCAAATACAAGATCTTGTCTGAACTGAAAACTAGTGGAAAACTTATCTTTCCAGTCTCTGAAGCAACCATCATAAAAATCACCATTATACTTGTTTGCAGTCCATGTACTACATTTTTTTTTTTTAAATACTTTTTTCTGTACTGGGAGAAAACAACCGAAGTGAGGGCCTCCTTGACTCTGTTCTCCTATAAAGCTAATTGCAAAGACTAATTCCAGAGCTCTGGTGAGATTAAACTGTTAATACACACAAAAACACACTATAAAAAGCCAGCTTAGAAAAAAAAAGAAAAATCAAATAGCGTATTTATTTCAGCTCCATTCAAAAAGTAAATATTTGCCATGTGCAAGTCAGTAGACTTCTTCCCTAGGACTTCTCTGTAAAAACTAAACTGAGAAGTGTTCCTTTCCCCAGATCAATGGCCCTCCCAAAACACAAACACACTGATGTTATGCAAAGAGGACTCCCTGAAATACACACTACCGAGTTCCCTTTGGGATTTAAGGTTTCTTAGTCTGGATTAGAGCCTGAGCATGAGGCTCCTGTGCCTGGGTGGATGGGTGGGGTATTTACAAAAAGGGAGAAAAAGCACAAGAACTTAAATTAAAAACAAACTAATTCTGCCGTTAATAAATGAGGTTCACATCTGTTTTGAGCACTATTTCATGTTCTTGTGAAATACAGCTACAGGGGACTTATTTCACAAAACAATGCTTTACGGCTTCATTCTCTATAAAGGAATCCGTTTAAAAATACATACTTTAACTTCAGTACACAAAGACTCAGGAAACCTCCTGATCTTTGGAAATGGCTGAGGTACTTAATGCCGCCTTTGCCTCAGTCTTTAATAGCAAGACCAGTTGTTCTCTGGGTACCCAGCGCCCTGAGCTGGACAACAGGGATGGGAAGCAGAATGAACCACCTATAATCGAAGAGGAAATGGTTAGCGAGCTGCTACACCACTTAGACACACATAATCCATGGGGCTGGATGGGATCCACCCAAGGGTGCTAAGGCAGCTGGTGGAGGTGCTCACCAAGCCACTTTCCATCATTTATCAGCAGTCCTGGCTAACCAGGGAGGTCCCAGCTGACTGGAGGTTGGCAAATGTGACAACCATCTACAAGAAGGCCTGCAAGGACAATCTGGGGAGCTACAGGCCTGTCAGTCTGACCTCAGTGCCAGGGAAAGTTATGGAGCAGATGACCTTGAGTGCCATCACACAGCACATACAGGACAACCAGGTGATCAGGCACAGTCAGCATGGCTTTATGAAAAGCAGGTCCTGCTTGCCTAACCTGGTCTCCTTCTAGACAAGGTGACATGCTTAGTGGATGAGATCTCGAAAGGCTGTGGATGTTGTCTACCCAGACTTTAGTAAAGCTTTTGATACTGTTTCCGACAGCATTCTCCTGGAGAAACTCACTGCTCATGGCTTGGATGGGCGTACTGGTAAAAAACTGGCTGGAAGGCTGGGCCCAAAGAGCGGTGATGAACAGAGTTAAATCCAGTTGGTGGCCTGTCACAAGCGGTGTTCCCCAGAGCTCAGTAGTGGGGCCGGTTCTCTTTAATATCTTTATCAACAACCTGGACATGGGGATCAAGTGCACCCTCAGTAAGTTCACAGATGACACCAAGTTGGGCGGGAGTGTTGATCTGCCATAGGGTAGGATGGCTCTACAGAGGGATCTGGCCAGGCTGGATCGATGGGCTGAGGCCAATGGCGTGAGGTTCAACACAGCCAAGTGCCAGGTCCTGCACTTGGGTCACACCAACCCCATGCAGCGCAACAGGCTTGGGGAGGAGCGGCTGGAAAGCTGCCCGGCAGAAAAGGCCCTGGGGGTGTTGGTGGACAGCCGGCTGAACATGAGCCAGAAGTGTGCCCAGGTGGCCAAGAAGGCCAACAGCATGCTGGCCTGTATCAGGAACAGTGTGGTGACCAGTCTAGAGAAGTGATTGTCCCCCTGTACTCGGCACTGGTGAGGCCCCACCTCAAGTACTGTGTTCAGTTTTGGGGCCCTCACTACAAGACAGACATTGAGGCACTGTAGTGTGCCCAAAGAAGGGCAATGAAGCTGGTGAGGGGTCTGGAGCACGTGTCTTATGAGGAGCGGCTGAGGGAACTGAGGTTGTTTTGCCTGGAGAAAAGGAGGCTCAGGGGAGACCTTATCGCTCTCTACCTGAAAAGAGGTTGTAGTGAGGTGTGGGTCAGTCTTTTCTCCCAGGTAACAGGTGATAGGACAAAAGGAAACAGCCTCAAGTTGCACCAGGGAAGGTTTAGATTGCATATTAGGAAAAATTTCTTCACTGAAAGGGTTAGAAAACATTGGAACAGGCTGCCCAGGGAAGTGATTGAGTGGCCATCCCTGGAGGTTTTTAAAAGACATGTAGATGTGGTGCTTTAGGGACACGGTTTAGTAGTAACTTGGCAGTGCTAGGTTAACAGTTGGACTTGATGATCTTAAAGGTCTCTTCCAACCAAAATGTTTCTATGATTCTACTGTGGCCAGGGCATTAGTGTTGTTTCTCATTCTACCCAACACTCTGATGAGCTATGGCCAAAGCCCAAGCACAGATCGGTTCCTAGGAGTTCCGACCTACCTTCTGAACTAACCATCCCTGCTGCCAACACCAAATGTAACCCGTTTGCTAAACTGCACACAGACCAGGTTCAGTTGGTTTGCAAAGGCAACACCAACAGCTTTGGGGGGGAATCTATCAGACTCCTGAAAGAGGCAGATACTGTACCAAATGAGTGCCATAAGAGAGGCCTACTCATGAACACAGAGAAAGACAGAATATTTTAACTGAGGCTACGGTTCAACAATAAATTCACTTTTTCCTCTAGACAGATGAGTTGATGCTTTGACAGTGATGGATAGCGAAACTGTGAAGTGAAGATTATGCAGCACTGGACAAGAGTCCCAACAACAGGGCTGGGCAGAAGGAAAGGGGCAAGCATGTCAAACACAGAAGGCAATGCTTGAAAAAGCTGAAGAATGACAGTTTTACAGCTTCGTTTATGAAACAAGAAACTGATGGACTCATGAATTCAAGTGCTGCTGCCTTTTGCCTAAGATCCAATGTAAGAATTAAATTATTGGGATAGTCAGCTTATTGCTAGCTGCAGTTTCTGTCCACTGCAAGACAAGCTACGAACTGAGGCAAACAAAACTACGCTGTGCTAGGCTCTCCCAAGACCACATGCTGACAACTAACGAAGCCAAGCATAGAACATCAAGTGCCAAGCTGTACCTTCCTCTTTATATCTAGATGATTAGAACAGTCTAAAACCTAGAAAGAAGCTTCCTTTCGATACAAGTGATGCTGAATAAGCCTACTTGATGATAAAAGAAAAACATTGTTTATGACAGCCACTGAACTCCAGAGAGCAGCATATTTTAAATTAGAAGGCTGTACCTACTCATAAAATCAGGTATTTCAAGGACAGCTTGCTTATGCTTCCCTAATGAAGTGCAGGTGACATACACAGCTATGATATTATGACTCAGACAAGATGCTAGCTCCTCTGGGAGGCTTCCTGGTTTTGGAGTAGGAAGAACACAGGAAGATATAAGAAAGCAAAGGTGAAAAAGGCTCTTGAAAACAAAGCATGTTATCCACACTCATGTCCAAAGGTATCCTGGACAGCTGGAGAGATGTTCCAAACTGCTGGAGCAAGACTAAGTAACCCAAACACCTCCACAGCTCCAGTACAACAACCTGCAAATATCAGAGTTAACAGCACTGATATCCTGACTCTGATTTGTGCCAGTGTTTGTTTACTAAAAAGATGGATCAAGATGACACCTATAACAGGATTGGGCAACACTGCAGAAGTTAATCAAGGTCACTGTCGTTATGAGTTCATCTCTTCCATTGTATTTGTGTTCACATGAACCTACTCCCTTTGGGTCTGGCAATTTATACTTTTGCACTGGAACCCAACCAATTTGCACCTTACTTTTTCTACTGCCAGAAAACATTCAAGACTTTTTGCTCTCTATCTCTGAGGTGCACTGTTACTAAACTGATGGATCTTCAGTCAAAAACAATGCTAAAAACTAAGCGTCAAGGGGTAACACTGGCAAGGAAAGCTTACCCTGATCCACACGTAAAGGAGTTTCCTGTGCACAAGAAGCATTACAACAGATACAGCACATTTTAACAGTCTCAATGGCATTCTCAGTCCTCAAAAGAAGAGCAGGCAGCTTTTTATTCCCCATCTGGTGGTCGTTAACTCTAGAGTACAAACCTCAGAGTACGTCACTCCTACTACTCCATCCCTCCATTTTGTACATGCTGCTTGTGTTGCAATGAATCATACCCTCACATGGATCTCCAAAGAGCTCCTGCTTCCAGTTTCCCAAAAGGCTGGATTAAAATGGAGAGGGCTCGTCTAACTTGTAAGTGTACCTTCTTAGGCAAGTTAAAACTGCTACCTGCCCATCCCAGCTGTTTTATCTCTCCAATAATTGATCTTACTCACACACTTGCTAGCCTTCACAAACGGGCAGAAGACATAATATGCTCTTCCTACTGCTCAAGGCACAGTTAGGAGACACTCACACCAAGGCGGCGTGTATGGTGCAAGAGACTAACCTGTAAAGTACTCTACACCGGAACCTTGCACACAGACCAGGAAACCGCTGATCTCTCTACTGTAAATCCAGTCATTTCACTAATTGCAAAACCCAGCACACAACATTTTAGTATTTGTGAAATAATTTAGTACCACAGAAAAAAAAATTGCATGCTTTAGCTCCAGAGATGAGTTCTACATTTAAGAAAAAATTACAACATATGCTAAAACTGCAGAAGCTACTTTTGGGTTGGTTTTTTTTTGTACTGCCCTTTGCTAGCCACCTCAGTCTTCAGCTGGAGAGCAAATTAAAAATCAAAAACAAAAGTCCAAGTTGGAATTGAATCTTAGTCCCAGCCAGCCAGCTTTCTATCTATTTCTGTGCTGGAAGAAATCGCTCCCACCCTGTTCTTGTTTCTCCACCTCTGAGAAGAGCATAGTACTCCCTCTTCTCCCACTGTGTTGCCTATTTAAACAGAATGGCCTTAGGACAGGATAACAATGTATAGCACAAAGGACCTTAATCCCAGGCATAGTGTGCACGTGTCACATCCCTCCCCAGTGCTTCCTGCCTTCAGCTTCAGAAGAGTCTCTCTTCATATTCAACCCTTCATCTTCACATGCAATACAGACTATGCCGATAGCTGGCAAGACAGCATCACACAAAACTAGAAGCTGGAATAAGAATTGCCAGCTTACTTAGCTACTAATCTCCCCAAGGAGAGAAAGAACTCCATCCACTGCAGAGCAGATGAAGGAAGACAGCCCTCCTACCTGGTTTTCAGGTCTCACAACCATCTCATGACACAAGCTATGTAACAGGGTGTCTGTCCCCTGCCACCACCTGTACTTTTCTCCTCCTAAAACTCTTACAGACCTTATGCTTACAGACCACAAAAACAGAAGCCTCTTAGTTGTCCTACCCTAACTCCAGAAATCTCTGCATTTCAGTTGGAAGACCACTACAAGTTTCTCAACTCTACCTTCAGATACTTAAAAATCTGCAAGAGACACTTACCGTATTTCAAAGGGAAAAAAACACAGAAGGTGAGAGCCCGCTTTCCCCTCACCCTCTCCCCTAAAAGGTCTTTTTAGGCCAACCCTCCAAAACAAGAAAGTGCAACCTCAGAGGAAGATCAGCAGCTGTTTTGACGAGTCTGGCTCTTGTTCAAACACTGGAATATAAGCCTCGAGCAGTAATACATTGCCATCAATAAAAAGTTCAACTAAAGTACATTGTCCTGGCCCTAAAACACAGGTCATCTATTCCACGTTACACACAAAGGAAAAGCTACCACATTGTCGTTCAAATTGAAAAGATGTACAGAAGTGGCAAATAAATGAAGAAAAAAGGTCCTGGATAACACTCTACGAGTTCGTATTCTCATGTGTCAGAAGCAGTGTTAGGCAATAGATCAGAGCAAGTGACGAATGCCAGGGAAAAATTAAAAAGCTATCTATACTTGAGTATTGCTACATTCCTATTAATTATCTTCTTGACTTTTTACCATGAAGCCACGTCTCTGCTCAATGTCTAAAAAAGTTCTTTTTAAAAATTCTTAAAATTATTCCATTTAGACACTGCCACATCTTCCAGCTGCACCAAACTGACAGACATTTGGATGGAAACAAGACAATTTCCAATCCCATGCAGTACACACTGAGTAATGGAGTGAGCCAAACACTTCAGAAATTACAAAGCATTTGGTAAAACTCATTCCAGAGCAGCCAGACAAACAATGCTCATGCATTAGCCCACTGGGTTTCAGACAGGACAAACTGTATTCAGTCTTATCCACGTTGAACATGAGACCTCATATTTCATTTGCTCCTATCATTTATTGCCTAACACAGCAAAATGTTCTACTACTGAGGTATTAGACGCTTGCTGCAAAAATTAGTAAGACTATGCAAATCAATGATTAGTATTTCAAAACGAGCAATAAGTAGTAAAAGTCATCAGGGTCTTATTTTTAGAAAATCATTAAAAAATAGCATTATGGGAGAAAAAGGGACATTTTGAAGAATCAGAACTATGCCTTCATTGAGAACTGTAAGAGTCTTGCTCCTCCAAATGAAGTTGTACTATCTGCTAAATACTGTGTGTCTGTAAGAGACTATCAGCTGTATACTGCAGCTGATGCAACATTAACAGACACTTAGCTAGTGTATCTTCACCGTGAAGCATGTCTTTAATGGACACAGATATGACCTAGCCAAAGATGAGTTACATACACCCATCAAAATATTTTAGTGAAGCTACAAGTACACTCCAAGCTTTCCCCAGGCAGAAATCAATCTCTCTTCAGTCATGGAAAGATACAGCCAACTGCAGAATCACTCTGCTGCAGCACTGAATTCCATGAATGTCCATCTGGCTTTAACAGGCAACCATCTATGCTGGGCAGAATTACGAAGGAGCAAATCTTCCTCTTTCGGTGGGCACCATGAAGCTCGGCACTCTGCAATACTGCTAGAGAAGGAAGCCATTGTCTATAACACTCCTTAAAACCTCTTCTCTAATGAAGTTACAAGATAAAAATACATACATGCACACCCACACAGCTCACAACTGCACAGAGCGTACGGTAAGCTTGTGAACACGAACAAATACATTCATGTCAAAAATATCGACAAGGAATCCAAAAAGATCTACTGATCAGAAGCTTTGTGGGAAGCAACTTTTGGCCCTAAGACTGACAGAAGCCTTCTAATAAAACAATTTCCCAATGGCCCGATGCTGTCCCTCTTTACCCTGCAATCATCCCAATTTCAGAAGTTTCTGTCTTCAAACTTAGAAAGGGATTTAAGTACTTAGGTGGAGACACAGGTTGTTTTTCTTGATGAGGTATTGTCTGCTGAGGCTGAGTGACAAACACCTACACTAACTTTCCTGCTATGCCTCCCATATTCGAGCCTGCACTGCCCCCATCCCATCAAGATATGCGTTTCAGATGTTTTTCAAGCCCCCGCCTCCAAAGCTTTCCAAGACAGGAGTAAAGCATGCTCAATGCTGTCTGTCCTTGTGACTCCATCATGTTGGGAACTGACAGTTTTGAAACGCACAGCAGCTGTCAGTACAAGTTAATTGTCTAAGCTGACTACTACTTTGACCACCTTCAGGTGAAGCTATTGAGATTTAACCAACAGCTACGAACAAAGGAAACTTCCCCAGGGTGAAGCAACAGTATCAGACATGGTATTCACGAGAGCGGTCTGCCCGTTTCTTCCTATTCGCACAGAGTATGTTATTCTAGCAGACAAACAAACCTTGAGATGATGGAAAACATCACTAGAACTTTGTGATAACACTCTAGCAAATTTGTGAGGCAAATCTAATTTGAACTGCTGTCCCTCTTATACTTATCCTTCCTCATTACAGGACCCCATCTCTATCACTAGCTATTAATAGGCAACTAATTGCCAAGGTCTCCCACTTCCCCTAAAGCATCAAGTCTGACCTCCACCTGCTGTGCTGGAGGATCTCCCAGAATATTGTTTATTGCACTGGCACAAAAGTATATTTTGTATCACCGCTCCTGCTGACACTGCAGCACAGAGGGAGGTTTGGCAAAATCCTGCTTTTATCTCAAAGAAGTTCAACAATCATTGATGTTAAGTAGGTGTTACAAAAGAACAAGTTTCACGAAGACTGACTACAGCTCCATACACTCCACTTGCATTCTTAAATCTAGAGCTCTCGCTTGTTCATCAGCTGAGTAGCTACAGAAGTCAAATTTAGAAACCAAATTTCAACTTGAAAATATGCATGCATGCTCATGTTTGTAAATCCAAGAGCTTTCTACTGCTTTTTATACCTTGCAGGTGACAAAAATACAAAATTAAGTTCACTCTTTCTTTTCCCGTCACCTTCCAAATGTCCTAACTCTCACTGTGACACCAGAAGGTATTACTGCAGTTCACTCTATGATCATTAGTTTAAAAAGCCAGCATTCAAGATGAAAACATTTCTAACTATAAATTTGATTAAGTCCACTGGAACTATTTAATATTTATGTCAGCCAGGACATTTTGAACAAATGCTGTGCTAAAAATACTGTAGTCTCATACACACCGGGAAACCACTACTACAACTTGTTTAGCTGAACTACTAAATAACAGGAGCCTGCAGTAGAAAAGGCGCTCTCCGCTCTGCCCAGAACAGCACTTCAACACTGTATTAATTCCAACGTTCAACCAGTGACAGGCAGTGGAAGCCACCAGCGGCACAGGCGGTGGGAGCTCCCGAGAGCAGTTAATAGCAGAGTAAGGACAGCAGTAACTGGGAATATTGTTTAAAAGGAATAATCCTACTGTAGCTGAGAAGTCAGGGTTTTAGACTGATTTTCTAGCTGTTCTTCCAGAAGAGCAGGTCAGCAGCAAACGCGCTGCTGAAACAGCAGCAAGTCCATACCCTTCTCCTGTTCTCTTAACGGGAGGAAGCGTTTTGAAATCTAATGATGATACATATTTAAACGCTGATGGTGCTAAACAGCTTAGAACATATAGTCATGCAGGGAGAAGGTACGGCTGGGTGTACCTGTCATACGCTGCTGTCTCAGTCAAATGAAGCAGCCCCAGAAAAGCAAGGTGATAAACACCTATTTCTACAACGAATACCCTCTCTCAGATCTGGAAACCTAAGACACAGTCCTTCAAAACTGCAGTCAGGAGCAGAATACATAATGCTAAATAGTATTCTGCTCCCATGTTTCAGAGTGTGAGATTTTCTATAAAACTTAGGGCAGTTTCTATAAAACTAGCGGTCACAAAGGCAATTCAATTTAATAAGCCAATAAATATTTCTGAATGACTGCACGTCGTACAAGGATATGAGAAATCACATTAGCACAACCCGCTCAAGCAGACTTGAAATAGGAACCATCCCATCTTGAAAAGCCACAAAAAAAAAATCTGCACTGATTTCGTATGTTAATTACCCTTTTCTTAAATAGTCACTCTATCATTAAAGCCCATCCCTGCAGTCCAATAACAAAAAAGCAGATACACCATTCAGATTTTAGCAGAAGTACAGCGATTTACAGCACCAGTAAGAATCTGACCCAGAGCCTCTCTCTAATAGGGCAGTGGCTTGTGCTATTTCAGCAGGTATTACTTTAACAGGAATCCAGTGAAATCATTAACAGAGGAATTTGAGTCAATGAGATGTTAAGTACTCGCCATAATTACATATTATTGCAGTTTCTGCTGACAGCGCTACTCAGGAGGTTGGAATTCAATGAACTATCCAACAAGTATCTGAAGTCACAGTTGTAAGTGAAATTAAATCTAAATTTGTGTTGGATCATGTTTATGAACTGTGTGCCTAATTTAGATGAAGCCATGTAAAAAGCCACACTTTTACATTGGTCCCCTGGTTAAAAATCTTCATGTTTTCCCAAGTAGCCCTCATAGTATGTTAATAACAGATATCATTTAACACTGGAGTAGAAGAAAAAACATCTTAAGAAAATCTGCTAGAAGTAGGAAGCACACAGGCCATTAACCCCCGAAACACATCTTCCAGCACATTTAGTTAATTCTGCTGAGTTTTAACAAAAACAAAAGTTGGCCGCAGCTAACAGAAATGCATTCAACTCCCCACTCCCACAAGACACCCATTAAGTTTTAACCTGAACGCTGAATGTGTCAGAACAATTAACACAACAGACCTCAAGGTCTTTAGTAAAGCCCTTCTGAGGCTACTGCTGGGAAAATGCATGGAAACACCTCAGGTAGCACATGATATTTAAGAGCAGCTTATCAACAATATATTTATTTACATTTCTGAGAAGTCTCAGAAATGATGCATTTACTTCAGAGCACCCACACCTGTAACAATCTGAAGATTCCTATAGTAAAGCTACACTTACATTCTACAAGCCCTGCACTAGATTGCTGTGAACATACTGCAAATCAATGCGAAAACAAAATTAAGAAATTTTGCGGAGATTGGGGGCTGACGTTAAATACTTCTGAAATAAAAAAGCTAAGTGGTTTCAGACTTAAAACTACCCCGGGTATTGTTCTGAGGCTGTGGGCAGCATTTACAATGCAGGCTCATCACCAAGCACTGCAGTCTGGAAGTGAAGGCAGGGAGTGACTCAAGGCTTGTGTTGGAAGGAACAAATCACATTCTTCAGGATTCACATCTCCACGTATCACAAAAAAAAAAAAAAGGGGGAAAGGAAATTTTCAGTGGAGATATCAATCTGCATCTAAATACCGTTAACTACCTTTTGTATTTTGGATCCCTTGCCAAACATTTGACATTTAAAGGCACTGGTGAAGACATGCTCCCAAGGAACTTAAAAGACAGTTTTGCCCTGAGAATAGAGCGCAAGTGTTTACCTTCAAGCTTCCGAACTTCATGAAGTCCGTTTAGCGCAGCGGCTCTAACAGCAGTGCTAAGGTACACAGAGCCCTATGTCAGGAGTGGCCCTGCTCTCCTTCAAAAAAACTCTCACCCATCCAGAAGGCGCCAGCAAAGCAGCAGCAAGGAAGAACAAATCTGGTCTCCCACAGACTGTTTCACAAGCACTGAAAATTCTTAAGGATCTCTGTTATGTTGCTTTTCAGTTTGTTAGCATTTAAATCACCCCCACCTTTTACGTGCACAGCTCTATCGCACATGAAGCATGAATTTAACGCAAAACACAAAGCGTGCTGAAATTCCTTAACTTGTAAGGCATCTGTTCAGCACTCTTGCTATTTAATTTAAATTTCCCCTCTTGCTCACTCCCTTTCGTATTTTCACCCTGATATATACAGAGGTGCCATGTGAGCGCTCAAGCCAACATAAAAAAACCTGCTAGTCTGTGATAAGATGCTGCAGCAGCAAGGGCTTATTTTTCCCCCTAAAAATTCACTGCTAAAGCAAGACCCTCCTTCAAGCGTGTTTGACTTCCAGAAGCCATCTCTATGACGCTGGACAGTCAAATTCACACGACTCCTGTTAATATCCTGTAATGGTTATGACAGTGATACTGGGCCTCAAATTGCATCTTAACACTACTGGTCAAGGGAAAAAAAACCCACTGCGTCGGGTGATGTCTTCACTTTCTACACAAAACAGTTCTGGATTTTACACAAGTTCTGATCACAGGCTGATGAACAGCCAAGACACTAACAGCAGTCAGTGGAATTTAGTAGCTTTGGAACGCAATTTGATTATTTTGCAAACAGAAGTAATTTTTATCTACTGCATTCTGCAAACACAATGGGAAAACTAAAAGTCGAGATAAATTGCTTTTAGTCTCACCACTGTCCTCAGTAGTAAGAGGTTGTTACGTTCAACCTTACTAACAAAGCAAAGGCAAAATTCAATAGGATCCAAACAGATTTTGCATCTGAAGTGGTCTGCAATTTTACCAAGCGAGGAAAACAAAAAAATTCAGAATGATTCCCTCCCTGAGTACATAGTTGTGACTCAACATTCACATCTGTGAAGAAGGGGTCATTTTCAATGGCCAAGCTGTACTTGGAAATGACAGTTTTAGACTACCATTTCCCCCCTACAATGCTGAAGACTGCGAGGACGTTACTTGTAAAAACGGCTCGCTGTTTCAGCACAATATTGTTCTCAGGATGGTTTGCAAACAGGCACCGCTAGGACTGAACATGGAAAATTCTTTGCAGTGCGTACTGATACTAAAAATACAGTTAAGGTGAAAAAAATACCCACTATGGCCAAATTAAACAGGAGGGAGAATCTGGATATTGAGACGGAATGCAATTACCCAAGTTGGAATTTGCCCAGCACACTCTTGCTTAGAGTGATCTGGCTATTTAACGACAAGAAATAGCCAGGAATGCGTATTTACTGCTGGCATCCTCCCCCAACCCTAGCACTACCCTGCTATCAATGAAACGGGTGCGTAATCAGATCCCAATTCTGAGCTACGACCAGGGTGCTCCTCGGTGACCCGCAGTGGGATGGCAGGTCCGCCCCCACCCGCCTTACTTCAGCTGCAACAACTTGTGTGATTACACACAGAGGTAGTTATGTCCATCGACCCAGATAGGAACACCAGCAACAACAGGAAGCTTCAAAGTACTTAAGCTGCTCTGTTACTGATACACTATCCAGAAGTCACCCAAAGCATTCTTTATTAACAAAAATGTTTACTGCTGGTACATTCAACATTTAGAATGAGTCAGTACCAGCCCCCAGAAAAACTTCCCTTCCCCCGAACGTAAAGAGGAAAGGCAGCCTAAAAGGAGACTTTGGCTCTACTGTTAAGTGCCGCCTAACAATAATCAAAGTACAAACCAACCCTAAACATCTGGGGGGAGAAAAAAAAAAAGTACTTGAGATTCCTACCACCCACTCCTAATCTTTGCCACTACATAGGATCAAAACAAGAATATAAGGGCTAGACTCACCGCTACGCCTAAACGAGAACCACTGTTCTCAGATCCACGCGTGACAATTCCCAACACAGAAGTGCAAAGAACTCCTGTGTAGAGGAAAGAAGACTCGGAGCAAGCAGAGGTGACAGGTTTTCAGGAAGATCAGTCCTGGTCACAAGGTCAGAGAGGACAGTGTCTATTCTGCATTATTCCCTTAACAAGACTAACAGGGTTCCACGCACCTTTCAGTGCTGAAGAGGATTTTGGATTTTAGGGGCCTCTGATCAGTCACAATGATGTTACACGACTGTCATAAAATAATCACAACAGGAGGAAAAAGGTGCTGATACCTACACTGGTATGAATTTGTTGGTTATATTTGATTTACTAGGAATTCAGTTTTTCCATCAAGGTGTCTTACTTTGCATTTCTGTATTGAATTCCTCCAACACATGGTAGAAATAAAAACTGGAGGAGTTTTAAGTGCTGTATGCCTAAAACCCTTACAAGAATAAAACAGCACATGGTCACAGAAGAGGAGAGAAATCCCTCTAAGAGGTTCACTGGCAGCTGGAATGGAAAGGTCAAATATTCATCATTTCCCCCATGTAAATCAGTACATAACTAAAGCTTACCAGGGAGTACTTTTCACTAAATAAAAGTGATCCTTAAACAAGTATTTTCCAGCATAAGAAGGCTACAAGAACTCAAATACATGCTTATATTTACGTTGCTTCATGAGTTCCTCCAGCACTTCTTAGGAAATCCACTGCACCCCTTCTTCTGCTAAGAATTATTCTTAGAAGCCTACCATAGATTCAGAATGGAAATAGAAGTTCAAAACCTGCATATTCGCTACTGCCTGCTCCTCTTGCACACACACAATCACATTCCAATGAACTGACAGAAAGAAAGGTGCACACAAAGGTAGATTTGTAAATATTTACATGCAGTAGCCTACAACGCAACCAAGCACATGGACATGGTCCAGAAAAGCGTGTTAAAAATCAGTATAACTATCTTCAGCCATTTTTTGTCCTCTACCACCTCACCAGTCAGAGGACAGCTCAGAGTTCCTTACGCATCCCAGTGACAATAACACATACACACAAAGGTAGGTGCTACGTCCTCAACTCCCCTCCACCCTGCTTAAGCCCTTCGATTTGTCACCTACCAACTTGGGGGGGTTATTGCAATTAGCTTGCTTCCTAGAAAAATGAATAAACAGTCAAAAAAAGTTAGCAGCCATCAGGCTGACTGGAAAAGATATTATATGTGTATATATATGAATATAAATATACATAGACATACAAGCGTACATATAAATATATACAAATATATAAAATTTCAGGGCTCCTATAATGTTTCTGAATGAAATGAACAGTTGGCTTGCAAACTTTCTGAAGTGATGCTGTCTACCTTTCTGGAATTGTCTACACTGCTTTTCTTTTTTTTTTTTTTTTTTTAATGTGGACTTCTATTTTAATTAAAAAGCTCCACCCAACAAGGTAAAGTTACATCAATTAAATAGCAAGGAAAGACATAAGACTGATCTTAAAATGGATGCAGCAGACTCTTTTAAAGAGCAACATGTTGCAATCACCTTTCATTTTAGGGGAAGGGAGGGATTCCCTGAAAGGAACAGAGCCGGGGAGCAGTGGGGGCAGGGAGGCTGCGATAAAAAAAAACGGCTCGGGGCTTTATTTTAGGTAAAAACTTTGCTTTCCCCTCCGTTAAGAAGGGGCTGGGGGCCGGGGATCGCCGCCCGGAGCCTCTGTGGAAGGCTCCTCTCCGGCAGCCCGGGGAGGAGGAGAAGGAGAGAAAGCCACACAGAAGAGAGGAGAAAAAGAAAATGGCGCAGAGACTAAGTCCCGACCGTCGACAAGGCGACTTTCCAGGGAGGAATCGGGGCCCAAAGGGGACCCCGGCAGAGCCGATGGGCTCGGATCGGGGGCCTCCGGTGCCCCCACTATGGGAAGCGGGGGTCGGGGGGTGCCGAGGCCGCCGGGAAAGGGGGGGTTTTGGCAGCTCGATGGGAACAATGGGGCCGGTGAGCGAGGAGCCGGGACTTAGTCTCTGGGACGCCATGTCTGTGCGCGGCCGGCGCGGCGCGGCGAGGGGCGCGCCGGGGCCACACTCACCGTTCGCTCGGAAATCCGCCTCGATCTGCGGGGAGAGGAGACAGGGAGAGACCGTGAAAAACGCCGTCCCGGGGGGGCTTTTTTTTTTTTTTTGATTTTTTTTTTTTTTTTTTGGGGGGGGGGGGGGGGCGCGCGCGCTGGATTCCCCCCCCCCCCCCCCCCTTGTTTCATTCTCATTTTTAGGGAAATTAAATGCCAAATGAGAATGGCACGATGCAGAAGGTGCCCTCCGTGGCGGGGGGGGTAGGGTGAACCGGCACCCGCACAGCCCCTGGAGTGACACCCCCACCCCCCCGCAAAGGGAGCGAGCCTGGGGAAGGTGGCAGCCGCCCCCCTCCCCTTCTCCCAGGCAGGGGGTCACACACGAGCCCCCTCTCCCCCACCTGGGCACAAACGGGTCCCGGGGCTCGGTAAGGGGCGGGGGGGGGAGATCGGTGGATGGGGGCGCCCAGCACGACGCGGAGGTGTGGGGGGGGGGGGGCACAGGCCGGGTTGACAGGGCTCTCCCCAGACGCGTGGGCTACCCCCAGCGGGGGCAGGCAGGGACAGCAGCAGGGCACGTTCCCCCCTCACTGAGGGTAAGGCGGGGCGGGGGGGGATCAGCCGGGCCCCCGGGGCCGACCCTGAGGGGAAATAAGGACCCCGCGGCCTCGGTGTCGAGGGGCCGGGGTGTCCCCCGGGAGCGGCGGGTGAAGGGGCGCTCACCTGGGAATCGTTGTGCAGCTGGTCCCCGCTCATGCCGGAGGGCGCGGGAGGCCGAGCGGAGCGGAGCGGAAGGAGAGGAGAGCTGAGGAGAGCCGAGCCGCGCCGAGCTTGGACGGGAGGCAGAGCGCAGCGCCGGGTTGTGTAACAGACTAAGTCCTCATTTCGGCGCACTGCGCAGGCGCGCTGCCTTTTACCGGCGGGGCGGGGCCAAGGCCGCGCGAGGCGGGGACTCGCGAAACGGCAGTTCGGCTATTTGCATCCGAGCCACGCCCCTCCCCAGCGCGAGCCGGCGGGATTTGCATACGGACCACGCCCCGCCCGTGCGCTCCCGCCGGAACGCAACCCACCCCCGCGCCCTGCGCCGGCTCGCTCTTTACATATCCGGTCCCGCCTCTTCCTCCCTCTTCTCCAATCGCGCGGCAAAAGCCGGCCGTCATTTGCATGCTCGACCCCGCCCCCCACCCCCCTCCCCACCGCTGGAGGAACCCGGCGCATTGTGTAAGAACCCGTGCCCCGCTGCGTGCGCAGTGCGCATGCGCCCCACCCCACCCTGCAGGCCGCCGGCTGTATTTGCATACCAAGCCCCGCCTCTCGTCCCGCGGGCTCCGCCCCCGCCCTGTCAGGGGAGCATGGCGGCGCCCGGACGGCGGGAGGGGGTGGCGGGGCAGGCAGCCGTGTCCGCCCCCCCGGGATCCCTCTGATAGCCGGCATAGGTACACCGTGAGCATCCTGCGAGGCCCCACAGCCCCTGCTTAAGGAACGGGCTGCTGGGTTTCTTTGGGGACCCTCGGGGCATGCCCTGGGCCTGGCCGGGGCCTGGAAGGCCTGCCCGGGGCCTGCCGGGCCTGCCCCCCACCCCCGGGCAGGGTTTAACCGTGAACCGGGGCAGGACGTCTCCTCGCGGCAGCCGGGAACTGGTTCTGGCCGTGCTTCTGGCATCCTGATCGATGCCAGGCAGGGCTGCGGCACGTGGAACCGTTGATGGTGGTGTCTGGGCTGGGTGACTCCACCCGGGTTGTGTCTTCCCTCCGGATGGGCTGGTGGTGGGCTTGGGGCCCGACGGGCCTTTCTGTTACGCCAGCGCTCTGCAGGAGGAACTCTTGTGAGCTCGACTGAGTCACGCTCCTACAAAACCTGTATAAGCACAAATGGGCTGATACGCAGTTGGATTTTGAGCATTACAAAGTGATGCGGCTGTCAGTTCCCTTTGGCCGGAAAAGAGCAGGGTTTGGGGCGCGCATCTGCCCTGCAGAGAGCCCGAACGTGTGACTGACCCCTCGTTATTTGTCTGTCTGTGCGACTCTATCAGGCTGGAACGCAGAGGCTGCAGTAACCACGCAGAGATTCCATTGTGCTGGGCGCTGTACAGCTGCCCTGCATCCAAATAAGAGTGACGCTAAGGAGAGACACAGATCAGGCAGGTTTGGGCTGACGTTAAAGTCAAGGACAGCAATGGTGCATTGCAAATAGGAGCTTTCTGCTTTAAAAAGGGATCAGCCTGCAAGATTTTTCTTCCAGCGTAAACAGGCCCTTTATTTTTTTTGTCTCATAAGGAAACAGAGGGTAAAAAGGAAACAAAAGCTTTATTTTCTTTTAGCTAATATAAGAATGAATCACATACCTACCTAGAAAAACACACCTCTGCCCCAACCCAAATCTGAAGACATTTCCGTTCTGCAGCAGCTCTACTTAAGGGGGTTTTCTTTTCGGTGTGCTGAATGGCAGGTTTAGTATGCATGGCTGGTACATGTCTCACAGGACTGCCTCCAGTCTTCTTGGAGCTTCCATCCTGTGCTGCAACACAGACTGTACCTTTCCTCAGCTTCTTTACACAACCAGAGCTTTGATTTGACACTAAAATAATCTGGCGCTGCCAGGCTATCTGAAGAGATACATCAAAATGTAAGCAGCAACAGCAGCCACCTATTTGCACTGCATATTTATATCCTGTAAAGGGAAAACTCTGTCACTTTCTTACCATCTTCAGAAGAGGATCTGAGGACTTCCTTTTTTTATCAAGAGCAGGCAAATATTTCTGGCTCTAGAGCTGTTTATTATGCAAACTGATTTAGTCACAGTTAGGTTTTTAAATATAAACATAATGAAAAGGCTGTTGCAGACACCTCTCCTGTTGGAAGAGGTGTTTGCCCCTGGCTCACAGGAATGAGATGAAAGGGGACCTTGAGCCCCTCCTCACTGCCATCCGGGGGTGCAGAGTCTGTCTGCCAATGCAGGACAGCCTGCAAGCAGTCCGGCACCTGCATCTTTGGGCACCAGAGATTCCCAAAAGCCCTTTCTTTGAAGCAGCATTTTCACTTTAAATCTTACATATCTGTCTCCCCAAGAAGCCTTGCTCAGGTGGCTGTGCGCTGCCACAAGAGAGGGACCGGCTCCAACCCCCACCACGCTGCAGCTGCCGCCAGCCCCTTTCAGAGGAAGGGAAAGGATCACTACCTCTCCTAGCAGCTGCCATCTTCACAGGCATTTGCAAGCGCACGTCTGGTTGCAAAACACAGCCTCCAAACTGGCACATGAGAAGCTCAGTGCTGCGCTGTCTGCTGACAGCCAGCTAGGAGAGCCCTGAATGTAAAGGGAGCTGCCCGGTTCGTTAGCTCAGGTCCTAATAAAGACCATGGCAGCAGTGCCAGATCAGTCAGTGACAAGCTAAACCTTGTGCCACCGCTGTGAAACACCACTCATATGATGAAGGAAACCTCCAGCTGAGACATCCATACCCAAACCAGGCAGAAGTGTCTCCCTTGGATCAATTCCCATCTGCTACATCTTGTCGCCGCTCTCCCGTAGGGTTAGCTCGGGGCCTGAGCGGAGCCTGCGAGGAGCCTCTGCTCCGCTGTTAGATCCCAAGAGGCAGAGAGATACATAACTTGTTCAAAAGCACATTAAACTGTAACACCTGTGTGGCTACATCTGTTGCAACAAGTCGTATGATTAAAAAAAACCCCAAACCCTCTGATCTCACAGGGCCCCCTCCAAACCTATAACCTGCACCGTCACACTCCAAGAATCTGCACAGCCCTCGTCCTCATTCGAGCTTGCATCCTTTGCTGCCGGGGAGGCTCTACCAAAGGAAGGGAAAGGCCCCTACAGGACACGCTGCTGTACCACCAGCCCTTTCAACGGCAGAGGCTGGCGGTGAAGTGGTTAACACGCTTGGACCCGCTTCCCTGGCAAGGCTGTGCACACCCCATCACGATAAATGGGGGAAGCTCACACCTCTGAGTGCTGTTGTCTCTCCAGGGCTCCCTGGGACTGCAGTACATCACCATCGGGTTAATGTAGCCTAGGTGATTGCTTGCAAAAAGAAACTGGAAACTACGTGATTAAATTAAATCATAAATCGTCCTGGATATAAAACCTGTAGGAAACCCTCCAATTCTTGATCCTGGTGAATTGTGAGATTTGGTTTATTTGGTGTAGTGGGGACTTCTCGCTGTGCCCAGGGTGCCTGTTTTGGGAGAGGGAGCGGGGTGCCTTTTTCCTGACCAGCTTTACGGTCCTGTATCAGGATGGGATCCTACACATTGCTCCAACTTGAGTCCCTGCTCTTTGCGCATGGATGAGATCTGTAAATGTGGGAAATCCCCTTGCCAGACCAGGCTTGTGGCCTGCAGGGTGGCTTCAGCCTCCACTTCTGCGCTGCTTCTTTCTGGATGCTGGAGCAGAGAATTTGGGAGGGCAACAGCTTCCACAGACCTGCCTCCCTCACGTGGCACTTGGACCAGTGGCTCTCAGGTGGCTCTGCAAAGGCTTTGTCAAACATGACCCCAAAGGCCAGACAGTGCGCCGTGCAGCAAAAGCAGGACTCCTGCCTTCCCCAGGCGTCGGAGCCAGCACGGGCTCCATGGGGTTCCCAGGCCAAAAAAAGGCTGTACTGTCCCAGGCCTAAGAAGCTGAATGTAAATGCAAAAGGGAAGCTCTAGGACCGGCACAGGACACAAAACATATACATCCAAAGCTCTAAACCGTCCATAGCCCTTTCCAAGGCATTGCCCCGCTTTTAGCCTCATGTGAAGCCATCTACATTGTGTTCCTTCAGTTAATTCTCTTCTATATTCAGCTTCACTATATGATACATTTCAAGTGTGCAAGTGAAACAAATTTGGTAATTAAGTACATCCGTATCTTGATATTTTTGATTACAATATCAAAAGTTCAGGTCTTTGACCCTCTTTCAGAGTGCAGGAGGAGGAACACAACATTGCCAACTTGTCAAATTTTATTAGCAGTCCCACATATCCAAGTTCAACTTGTTTTGTTTTCCTTGGTGTTATTTCATAAGAATCTCGACTTTTGTTAGAGGCAGCAGCAAGTTTCAGGTACTTATGTTTTAGGAAGAAAATATATATTTAAATAAAAGTCTTCTAAATATGAAACAAGTGCATTCTGCTAACGAGGAGGTAACAAAAGATCAGTTACAAAACAGATTTAAACCCAAAAATCTAATTTTTAAAAGCTTGTCATGATTTTTGAGTCTTAGCTCATTTGTACATTGCTAGTCTATGATTTTTTTCACAGCCAGAGACACCTGCCTGATGTGCAGGATTGCAGATCAGTGTAATCCTGTAAACCTGCTGTCACTGTGGCAAAGTGACACTTGTATGAAATAGGAACAGTAAGATATACGACTCCCCTCATTTTTCATTAGGATAACCTGCTTAAAACACTCATACCTATTACGTACTGTCAAATGTTTGGAAACTAAATGATCTCAGTGCTTTGAAAGCTCTTTATTTTCCACTTTAATAAGCCACAACAATTATTCACAGTTTTATATGTAAGACAGGGGAGCAAATTAAGCAGAACCAGCAGATACCATTGTAAGTGGGAGCTTTCAAAGGTCAGTTTTAATGAAATCCCAGTTTCACTCGGGATGGGAGAAGCTTGCAGAAGTCCTGGGAAATTATTAGTTAGAAAACAATAGCTGATATCAATTGAACTTTCTTATGTCCTCATTTACCATAGTAAAGAAGCCAGGAGTGGTAGGAAGGTTAGTATAATGGAAAGAAGAACATGGATTGCTGGGCAGAGAATGGATTGAGAGCAGCCCTGAGAAGAAGGACTGGGGGGTTGACAAGAAGCTCAACGTGAGCCGGCAATGTGCGCTGGCAGCCCAGAAAGCCAACTGCATCCTGGGCTGCATCAAAAGCAGTGTGTCCATCAGGTCAAGGGAGGTGATTCCACCCCTCTACTCTGCTCTGGTGAGAACCCACCTGGAGTACTGTGTCCAGCTCTGGAGCCCCCAATGTAGGAAAGACATGGACCTGCTGAAGCGTGTCCAGAGGAGAGCCATGAAGATGAATCAGAGGGCTGGAGCACCTCTCCTATGAAGACAGGCTGAGAGAGTTGGGGTTGTGCAGCCTGGAGAAGAGAAGGCTCTGGGGACACCACACAGTATGTCCTTCCAGTATCTGACGGGCGCCCACAAGAAAGCTGGAGAGGGACATTTTACTAGGGCGTGTGGTGATAGGACGAGGGGGAATGGCTTCAAACTGGAAGAGGGTAAGTTTAGATTAGATATCAGGAAGAAATTTTTCCCTGTGAGGGTGGTGAGCCCATTGCCCAGAGAAGCTGTGGCTGCCCCATCCCTGGAGGTGTTCAAGGCCGGGTTGGATGGGGCTTGGAGCAGCCTGGGCTGGTGGGAGGTGTCCCTGCCCAGGGCAGGGGGGTTGGAACGAGATGATCTTTAAGGTCCCTTCCAGCCTAAACCATTATAGGATTCTGTGATAGTCTAAAGGGTATGTAACTGCATTTTCTCATGGAGTCAGCTAACATACACAAACACATATACATCTGCTGCGGTGGTTTGTGGCTGCTGCCTGACCATTGCCTAATGCTGAACACAGTCAGGCGTATATGTTCCACTGTGCCACATTGCATCCCTGTTCCTAGCAAATAAAAGTAACTCTCCCACTTGAGAAAGCGACGAGAAACCCATAAGCAGGACCTCGCTTTAGCCTGTCCTCCTAGTTTTACTGTGTAGAGCAGTGCCTTGTATTTGGAGGTTACCCTGTTGCCCAGGCTCCCAGCAGCAGAGCATGGGTGCTTCAGGAGCCCCAGAGCACACGAGAAAAGCCACCCTTGCATAACGTAGCAAGTGTAGGAGGCAATAGGATGGCTCTTTTTGAGCATTAACGTGTTGCAAGTGTAAGTGAGATAAGGAGCCATTTCGTGTATCTGTGCCCCTGGAATTAATTTCTCATGAATTTAGGCTAGCTGGTTTCACTTCTTTTTTCTCCCATAGCCGATTTCCGTTGCTATTTCTCACATAGTAGCATAATTCTGTGATGCAGATTCCTGACATTGCAAGCAAAGGGTCCAAAAACTTCTATTCATATCACAACTGCTATTAAAAAAATACCCAGAGCTAAATTTGGTGCCCACAGTTAATAAATGGTTCTCCTTCGCAGTACAATGAGATAATATTTCCCCTGTCTGTAGTGTTTTCCATCCAAAGGAAAGAAGAATCCCCATTTTGGGAAAGAAACTGCTCACTTGGAGTGCTTCCATTTCTGGAGCTGTGCCACGTGAAGAATGCTGGGCCTAACTCCAGGAGATCTGAGCAGTGTAAACCCATCCAAAAATCCATGGGAGCTCTGATACTCATCACTCTGAGCACCAGGCCAGACGTAACCCAGAGACCACCCTTGCTAAAACCAAGAGCGTTTTTGAAGTAGAGCCTTTAAAAACTTTGCTCAAGTCAGTGGCAAGAGCTGAAAATTCAACAGGAGCTCTTGGTACAACCTCCCACCCACCGACGTGCCAGCATGCCCTCCTACCCCGAGACTCATGCCAAAGACCCGCTTTAGCCTGAGGGCTTTGAGATAGCTTAAATTCAGCTTAGTCTGGAAAACTCAGTGGAAGAGAGCCCCCAAACCACAGGGAACTGCCCTTTTGCTAACTTACCTTGCAGGCTGGAGGGGACTTTGACCAAATGTGGGTGTTTTCAGACTTTAAAGCCTGAATAAGGTGTGAATTTCTCACGCCTTAGTCAGGAGATGACCTGTGTCCCTATTAACGGCTTATTAGTTTTGGTGGTCCCATGTCATTGGGCAGTGCTTCCCAGGGAGGAATGAGAGTCCTGTGCTCTCAGGGCTTCAAGGGCTGCTCCATTCCTGCTCTGGCATGGACTTACACTTGGGTGATGCTCACAGCCATGGCTGTGCTGCCCAAATTGCTGCTTTCACATGGCAGCAGTGGGTGGGCCAGCAGGGACTGCCACAAAAGCACTGCATCTTAGTGCCCCAGGCTGTTCCTCCCACCCTGTACCCCCTTCAGCACAGGCTGGTGTCCTTGGATTGCCGTGCCAGCGCCAGGGACTCTTACCAAGTGCCTTGGTTCTCAGCAGCAGCTCCAAGGGGTTCTGCCACACGGGATCTCAGCAGGCAGATGCAACATCTGTCCTCTTCTGTGGCTCTTTCCAGGCTCTGGGTGGACGCGATTCCCTCTTGGCACAAAAGTAAAATAAGCCAGAAGGTCTTTAGCAAGTTGACACTTGGTAAAGTTGAGATGAAGACAAGCCCTGCTTGCGGGCTTGCAAATCCCCCACACCAAGGGCAGTCTGCTGTGAGTTACCCGGCTTTGAACCTCTCTGTGCTAATACTGGCGTATAAGGCTCATGGTTCCTCCCCGCCAGCACGGGTGATGGGGTGAGAAATGCAGGTGTGGGATCTTCTGCTGATGAATGATTCAAAGGGGTCAGGGCTTTTCAGGCTAAGCTCATCAGCCTGATTAATAACGCCGTTACTGAGCAGAGGTAGCCTAAGGCCAGGTCTGCTAAGGGTCTGTCCTCTGCCTGGAGGTGGGTTAGACCTTAGCACAGACCTAGACCTCACAGTCCATCAGACCATGGCTGGGTCCAGCCTGGGTGCAAATCCTTGGTGTAATACCAAGATGCTGCAAACCATTGGCAGAGGCAAGTGCAGAGCATGCCGGGGTTGTTCCAGGACTGCCACGCTTCACCCCCAAAACAAACCCATGAGCCAGCAGCACCCTTGGGTGCTGATCACGAATGCGATGTCGCAGTGGGATGCCATGTCCGCAGGCAGCGTCACGTCAGGCTGGAGAGGTTTTTGGGAGACCCTTGTGTCTCAGCCTGGGCTGCAAGCTCTGAAAATCCACTGAGCTGCTATTTCAGCTTTTTAATTGACTCTGTAAATCAGAGGTTAAAGGGCCCCTGTTGGAGTGAATCTGACCAGATTTGTACATTTTATTAAATTAGATAGGCCTGTAAAAAAATGTCTATATTGCCAGTTTTAAATTTATTTATCATGGTTTTAGCCGGAACATAAATCTTTCCTAAAATAACTTGCAATGTTAGTATTGTAACAGAGCTACAAAAGCCTAAGCGTGAACCCCTGATCAGGAAATCCACCAAAACCTCAAGTGGAAATAACTACTTTAAAGTCATTTTGTCAGGGAGGAAGTAATGAAGGTACTTTGTAAGGAAACAATAATCAATCTCAAATCATGAATAAAAATAATTATGAAAAAGATTTTTAAAATAATGTTTTTTTTGACTAATGTTGGCTTGATTTTTTTCCTTTATTTTTAAAAGTGAGTTGTCACCTTCAATGGGCTTTAGATTCATAAACTTCTTAGACTCTTCTGGAACATTAATAAATATTTGCATGTCATATAGAGGTCTTCATAAAAGAGAAATGTGAGATGAATATTCCCAATGCCAAGGATTTCATAGCCCCATTCAAAAATCCACATCTCAGAAAGAATGAGACTGGATTTAAAATAATAAGTGTAACTTTCTTTTTGAGTTCTTAGCACTGATGTCTTGAAAGTGCTTTTTATTATCATCATTTTTTATGATGAGGTAGAATAGAAACTTAGACCTGATCTGCTCAATATAGCCACACTGATTTAACACAGTAGCAAATCAATTTAATTAGATCAGTGATTAGATGTTATGTGAGCACACCTCCGTGCTAAAGGAGGCGTAAACTATGGGGGAATTACATCTTTAGGTCAGAGAAACAAACTGCTGACTTAAAAAAAAAAAAAAAACAACAAAAAAACAACCCAAATAAAACAGGTTTTTCCTTCAACACATCTTTTTCTGGACCAAACTAGAGACTGGGGCGGGTGAGCTGTGAGGAGGGAAGGTGGGTGCAGTCACCCCCCTGTGTCAAGGTGGCCAAGAAAAGGTGGTAGGAGAAACTTCTTATGGCGGTAACCTCTGGACCTTGATCACCGACATACCTACATCTGGTTGTGCAAGATGGAGCAAGGCAGAACAGCATAGACTGTAACAAGAAAAAGGATGGTCCAGCAGCTCTAGTCCTGGATCAGTACCATCTACATCAACATCTTTGTGGATATGGAGAGAGATAAACAGACAAAAATCATGATGGCTTTAGGGAGCTCCAATGTTATGGAGATAGCGCAGAAACGTGGGTAAGCAGCTGTCTAAATTGATGTTTAACTTAATCTACGGCCTGCTGCCCAGTGCTGATGAGGATGATTATTTTTTGCTACTGCTTCGATCATCTGCAAGAAGCTCTGTGCAATCAGACCCCGGTGCCCGCTTGGCACGCAGACACAGGCAGCTGGGTGCAGGGTGGGTGCTGCTCTCACATCAGGAAGCCTCTCTCGGCGTGTCTGAGGGTTTTTCGGCATAGCCCTGCGACCGGCTGGCAGCAGGCTGTGACTGACAGAGCAGACGACTTCCTAAGGCCTTCATCAGGATTGTGCACCACCAAATTCATTACGGAGGCAACTCTAGTGATAAAGTAAGGGTGTGCAGATGCAGTTACAAAGAGAGGCTTAGGCAGCCCTAAGCAGAAGGTTTGAGACACAGGTTTAAACATCTTTTCACATGGCTGGCGTAGCCGGTGTGTTTATATGAGAGCAGGCTGGTAGCAAAGCATAGCTCACATCACAGCCCAACCGCATGGATGTGAAGCAGTCTTAAAAAATAAATAGAAGTAACGAGGAGCCCATGGGAAAGTGTCTCTTCGGAAGCTGGAGCTGGCATGGGAAGACAGCAATAGCATTTCAGTCCAGCTCTTGGTCTCCCTGGGTTTCTGCTGCCATGGGCTGGGGCACACATCTTCCTCCAGAGACACACGAGAGGTCCCACGAGCCCATTGCAGTGGCTGCTGTGAGCAGCCGCGGAGCTGTGGCTCCGAGGGGAGCGGCCAGCGGTGACAGCAGGGAGATCATGGGGGAGATACGAGGAGGAAAGAAGGTTCAGGAGAGGATGGAGATGCACAGCAACTGCTGTCTGCTTCCAGGCACTAAGGCAAGCGAGAACCCAACCAGACAGGACCATCTTCTTCCTCATCCCCGAGCTGAGCCCCATCTCTTGTTGCCACCCTCCCCCTTTCCTTTTCCAAGAGCTCCTGGAGGCAGCAGGAAGGAGCAGAGCTGGAGATGGGGCTGTACAGCCACTGAACGTCAATAAGCAGTGATTTCCATTCATGCTGCCCACAAAGACCACAGCCCCCGTGATCCTGGGAACTGATTTCTGATGACCACGCTTAGAGCAATCTAGATGCAGAAGAAATAAACACAAATATCTTGGCTAGCTGCTGACACGATGCTTGATCCAAAGTCACTTTAAACCAGTAAGAAAGGTTCATTACAGTTCAGAGGGCTCCAGGACAGGGTCCCAAGCCGGGCAGACAGAGGGAAGAGGACAGATAAGACTGGAGTGGCCGCTCAGCTCAAGGGAGCAGCGTGGCCTGGAAGCACAGGGTGAAGTCCCGGCTCCTGGGAGGACGGGGGTGTTGGGCATCAACTCCAGCAGCAAATGTTTGAAGCATAAGAGTTCAGTGCCCAGGTGACTGGATGCTTGATGAGACCCGATGTGGCTCAGAGAGGTGCTGGAAGGATTTTCCCAGGAGTATGGGCACAGCTCTGGGCACACAAGTTGTTGGGCAAGCCAACGGGCTGCCACGGATGGTTTTACACTATGTGCCTTGAGTATGTGATGCTGTCGAGTTCTTCGCCAGCTCCGTATCGTCGTTTTGCATGAAGCATGTTGAAATTGGCCATCCTTCATCTGTATTGCGTTAACTAGTAGTAAAACCACAAAGTGCTGAACGATGCAGACGCTGTTCACTTTGCCCGCCTGCCCGAGGTCCCATCCCTGTGGCGGGGACATCTCTCTCCCAGGAAAGCCTTCCGATGGCCAGAGTTTCCAGCCCAGCGTAGTAGAGGGAAACAGCACCAACGTGGGCTTTGCCAGGACATGAGGACACAGGAGCTGTTTCCCGTGCAGCCGTGCCAGCTGGCAACCTGGCAGGGGCGGCTCGCGAGGTGTAATCCAAAATAGTCCCCAGCGAGTGAGCACGGGGATGAGAAGGGGCTGGGAGGGGAGTGTGGCACCGTGCCCTCCGCGGGGCGCGGGCTGAGCACCCCAAACCTCTGCCTTCCCCACCATGTGCTGCTCCTGACGGCGGCAGAATCCCGCTGCGCCTCCGTCCCTGCAGCGAGCCACGCTGGGCTGGCAGCGCCCGCTGTCACCAGGGCAGGGGACTCATTCATAAATCCAGCGCTGGCCGGGACAGGGCTTGGGGAGGAGCTGGGGACGGAGTGGGGAACAGGGGCTGCTTTGTTGCGATGGAGCCGGCGTGGAGAGCACGTGTGTGCGGAGGGAGCCGGGGGAAGAGGATCGGTGGCTTTGTGGTTGAAAGCTCCCAGGCGGCTGCTGCTTGCACAGCTCATGGCAGGGCTCAGCCCTCCCGCAGCTCCCAGAGCCCCGGTCTGCTCGCCCAGCCCCTGCGCGGGGCCAGCACACCCCAGCAGCCCCCCTTCCCCGTCCCCCCCCCCCCCCCCCCGAGAAACTTCGCAGAAGGGCTCAGAAGGGAATGGGGTGAGGAAACCCCCTTACACCAGTGCACAGAAGAAATCCCTGGAGACTGCGGGCTCTTCTGGCCACTTTCTTGCTTGGGGGAGCTCCTCCGGACCTCAGTTTCCCCATCTGCAAAATGGAAGGGGGGTGATGCTGGTCTCCCTGAAGCGCTTCAGAGGGAAAAGCCCCAGTGCCTGCACGGGCCAGGAGCCTGCCACCAGCATCGCTGGCCCTGGGCTGGGGATGCTGAGCAAGGCGAGAGGGGCCCAGCTGGCACAGTCACCAGTGGGCGGAGATGGGTGGCCCGGCAGCCAGCTTGTGGCCACTTACGGGAGCAGGGCAGACAGTGGGGCAAG